>CM056054.1:218276113-219476113 GCA_029574335.1 Rana kukunoris | reverse complement strand
GGGTCGAGCAGGAGTGTCATGACGCCCACTAACACACAGCTCCTTTCTCTATCTGCAAAGTAGAGTGTGACCTGACACTCCTGCTCGCCCCCTCCCCCCTCAAGATGCTTTCTCCACAATAGGGAGAAAGCCTTGCATTACGGTGTGTAGTTACAGACAGAAGAACAGGAAGTGAGGATTTCTCAGAAGAAATAAGGAGACATTTAAAAGCAAAATGGAAGGATGAGGTAAGCGAAGGAGGGCTGCACTAGGGTAAAAGGAAGCTATTTAGGGAAAACATGTTTACCTTTACGAACCCTTTAAGGTAGATCCTAATGCATCACTCAGAAGACAGGCATGTATCTGTGGTTCTGCACCCTCCTTAAAATACTTACTGATTCATACTTTACTTTTAAGAAAATAATGGCGTAATAAACTGATTTAAGCCCAATCTGTTCAAGTAATTGTTAACACTGCTTATCTTCTTATAGTACACTATACTATATGGCCAAAAATGTTGTGAACGCTTGACTTGACACCATTCTGAGCTTGTTGAGCATACAATTCCAAAATCATGGGTGTGAACATGGAGTGGTTAATACATTCTTACCATAGCTTATACATGGCTTTTACTCCTCTTGAGGGTGGGGGCTTTCTTAAAGGTCTTGGAGAGTTTCTGTAAGCCCATTCAAAAGAGTATTTGCCAAGATCTTGTTTACAATACTGTAGTCATTTAAATTCACCCAGTGGGGTTGAGGTCAGGGCTCTGAAAAGCTCTCAATTTCCAAGAGGAACAAGGAGATCATTTGGGTTTCTCTTTCTTTTGTAATGTCAACAGCTACAAAAAATTTAGCTGCTGACCTACCAGTGCCTATATTTCCACAGCTGTTTTTTCTTATTGAGTTTGGTCTCTGGCACCGCCATCTTGGATAGCGAGTTGTGGCTTCCTGAGGAACCACAGCTGACTCCTCACTGCACATGGGCAAGCTCCTGCAGTACTTTTTGAATGGTTCTGCAGCTGCGAGAGGGGAGAGGCATCATCCTCACCTAGGCAAGGACTGCGGAACTGTGAATGAGTACAGATTATAGTCCGTACTCCCTTCCTAATTCCCCCCAAAAACTGTAGTTCAGTTAGAGGCTGAGGGGAGAGAGTGATCGAGTAAGACATCACTTTTTTGAGTGAATGGAGCAAAGGAAATGGAGCAGCCCAATCCTGGCTTCTATACTTGCCTTGGAAGACTTCCGCTGGCCTTTCTGACACGGCACGGACCCAGCTGGTCCCCCCATGGATAACCCTGCATCTCAGCTTTCCCTGGAAGGCTTCCGCTCTTCCTCTCCACACAGTGGCAGACCCTGATGGTCCCTCCTATGGACATCCAGAGCTGAGATCCCGGATTAATCTTACAATGATGAGCCTGTATATACTTTACTAAATGTGAGTTGCCCATTGACTGTTTTATTTATCATTAAATAGTTTTAACTCTCTGCATTTAGAGGCGCTTTTTTCCTTGCTGACTTGTTGAGTGAAGCTTCACTTTACCCTGTCAAACCATGTATTTATAGACCCAGCTTTTGGCATAGGCAGTTAAAACTAAATAAGCGCACATTAAAATCTTTCATTTGGAAGACAGCAAAATTAAAAATAATTAAGTATGAATATTTAAATTCTTACAAACCCAAATGTGACAGATTCTCTTTAACAAACAGTATAGAACAGGGGTCTTCAAACTACGGCCCTCCAGTTGTTCAGGAACTACAATTCCCATCATGCCTAGTCATGTCTATGAATGTCAGTGTGTTACAATGCCTCATGGGATGTGTAGTTCCGCAACAGCTGGAGGGCCGTAGTTTGAGGATCCCTGGTATAGAACGATAAACAAGGAAAAGGTTTTCAAAGGAGAAAGCTCTGTTGCTTTCATCCTGACCCTAGATTTTGCACCTGTACACACGACTGGTTTTCCTGCCAGGAAAACTGCAGGGAGAGCTTTTGGCCAGGAATCCCAGCTGTGTGTATGCTTCCTTGCAGTTTTCCCGACAGGAAAACTGACGGGAATCCCGGCGGGAAAATAGAGAACCTGCTCTCTATTTTCCCGGCGGTTTTAAACCTGGGACTTTTCCTAAGGGGAAACAATGCGAGGGAGCATACACACGACCGAGATTCCCAGCCAAAGCTCTCCACGCAGTTTTCCCGACGGGGAAACCCGGGCGTGTGTACACAGGGAAACTTACCGAGCAGGTTCTCGGGTTTCCTGTTGGGATTCCCGCCGGATTTTATACCGCCGGGAATCCTGGTCGTGTGTACAGGGCTTGAGAGTCACAAACCTGAAACAAGTACGCAACCAAGTAAATTGGAACTCACCAGCTGAATGCTCATTTTTGGTCACTCACTTACTGTATAGCAACAAAAGGATTAAAATAATGGCGTCTACTCGTACACCTAAAATACCTTGACAATGTCAACATTTATGTTTCTACTCTGGGAGGTTCTCTTTATGGAGTTAGCACATACTACGCCTACACGTCAACAGTAAAATCTTTTTTATTAAAATTAAACATCTGCATCCCACAAGATAATCATGAGAGATACAAATCTATTATAAAACTGTATAGGGAAGTGGCTCTAACGGCATGTCAAGTATGGATTTGACATGTGTATAATAATTAAAAAAAATCGAACAAAAAATTTGACAGTTATACTTCAAATATCCATCATTAGAGGGAATAAAAAAACATCAAACAGGCCCTCGTTAATTAGATTATGTGCCAGATTCTTCATTTGGAACAAGGATGTAGCTCATTAAATTGTGACTCAATGACAGATCATCAAAGTTACTACAATTTAAAAAAAAAAAGACCTGGATTTCGTTCTGGTGATACACCTTGTCTTTGAAGTTCAACTTTTGATGCTAACTTTATCTTGTTATCTTAGCAAATGTACATAAAAAAAGGAAAGACAAGTTATTGAAGCAACTTGTCAACATTTTTGAAGAATGCTTGACAAGGGTCAAACTGCATTTTGTAATATTTTTTGAAACACGAGAGAGTTCACATCAACCTACAGCAAATCAAAGAACTTGATCAAAAACAGGACCCAGTTTATGTCAGTGTTCGTGCATGAACACGACTAGGCAAGTTTGTTTAAAGGGGTTGTAAAGGTCATTTTTTTTGCCCCTAAATACAGTAGGTGCTGCCGATTTTGTGTCAATCTCGCCTCTGCTAGCGACGAGATTGACCACCCATGATCCCCGTCATGGGAGCCAGCGCCGAGCTATGTCGCTTCTCCCACTCACTGCTCTCCAATGGATTCCTATGGATGTGCGGCATCTCGTGGGGGCAGCGAGCGCAAGAAACACAGCCTCCAGCGCCGATATCCAGTGTGATCCCATTATGCTGGATGTACAAAATCTGAGGCACCTACTGTAGCTTCCTTTACATTAGTGCAGCTCTCCTTCACTTACCTCATCCTTTGATTTTGCTTTCAAATGACCTTATTTCTTCTGAGAAATCCTCACTTCATGTTCTTCTGTCTGTATATCCACATACTAATGCAAGGCTTTCTCCCTGGTGTGGATAAAGCCTCTTGAGGGGGGAGGGGGCAAGCAGGAGTGTCAGGACGCCCACTAACACACAGCTCCTTTCTCTATTTGCAAAGTAGAGAGCGTCCTGACTTGGCTACTCGCCCCCTCCCCACTCAAGAGGCTTTCTCCACACCAGGAAGAAAGCCTCGCATTACTGTGTGGAGTTACAGACAGAAAAAAAGGAAGTGAGGATTTCTCAGAAGAAATAAGAACATTTAAAAGCAAAATGTAAGGATGAGGTAAGTGAAGGAGGACTGCACTAAGGTAAAGGAAGCTATTTAGGGGAAATTGTTTTTACCTTTACAACCCATTTAAGACACAAACCTTGGCAGTATTGCTATGCCACTTTGTGGGCTCAACCAAGCTGATATTTCACTCTTCTGCCTCTGTTGTGATTGTTTTGCTTTCTTGGTCAAATTATCATGAGAGCTATAGCTGCCATAGGATAGTAGGGACACCCACCCTGGGAAAGTCTCTAGGAAAGACTAAGCCAAAAAGGGGTGACCTCCAGCATGGACCTAACATCCACATATAGAGAAAGGTGGTCGGTCCAAAGTATTTAATGGGAGCCCAGGGGCCTTCAAGGTTTATAGCACCATGGAGAACAGTAGTGTAGTAAGTCACAACTGTATCCAAATGTAATCTGAAAGTCAATGTTAGGTCTTAGGTTTGCCCCCACTCTAACCCTGTGGTCAAGTTTTTGGGTACAACCCAATATACTGCGATTCAGTATTACAGCATTGTGCTATCATCTGCATGCCTTGTAGAGGTCTTCCCATGTATCAAGCTGAATGGAAAGCTCACACAGAGATGCTATATGTACTATTAAAGACAATAAACCCCTGCCTGAGGTAGGTCAATTTAACTCTCAGGCATGTTCAAGAGTAAGGGTATTCAATTACAAAATCAAATACCATACATACATAAATATATATTATTAATAATAAAAAGGTAATTGATTTTAGTTGAGAACGTCTTTTGTTTACTGTTCCAATCACATCTAGTCAGATTTCGGAATTTGAAGATAAATATTCCATATGATGCAAGGCACTGCTTCTCATTCTTTTTATTCACTGTAGCTGAGCCCTCTCCAATGTCTACAGATGCCTTGCATCTTGGTAGGCAGGCAGTTCAAACAGAGCAGCATCTCTTCTCATTTATTTGCAAGAGCTTATCAGTAGGGAAACCAAATGCCGCGTACACACGGTCGTTTTTTGCGATGAAAAAAAACGACGTTTTTTGTGAAGTAAAAAACGACGTTTTTGAAACGTCACTTTCAAAAAACGAGGTTACGTTCACCACACTTTTCCATTGAAGCTCGCTTCATAACTAGCTTCTGGGCATGCGCGGGTTGAAAAAACGTCGTTTTAAACGACGTTTTTGCTACACACGGTGACTTTTTGTGAAACAAAGAACGACGTTTTGAAAAACAACACAAAAAATTCAAGCATGTTGGAATTTTTTTTTTGGTCGTTTTTTTTAAGACAAAAAACGACGTTTTGCCCACACACGATCAATTTAAATGACGTTTTAAAAAACGTCGTTTTTTTCATCGCAAAAAACGACCGTGTGTACACGGCATGACTGTTCATTTTGCTGTCTCATACACACACAAAAGCAACTCATGAGCCAAAATGGCCTTACTGGCTTTTAAATTTTTTTGAACAGATCATTTTAACATTTAACATAAATGGCATCCAGTTGTGTAATTCATGTTATACTTCCATCTCTTATTACACATACATCACAATGCAGTAGTCTCAACAACTTTGTGTTTGAAAACAATATGGTATTAGGTAGAAATCCACCTCAATGGCACCTACGTTAATGCCACACTGACAGAAAATCTTGATGTCCCTGTGCTTTGCCAAAACACTACTTGGTCACCACTTTGGACTGCAAAATTGTATTTCTCTTTAATATAATTATCACACATACAACAGTTACACCGGCAGTTAGATGCTGCATCCCTCTGCCAATCACTTCAGGGGAATCAATTAAAAAAGGAAGAAATCTATACTTTACCCTCTTGCTGGGTTAATAGCAAGGCTCTGTGCTTTATCAATGCCGTGTATAACTGATGTCTTCAGAGAGCCATCCAACCTGGCCACATTAATTTGCGTTTCATCAAATTCTGAGCTGATCCAATACAAATTGCGTGATATCCAGTCCACAGCCAGACCTCGGATACTGTGAATATCTGAAAGATAAACATAGGCAAGAAACTTAACATGAAACTTTACTTTGGTTAAATATTCCTTAAAGTAGAACTATAGGCAAAAAGTTTTTCCTATTTGGATAGAGTGAAGGAAAGTTTATAACCCTGTCAGATTTTCAAATTTTTTGGTATCTCTGTCGCATTGTAGAGATTTCACTTTACTTCCTGTCCCATAGCCAAAACAGCAGGTGAGAGGAAATCCCTGCAAATTAGGGGAATCCCTTGGGACCCCCCAGGTCACCAAAACTAGTGTCCCCATTGGAAGATTTCCCTCTATTACTTTTCTAGGGACAACCCAAAATGTGGGATTTTCTGTTACTTTTATGTTTTAAACAGGACCAATAGAGAGGGTGAATGTCCCTAAGCCCAGGTTCACACTGCTGTGGGTTAGAAATTTCAAACCGACAATGCAGTCTGACTTCGGGAGGCGATTTGACAGACATCTGTGTGGGTTCATGTACAGATATCTATTTAAATTGCCCCCTGAAGTCAGCAAAAGTAGTACATGTACTACTTTTGGGAATCATTGCCGTACTGCACCGATTCAGACAGTACCATTGCCGGCAATAGTCGCAGATTTGGCATGCAATTTGACATGCTAAATTGCATGCCAAATTGGCCCAATGTGAATGTGGGCTTACAGGGGCACAGACAGCAATAAAAATCTAATAGGTGTTCTAATCCAACTCCACTCTATCCAAAACGTAAAAAACAAGTTTTGTGTTTCGTTTAATAAATCAATAAATCTGTATTTGAAACTAAATGGCATTTATCAGATGAAAAGAACCTTGCTGTGTAGGTGTCTGTTGTGTCAGCTGGTGAGGGGATGGAAATTTGAGTAATTAGGTGGGCCTATAGGAGTAAATGCACTCAAGCTGGGCATTGTGAAGTTCACTGGTAGCCAAAAGAGCAGGCTTAGGTGGGTGAGTGGCATGACGTCTACAATCTAGTGTCTCTTTCCTTATGTCATGATTCCAGATTGAAATGGTCAACAGGACACTAATTGTTGTGTTATTTTACAAATATTTTGGCAGCTAAAATAACACACACATATATATATATATATATATATATATATATATATATATATATATATATATATATATATATATATATTATATCCAAAAAGGTGTGAACATCTGACCACCACACCTAAATGAGATTGTTAGACGACTTATTCCAAAACCACAGGCATTAACAAGTATTTGCCCACTTTTTGTGCTTTAAAAGCCTTTACCTGTCTAGGAAAGCTTTCCAAAAAATGTTGGATTATGTCTGTGGAATTTCTGCCTATTGAGTCAAACGGCATTTCTGAGGTCAGGTACTGATGTTAAAGGAAAAGACTTGGGTCAAAATTGGCAGTCCAGTTCATCTTAAAGGTGTTCATAGTATGGTTGAGGTCAGAACTCTGTGTAGGCCACTCGACTTCCTTAACAGTCTACACTAAACTCATAAACCCATGTCCTTATGGAACCCGGCGTTGTGCACATTAGAACATTAAGCTGGAACAGAAAGTGGCCTTTCCCAAAATGCACACTTTGTCTAAAATGTCTTTGTATGCTATAGCTTTAACAGAAATGATTTCAATCATGGAGGATTGAAAAACAAGTGGGACTATAGGAACACACTGACTATGAAGTTAATCAAAAATATATACATTTTATTGTAATATACCAAACATGACAAGCGGAAGATCGTTAGAAAATGGGAACTTTTAAAAAAAACAATTACTGTGAGACCTGAGCCATATGGGACTTGTAGCAAGTCATCACAGACACATACATATATACATATAGCATTAACAGTCCTCTTTACTTGAAACACCTAAACTCAATGATTTGGAGAGCTCTCCACATAAATTTGGTCGTATAGGTACAGTAGGTGCGATATATGTCTGCATACTTTTGGCTATATAGTGTATTTGTTACTATGTATGTAACCATTTAGTTGAATTTGCCCGTTTAGATCAAATTTATTTATCACTTTCTTGTAGCCAAAATATTCTACAGAACCATAATTGTACACTCTGTGTAGGCCACTCGACTTCCTTAACAGTCTACACCAAACTCATAAACCCATGTCCTTATGGAACCCGGCTTTGTGCACATCAGAAAATAAAGCTGGAACAGAAAGGGGCCTTACCCAAAATGTCTAAAATGTCTTTGTATGCTATAGCATTAACAGCCCTCTACACTTGAAACACCTAAACTCAATAATTTGGAGAGCTGTCCCTATACATTTGGCTGTATAGGTAGGTGCGATATATGTCTGCATACTTTTGGCTATATTGTGTATTTGTTACTATGTATGTAACCATTTAGTCAAATTTGCCCTTTAGATCAAATTTAATTATCACTTTATTGTAGCCAAAAGATTCTACAGAACCATAATTGTATCTTCTATTGGCTCCTTGAGAGGACATTAATAATAATGGAATATGTCTGTGGAATTTCTGCCTATTGAGCCAAAAAGGACTTTAGTGAGGTCAGGTACCAATATTAAAGGAAAAGACCTGAGTCAAAATTGGCATTCCAGTTCATAGTATGGTTGAGGTCAGAACTCTGTGTAGGCCACTCAAATTCCTTAACAGTCTACATCCAGCTCAAAAAGCCATGTTCTTATGGACCTCGCTTTGTGCACATCAGAAAATTAAGCTGGGACAGAACAAGGTTTCCCCAAAATGCATAGCTTGTCTAAAATGTCTAGCAATAACTGTCTTCTTCTCAGGAAACATCTAAACTCAATAATAATAATCTTAAAGGTGTTCATAGTATGGTTAAGGTCAGAATTCTGTGTAGGCCACTCGACTTCCTTAACAGTCTACACCAAACTCATAAACCCATGTCCTTATGGAACCCGGCTTTGTGCACATCAGAAAATAAAGCTGGAACAGAAAGGGGCCTTCTCCAGAATGTCTAAAATGACTTTGTATGCTATAGCATTAACAGCCCTCTACACTTGAAACCCCTAAACTCAATAATTTGGAGAGCTGTCCCTATACATTTGGCTGTATAGGTAGGTGCGATGTATGTCTGCATACTTTTGGCTATATCGTGTATTTGTTACTATGTATGTAACCATTTAGTCAAATTTGCCCTTTAGATCAAATTTAATTATCACTTTATTGTAGCCAAAAGATTCTACAGAACCATAATTGTATCTTCTATTGGCTCCTTGAGAGGACATTAATAATAATGGAATATGTCTTTGGAATTTCTGCCTATTGAGCCAAAAGGACATTTGTGAGGTCAGGTACCAATATTAAAGGAAATGACCTGGGTCAAAATTGGCATTCCAGTTCATAGTATGGTTGGGGTCAGAACTCTGTGTAGGCCACTCAAATTCCTTAAAAGTCTACACCCAACTCAAAAAGCCATGTTCTTATGGACCTCGCTTTGTGCATATCAGAAAATTAAGCTGGGACAGAACAAGGCTTTACCCAAAATGCATAGCTTGTCTAAAATGTCTAGCAATAACTGGCTTCTTCTCAGGAAACACCTAAACTCAATAATTTGGAGAGCTGTCCACATACATTTGGCCATATAGGTAGGTGCGATATATCTCTGCATACTTTTGGCTATATAGTATATTTGTTACTATGTATGTAACCATTTAGTCGAATTTGCCCTTTAGATCAAATTCAATTATCACTTTATTGTAGCCAAAAGATTCTACAGAACCATAATTGTATCCTCTATTGGCTCTTTGAGAGGACATTAATAATCATTAACGTCTTACTGCCGAGCACGTTGAAATCCTGCAGCAACAATTATCATTAAGCTACACTTACGGTCAATAATAATTCACTGGAATACATGGTGGGAAAAATAAAACTCTATCCTATAGACTGCGGCCATGCAAATGAAGACAGTCAGTTTTGGTGCTTTGGGTATTCTTTAGAAAATGTCCTGTCAAATGTTTATGTTCAAGCAGCAAATGTTCCTCACCACATGGGAGATGAGTACACGTGTCATCCTTAATAATGCAATCCACAGCAGCTGTAGTGGAGAGGCAAAAGTAAAGCAAATAATACAAGTACCCAATTCCCAGAATAATATTATATGCACAATGATGTGTTAGAATGTATTTAACTGCAGCTGATGGCCTTAGCAAAGTCACTTTGTCATTTAATGGAGGCAAACCAAAAAAAAAAGTAAAGGCGCTATTGCAGCCAATAAGATACTTCATTTTTTATCAACTGTAATAAAAATGAATAACTGGACTCCATGGTTAACATCACTGTCTGTGTTTTTTTTTTTCTTCTTGTTTTTTTTTTAACATAGTACTGTCAATTTCCCGTTATTCCTAAGGTTTGTAATACAAGTTGATTTTCAAGCCCATGTATCATCCAAACCCGATTTTCACAACGTTTTTTAAATAGGTTTTACTAAAGATTTCCATTTAATCTTGTAAGGGTTCCAGAACGTTGGCGCCATTGTTCCTAATTGTACCAGAAGTAGAGAGCACAATATTCCAACTCCTAAATCTCTTTACTGGTTGCCTGTGGCTTTGACAATTGCATTTGAAATGATTTTCCTTATTTTTAACTGTTTGCTTAAGGGGTTGTAAAGGTACAATTTTTTTTACTAAATAGCATCCTTTACCTTAGTGCAGTCCTCCTTCACTTATCTCATCCTTCGATTTTGCTTTTAAATGTCCTTATTTCTTCAGAAAAATCCTCACTTCCTGTTCTTCTGTCTGTAACTCTACACAGTAATGCAAGGCTTTCTCCCTGGTGTGGAGTGTCGTGCCCGCCCCTCCCTTGGACTACAGGAGAGTCAGGACGCTCTCTACATTGCAAATAGAGAAAGGAGCTGTGTGATAGTCGGCATCCTGACTCTCCTGTAGTCCAGGGGAGGGGGTGAGCATGACACTCCACACCAGGAAGAAAGCATGGAGGCAAACCCCAAATAAAAAAAAGGAACGGTGAGATCTTGCAGTATGGTGATGCTGCACATGCGTGACATGAAGCTCATGACAGCATGTGCCTCATTTTGCGCATGCATCATATCAAATTACAGTCATTTCCTGGGGGAAAAAAACTTCTCCCTGAGATCTCACAAGATCTTGGGGAATTTTATTCTTTAGGATCACTGCTAAAATAAATTATAATGTTTGAGGGTTCCAAGTAATTTTCTAGCAAAAAATACAGATTTTTACTTGTAAACAACAAGTGTCAGTAAAAAAAAGGCCTGGTCCTTAAATGGCTACATAGACCTTACAACTAAGCCCCTGGTGGGCAGGGCGAAACACGTTAGTGGGTGTGGTTTAGTACAGGACTGTAGGCTGAGGCTGCTTCTCACTTCTGGATTACACGGGCTGTTTGGGTTCAATGGTGATCCCCACACAGACAGAATGATAAGTGGTTAGAACCTCAAGTCTGTGTGTCCACTAGGGAAATTCTCTTGTCCTGATGACCACTGTAATGAAAGCTGAACATGAATGAACATCCAATATTTTGAGTTGCCACCAGGAAAGAAAAAAAAAAGGGTAAATCTTTCAATGAGGTCACTTATTCCAGTGACAACTATCTATGGGGATTGCGTCTCACTTCTTGCCTAGTTAAAGTAAAGTCTCCCCAATGGGACACAAGATGGGAGATGAAAAAAAATAAATCTACAGGGATTCAACCATTTTCCATCTAAAATAGAAAAAAAAAGTAGGCTTTCAATACACCCACACAACTGTATAGTGATTGCAAAGGCTGTTTACATAAAACAAAAAAAATAATGTACCAATGAATACAGAGCTTGTGTATTTTTATATTTGTTTACAAATGTGTATGTATTTTTTGATTCGTCTTTTTATCCCTGCCCAGAATTTAGATTTAAATGTGCATTAACGTGAATCTCACAATTTTTCTAACTGTATGAGCCTAACAGGACTTGCTCAGAGTGATAGCATAAAGACAAGGTGAAAGGTAAGTCCTATCTGCCTGTAAACGTGACCATGGCAGGTGGAATGCAGGCTCTCCCGTTGCCGTCTCTGGCCTTATAAATAACTCATACAACTGAAGAAAGAAGGGCTGTGGGGGGGAGATAACACAGGATACTGTAACCCTTCTATGAGTCCAGCCAGCGACAGAAGCATATGATGTAAATCAGTGCAGGAGCCTTTCAAGATAACGCTCTGCCTCCCAAGGGCTTTGGCTATATACTAAGCTGCAAATATACGCATAAGGAGATTATTTGTAACTTAATGTAAATGATAGTAAGTGAGAAATAACATGAATATAAATCCAATAACTGTATCTTCTTCTTTTTTTATATATATTAAAAACAGGAATTCTTTAATAAATAGCCTGCCTGTTCACATTATTTAAAGTTTAGCCTTTAGTGCTAAGCATTGTGGAAGGAAAGGTTCTCCTTAGGCAGCTCTCCCAGGAGTGGTGACCAAAGGTCTTAAGTAGGACTGAATGTATGTACTAGACATGTGCATTCGTTTTCGTTAGAATGCATTTTCGTCCGAAAATCTTTTTTTTTCGTTATCGTTTTAACAAATGATAACGAAAGCGCAAGAAACGAAAACCGAAAGATCCGACATAAAAAATGCTTTATTTTCATTTTCGTTGCGATAAAAATTTGATATAGAGAGATTCGACATGATAGGGAAAAGATTGGACATCATAGAGAAAAGATTCAACATCATAGAGAAAAGATTCAACATTATAGGAATAATAGATTAGACATTACAGAGAATAGATTTCGATTTATGAGAAAATAGATTAGACATTATAGAGAATAGATTTCGATTTATGAGAGAATAGATTAGACATTATTACTAGTCATACAACATTAGAATTCTTGTAGGCGGAATATTCGTCCGGAAATGTACGATTCGACGTAACGTTTTGAAGTTCCGTTGAATATTCTTTTGCCCATTCAACAGAAACCAAGTATTATTGGATTTTCGGAAGAAAGCTATTCCCCAACGAAAAACGAAATAAATCAAAACGAATTTCGGGAGTAACTAAATACATTTATTTTCCAGACGAAAACGAAAAAACAAAACAAAATATTCCAGTCTGCACATGTCTATATGTACATGGAGGAAGCATGCATGTATACAGTCCAAGTTCAATTTTATTTAGACCCATATGTCTCAAAATGAATGAAGACTGCTTTATTTCCTGGGTAATGGAAACAAGTTAAAAAAAGAAAGAGAAGAAAAAGGAAAGAAAGGCAAAATGAAAGAGGAAGAAGAGGAAAAAAGGAAAAGGAAAGGGAGAGGAAAGAAAAAGGAAAGACAAGAAAAAGGAAAGAAAAGAAAAAGGAAAGAAAAAGAAAAGGAAAGGAAAATGAAAGGAAAATAAAGGGAAAAGGGAAGGAAAATAAAATAAAAAAAGGTTTTCTTGCAACAATTTATCAAACCTAATGCATTAATAAAAGAAGCCCACATTTTGTTGTGGACCCTGTCTTATCTAAATTGATTCCTGTTACCTAAATACAGGATTATTTCTAGCAACTGCAATGATCCTTTAAGTTGTCCATAGGCTGAATCATCATCTCAGTCAACCCACAATAATAGTCAGGAGAGGGCTGGGCTTGTGGGCATGTGGGCCAGTACTAAAAAAATATGTTGGGCTAATGGCCCTTAACAGAGATATTTAAACATTCAGACAATGATTAGAGTAGGACATATAGCTTGGTATTATATAGCACATCATGTGACCAAGAGCCACATAGTAAGCTGATGCTGGAAGGTGTGAAAAGCTGTGACACAATTAAGGAATGTCAACCAACAATGAGGCACCATGGCATGGGCTGCGTGGTACACTTTATTCAGCCCGCTGAAATTAGTCCCTAAAATGAGATGATCAAGGTGGTAGCAAGGTGGACACATTTTATAATACAGAGAAGTAAAGTTTGTAGGTTTACCTCCTGAGATGACCGTCTCCAGACTGGTCCCATTAATGAACGCACGTTTTATTGTCTGAGTCTTCACGTCTGTCCAGTACAATCTTTCTTCAAGAGCATCAAAGTCTACCACTGTCACATCATCAATGTCCGGAACAGTAAAGGCTGTAATGAAGTTGAAGTAGGGGTTGTCTATGTCAACTCCTCGTATTTCTGATCTTCTGGCATAGACAAGAAACTTTTTCATCTCTGAAAGCGAAGGAAAATAAGAATGAAATTATATGTCACCTTATGGAACTACGGTACCTATCGGTGTATAACACGCACAGGCGTATAACATGCACCCTAACTTTAAGAGGGAAATTTCAGGAAAAAAACTTTCCGCAGCCCCCTGCGTATAACACGCAGGCACAGTTTATCCTCTATTTTCAGGGTAAAAAAGTGAGTGTTATACACCAATAAATACAGTATGTTTGCTTGTGTACTACTATTTGCAGCTACAACCTTTCTATGTCAAGACAGTGATACGTAGCTAGTGAAAAAGTAATGTAATGTCCATCAAGTGACAGCTTACTTGGGAAATTAACCACTTGAGCACCTGGAGATTGTATCCCCTTCATGACTAGCCATTTTTTTTTGCTATTTAGCACTGTGCTACTTTAAGAACTTCAGCCCCGGAAAAATTGGCTGCCCAATGACCGGGCCATTTTTTGCGATACGGCACTGCGTCGCTTTGTTGCACCCAAACAAAATTTACGTACTTTTTTCCCACAAATAGAGCTTTATTTTGGTGGTTCTTGATCACCTCCGAGGTTTTTATTTTTGTGCTATAAACAAGAAATAAGCGACAATTTTGAAAAAAAGCAATTTTTTTTAACTTTTTGCTATATCTCCAAAAAAAAAAAAAAAAAAAAAAATATATATATATATATATATATATATATATATATATATATATATATATATAAAAAAAATGTCTTGCTCAGTTTAGGCCGATATGTATTCTTCTGCATATTTTTGGTAAAAAAAAAAAAAAAACATTGCAATAAGCGTATATAGATTGGTGTGCACCAGGGCTTAAGTCCTGCGGAAACACGTGGGAACTGAGTTCCTGCACTTTTTTCACAGCAGGAACGCAGTTCCCTTTGCAGGACTAGAGCAGCCAAGAGCAGCCGAGCCAATCCTTCACTGAGCAGTGATGGCCAGCATGAGTCACTGTCAGGGGCAGGCGAACCTTAGTAATCTTTGTTACTGGTCGCTTCCTGTATATGGATTCATCGGGTAGTGTGAGGATATTCTGTCACTTCCTCGATGCCGCAATGTCTCCTGGGAGCTTTTGTCATTGTTTCCAGAAGACATTGCGGAGGTCTGCCTCGAGTTATCGCGGGATTTAGAAAGAACTTGCTTAAAGTTCTTATGACAAAAGCTCCCAGGAGACATTGCGGCATCGAGGAAGTGATGGAATACCCGCACACTACCCGATGAATCCATATACAGGAAGCGGCAGTAACATAAAGGATTTCTAAGGTACAGTGGATCGAAAAAAAAAAAAAAAAAACATGCGGTTTAGTAATTATGCATATGAGCGTATCATTTTTTTATTTTTTTTTGGTGGGGGAGTGGATCTTGGGTGGGAGTTCCCACACTTTTTTCCCCAGGACTTGACCCCTGGTTTGCACAAACGTTATATCGTCTACAAAATAGGAGATAGTTTATGGCATTTTTATTATAATTTTTTTTATTAGTAATATCGGCGAACAGTGATTTTTATCCTGACTGCAACATTATGGCGGACACATTTGCAGTTTAAAAAATAAAAATCCTTGCACCTGATTGGATGATGGAAGTCAGCAGAACGTCCCCTCATTTACTAACATCTGGTCAACTTCACTTGTAAAGTGCACAGTCTATTTGCCTTTAGTAACTCAACCTCGGAAACTCTTGCCGATTAAAAGAGGGATGAAGGAGCTGATAAGGTCAACACTATTTTATCACACAAGACACATGTTCTTATTGGGTACACTGACCAGTGAAAGAAAATAAAATTAGTGTGCCTAGATGTGATTTTGCAGTCTACACACAACACATTCCTGTCCATCAATGAAACCTGTTTTTTAATATTTACCAAAATAAAATATGATTATTTGTGTAGTTATCTCCTTCAGCAGAAGTCTCAACTTGGCCATGCTGTAAGGAATAGGCATGACCACTGGGATTTGTGCCTCTAAGCTATGAATGGTCAGGAATGAATAAAGCCAGCGACAGAAACCTGGCTAAAATACCAACTACACCCCGCAATGCAATTGTGATTCCAAACCCAGCACTTCTACATGTGCAAATCTAATTGCCAAGAGAGTGAAACATAAATAAATAATGGAAAACAGTGAAAATTAACACTACTTTGAAACCTATAAAATACTTTATTTTATTAACCTTTTCAGCCCCGGAAGGTTTTACCCTCCATGATGACCTGGCCCTTATTTTCAATACGGCACTGCATTATTTTAACTGACAATTGCGCGGTCCTGCTGTACCCAAATAAAATAGATGCCTTTTTATTCCCACAGATCAAGCTTTCTTTAGGTGGTATTTGATCACCTACTGTGGTTTTTATTTTTTGCGCTATAAACAAAAAAAATAGCGTAAATTTAAAAAAATAAATAATATTTTTTACTTTATACTATAATACATACCCAATAAAAAAGATCAAATTTCTTTATCAATTTCGGCCTATATGTATTCTGCTACATATATTTGGTAAAAAAAAACAATACGCGCATATGGGCCCGGATTCACAAAGAAGTTACGTCGGCGTATCTCCAGATACGCCTCTGTAATTTTAAATGTGCGCTGTCGCATCTTTGCGCCGATTCACAAAGCAAGATACGCCAAAAAACATGGCTTCAATCGTCCGACGTAACTTGCCTACGCCGGCATATCGTGGGCGCATAGTTACGCTGGACGCATTCGGCATTCCCATGGTAAATATGCAAATGAGCAAGATACGCCGATTTCCAAACCTAGATGCGCCCGGCCACTTCATATACGCGATTTGCGTAAGGCTTACGTCCGGCGTAAAGTTACCCCTGCTATATGAGGCGCAGCTAATGCAAACGTATGGGCCAGGGAACGATGCGGTCGAATTGTACGTTGTTTACGTAGTACGTGAATAGGGCTGTGCGTAGGTTACGTTCACTCGTCATAGGCATTGCGCGTCGACGTCACTTAGGCATTCTATCCAAGTGCTTCTGAACATGCGCACTGGGATTCGTCCACGGGCGGCGCATGCGCCGTTCGTTCGGCTCATAATTTGCATGGGGTCACGGTTAATTTTAATAAAACACGCCCACTGCCTAGCTAGGTTGAATTATGCGGACTTACGCCGGCACATTTACGCTACGCCGCTGTAATTTGGGTGCAAGTGCTTTGTGAATACTGCACTTGCCTCTCTAAGTTGCGGTGGCGTAACGTAAAGAAGATAAGCTACGCCGCTCTAAAGATACGCCCGGGTACGTGAATCCGAGCCATTGATTGGTTATAGCTTCTACAAACCATGGGATAGATCTATGGTATTTTTCTTACAGTTTTTTTTTACTAGTAATGGAGGCGATCAGTGATTTTTTAGCATGACTGCGACATTGCGGCGGACAAATCTGACGCTAAGTGACATGTTTTGGGGACCAGTGACACCAATACAGTGATCAGTGCTAGAAAAAGGCACTGTCACTGTATCACTACTGTAGTAATGACACTGGCAGGGAAGGGGTTAACATCAGGAGCGATCAGGGGCAATCAAAAGGTTTAATGAGTTCCCTGGGAGGTGCTTTCTAAATGTGGCTGGGGGGTTCTTTGACTGGGGGTAGACAGAGATCAGTGTCCGTGCAGAAACACAATATCTCCATCTTCCCCTCTCACAGAACGGTAATCTGACTTGTTTACAATTACAGGGTGCCAGCGAACATTGAGTCCCCGCTAATTGCCGTGTCCAAACACAGCGTGAGCGAGTTGCTGAGGGCGTTTGCGTGTGCCCTAGACGCAGAACTAGAAATCACGTACAGGTAGGGCCGCCCTGCCGCAGTATATGTGCATTTGGCGTCATGAAGACGTCAGGAACAGTCCACTGCTGGATCGTGGGGGAGCACTATTTGCCACTGAAGCAGAGGATCAGGTGAGTATAAGCTTTCTGGTTGGCCCTTGACAAAACCAGCAGTTAACCTGTGTAAGCACAGCTCCACTGCATGTGAAAATAATTGCCTGGAGTTGAGCTTTAATACATAGCAACTACACATGAAATAACTGTACTACTGGACCGCTCCATGCTCATATACTGCGACAAGGCGGCCGTCCCATGCACATATACTGGGAAGGGCTCCTTGTGCCCCAGGCTAACAGGGAAGTCAGTGGGTCATGACTGCGCCCCCTAGGCAGCAGTGTGCCCTAGGTGTCTGCCTAGTTCGCCTAGCAGGAGTGCTGGCCCTGCATACATATTTCTCCTCCGCTTCCTACCGCACTGCCTTTGTGATCTGCTGCGGGTGCCAATACATTGTTAATGACACCCCAAACACAGATTGTAAATGCAGTGCATTTGCCTGCCCTAGATTGCATGGTATCGTAGTGCGATTTGGTGCATCTTTTGAAAACAGTGGATGAATGAATGAAAACTTGTATAGCGCGACACATGCGAACTGAATCGCCTCTGGGTGGATGCACTACTTTTCATGGAAACCGGTGCAATCTGCAATCACTTAGAAACACAGACTGCCTTTCTTTGTAATTCAACCCACTAGTCTTTTCCACATTAGTGTTGGGCTACACTGTACACCTGTATGTTCTTATGCTGTGTTCATTTATGGTCCTGCTGTCTACCTGTTACATTTATTGTGTTGTATCTCACAGTCTTATAACATGCTTGGGCGGCTTTCACGGATGGCTGGGATGATGTGCACTGTTGATCTTGCTGATCCTTTCTTTAGCTTACATGAATGATGGTCAGAGTTGGGCTTTAAAATACCAATACAGAGGCTTGGAACCTGGGGGGGAGGGGATTTACCTTGGCATGTCTTCTTGTCAGAGGATAGCTTCATCAGGTGTGGACAGCCACAAGCCGCGGTTCTGTTGAAGTTGATCAGGCACAGATGAGAACACGGGCCCCTTCCATTGCCAGCGGCACAAGGATTGGGAGCTGAAAGGACAATATGAAAATGCTTAGACTTGTCTATACAGGAAAACACAACCGATGGAAACGCATACATAAAACCATTCATTTTTAATAGGAAATACAATTTTACATAAATAGACAAAAGAGCAGTAGCAGCCCATCCAATCGGGGTGCAGAGGTGCCACCCACCCTAGTCCTTGCGTCAGGCCCCCTAATCTACATGCAGGCCGCCGGACGCATGGATCCCAATGTTTTTTTTAAGCAAGTGATTATAGTCTGAGCCTCTAATTGGCTTACAAAAAGGGTGGGATAGTGAACTGTGCCCTGTGACCACCTAATTTTGGGACATTAGCAAATTAATATTCGCTATTGTCTTTTTGATTCTTCTCCCAGCCAATCAGGATGCAGCTCCTGAGACCCAATTGGCGAGGGAGTCAAGGACTCCCAATCGTGTCTCAGGACACACTGGGCAATCGTGTCTCAGGACACACTTTTTGTTCAGCTAGGAAGAGAACTGAGAGGAGAATGGCCTGGCTTTTCATTCCCCCTGCCTCCTATGTTAAGGTTATTCTCCGCAGCCGCCTTCTCATTCATCTAACACCCGGGGCGGGTCGTCGCCATCCCATGCGCTGTTCGTCTCCCATGTGGGGGTCATTTGCTTGCTCCAATTGCTGCTTTCCCGTCCATCTGGGAGGGCTGGATGGCGTTAGTTTGCTGCCACCACCCCCAAATATTTAGCACTAGCCACCACTGCAAAGGAGCTTACCCAAGGAGTCCAAGTTTTTAGGACAAGTAAGGTCCCAAACATAGGCCCCTAAAGCAGGCCCGGGACAAGGGTTGGGCAGGAGGGGAAGCTGCCCTGGGCACTGTGGTATCATGTGACGGGGCCATTGTAGTTCTTGGCAGTTCCTGCAGCTGAGTATCTGTCTTCTCATACAGAGAGTTCTCATCAGTGTCTGTAGGATCCTGACAAGGAGATGGGGGGAGGGCATTTGTGTTGGAGAAGTGGGCGGGAGAAGATGTGTACTAGGAGGGGAAATTTTAGGGGTAGAGAATTTGTGCTAGGAGGGGTGATTTTTTTGGGGGGTGGGGGGGTTTATAGGGATGGTGGGGCAAATATTTGTGCAGAGATGGGGGAATACAGAAGGGGTAGATTCGTACTGGGAGGAGGGGGATTTTATGCTTAGGGGATAAGCATGCAGATTAGTGCTCAGTGTTTTTGTGGGGGGGGGGGGTAATTTTTGACACATAATGCTCATACATCTTGGGGGGAGGGGCACAATTTGGCATGTTCCCCCTAGACTCTAGATGACCACGCCCTGGCACTGCCCTCAGAAGAAGTAAAAGACCCCAATGGGCTTGTTTAATTTTTTTGTGGCTGGCATAACGTATTTAATTTAATTTGAAAATGTTTGATGGTAGAATGCCTGAAGAGAAAAGGAGTATGCGGCGTGTCTGACAAAAGTGGAAACCTATTTTCGATGGCTTTCAACCAATGGTAAAACAGGTTCAGCCTGCTGAAGTGCAGAGAGAAGAAGAGATTAAATTAAATCTGAACTCCAGGGAGATATAAAATACACAAATTAATGTCGATTTGTATTCATTAATACATTATTAAAGTGTTGTTTTTTTTTTCTCAAGCAATGTTAGTAGCTGTATTTGACTTGGTATCAAGTCCCTGTACAGCAGGGTTCAGACTAAAACAGAAAGAAGCAGAACAGAGAGCCAGTTTGCTGTGTTGCAGTGCCCATGTTGCATACCTCCCAACCGTCCCGGATTTCGTGGGATTGTCCCGCGATTCGCGGTAAATCCCGCGGTCCCGCGATCACGGCAAGTCCTGCGATTCCGACCCCCCCCGAGATTACCGCGATTCGTGGTAAATCCCCGCAAATCGCGGAAAAGCCCTGCGATTCGCTGTAAATACCGCGATTCGCGGTAAACCCCCCCCGCTTAACAACTCCAATCTGCTGCAGAACCCCCCGCTCAACAACTTTGATCAGGGGAACCCCCCCTGCTCAACAAACAACTCCGAGCCGTGGAACCCCCCCTGCTCAACATCTGTGATCTGCGGACCCCCCCACTCAACAACTCAGATCCGCGAACCCCCCCCTGCTCAACAACTCCGATCCGCGGCACCCCCCCACTCAACAACTTCGTTGGGAGGTATGCTCAGTTGTCCCTCATTCTGAAGTTGAAAAGTTGGGAGGTATGCATGTTGTAACAAAGGAAAATAAAGATAGGAGGAAAGAGCAGAGTAACAAAGAGATGAGCTTGTTAATTAAGCTGGCCATAGATGGATCGAATCTCAGCTGGTTCAGCAGGGACCGATCGAGATTCGATCCATCTATGGGCAGGCTGGTTGTACTAAAATCAATCCAGGGATCGCCTTTAGTATAGCCAGACTGTTGAATTTTTTGCGTGCAATTACTGCCAGTGTCTATAGCCGCTAGCAGCGATCATTGTATTCTGCCGGCAGGGAAGGCTCCCCACCAGCAGAACATGATAGCACTGCAGGAGGGATTCCCCCATCAACACAGTCGAGTGATTTTCTTTCCTGCTACTGATCTTCCTACAAATGATCATGCCTTTCATTTATTCTATGGATTATCGTAATTTGTAATAAAGATTTGTATATTTAAATTTTGGAGCTTAGTTGTAGTGTTGCTCACGAATATTCGCATTGCGAATATTCGCTACGAATATTGCATATTCGAGTATTCGCGAATAACTCGAATATCGCGGCGAATATTCGCTATAGCGAATATTCGTATTTTTTCAAATTTATTTTTAAAACAGATCACATCCTAGTGATCTCCATCGACATCTAAAAGAATTGCTGGTATGATTAGAGACCCTGGGCCGAGTAGCTGAGGCGATCCTTTTATGTTGCCGAAAATTCGCATTGCGAATTTTCGGCAACATAAAAGAATCGCATCAGCTACTCGGCCCTTCTTTTGCATCAGAGCCAATCAGAATAACTCAAATATTCGACAAACTGAATATTGCGCGATTATCTTCTCCGCCCTTCTTTTGCATCAGAGCCAATCAGAATAACTCGAATATTTGGCAAAAGGAATATTGCGCGATATTCCTTTTGCCGAATATTCAAGTTATTCTGATTGGCTCTGATGCAAAAGAAGGGCGGAGAAGATAATCGCGCAATATTCCTTTTGCCGAATATTCAAGTTATTCTGATTGGCTCTGATGCGCCCTTCTTTTGCATCAGAGCCAATCAGAATAACTTGAATATTCGGCAAAAGGAATATTGCGCGATTATCTTCTCCACCCTTCTTTTGCCCCCTTATTCTCCTTTCTTTTAAGTAGAGTTAGTGTAGAGTTAGTGTTTAGTGCATATTAGTTTAGTAATACAGGAAATGATCTCCGTTTATGAGAATTTCGCAATCATTTTCGCATTAGCGAAATTTCGCAACATTTTTTTTGGAAAAAATATCACGAATATTCGATATTAGCGAATATTCGCGAATATTCTTCTATATATTCGCGCAATATCGCGAAATCGAATATGGCGTATTCCGCTCAACACTACTTAGTTGTCTGGGGTGCCAACAAATAGTCCCTGCTCTTTGGAGGGTATTCTATTTCTATCTGACTTTGGGATGAAGGCAATCCCACCTTCCTACCATGTTCCTATATACAATTTAAAAAACAATGCAGCTGCGGAGGGCTCTGCCCACACAGCCTTGTCATTTATTCACATAGTTCTGTGAATAATGAAGCACAAGTCCCATCTGCCACTGTGGAAGATGGCGTGTAGTTCTCAATGAATTATCAAGGCTCTAATAACAGCCGTTGTAATTCTCTGGCAGTTCCTGCAGCTGAGTAGCTGTTTGCCCATACAGAGAGTTCTCAGCAGTGTCTGCGGGAGCCTGACATCCACTGATCGCGGGTGCAATGCTCTGCAGATTCTGTTGTAAAAAAAAAAAAAAAAAAAAAATTTAATCTGCAAAACATGTGCATTTATCATTTTTTTAACTGTGAAATTATCCTTAAGTCTGCTATTTTTCAAATTCCTTTAACCACTTCAGCCCCGGAAGGTTTTACCCCCTTTGTGAACAGGCCATTTTATTGTGATGTGGCACTGCATTATTTTAACTGACAATTGCGCAGTGTACCCAAATAAAATCGATGTCCTTTTTTAACCACAAATAGAGATTTCTTTTGGTGGTATTTGATCAGCTCTGCGGTTTTTATTTTTTTTCGCTATAAACAAAAAAAGACCGACAGTTTTGAAAAAATAAATAAATATTTTTTTCTTTCTCCTATAAAATATATCCAATAAATAAAAAAAAATATATATATATATATATATTTATTCATCAATTTATATTGCTATATATTTTTGGTAAAAAAAATCCCAATAAGCGTATATTGATTGGTTTGCGCAAAAGTTATCACGTCTACAAACTAGGGGATAGATTTATGGAATTTTTATTTATTTTTTCTTTTAGTGGTAATGGCAGCAATCAGTGATTTATAGCGGGACATTGCAGTGGACAAATTGGACACCTAACACTCTTGAGGGGACCAGTGAGGCTAATACAGTGATCAGTGCTAAAAAAATGCACTGTTACTGTACTAATACACTGGCAGGGAAGGGGTTAACACCAGGGGTGATCAAGGGGTTAAGTGTGTCTCTCCATGTAAACAGACAGATCCCTGTTCTGTCAGGGAAGTAGAGAGAGATATGCTTCTCCTAGTGATTTGGAACAGCGATCTCTCTCTTCCTCCAATCAGTACACTCCCCCACAGTTAGAAACACCTCCCTAGGGAACACTTATCACCTTGATCGCCCCCTAGTGTTAACTTCTTCCCTGCCAGTGACATTTATGCAGTTATCAGTGGCTTATTTTAGCTGTGATAAATGTCAATGGTCCCAAAAAAGTGTCAAAAGTGTCCGATCTGACCGCCGCAATGTCACAGTCCCACTGAAAATCCATTACTAGTGATAAAAAATAATAATATTGAAAATGCCATAAATCTTTCCCCTATTTTGTAGGTGCTATAACTTTTGCGCAAACCAATAAATATACGCTTATTGTTATTTTTATTTTTTTACCAAAAATATGTATAAGAATACATATTGGCCTAAACTGATGAAGAATTTTTTTTTTGGAGATTTATTAAAGTAGTAAAAGTAAAAAAAAAAATGTTTTCAGAATTGTTGCTCTTTTTTTGTTTATAGTGCAACAAATAAAAACCACAGAGGTGATTAAATACCACCAAAAGAAAGTTCTATTTGTGGGAAAAAAGGACGTAAATTTTGTTTAGATACAGTATGCACGACCGCACAATTATCAGTTAAAGCAACGCAGTTCCTTATTGCAAAAAATGACCTTAGGGTCCTTAGGATATTTTTGTTGTTGGGTTTAATACTATTTCAGGGGTTAAAGGAGTTGTAAAGGAAAACCATTTTTTTTTTCCTGAAATTACTGTTTATAGGGTAAAGAGACATAATAGTTAACTTATTCCTTTTAAAAACGATTAAAAATAGATAAAAATCAATCATATAATGTACCTGTAGTTTCTAGTTTTGTTTTTGCATCTACAGGTAGTTTCGTTTTTGCATGTTATTTCCTGCCTCTGTGCTATACAGAGCCATACAGAGCTATAGTAGTAGTGATGGTTTGGAAAACGAAACTAGAAACTAGACACACAGGGCCAGATTCTCAAAAGAGAACAGATACACCGGCATAATTCGGATTTCCCGCTGGCATATCATTGTTTTCTATCCTGAAAACAAGATACGCCGGAATTACGATAGGATCCGACTGGCGTAATAATCTTACACCGTCGGATCTAAGTTGCAATGTTATGCCGGCCGCTAGGTGGCGTTCCCGTCGATTTCTGCACCGAATATGCAAATGAGCATGATACGCCGATTCCTGAAAGTTTTTGTGCTGCTTCGCCGTAGTTTACGTCGTTTCCGTAAGCGTAAGGTTACCCCTGCTATATGAGGGGTAAACTTACATCGGTCTGCCGTATGCCATGTTAAGTATGGCCGTCGGGACAGCATCGGGTTTTTCCGACGTTTACGTAACTCGTCGCGAATAGGGCTGTGCATTAATTACGTTCACGTCGCAACCAATGTATTTGCGGCGTACTACGGAGCATGCACAGTGGCCTACGTTTAAGGCCGGCGCATTCGCGCAGTTCGTTTGGCACGGGGGCGCGCTTAATTTAAATACAAGCCGCCCCCTTTGATTTACGAGGGGATACGCCGGGCCATTTACATGCAAATTATGGAGGAAGTGCTTTCAGAATACAGCACTTGCTCTTGTAACTTGACGCGGCGTAGTGTAAATAGCTTACGCGATGCTACGCCACAATGTAAAAGAATATGGCCCACAGTAATCACACCTCCATGATTAGTGACCACAGTGAGAAAGCTCCCAGCACTGTGGTTATCAGGAAACAGACAACCAGGAAGTGTGGAGATCAGAGAAGGATTACAGCAACTTGAGAGCAAACACGAACAATGAGGACATGAAAACGCACTGCATTAAAGTAAAGGAAGCTATTGAGATGAAAAAAATATATATATTTCCTTTACAAACCCTTTAAATGGCACAGATAAAATACAATGAATTGTTGTTCTCTAACACATCATACTTAACTTGCCCAAGGTATGCAGTGAGAAAAAAAAAATTTTTTTTATTGATTTCAGCAGAAAATAAAAGGAAGCAGCGTTCTCTCGGTTTGATCTTTAACAATAGCCGCGTCGCTTCTTTGGACAGACAGCAACACCCACAAGACAGAAATTAAGTGTTTGGTTTCCTGGGTGGATGTTACTTCTATTGACAGGTATGAAAACAAAATTAAGCCTTTCTGCACTATGCAAGAGACACCTCGCTGTGATCCGTGCACTCGGGATGAGAATTGCTTCTTGGAAAAAGAGCATCCAAGGGACGCCCGCGTCGGTTTTAAAAATTCTGTCTCAAAACACTCTAATATTTAATTCATGCAAAGGAATAAAAGGCATCCTGGTAAACATCGGAGCTTGCTGAACGATGCTTAATTCATAAAAAAAAGTACTTCTTGGTGCTTGTATATAAATGTTACTGTATTGGGAAGATATTTATCTGGTGGATGCAAAAAACAGAAAGCCAGTTATATTTTCAGGGCTCCCTTATGGTGACAGCGATCGATACGCACTTCAGATTTATCCGCATATGAGGGGGGGGGTTATAATTACTCTGTGTCAGTGGGAATCCTCTTCATTATTTATTGGAGCAGCAGGTGTAATGATATTGACCACTGGGTGGCCTGTGTTGCATTATAGAAAGCTTGTCGATTTGTATTCACAGTTACGCCAATGTGACAAGACCGAAATGCCACAAGGTGCCATTATTGTGTATTGTCAGAGTAGTTTTCCTCTGGGTTCTAATGTTTGCGATATTCTGGGGTTGATTTACTAAAAGCAAATAGACTGTGCACTTTTGCATGTTCAGTTCCTCCAGAGCTTAACCACTTAAGGACCGCCGCATGTACATTTACGTCGGCAGAATGGCACCGACAGGCACATCAACGTATATATACGTTGGTGCCTTGGGGGGGATCGGGGGTCCGATCGGACCCCCCCCCCCCGTACATGCGGCGGTCCGCGCGGCTGCAGGAGCGATCCGACAAGTGGGGGCGGCTATCCGTTTTCATCCGCCCCCTCCGGATCGCTCCCAGCCAATGCGCGCGCCCGCCTGACCTGTCACTTCCTCCTCCTGTGTAAACACAGGAAGGAGGAAGCGACGTGATCTCTCCCTCGGCGTTTGTTTCAAGCGCCGCTGAGGAGAGATCACTACAGAACAAGTAAGTCTGCACTAACAGCACACTTACACACACACACAAACACATTTAACCCCCGCGATCACCCCCCCCCCCTCCCCCCTGTCACAGTGTCACTGAATGCAGTAATCATGTATGATTACTGTATTTAGTGTCAGTGTGACAGACAGTGTGACAGTCAGACAGTCAGTAGTGTCAGGGTAGCCCCCCCCACCCCCCCCAATAAAGTTTTAACCCCTTGATCACTGCCCTAGTTAACCCTTTCACTCCCTATTGCCAGCGTCACTAAGCGATCATTTTTCTGATCGCTGTATTAGTGTCGCTGTTCCCGCTAGGTAGCTATTTTTTTTTTTAATGCGATTTTTTTTTTACTAAAGACATGTGGCTAAATAAATTTTGGCCTAAATGTTTGACTAAAATTTAGTTTATTGGTTTTTTATTATAACAAAAAGTAAAAAATATTGATTTTTTTTCAAAAATGTCGCTCTATTTTTGTATATAGCGCAAAAAATAAAAATCGCAGAGGCGATCAAATACCACCAAAAGAAAGCTCTATTTGTGGGAAAAAAAGGACGCGAATTTTGTTTGGGAGCCACGTCGCACGACCGTGCAATTGTCTGTTAAAGCGACGCAGTGCCGAATCGCAAAAACCCCTTGGGTCATTTGCCAGCGTATTGGTCCGGGTCTTAAGTGGTTAATAAATGAGGGGGAGCTCTGCTAACTTCCATCATCCAATCATGTGCTGTTTTTTTTTAAATTTTCCTTGCATGTGATTGGGTATTCTTTGTAAAGTGAAGCTTCTCCCCATTTGCTTTTTAGAAATCTGAAAAGCATTGGTTTTGATTTACTAGAGTGTTGGCATTCGGCATTGTTCCACTTAGTACTCATCGGGACATGACAGCAACATGTTAATAAAAAAAAAAAAAATTAACCCGAGGAACCAACAAATCTTATAATTGAGCCTGAAACTGTTGGGTTATATCAGAGGTTATCAATTTAAAAGCTAAAGGGTTCCTCAAATGTGGCCTTTGACATCACCCAAGGGCCACACATAAGGGTTGATTTACTTAAGGCATATGGACTGTGCAAGTTGAAAAGTGCAGTTGCACCATGCAAGAGCCGTGGCTCCACAGCTTAAAGTGAAGCTCCACCCAATTGGATTCCTCCCCCCTCCGGTGCCACAATTGACACCTTTCGGGGGGGAGGGGGGGGAGGATACCTGTCAAAGACAGGTACGCTTTCCCACGTCCGGGAGTCTGGCCGCGGCTGTGACGCGGCCATGACGTCACCGCGGGGCTCCCTCCTTCTCTTCCCCTGGCCGCCGATCTAATAGGAGAGAGGAGCGGGCTCTGCACAGTAGGGTTCCCGGCGTGAAGCCGAAAGGCTATACAGCAGAGTTCCATTATTTTATTTCCCTAGCATGTAATTGGGTATTCTTTGCAAAGTGAAGCTTTACCTCATTTACTAAGTTTTGGAACAACTGCACTTTGCAAAGTGCACAGTCTATTTGCCTTTTGTAAATCAACACCTTATTGTTCAATCTACATTATGTAATGCTTGACAGCAGGGCCGGTCTGGGACAAAAAATAGGCCTGAGAATTTTAGGCTGAGCAGCCCATACTAGGGGTGGACTGACAACTCATGGGGCCCTGTTCAATAGGAGATCATGGGACCCCCTATGTCTCTGTCTACACTCAAGCCACACCCACACAAAGCCCCACCTACATACTTCCACAGAAGCTGCTGGGCACTTCCAAGTTTACTAGTATACAGTGAAGGGCGGGGGGAATAAATCCCCACGAGAGAACACATTGCGAGAGGACTATTGCTTGTGGCTATAACAGACACTAGTGATAATGGCAAGTAAAATCAGGCAGGCTGGTTGTACCCAAGTTGATCGAGCCTGCCCATACATGGTCTGAACCTTGGCCAGTTCCTGCTGAACCATCTGAGATTCGAACAGTGGATGGCCTGTCTTACTAAAACTGGAGAGTTCAAAATTTGCTGCAGATCTGCATAGAAACCAATCAGCTTCTAGGTTTTTTTGTCAAAAGTTTAATTGAACAAACTGAAGTTTGAAACTGATTGGCTACCATGCACAGTTGCACCAGATTTTGCACTCTCCAGGTTTAGTAACTCAACCTTATGATCTTCTACTTTGGAGTTGGGGTAATTTTATTGACCATTCCACCACCATATTCTATTCCACCAACCCATGACAGCTTATCGACATTCCACAATCGGGCAGAAGAACATGGCCCATACAGATTCCCCAGAAACGAGACACAGCTCTGTTCTCTGGTTCAACAGGAATAGACTTTTAATGGGAAAATCAGGCTTCTTATATACACCAAAAAGAATACTTGCGGTAATAAAATGGACAATGACACACTCCACCCACAACATCATACAATAGTTCCTAATGAGCCCCCCTCATTACATATCTTTTAAGATAGACACCTGCTTATACAATACACATTCCTTTAGTCAGACATTCTGACTCCAATTCTAATTAACTGCAGCTGGCAAGTCAGACATCTCACAATGCACATTTATCATCAATATAACTTCACACAATACAGTGTCAATTAGCATCACACAATGAGAAGATCTTTAGAAGCCAGACTAAGGTTAGTTTACATGAGAGTAGCAGACTTAATTACCACCTTAAAAGTCTGTGTTCCCACATGAATGAATCACTCTATTGACCGGTTGGGTTTAGAATCAACAACCTGTAATATTTCAATATCCTGCAATACATTGTGAATTATCATTACTGTCCCATCTCATGTAATCCAAGATAACAAATTTCAGTCATCCTATGCCCCTAGTGGACATAGGATGACCCTAGACACAAGATTAATTAGTGAAGCTGAAACAGGAGTACCCCACACCATTCAAGAGCTTCTGGGTCCTACGGGCCATTCCATTACAACCAGTAACTTTGGAGAAGCACCACTCCATCAATTGCCTTTGTAATTGCCAGAGTAGTAAGATAAACTGGAAATTCTGATTCAGATAATCTCTCCACTGATGTCCCAGAAAGATAAAAAAATAATAATTAAACTTGCCACAAATTAGAGAGAACTGCAATATATAAGTGTTGGGTGGAGTTGATGTTAAATCCAGTGAAGCAAGAACAGAATTTTCAAATTGTTTCCACTATTTTGGAGATAAAACTTTCAGGAGACCAACAGAAATAGTTTTCTTCAGACAATGAACTCGTGACAACGAGGAAAAAAAAAAGATATAGTAAAACACTATAATTCATGGCTTTTAATTAGTAGAAGTTAATATATCAGAGCATACCTAGCTCTGCAGGCACTCTTGTGGAGAACATTTGTAATGTGCGGTCCTCAGTGGAGCCGTATCTACTGATGCCAGTAATGAGATTACTTGCCCAACCCTACAACACTTGCTGATTTCACACTATAAGTTTGATATAGGGAACTTTTTAAGAGATACAAAGCAACTTGGATTGTCCCATAGGAGAATTAAGTTTGTCATGAAAATAATCACTCTTGCCATGAAAATAATTGCTTTATCCTTTGTAAAGCTTTGTACACTGCTTTAACAAAGTAGGTTACAAGAAAGAACAAATCATCAGGAGAGCAGCACAAGCTCCTTTTTGTAATACTGGATTGTGGGGAGGTGGAGTGTGGTGCGGTGGCAGTAAACATTTAGGGCCAGATCCACAAACAATTACGGCGGCGTATCTCCAGATCCGCCACCGTAATTTCAAATCTGCGCCGGCGTATCATTGTTTTGTATGCACAAAACAAGATAAGCCATTTTTTGCGTAGATACGCGTCTTACGCCGTTGTCCTAAAGTTTCCTATTTACGTTGGACCCTAGGGGCGCTTCCATGTTGAATATGCAAATGAGCTAGATACGCCAATCCACAAACGTACGTACGCCCGGCGCAGTGTTTTTACGTCGTTTGCGCAAGCGTATGTCCGGCGTAAAGTTACCCCTGCTGTATGGAGGCGTACGTAATGTTAAGTATGGACGTCGGGCCAGCGTCAAATTTTCCGTCGTTCACGTTGTTTGCGTAAAGCATTCGCGAATAGGGATTTGCGTAAAATTACATTCATGACGTTTTCATTGATGTTTTGCGACGTGATTTGGAGCATGTGCACTGGGATACGTCCACGTCCAGCGCATGCACAGTTAAAAAAAAAATTCATTTAAGTTGGGTCACGATTCATTTAAATAAAACACGCCCACCTCTTCCCCATTTGAATTGCGTGGGCTTACGCCAGCCCATTTACACTACGCCGGCGTAAATTAGGACGCAAGTTCTTTGTGAATACGGCACTTGCCATTCTAACTTATGCCGGCGTTGCGTAAATGATATACGCTACGCCCGGCAGACACTTACGCCGGGCTTCGTGGATTCTGGCCCTTAGAGTCCAGTTGCAAAAAAAACAGAACTGTATTGAAAGTCAAGTTCAGCCATACACAACTAGCCTGGTGATAAGACAACCTGACCGGGGGTGCTCACAAAATGTACAGTGATAAGTAGTCTATGTCTGTGTCCTAATTGTGTTACCCTCACTTCCTTTGTGAGTTTTGAAACCTCATAAAACTATGTTACTTGGGGTACCCAGATAAACAAGAAATGTTGGGTTTTAATTCTTTTTACAGATGTATATATATATATATATATACTGTATATATATTAGGGCTGTTACTGATCAAAATATTTGTGTTCGATTAATCGTTTTTTTTTTTTATCGATTAATCGACTAATTTTGATTAATTATAACGCACATACAGATCCAACTACGTTTAGCTGATCTCCTTGCAGGCTGATTCCCAGTACAGCTACCAACAACTGGAAAAATGGATAGCAGGATACAAAAAACACACAAAGGTAGCGCTCGATGGGAATAGCTTTAAAACTTTTATAGTCTTCAAGCAGATAACAAAATAAATATTGCACTGGAGAAAAAATCGATGTAGCTGCATAAACTGTAAAAAAAAAAGTAATACCAAACGGTAGCAAAAGCAGTCATAAAAACATGCAGCTAAGTATGATACTGGTATAAAAATGTGTACAATGATACCACTCAGTGCCGATCCTGACCTCCCTGGGGCCCTAAGCAAAATTCTGCTAAGGGGCCCTCTAACCGGTCTTCACATATATTTCTGCTTGAAAAATGTGCGTTTCATTTTGTGCACGCGCCTAACGCCTGATAACACACCAAACGCGGTTATCTTTTATAGGCCAAAAAGAGCCTGGAGGTACAGCGTAGAGATTGTGAAGTAAAATAGGTTTCATCAATGCCAATAATCAAGCCCCCAGCATATGTCAGGGTCAGCAACAACCTTAAGTCAGTGGGGTAGTTAAATATAAAAAGTCAACAGCCACAAAGAAGCCAGAGAACCATCCAAAAACTCAGTCACACATTGATAACTGGCTATGCAGTCTGGCACATTGTCCCATACCCAAAAAACTACAAAATGTACTAAAGCTAATTATCACCACAATGTTCACCACAATAATTCAAAGAAAGCAGTAAAAGCATAAAAATATCAGTAAATAATATATAAATTAAATATTTGATAAAAACGATAAGTGTAATCTGCGCATAAAGTGCACTATGCAACAAGCATAGGGGGTGTATGGGCAATGCATGGAGTGTGCAGCGAGCATAGGGGGTGTATGGGGATGCATGGAGTGCATCACGTTAAGAGTGCAGAGCTGAGGGGTGCGCTATTTACAGGTATTTACAAAGTGCAAGATTCAGGCTTGTTCTACAAAGTGCAGGGTTATGGTGTGCACTACACACAATGCAGGGTTCAGCAGTGCGATACGCACACATGGCATCAGAATGTCTTTTTAATCCATTCTTCTTGTATTGTGACACCAGCAATGATGAATAGATGGAAAGATAGAGATAGGTGAATTAATGGATAGATGGATGGATGAAAGTGTGCATGGATAGATAGAGACAGATGGATGAGTAGATTGATAGATGAATAGATTGATAGATGAGTAGATTGATAGATGAGTAGATTGATAGATGAGTAGATTGATAGATGAATAGATTGATAGATAGATAGACAGACAGACAGACAGACAGACAGACAGACAGACAGACAGACAGACAGACAGACAGGTAGACAGATAGACAGATAGATAGATAGATAGATAGATAGATAGATAGATAGATAGATAGATAGATAGATAGATAGATAGATAGATAGATAGATAGATAGATAGATAGATAGATAGATAGATAGATAGAAAGAATGGATGGATAGAAGAATAACTCAGAAATCCTGCATTTTCTCCCTGTCAAAGTCTCTGAAAGAATCATATAAATTGTGCTGGCAGAGGACTGCATGTGTCAGATTACACAAGTGATAAACATCCTATTCTCTGGTAACCTTCCCCCCACACTGAAGAAAGAAGCTTGTTCTCTCTATGCTGACAGCAGTGCAGGCAAACACAACTCACTGTTTCTTAGTGCTGGGGCTGAGGAATGTGTCCCCCAGCCATAGTAGACTGTGTTCAGTCATCTCTACCTTTTCTCTCCAGCTGCTGAGTGCCGACATCTCCTCTTTTCAGAAAAAAAAGAAGGCGGGAAGGGGGCGGGTACAGTCTTCACCATTGGCTGAGGAGGTAGCAGAGAGGTGGATATCCATCCACCTCTGAGATTAGCCTGTGCCGGGTCTAGCTAAAGATCATCGGCTTCTGCGGCCGTATCTGCTGTATTCTTCCACAAGAAAAAAAGAGTCCCAGCTTCCAGGCAGCAATAAAGAAGATGCAGGCAAGAAAAAAAAAAAAACACTAACATCTGCAACTACTACCATATGGATTTTGGGGGTGCTAAAATAATTTCTGGGGAGAGGGGGCCTTGAATAATTTCTGGGGCCCTACGCAGCTTGCGTAGTGAGCGTATAGGGTGGATCGGCCCTGATACCACTGCTGAATCCAGATGAGGAGGGGTTAACATCAGTCAGTCGGTATGAAGGGAACTATCACAACTCCCAGTGGATGGTTGTAGAATCCCAGGTTGATAGAGGGAAGTGACAGAGGGAAGTGTAACAGCCCTTGCGTGTGGCAGATAGTAAGGTCCCGCCGGCATACAGATATGAAGGCACAGCAAAGGAGCCCTTCAGATGGATACGGCAAGCCCCGCCGGTGTCCGTGACGTTACCGGATCTCCGACGGAACTCCCTGAAGGCCCAGAAGCCAGCGGATAGGTGAGTACCAATTAAAAGAATTTTAATCGATCAAAAAAATTAAAGATTAATCGATTAATTAAAAGTTAATTTGTACAGCCCTAATATATATATATATATATATATATATATATATATATATATATATATATATATATATATATATATATGTTAACTTTATACATAAGTTTCTCCTGGAGTCACCCTTGAAGTAAAGTCCTTTGCATATGTCATTGCTCTCCTACTATGCATCATCAGGCATAAACTCCATGCACCAACTTCTCAGCAGGTAATTTATATGGCAAAGTCCCTAAAGATTTGGTAATATTTCTCTTTTAAAATTGCTTTTGCCTTCTCATCCTAATAATATTCCTAGCTGTGAAATACTCGGCTCTCACAGCAGCGTAGAAAAAATATTTCAGCTGGGACATTATAACTCAAGGTTTGTGAGAGCGTTCCATCTTCTTCTGGGCTCTGTTTCCCCAGGTGATAAAACCACAGTCTGCTCCATTCGATTAGAAAGGTTATGTTTATTATCACCCAATGGGAGTTTAAAGGGAATGTATTATCAAAAACCTTAAAAAATAACCAATACCACTGGCGGCTGGTGAGCAAACACACTTCCATACCATCCCTCAGCTGGGTCTCTCTTTCCTCCTCAACCGTCCAGCTTTCAGATTTGATGTACAAAACATGTGCATCGATATTCTCTATATCTATGAAGTACACAACTACTAGACATGTCTATATTGCTATTCATGTTAGCATGCATTGCTTATTTTCAACACAAGCCGAAAGACGTGATGTGATCCCAACCAGGCCAAGTATTCCTGTTCAACTGTACTTTAGAAACATGAATTTGGATGCTGTGAGCAGCATAACTTTGTTTTCACAAACCATCCCCGCGTTTTTATGATGGTATGAACCCCCTTCCTAGAAAAATCAACATAAACACAACTTTGCATGCAATTAATATATGTACTTTATTTTATTTAAATGTGATTGCCTCATACATACAGTATATTACCAAAAGTATTGGGACACCTGCTTTTACCCGCACATGAACTTTAATGACATCCAAGTTTTAGTCCGTAGGGTTTAATATTAAGTTGGGTCACCCTTTGCAGCTATAACACCTTCAATTCTTCTGGGAAGGCTGTCCACAAAGTTTAGGAGTGTGTCTATGGGAATGTTTGACCATTCCTTAAAAAAGCGCATTTGTGAGGTCAGGCATGTTGGACAAGAAGGCCTGGCTCGCAGTCAAGTTCCTTCACACTAAAATGGCTCATTCATATCTTTATGGACCTTTCTTTGTGCACTGGTCCAAATCATTTGGTGGAGCGGGGATTATGGTGTGGGGTTGTTTTTTCAGGGGTTGGACATGGCCCCCTAGTTCCAGTGAAGGGAACTCTCATGCCCTGTACACACGATCGGTTCATCCGATGAAAACAGTCTGATGGATTTTTTCAGCAGATATCCGATGAAGCTGACTTTCATCAGTCTTGCCTACACACCATCAGTTAAGAAAACAATTGTGTCAGAACGTGGTGACGTAAAACACAACGACGTGCTGAGAAAAATCAATTTCAATTCTTCCAAGCATGCGTCGACTTGATTCTGAGCATGCGTGGATTTTTAAACGATAGACGTGCTCACTAGTGTTGAGCGGAATACGCCATATTCGATTTCGCGATATTGCGCGAATATATAGAAGAATATTCGCGAATATTCGCTAATATCGAATATTCGTGATATTTTATCCATAAAAAATTTTGCGAAATTTCGCTAATGCGAAAATGATTGCGAAATTCTCATAAACGGAGATCATTTCCTGTATTACTAAACTAATATGCACTAAACACTAACTCTACACTAACTCTACTTAAAAGAAAGGAGAATAAGGGGGCAAAAGAAGGGCGGAGAAGATAATCGCGCAATATTCCTATTGCGCGATTATCTTCTCCGCCCTTCTTTTGCATCAGAGCCAATCAGAATAACTTGAATATTCGGCAAAAGGAATATCGCGCAATATTCCTTTTGCCAAATATTCAAGTTATTCTGATTGGCTCTGATGCAAAAGAAGGGCGCATCAGAGCCAATCAGAATAACTTGAATATTCGGCAAAAGGAATATTGCGCGATTATCTTCTCCGCCCTTCTTTTGCATCAGAGCCAATCAGAATAACTCGAATATTCGGCAAAAGGAATATCGCGCAATATTCCTTTTGCCGAATATTCGAGTTATTCTGATTGGCTCTGATGCAAAAGAAGGGCGGAGAAGATAATCGCGCAATATTCCTTTTGCCGAATATTCGAGTTATTCTGATTGGCTCTGATGCAAAAGAAGGGCGCATCAGAGCCAATCAGAATAACTTGAATATTCGGCAAAAGGAATATTGCGCGATTATCTTCTCCGCCCTTCTTTTGCATCAGAGCCAATCAGAATAACTCGAATATTCGGCAAAAGGAATATCGCGCCGAATATTCGAGTTATTCTGATTGGCTCTGATGCAAAAGAAGGGCCGAGTAGCTGATGCGATTCTTTTATGTTGCCGAAAATTCGCAATGCGAATTTTCGGCAACATAAAAGAATCGCATCAGCTACTCGGGGCCCAGGGTCTCTCTCTAATCATACCAGCAATGCTTTTAGACGTTGATGGAGATCACTAGGATGTGATCTGTTTTAAAAATAAATTTGAAAAAATATGAATATTCGCCATAGCGAATATTCGCCGCAATATTTGAGTTATTCGCGAATATTCGTGAGCAACACTAGTGCTCACAGATGATTGTTTTTTTCTATAGTTTTTTTAACCATCAGATAATTTTAAAACAAGTTCCTAGTTTTTTCACCGATGGATAAATAACCGATGGGGCCCACACACGCTCGGTTCGTCTAATGAAAACTCCTAAACCTTGTGGACAGCCTTCCCAGAGGAGCTGAAGCTGTTATAGCTGCCAAGGGTGAGCCAACTCAATATTGAACCCTACGGACTGTGACTGGGATGCTACTGAAGTTCATGAGTGTGTAAAGGCAGACGTCCTAATACTTCTGGTAATATAGTGTATATGACATACAAAGTTTGAATGAAGTAAACAATCTTGACAAAATCCCACTCCTTTAATTACAAAAATGAAAGACAATCACCTTGTGCAAATTAAACAAAACTATTTTATATCTGCTCAAATCTACTAATACTACTACTAGAAAATTGGAATCAGCACTTGCTATTATGGAGTAGCACAAGGTTGTGTGGAGGACAAACTGAAATGGTAAACATGGATCAACGAGTCAAGAGACACTTAGCGATTGGTACAGTGACAACGTGAGTTTCCTTTCATTTCTTTCATAGCAAAGCATTGATTGGGACAAGAAGGAGGGCTGTATCGTTATTGTAAATGTTATTTTTTATCTGACACACATGGACCCCCTGAAACCCATCAATGGACCACTTAGGGGTCCACGAATCCCAGGTTAAAGTGATTGTAATAGATTACCTTGTAAAACAAGCCATTCAGTTTAAAATAGAAATGAAAGGCAAAACATTTTTGTATAGATATAAAAAAAAAAAAAAAAAAAAACATTTTTAACACCTTTTTTCCTTTTTGTTCTAAGTGATCACATTCCCTCTGTTGCTGCAAACGAGCTGGGGGAGGAAAACCAGCAGCACACTGAGCTTCCCAGTGACAGACTGTACAGTAGGGGGGGGGGGGGTTGTAGGGTGACCACGTGATTTCTCGGGACAGTCCGGCATTTTGCAGGTCTGTCCCAGGCACCTTCATTCTAGGACAATACACTTAGGACACATAGGATTTTTCACAAGTCCCAGGAGGCTGCGGGACCAGTCTGCTTACGCCAGGCAGTCTTAAAGAATGTGCAGTGAGTAGCCTGCTGTGAAACAGCTGGCAGTCACAGCTGGCTCCCTCATTTATGATGGCAACACCAAGGATTCGCTCCTTTTAAAGTGAAACTAACGGCACAAATACTTAGAAATATAGGAAAGCTATTTTTGGGACTTTTAATGACTGGTGAGTAACCCATCAATTAGGGCCATATATCAAATCATAATAACATAATAACCATCATAGTAAAATGGAAAATCTTTATTCCATGACATAATACATAGTAACATGACAGCATAATGAACTAATGACACAATAATAACATCATAAAAACATCAGACTAGTTACCCGGTATCTCCACAATAAAAAAATAATTGGTATGATCCAATGAGAATATACTAATTGTAAAATAGTTACCATATATACTCGAGTATAAGCCGACCTGAATATAAGCCGAGGCACATAATTTAACCACAAAAAAATGGGAAAATGTATTGACTCGAGTATAAGACTAGGATGTCCATCTGCATACCTCACTGTGCCTCACTGTGCCCATGCCTCACTGTGCCCATGCCTCCCTGTGCCCATGCCTCACTGTGTCCATGACTAGACTTATGTTTAACATAGGAGTATATAGAAGGGGTGCTTGGCTTTGAAAAATCGGTGCACCCCGACTGTAGGGCACCCAGAAAGCAAACTTTGCACACTTGTAGAGAAGAACCGGGGCTACATGTGTGCCAAGTTTCGGGTCCAAGGGACCTATGGCCAGCAAATACCGGGTCCCAAATTTTCCGGAGAAATTACCGTTTAACATGGGAGTCTATAGAAGTGGTACCCTTCTTTGAAAAGTCGGTGGTCCCCAGCCATAGATCCCCTGGACAGCAATATTTGCACACTTGTAGAGGAAGAGTGTGGCTATTGGGCGCAAAAAGGTGACTCGAGTATAAGCCGAGGGGGGCATTTTCAGCACAAAAAAAATGTGCTGAAAAACTCGGCTTAGGCCTCGTACACACGACCGCTTTCCTTCAGGCGGCGTACACACGACCGAGGTTCTCGCTGGAAACCAGCGAGAACCTCGCTGGAAGCTGCATTCCAGCGAGGACCTCGGCCGTGTGTACGCTTCTGGCTCGCCCCGCCCGTCGGGAATCCCGTCGAGCGAAAAGAGAGCACGCTCTCTTTTTGCTCGACGGCCCGCCTGGATGAATGGCTGGTTGCCATTCCCGACGGGCGGGTCGCCGATTACGACGGCCGGCAGAGAACCTCGACGGGCGGAACGATGTGTTCTGCCCGTCGAGGTTCTCTGCCGTGTGTACGCGGCCTGACAGAATCCATCAAGAAACTTGGTGGCAAAACTATTTTTACCAAGGAAAACGGTCGTGTGTATGTTTTTCGTCGAGAAAACTGACGTGGAACTCGACGAGAAAAACAGAGAACAAGTTCTCTTTTCCCTCGTCGGGAGTCTCAATTTCCTCGTAGTGTTCCTCATTGGGCTGGTTTTCGACGAGAAACACGTTTGTGTGTATGCTTAGAAACCTGCGCATGCTCAGAATAAAGTATGAGACGGGAGCGCACATTCGTCACTATGTAACAGACTGAAAAGTGAAAATGTCTCTTACCAAATTTTTACTTAACACACAGTAACATGAGATTAGCAAAAGCAGCCCCAAGGGTTGTGCCAGTGGAATCAAACTTCCCCTGCCATCTATGTGTTGTACGTCACCGCGTTTGAGAACGACGAGATTTTGTCTTGACAGTTTGTACGCAAAGAAAGCTTGACAAGATTCTCGTCGAGGAAAACGATGTTTAATTTACGAACAGTTCCTCGGTCGTGTTTACGAGGCCTTATACACAAGTATATACAGTACCTTAGTTTAAGGTGACCAGATTTTTAAAATGAAATCCGGGGACATATTTTTTTTTATACTAGTAATGGCGGCAATCAGCGACCCTCTGCCCGTCGCCATCCACCTCACAGCCTGTCAAGTCTTACTCTACAGGCCCCCAGCTACTACTGGGGTGCAGACGAAGATCACTCTGCCAGGGAAGGCCAGGTGATAAGTGGACAGGCGGCTGGCCGTGACTTGAGCCAAGGCAGAAGAACATGCGAGCGGAGCTGAATGGGCATGCACATGAAAAAATAAATATTTCCTCTGCTCTGACCAGCACTTGATCATCAGAAAGGGGCACAGATAATGGAAAAAAATACACCCCCCCCAAGCTAGTAGGAGCGGGGGAGTGTAATTCAGATTTTTTTTTTTTTTTATTCTGCACTGACTGTCTTTAAAATTGCCCCAGCCTCTGTTCAAATCCAATCCAGGGACAAAACCAGGGACAGACTTGGTCCGGGGACAGTGTCCTCAATCTGGGGACTGTCCCCTGAAATGTTTGGTCACCCTACCTTAGTTCCAATGATCTGATACCTGGGAAGTATCTTCTCCCTGGGTTCTTCTGGGTGCCAGTTATTGGATGATTTGATTGGCTAATGTGGGATGATGTCACTCTGCCTATGCATGGAAGTGCAGTCATTGTGTGGAATGTATATTCCGCAGAGGATGACATGTCTTGCAGATGAGACAATGCATAACTCTTCTGCAATAAAAAGCATTCCTGGTTATGTGACTGACGGGTCATATGACAGGCCTTTACTTTTCCCACATTCATTCAATAGCGATCCAGCAGGTTTAGAGTCCTGAAGCCGGTAGAGTGCTAAGTGCATTTATAAAGCACATTGCTGTACTTTATACTGTAAATGTGTTTCTTTTTCCAAGGCATTGGTGTAGCAGCTCTGTTTTATTCCCAGACTAGCGCCGCAATCATCAAACTGACTGCACTTTTTATGAGCAGACGTTTACTTCACTAACAGGATCGTCTAATTGGTTGTGTTAAGCAGAGTGGAAAGCTTCAGCGTATGAATGCACGGAAAAATATGAGATAACTGAACGCACACACGAATGACTACAATGACAAAAGAGAAAGGACAAACAAATCTGCTCCTTCGCAGTACAAGGTTACATAATGTACTGACCCAACAGAATGCATTAGCAATCCATTTGTTTTCCCATCTCCGCTTTCCCTCGGTAAATAAAGCACATTACTTCCAAACCAAGGAACCATGTGAAAAACGACTTCAAACGACGTCTGAAACCTGAAGCCATATAGATATAATGAATAACTTCAATCGCATCCCACATATCGGACCTGTTGCTCTTAACGTCACATGAGTATCAGAGGAACATAACGGCACAGCATATCCCAAACAAAAGCCTCAGATCCGCCACACAAAACTCTCTCTGCGCTCAACTCCAATTGCTTTCAATTACTATACTTTTCTCTTCTACTCTGTAAAATTACTTTCTGTTGAAAATGTTTTTTTGGCATTCAAAAGAAGAAAAAAAGAGAGTCTTGCAGATGCTTTTGTTTTGTATAAAAATAGGGATAAAATATCCACACCTCCATACAAAGCAACAACAAATACATTGTACCCAACTGCAATTGGATTTTAGTTTTAGGACGAACCTAGTGGGCTTTGTCAGTTGGATACTCAAACGGTGAGAGCTCCATACTATTATTCCTAATCACCTTCCTGTCTACCTAGGAATGTTGGCTGTTCTCACCCATCTTTGCACGTTCCTGCATCTACTGTTGCATTTCGCATTATTTTAAAACAATTTAAATATCCAACAGGAAACACTGGGGATCTCCTGCACATGCTGTGGAAATGTCCAAAACTTTTCAGCTACTGGAAATATGTGCTTGATACTATTTCTCTAGTATTTCAAATACCAGTCATACAGGACCCAGTTGTGTGCCTGCTTGGTGCCTTGGAGTTACCCGATTTTTGTCGCCTAATGGTCATATCGCTGTACTACGCTCACTCTACATTGCCTGCAAAAAAATTGCGCGACTTTGGATCACTCCGAGGGTACCAACGGGTGGACAGTGGGTAAAACGGGTCAATAGCTTACTGATACGTGAGAAACTTACATACCAACATCGAAATGTCTTGCAGAAGTTCTATTCCATGTGGCAACCTTGGCTAGATACCCCAGGATTAGGTCCCCTTCAACTGGTGAGAGATAGACTGCTTCAAGGCTAATTTACCTATTAAGAGGGGTGGTGGATTTGGGCTGTAGGATGTGGCGGGTGGTGCTGATAAACTAAGTGGGGTGAGGCGGTGTGTGGTTTCCCCGGCGGTAATATTTGGGGGACACAAATACTTTGGTGAGCCGTGATTATACTGCTGCCTTCACTTTTTGTTCCAGCTCTTGTTTTGAAGTTTTTCCTTTTCTATTTGTTTCCCTTACTTGTTTTTGCCGCTATGTTACACTACAGGGAGCACACTCAGGTCCCTTTCATTGAGAGATAATCCTCATTGTGCAGTGAGTTATATGACATTATTTCTACCCTTAAGTTTTCCGGGTGTTTATCTTTTATGATCTGATTGTACCTATACATGTGTTTATTGCATAATTGACTACCATGTATAAATGCACGGTTGCTCTATGACATCACCTTCTGTAACTGCAATTACCACTGACCTGTCTGTGTATGTTTATGCATCTTTCTTTATTTTCAATAAACACCTTTCTGATTAAAAAAAATAAAAAATATCCAACAGGCAGAGCGGAAGTTCTTCATGATGGTCACAGCAGGCCCAGAAACTCAAGCATAGAAATCTAACCAAAAGAATTTTCAAGAGATATAAGAAACGATTAAAGTATAAATAAAGGAAAAACTTGTTTTATTTTAGTAGAGTAGAGTGAAGAGAGATTGAGACACCTCTCAAGTTTTTATTGGTGTCTGTGCCCCGTTAGGGAGACTTATGTCCTGTACACACGATCAGTCCATCCAGTAAGAACGGTCTGATGGACCGTTTTCATCGGTTAACCGATGAACCTGACGATGGTCCGTTGCGCCTAAACACCATCAGTTAAAAAAACTATCGTCTCAGAACGCGGTGACGTAAAACACAACGACGTGCTGAAAAAAAATGAAGTTCAATGCTTCCAAGCATGCGTCGACTTGCTTCTAAAGCATGCGTGGATTTTTGCCTACTAACGATCGGTTTTGACCTATCGGTTAGAAATCCATCGGTTAAATTTGAAACAAGTTGGCCTTTTTTTAACCAATGGTTAAATAACCGATGGTACCCACACATGATCGGTTTTGACCGATGAAAGTGGTCCATCAGACAATTCTCATCGGTTTAACCGATCGTGTGTATGCGGCTTTAACCTTTCTAAAGTAAAAGTTAAAGGGGTTGTAAATCTTCCCGATTTTTCACCTTAAAGGGGTTGTAAAGGTAAAAAAAATTTTTCCTAAATAGCTGCCACAGGTGGCAAAAAAGACACCAAAATGGTTTATAACCCTTCCTTAATTTATCCAAAAATAGACACACATGTCTTAAAGTGGAGCTTTACCCTTAACAACTTGATAAAAAAAATAGTTCTTTAGCAAGGAACATACATTCCACATTCATATTTACAGTATGCTATCAAGATAAGTGTGTGCGGTAAATTGCCTCCAGCATTGTTTCTGTTTCTTTTTGCCGGAAGCTGCCATTTTTCTGAAGCTTAGAGCCCTGGAGCAGCAGTAAATCTTTAGCTTGTCAACAGATCAGCCTCTAGTGGCTCTGATTTTTGCCGCAGTGACAAAAAATATAGAGCAACTGAGCATGTGTAGAGCAGGTTAAAGCGGATCTCCACCCTAAAGTGAAGTTCTGCTGACCGGAACCCTCCCCCCCTCCGGTGTCACATTTGACACCTTTCAGGGGGGAGGGGGTGCACCCACTAAAGACAGGTATTTGCACTCACATCCGGCCCGCAGTCTCGGGCAAAAGACGGGTTTTTCCCGTTGTGTGCTGGGAACTCTCGGCTCCCAGCACACAGCGGGAGCCAATCGGCGCATGCGCCGTAGGGAACCGGGCAGTGAAGCCGGAGCGCTTCACTTCCTGGTTCCCTCACCGTTGATGGAGGGGCGAGCAGCAGAGAGATGAGCGAACGCTCGTCCTCTGCTGTGGACGCCGCTGGACTCCAGGACAGGTAAGTGTCCTAATATTAAAAGTCAGCAGCTGCAGTATTTGTAGCTGCTGGCTTTTAATATTTTATTTTTAGTGGGCCATCCGCTTTAAGACAGTGTATTGCTGCACAGGATATTAAACAATATAGGTGAGCCTTTCTAAAACTTTTTAACACAGTTGAACCCTTAAAATAACTTTCCAATCACAGGAAATCCTTGGTAAAAATTACTGTAGCTACAACTCATGATACATTAGTGAAGTGGTCAGTGGGAAGAAAGTTGCTCACACTTGTAGTTGTTGGGGAAAAGGCCCCCCTTACAGATAGCTAAAAGAATCAATAGTGTATGTGTGAACTTATCTGAGAGTCAGAAACTTCTCATTGGTCAAGCAACCCCTAGCAACCGGTGGAGGAACCCTAGGGTTCCATAGAGCCCTGGTTGAGAAACCCTGGTATAGGCACTTATTTTTAATGTTTTACATAGCTATACATGCAAAAGGGGCCAACCTGAAGTTATCTAGTAGGACTTAATTTTCTGATTAAAGTTCAACTTTAAGTAAAAAAATAAATAAAAAAGAGGCAAATGATAAAAAAAGGGAAGCTTCCCAAGCATGGAATTGCACATCTATACAGACATATTAAAAATCAACGCTGTTACAACTTGCGTGGATTTCTGTCTCTGACTTTCTGTTCTTTCCACGGTGCTCAGATAAAGTATGGCTTCATCAATATTCCATACCAAGGGAGTCACAAAATTCTTGCACTAGTTGTCTGTAAAATGGTACTTAATTTGTACATGATCTATAACACCGCCACTCAGGTGAATCACCTAATCTTACAATCACTTTACATGCCATACATGTGTATTATCAATGAAACAGAGCTGGAAGATAGAACTACAAATAAATTATCATTTTATGGACAACTAAAGCAAGACTTGTGTGACTCCCTTGGTACAAAATATTAGAAATTATTGGGTGATTTAATTCTTCAGCACCTATGAACATGGGAATACAGTAAAACCTTGGTTTGAGAGTAACTTGGTTTGAGAGTGTTTTGCAAGATGAGCAAAATGTTTTAATAAATTTTGCCTTGATATACAAGTGATGTCTTGATATAAGAGTAGCGTCATGTCACAACAGTGTATAAAAGAGAAGAGAGGGGCCTCTAAGTGTAGCAATATGGTTACATTTAACCACTTAATCACCAAGGACGTCCTTGGACGTCCTCGTCTTTGTGCGGTGATATCTGAATGATGCCTGCAGCTACAGGCATCATTCAGATATCACCATCTTCAGCCGGCGATCCTGTGCATGATAAGAATGATCAAAGCGGCAGTTACACCGCTTGATCGTTCTTATAGGCAGCGGGAGGGGATGTCCTCCCGCCGCCATCCGGTGCTTCTCTGGGCTCTCCCGTGTCATCGGGGGCCTGGAGAGCGAATCGGCCCGCGCTGCTGGGAAGCATAAAAATGACTGGTGACCACATGGTCACCAGTCATCTCTATGACCGTCGGAAGCCCGGGTACGACATTATGACGTTACACCTGGTACCCGGAAGTAAACAAAGCCGCAATCGCGGCTGTCGGCTAGTGATCGGTGAATTTTTTTTCACCGATTTCATGCTTGTAAGCCTGGAGGAGAGATGTGGGGTCTTAATGACCCCACATCTCTCCATAAAGAGGACCTGTCACAGTGATTCCTATTACAAGGGATGTTTACATTCCTTGTAATAGGAATAAAAGTAATCAATTTTTTATTTTATTTTTAAAGTGTAAAAAAAAATGAAGTAAAAAAAAATAATTTTAAAACGCCCCTGTCCCGGTAGCTCGTGTGTAGAAGCGAACACACATGCAAGTCCCACCCACATATGTAAACACCGTTCAAACCCCACATGTAAGGTATTGTCACTTGCGTTAGAGTGTGTGCAACAATTCTAGCACTCGACCTCCTCTGTTACTCAAAAATAGTAACCTGTAAAAAAAATTAAAGCGTCGCCTATGGTGATTTTTAAGTACCGAAGTTTGGCACCATTCCATGAGTGTGCGCAATTTTAAAGCGTGACATGTTAGGTATCTATTTACTCGGCGTAACATCGTCTTTCACATTATACAAAAAATTGGGTTTACTTTACTGTGTTGTTATTTTTAAATTCATGAAACAGTTTTTTTTTCCCCTAAAAAAAAGGCATTTGAAAAATTATTGCGCAAATACCGTGCAAGAAAAAAGTTGCAATGACCGCCATTTTATTCCCTAGGGTGTCTGCTAAAAAATATATATATATAATGTTTGGGGGTTTTGATTAATTTTATAGCAAAAAAATTTTGATTTTTACATGAAGGAGAAAAGTGCCAAAATAGGCCCGGTGATCAAGTGGTTAATGAAGGTACAACATTTAGCAACTTATTGCTACACTTAGGCCGCGTACACACGATCGAATTTATTTGCTGAAACTGGTTCGACGGACCGTTTCAGCAGACATATCCGATCGTGTGTACGGGCTAGCGGACAGGTTTGTCCAGCGGACGAATTTCAAAGCATGCTTTGAAAATTGTCCGCTGCAAACCTGTCCGTCGGACATGTCCACTGGTTAGTACGCTTAACCAGCGGACAGAAATCCCCCCCATGCGCCGAATGGATTCGACGCATGCGTGGAAGTATTTTACTTCCTGGATTGGTGACGTGACGGCGTCAACGTCACCGCCACGTCACCGCGTCCTCAGCCCGAGGGGATTTTCGTCCAATGGTGTGTACACGCCATCGGACCAAAATCCGATGAGACATGTCCGCTGGAAACGGTCCGTCGGACATGTTTGAGCGGACATGTCTCATCGTCTGTACGCGGCCTTAGAGGTGCCTCTCTTCTCTTTTATACCCTGTTAAAAAAAAAAATGCTTTGATATACAATTATTTTGGATTAGAAGCATGTTTCTGGAACGAATTATAAACGCAATCCAAGGTTTTACTGTATCAGTTTTGAGTGGCCCGACCCTTTAGTGCACATTCAAAGAAAAGGACTTGTCTGTTCTCTACCCTCGCTGTATTTATGGTTGAATAATAAATATCAAAAAATGTCTCAAAAGAATGTAGGGTGGACCTCATAGTATGCACATTACAACCCTTTCTCACAGCACAGTCAATGTGGGATGTAGAGAGAGGTGGCTCTAAAAATTCTGATTTTTGTCAAATAAGCTACATAAAATTTAAAAAAAACTGCAATAAAATGTTCATTTATAAAGTATAACTTTAAAAAAAGTTGGATAGTTTTAGTAATACAGTTAATAATATAGCAAATAAAAATACAATAAAAACCATCAAAAGACAGGAATTTCTTGGCTCAAAGCTATTTAACGTCTCGTAAATCACTTGCTTAATTTTAATGGATTTTGTCTTATGCCATCCCATTGATCCCTAATTATCTATTCCTGATCCTACCTAAAAGTTTTCTGTAAAACTCAAGAAAAGTAAGTGAATTTCAAAAAATTGCAACCCTCACTCCTCTTAGCACAGAATTTGTTTAGGTACGCAATACAGGACACACACGGGGCATAAACCTAGACTTAACTGAGATTAGGCTGATTGCCTTAATGCTCCTCTAATATTTCTACAATTCTCACACACACATATTAACTTAACTGAATACAACTACAGGGAACCTAATTTAAGACCCAAAATGCATCGGCATTGTATAATCTTTAAAAAGTAATAAAAAAAGAACGAGAACTCTGTAGCTGCCAGCACTACAACTGACAAAACTATATGGAACAGAAAGTGCAGCTCTTACATATATGTGACTACACAATAATATCCCATGGTAATAAAGTGCAAAGGGCCAAATATCAAATAATGGAAGAGGAAAAAGGAAGAAAAAATATCAGTTTATATATAAAAAGTCTAAGGTGAAAAGTTCCAATGTGATCAGAATGGTCACGAATGAAAAACTTGATAGTCCATATATAACACCCGTACGTAAATATCCACCACCAAAACTGGGTATTGCGCTTACCGGACTGTATGGAATGTAGCAGAGCCATCTTAATGCAAGGGCACTCCTGGGCACTGCCCAGTGGCCCCAGGTACATGGGGGGGGCGACAATAATCTTGCATTACATCATACTTGTCAACTGTCCTGGATTTGCTGGGACAGTCATGCTTTTTACTAAACTGTGCCGATATGGTCGTGACCCAAGAAGCATCCCAGAACCTATACTGTGCCCTCCAGTTCCCAGTGTTGTGCCCTCCAGACCCCTCTTGTACTGTGCCCTTTATGTTGACTAGTCTTTGATTTATGGAATGTTTTTCTTTTGGAAAATCGATTTTATTAAAAGTACTAATGAATATATGTTTAATTCTATCAACTATTTATTATTTACTACTTTACTACTACTACTTTATTTTTTAAAAGCAGGTAAATTGGGGCTGGTAGAGCCACAGTGCATTACTTTGCCCAGGGGCCCATGTTGCTATTAGGATGGCCCTGGACTGCAGTACTGAGTCAGCAAAGCGAATGTAATCCAAATATTGATTACAAAAACGATTACAAGCGTCTCACATCACCACATTGCGATAGGATAGGTTTGTACTTACCCAAGGACCATCATATGGTAAATGTATTAAAAAAGTTATAACACATATATCATAAGTAGAAGTAACAGCCTGTCATAGAATCCAACAGAAAAAATAGCATGTACACACAGTTGCCTGGATAGAATGTGGAACCAACGCGTTTCATCTGCTAAGACATCACCTGGGACAGATTTATTACGATATGATATATGGTTTCTGAAAATATTATTGTGTATTCACATATATGTCAGCCCTGCACTTTCTATTGTATAACCTTTACTTGAAAATGCCAGCATCATTGACTGCAACACACATTTCCAAAGTATTCAAAATATTTCAATCAACTTTCATGAAGTTCCTTATGTGAACCTGTGACCAGGTTATGAACATGTAAAAATATTTACATGCTCTTATCAAGCTGTATGCAAGCATTACAAAATTAGTCCTTTCTCACCTCTGTAACTTCAGACAATGTGGAAAAACGTATCTTCAAAGTTTACAACAGGTGCCCTAAATTGACATCTCTAAGCTGCCCAGAAATTAGCTGCTACTGGACTGTAACCCTTTCCTGGCATCCCTTTGAAAAGTTCAACATTTTGGGGGGGGGGGGGGGGCAGGAAAGATTGACCACTATGATTTAGTGTCACTGTGGTCACATGAGTGAAACTGGTCTCACTGGCTACTAATCTTTAACGGGGACCAGGTGCTGTCTTTTCACAACTAGGTCTCTGCAATGGGAGTGTGCAGTAGACATGTGCAGAATGTCTCATTTTGGATAGATTTGTTGTTTTAATAATTTTGTTTTGTTATTGATTTTGTTTTGTTTTTGTTTTGGAATTTGTTTTTGTCAATTACCATTTCGTTATTGTTAAAATGTGTTTAATTTATTAATTTTGGAATGAATACAACTTTTCAGAACAGTTAGAATTTGTCACATGTCGTCAGTAGGGGTGGTGCCACCGGGTGACGTAACTGGATGGGCCGCCCCTTGCCTATATATAAGCTTTCAAAATGAAGAGAGGGCATCAACATGGGGACAAGGTGCTTTGGGGTGGGGGGAGCACAAAGCACCCTCCCCCAATGTTGCCTGGTATGGTTCAGAGGGGGCGCTCATTTGCCCCCCCTCTTTCCTGCATGCTCGGATAAGGGTCTGGTATGGATTTTGCTGGGGACCCCACTCCCATTTTGCTGGCAACCCCACTAACATTTTGGCAGTGTGAACCTCAACCTCCGCAACATCTCAAAAATATGCCCCTTCCTAACCAATGACACCACAAAGCTCCTAATTCACTCCCTGGCCATCTCTTGCCTTGACTACTGCAACACCCTTCTCATTGAAATACCTTTAAATAGGCTATCCCCCCTTCAGTCAATTATGAATACTGCTGCCAGGCTCATCCACCTAACCAACCACTCAGCGTCTGCTCCTCCTCTAAATCCCTCAATCTCTCCATTGGCTTACGATCACTCAACAAATAGTATTACAAATACTAACAACTTACAAAGCCATCAACAACTCTTCTCCCAGCTACAGTATATCACTAACCTAGTTTCTAAATACCAACCTAATTGTTCTCTTTAGCATCTTTGTCACCTCCTCCAGGACTTCCCCCAAGCCTCATCCATCCTATGGGACTTCCTACCTCAATCTGTCCAAGTATCTCCTACTATGTTGGCTTTTAGTATGGGATGAGAAAGAAAGTTTACCGCTCAGAGGTCAGAGGTCCCAGGGAACTGCAAGGTGGAGTCCAAATGCCTGGGTGCAGGCACTGCAATAGTATGCAAAATTGTATGGAGAAAAACCGGGACGGCCGCACTCCAAAAAAATGGTTCCTTTTAATAAAACTGGTCACAACATGACCATGACATGACATAGCTCATTCAAGCTATGAATAAGCACTGTATGATAGTGTGAAACACATCAGTTTTGTCCTGATTTTTTGCTGTGATATGTTCATGTTGTGACCAGTTTTATTTTTTTGGAGTGCGGTCGTCCCGGTTTTTCTCCATACATTTATGTTGGCTTTTAGATGATCCCTGAAAACTCTCCTTCTCAGACAAGCCTATCCTGCCCCGACCAACAACTGTACTTTTTTTTCTCTATCAGATCATCCCCCAACAGATTTTACCTTTTGTATCACTTGGCCTCCCTCCTAGATTTTAATCTCTAACTAGAAGGGACCCCTGATTTCTCCTGTATTCTAACTGTACTGTCTCGGTCCATGTTGTAACTGGACGGCGCTATACTGTTGCCACTATATAAATCCTGTATAATGATAATAACTGGCCCTAAATGGGTATTTATTTTTGTCTGTGTCCCCACTATGGAGGTTTTCTATCACCTCCAGTCCTAATAGGAAGTAAGATGTAATTCTCCCCAGTAGGGACCGTAGTAATGTCCTCATAGAGGTAATTCCCTTCACATCAAAAATAAATCTATCTATCTATCTATCTATCTATCTATCTATCTATCTATCTATCTATCTATCTATCCAGGGCCGGATTTGCTCTCGCTGCCGCCCCAAGGCCACATTCTGCAATGCACCCCCTCCCTGCAAACCCAAGCACCCCCCCTCCCCCTAAATTACCAGAGAATGGAAACCGGATGGCAGGGGCGTCACAGTTAGTTCAAATATTTTTTGTTTCCTGTCTTTTTATTTTTTATTATTACTTGTATTTATTTATTTTATTTGTAGCTTGTCGTTTACTTTTTTGTGTATACTTTTCTTTTTTTATATATTATTTTTCTTATTCTTTATTTATTTATTTTATTCATTGAATTATTATTTATTTTCTTTTTTTACCTAACTTTATTGCTATCACACAGGAGAAATCTATCTATCTATCTATCTATCTATCTATCTATCTATCTATCTATCTATCTATCTATCTATCTATCTATCTATCTATCTATCTATCTATCTATCTATCTATCTATCTATCTGTCTGTCTGTCTGTCTGTCTGTCTGTCTGTCTGTCTGTCTGTCTGTCTGTCTGTCTGTCTGTCTGTCTATCTATCTATCTATTTATCTATCCAGTAAAACCTTGGTTTGCAAACTTAATTTGTTCCAGAAACATGCTTGTAATCCAAAACATTTTTTTTGTACAGGGTATAAAAGAGAAGAGATGCATCTCTAAGTGTAGCAATAAGTTGCTAAATGTTGTACCTTCATTAAATGTAACCATATTGCTACACTTAAAGGCTCCTCTCTTCTCTTTTATACTGTGTTGTGACATGATGCTACTCTTATATCAAGACATCACTTGTATATCAAGGCAAAATTTATTAAAACATTTTCCCTGTCTTGCAAACCAAGTTACTCTTAAACCAAGGCTTTACTGTATATACATATTTTTTTACTGTTATTTTATTAAGATTTGGTAAAATTGGCATGGCTAAGTTTTCTCGGAAGTTAGTTAAATGTGATCATTTACATATTTTTTTTTTTTTTGCATTGTGATTATATGATTTGAAATCAGGACAATTTGCACAAACAATTTAGAACAGATCCCTATCAGATTAAAAATCCACAATTTACATTGTACACACTCTGCTCTTATGTAAAGTGCCATTAGGTTTAACAGCTGCTAGAGCCAAGTCTCTAATGATTTTCTTGTAAAGATCACAACAGCGTAAGTGTCATGAAAGATAAACACTGCTGATGTTTGACTTGATGGTGGCAAATATATAACAAATATATAACACGGCTGTAATAATCGGGAAATCAGAAGTACATAGGGCATGCCACATATATCACTGCCAGATGTATATTTCATGTATTGTCAACACATTGAATACAATGTCCAAGCACAGAGTCCGAAATGGAAATTAGAGCATGTGTCAGTGGGGACTAAAGGATTTCATATTGTAAGCTGAATCTTTACTTGGGGGTATATATAGGTGGTAGGCCCATACCGTGTTCAAATGGTTTAAAAAAAAAAAAAAATTGTACATTTATAGATATGCGCTTTACAAATGTACAATACAAAAAATAATACATGAGAGTGTAAAAGAAAAGAGTCACACCCTATTATTCTTTTCACTGCCTGATAAATTTTTGGTGCTCTTTGCACACATTAAAAAAAAAAAAAATTGGACCTTAACCACGTCAAAACCGGGCACTTACACCCCCTTCCTGCCCAGGCAAATTTTCATCTTTCACCGCTGTCGCTGTTTAAATGACAATTGTGCAGTCATTCTACAGAGTACCCAAACAGAATTTTTTATCATTTTGAGCACTGGGCACTGGTAGGCATCACTGATATGCAGCACTGATGGTCATTGATAGGTGGCACTGATGGGCACTCATGGGTGGTACTGGTGGGCACTGATAGATGACACTGGGCACTGAAAGGATGCACTGATGGGCGACACTGATACGTGGCACTGATGGGCACTGATAGTTGGCATTGGCACTGGCAGACATTGGGGATGGGCACTGATTGGCAGCTGCCTGGGCACTGATTGGCAGCTGCCTGGGCACTGATTGGCAGATGCCTGGGCAACACTTGGCATTTCCTTGGTGGTCTAGGGTGGTATACCTGGTGGTCCAGTGTGGTGGCCATCCCTGATGGTCCTGGCAGCATCCTGGTGGTCCTGGGAATGCATCCGAGGGGGGGCTTTGCTGATAAACAATCAGCACAGACCCTTTTCTATGAGGAGAGCAGCCGATAAACTCTCCTCTACTCGCGTCTGTCAGATGCAAGTGAGGAAAAGCCGATCAACAGCTCTTCTTGTTTACATTGTGATCACCCCTGCTGGACGTCATATGATGCCCAGTCAGAATTTTCTATAGGCCAGGCGGGAAGTGGTTAAAGTGAAACAATTACCTTGTAAAACAACCCATTCAGTTTAAAATAGAAATGAAAAGCAAAACATGTTTGTGTAGATACATAAAAAAAAAAAACATTATAAATACCCTTTTCCCTTTTTTTATATAAGTGATCACATTCCCTCTGTTCTCTGCTGCATAAAAGCTGGGGGGGAGTGGGGGGAAGCAGCACGCTGAGCTTCCCATTGAATGGCTGTGCAGCGGGACAAGTCTGATCAATAGAGTAGAGCACACTGAGTTCCCAGCATAGCTAGAGAACTGACCACAGTGAGTTTTCCTGCTTAGTCTGGTCAGTTTTTGCTAGCGTTGTGTCCAACTACTCAAATTACTGCTGGTTTTAAATAAATCGGAAGTTAAGTGGTTGGAGTTTCTGACGGGTTGGAGAACTTGACAGAACCCCCGGAAGTGACAAAATAGTCAACACTCGCTGGTTTTGATGTCACACAGTCGTAGGAACAGCTATAGTTCCTCTCACTCATGGATGTCACCGGTCGCATTGCTTCACAATCGCTTGGGAGAGCCTGGTAATGGTGGTGGTGGTGGCAGCAGGAGGGGGTTGGCCCCCTTTTTGCCACCTTTAAAAGTATTCCAGTGGCTGTCCAGACACTCGGGAATACTTTTACACGAAAGAGAATTGTCAGTTGTAAAAAAATTAAACTGGGATCGAGGTTGTAGCCTCAACCATGATACAGGTACAACCGCTTCCCTACCAGGACATATGTACAGTGATTGTTAGGCAAGAGCCCATGGGTAGTAGTGCGCCACACACTATAAAATGGGCATGCTCCTTTTGTTGATGGAATGCACCAAACCCACAGTGATTGCATTGTGGTGTACTGTAGTGCACTTGTGTTGCCTGCTGCTGTAATACTGTGTGGGGAGCCATGCAAAATGAAAGATATCCTCAACACAATATCACAGTAGCCGGCAACACATCACATTACGCCACGTCAAAATTAATGGCACCGCTGTATATACACCACTCCATATCATGAACAGGAGAATGGCAAATGTTATTCCCTATGGCACAACCAATAAGGATTTACCATCCCCATTCCATTATTTGCCAGGTGGGAAAACAAGGAAACTGAATGGTTAGTATAAGAAATAGATCAATTTTTTTTTTTTTTTATGGATTAATGTACCTCTGTAAAGAAGACTCACCTTGCGGTTGGCGGCTGGGATGGTAGATCTGAATATCGAATGGCTGAGCGCTTGTCTTCTGTATAACACTGACATTTTGGCCAGTCCATTTGTTTGCTTTAGACAATGTGTTCGTCCTCCAGTCTGTCCAGTATACGTCACTGCCAAACAGCGACACAGCAAAAGGATGGGAGAGATATTCATGTCCCCGAATAATTTCCTTCATGGAACTTCCGTCATATAAAGCTGAGTAGATTGCGTCAGATCTAGAATAATGGGAGGAACAGAAAAATCAGCCTTGGACACACAGGGCGGATTTACTAAAACTGGAGCACTCAGAATCTAGTGAAGCTGTGCATGGTAGCCAATCAACTTCATAGTCAGCTTGTTCAATTAAAGGGGTTGTAAACCCTTGTGTTTTTTCCTCAGTCCCCCTGCATTTTCTCACAAATACTTGTTGATCCTGCCAGTGAAGTCCACCTAATGCAGCTTCCTATGATGGTGTGGCAACAATGTTGCACTGTTCCTGGATCCAGAACATAGTTGTCACTCTCATGTGGGAGGTGCCTTCATGCACTACAATGGGATAAAACAAGGAGGGTCTTGGCTATCAGTGTTGTTACGGCATTCCACAAGTCTGTAGCTTGTCAATCAGTACCTGACCACACCTAATCCTGTCCACTGCTCAGGGCCGCCATCAGGGGGGTACAGGCAATACACCTGTAAGGGGCCAGGTCTTCCCCAGGGGCTTGTCCGCCCCCCCCAAGGGGCCCGCACAGGAGGAGAAAGAGGTGACAAGTAATTTTCGACCCCCTTCTTAACTAGCTGGCTGCACGGGAGGAGGAAGGAGGAGGAGCTAAGAAGCTGATATGTCATTCGCTGGCTGCACTGGAGGAGGAAGAGGTAAGAAGTCAGCTGCTCAACTCGAATGTCACTTTCTGCCTCGGCAGCGCCAGTCCCGCTTCTCTGCTCCAGGGGGGCCCTTCCTTGAACCTGTGTAAGAGGCCCCAAAATTCCTGAAGGCGGCCCTGCCACTGCTTACTGGATGACATAACTGCCTCTGATGCTGAAACCCTCCAACTGTGAGCTGCAGTGTCTGGGAGCAGGAACATGTGAGACACAAATGACAGGGAATAAAAAGTTTTTTGTTTACCTAAGCATTTATAATGGCAAGGCGGTGTAGGACTGGCTAGAAGACGGATTACTTTGATGCAGTTGGTCACTCAGCTTAAACATGTATTGCAATATATGTGAACTAAATATCCTTGTTTTTCATTGCATAGTTTGGTGTAGGTAGTGTAGTTGATTGCGTTTGTGTGCCCTAAAAGTCACTTTAGAGTGTTTTATCACAGAAATTACCCTTGGGGTAATAAGATGTGACATAAAAGATTGGAGCTGCCACTATTTTATTGCCTGCTTTCAGGAAATATACAATGTATGGGGGATCTATGCAGGGGCAGACTGACCATTGAGACATTCGGGCAGTGCTTGAGGGCACCATGCCACTAGGGGGCCCCATCAGGGTTGCCAGGCTCAGTAAAATCAGGGACAGTATGTAAAAATCTGTGTTTTTTTTTACATCTGTCCCTAATATGTCCGAAACCGACATGCTTTTGATGTGAAAATCCTGAGATTTTAGCTGCCCCGCCTCTTCACTGCCTCCTGGCTTGGTGGCCATCTGTAAGCCCGGGGGCCCCATAATCTTATATTGCCCGGGGGCCCCATGAGTTGTCAGTCCGCCCCTGGCTCTATGTAATATTCAGTCCTAAACATGCAAAACACACATAAACAGCGCAGATACAGTAGCAAAAGGCTTTAAGGAGAATGCACTGACTGACATAAGTAGTTCATTAGGTCAATATGCGGAGGTGAAGGTAATATCTGTACAGTGGGGGAGGAGACGAAAGAGATAGATAATGATATAATGACACACTTATGTTGAAGATTCACTAATGGTGTGCATGGGAGAAGGCTGAGCATATTGTTCACATCAAGAGACTGATATGTTGTATATATATATATATATATATATATATATATATATATATATATATATATATATATATATATATATATATATATATATATATATATATATATATATATATACAGTATATAACGGTTATTCAAATGTTTCTGCACTTTTTTAAAGGTTATACATATAAAAGTGCTGAAACTTTTTGGAGACCTCTACTATTTATATGTATTTTTGCATATATGCTGGGACTGTGATTGCCTATATTGCACATACAGTATGATATTCATGCTCATGGTAGTGGTCTTTAACCCCTTCCCGACCAGCCAACGCAGTTACACTGCGGCAGGTTGGCTCCTCGGGGCGAACTGACGTAGCTGTACGTTGGTTTGCCTTTTCACGACTAGGGGTCAATGCCAGGGCCAATTTGAGTGCCCGGCGGGCATCCGCGATCGCTCGTGACAGGGCGAGAAGTGGGATCTGTGTGTGTAAACACACAGATCCCGGTTCTCTCAGGGGAGGGGAGTCAACTTGTGTGTTTATGCTAAGTAAGAACACTGATCTCTCTCCTCCCCTAGTCAGTCCCACCCCCCTACAGTTAGAACACACCTAGGGAACACAGTTAGCCCCTTGATCGCCCCCTAGTGTTAATCCCTTCTCTGCCAGTGACATTTATACAGTAATAAGTTAATTTTTATAGCACTAATCGCTGTATAATTGCCAATGGTCCCAAAAATGTGTCAAAAGTGTCCAATTTGTCAGCCACAATATCACAATCCTGATTAAAAATCGCAGATCACCGCCATTATTAGTAAAAAATAATAATAATAATAAAAATGGTATAAATCTTTCCCCAATTTTGTAGATGTTATAATTTTTTCCCAAACCAATGAATATACGCTTATTGCGATTTTTTTTTCCCAAAAATATGTAGAAGAATACATACTGGCCTAAACTAAGTAAAAAATTATTTAAACAAAAAAAAAAACGGGATATTTATTATAGCAAAAAGTAAAAGATTATTTTTTTCAAAATTGTCGCTCTTCTTTTGTTTATAGCACAAAAAATAAAAACTGCAGAGGTGTTCAAATACCCACAAAAGAAAGCTCTATTTGTGTGAAAAAAAAAGGATGTCAGGTTTGTTTGGGTCCAGCATCGCACTACCGCGCAGTTGTAAGTTAAAGCAACGCAGTGCCGTATCGCAAAAAATTACCTGGTCATTAAGCAGCCAAATCTTCTGGGGTTAGAGTGGTTAAGGTAAAAACAAAAACAGTGTTGCATTGTGATTTTAATTACACTTATTTTAATTTTGACACATTAGGATATTTGTGGATAAGGCCCCTTTCACACTTGCGGACCGTATGTCCGCTTTTTCATCCATCCATGTGTGGATGAAAAAGGGACACACATTGGTCCCTATGAGATCACAGGTGTCAGCGGATGAACATCCACTGACACCCGATCTCGCCTGCCTCCACATTCCTTTGATTCTGCAGACGGAGGAAAACCCTATTTTTCCTTTCAACTGCGGATCGGATGAACACAGACAGACGGAGCGGAGAAAATACAGGGACAGTGTGCGGGGACCGCCCCGTCATCCGCCGGCTCAGCGGGGATCAACGGAGTGATCCCCGCTGAGCAAGCGGAGGTTTATAGGGCAGATCATTACTGAAGCTAGAGAGGGCAAACATAGTCACAATTCTGCAGAGCAACCAATCAGCTTCCAGGTTTTATTGCTAAAGCTTAATTAAACAAGCAGAGGTTAGAAGCTGATTGGTTTCTCTCCAGAATTGAGACTACTTTTGCCCTCTCTTTCTTTAGAAAATAAACCCCAGTGTGATTGAGTTACTAAAACTGGAGAGTGCAAAATCAGGTGCAGCTCTGCATGGTAGCCAATCAGCTTCTAACTTCAGCTTGTTTCACTCTCCAGTTTTAGTAAATTAACCTCAGAGACTTATGCACAAGGACTTTAATTATTTTTTGAATTGTGGTAAAACTGAGATTTGTTGCATGTGTATAGGTGGTATGAAGTGGTGCAACATTCTTTATTATAAGTAGTCGTCAGTGTTTGTGGAAACACAAGTAGATGCCTGCAGCAATTTATTTGATTGCTCATTAGATTTCATCACTAAGGTAGAACAGGGGTCAAGTCCTGGGGAAAAAAGTGTGGGAACTCCCACCCAAGATCCACTCCCCCACCAAAAAAAATAAAAATGATACGTTCAGATGCATAATTACTAAACCGCAAGTTCTTTCTAAATCCTGGGTTAACTTGTGGCAGACCTCCGCAATGTCTCCTGGGAACAATGACAAAAGCTCCCAGGAGACATTGCGGCATCGCGAAGTGACGGAATACCCGCCCACTTCCCGATGAATCCATATACAGGAAGCGGCCATTAACATACTAAGGTTTGCCCGCCCCTGACAGTGACTCGAGCTGGGCATCGCCGCTTAGTAAAGGATTGGCTCGGGTGGCTCGGTGCTCTTGGCTGCTCTAGTCCTGCAAAGGGAAATTAGTTTCTGCTGTGAAAAAAGTGCAGGAACTCCGTTTCCAGGCGTTCCCGCAGGACTTGAACCCTGAGGTAGAGATAGAGAAGGTAGCACTGGAGTACCTTTTGCTCTATTTAATTCATTATCTCTGTGCCCTCACACGACAGCTGCAGCCTCAAAACATTTAACGTGTTTATATGTACCTTGTTTTTTCTAAATTAGCGCAGTTTTTTGTTTGTTACTGGAGTACCTTGTTTTTACCTTTCCTGTAATGCAATGAAGAGAAATATTTGAATTTATTAGACATGTGCAATTGTGCACACTGAAATATTTTGTTTCGGAATTTCGTAATAAATTTATTTAGTTACTTCCGAAATTCGTTTTTATTTATTTTGTTTCGTTAAAAGATGCATTCGTCTGAAAATCTGAATGAATTAAGGTTGAATCTTTCATTAAAGGCCTATGGTGTCTGTCAATTGTTCTAAGGTGATTCAACTAAGCAGCTAAACTGTACGACTCCACAATCGTACATTTCTGGTCCAATGCTCCGCCCACAAGCTATAGTAGAATTCTAATGTTGTATCACTAGTAATACGGTAATTATAATTATTAATTATTATTACTAGTCAGCCAACATTAGAATTCTTCTATAGCCTATTGGAGGACCATTTGAACATAAATGTCCGTTTGTGGCGATTGTATGTTTTTAGCTTCTTCGTTGAATCTTCATGTCTCCATAATGTCGAATCTTTTCTCTCTATGTCGAATAGTCTTGGACTAATAGAGTTAGGTTAGGCACATTCAACCTCAGATTCGATAGACACAGATTGCTATCTATATCGAACTGTTGTCCCAACAAAACAAAAATAAAGCTTTTTTTTATGTCGGATCTTTCGGATTTCAGACTCTGCACATTCGTTATCATTTGTTAAAACAAATTTGAAAATCCCTGAAATTCAGACGAAAATGCATTTGGACGAAAAGGAATGCACATGTCTAGAATTTACTGGGTTATCTATAAGTACGGATGAACACAGTCCCACATTTACAAAACTTCCTTGTAATAGAGCTGCATTGAATTTTGTTTGAGACAGAAGCCATTTTTGTGCTCTGCCATTTTGAGGTTAACCCCCTTCCTCTCTCTTTATTACATGTTTACACCAAGCATGGTAAGCGACAGATGTAAGCTGATTGGTTCCTCTTAGCAACACCCACTACACTTATGTCATACGGTCTACTCTTCCTTCACAGCGAGCTGCAATAAATGCTCTCGACTTCCGGTTCCGGCGCCGCATGGAGTAGCTGTGCACTCCATCAGCTCCCGCACACAGGCTCCAAAATCGGCCTGTAAAAGCTTGCAGACCCGCCACCGACCCCTGGGCTAACCATCCGCCATCCCCCTCCACCCGAGGATGGACAAATTTCTTGAAAAAAGCGGCGCGCGATCGTACGCCGCCGCTGCGGCGCGAACGGGACAGCCGCAAATCGAGGCCCCGGCTTCGGCCTACACGGATCCGATCGTAGATCCGATCGCAGAACCGGCGCCTGCTATGGAGGTGAGTGCAACACCAGCCCCTCCAACTACCCCTCAGACTGTTCACATCTCCTCATCTCCCCCACAAGCGGGTAGGCATGTGCAAAAGTGAAAAATTTGTTTTGTTTTCGTTTCGTTTCAATTCGTCATTTAATAAATTTCGTTAAGTTAGGTTCGTTACATGTGTTGAAATCGTTTTCGGAATTCGTTCGTTTTCGACCGAATTTCGAAAAATACGGTCGAAATCGAAAATATTTCGACCGTTTTTCGAATTCGTTCGTTTTCGACCGAATTTCGAAAAAAAAACGGTCGAAATCGAAAATATTTCAACCAGATTAGAAAACAAATAGTCTCTTTTCGAATATAATTTTTTTCGAATTAAATTCGAAAATATATATTTTTTTTTTTTTCGAATTCCGATCGAATTTAGTTTTCGATTCGGAATTCGATTCGGAATTCGAAAAAAAAAAAATTCGATTTCGACCATTTTTTTTTCGAAATTCGGTCGAAAATGAACGAATTCCGAAAACGGTCGAAATTTTTCGCTAATATAGCAATTCGGAAATTCGTATGCATCCGAATGTCCGAATAATGGAAAATTCGTCCGAATTTCGATTCGGAACGAAACGAAATGCACATGCCTACAAGCGGGGGATATGCATAACATAGAGCTGATGGCCCAGGCCGTGGCTGCTCTATTATCCCCCATGATAGCGACCTCGGTGGAAAAAGCCATCAATGCAGGGATACAGAAAATCCAGGCTCAACTAGGGGAGCATGCATCCAGGCTGAATGAGGCTGAGAATCGCATCGGTCATATAGAAGAGGATCTTTACCAGGCCCAATCCTTTGAACATGCGCAAGTCAAGACGAACAAGTATATACTTGACAAACTGGACGACCTTGAGAACAGATCCAGGAGGAGCAATCTGCGCTTTATTGGCGTCCCTGAATCGCTGCAACCTCAGGCACTCTCAGATCTCTGCTCAAGACGCATCCCCGAGGCCCTGGGCCTGCCAGGCCCCTGCACTGTTGAGCGCGCCCATCGCATGGGCCTTTTCAACTCTGATCGCAAATCACCACGTCCTGTGATCGCCAAGTATCTCAACTATTCAGATAAATCCCTCATCCTGCAGAAGTTCAGGCAGTCCAGGACCCTCCAGATAGACGGCATGAATATCCTGGTTTTTGCGGACTACTCCGTGGACGTCTCCAAGAGGAGGAAGGCTTTCCAGCAGATCTGCACGGAGCTCCACCGAATGCAAGTCAAGTTTACTCTGGCTTTCCCGGCCGTGCTTCGACTCCGAGCACCTAACGGAGATCAGCTCTCCTTCCATGACCCATCTGAAGCTGAGGCCTTCCTGAGGTCCCACCGCTCTAGCCCCCACCACAACCTGTCTCCCAGAGCGGCACCTTCCAACCGGGCCCTGGAACACGGAAGCCCACGCAAGGACTCTCCTAAAAGATTCAAGGCATCTGGATCCGACCGACAACACACCTCATCCTCTTGAACTTTTTTTTTTTTCTTGAACCTTTCTTTTTTTTTTTTTCTTCTGGATGGACACACCATCCCGGTGCAGTTCTGCTGCGCTTTGACCGTCCAGGACCACTCCTGGGCCCCTCTCCTTCAGCGTGCCTCCCCCTTCACCCGGGGGACCACGGTAGGCCCAATGCTATTATGATGTTATGCCAGTTTGTCTTCTTTTCTTTTCTCTTATGCTCCTTAATGCTATTTCATTTCACATTGTTTTATGTTCTCTTGCACAATCGGTAATAGTTGTTTTAGCTCTACTTGTGCCTTAATATTGTGTTGTCCCATACGTTTATATGCCATGTGTAGGCCTTTCCATTCTTCCGCAAGGATACCTGTTTAGCTCTTCCCCCCCCCCCCTCACGCATTGCTCCTGCTGCCTACACCCCCCCCCCCTATCGGTCGCTGCGGGTGAAGTGCTGCATAGAGAGCCCTGCGTTGGGAGTTGGCCTATTCAGTGGCTCCATGCGGAAAAAAGTGAAGCTCCCAAATGTTGTTGTTCACCTTGTTTGTCCCCATCATCCTCCCCTCATCTCCCCCTCCCTGTTTCTCAACCCTCCACCCATTTTTAGGGATCCGTTACCACCTCCGCTCTCTCTCACAGCAAACCACCACGACACCTGCTGTCCTTGTACCCCACTTCTACAATGCTCCATGCTCCCATTCTCCTCGCCTCCACATCCTGCCCACACCCAATTGATAGTTTTCCCAACATGAGAATAGTCTCCTGGAATGTTAAAGGGCTCCGCTCCCCCAATAAGAGGATGAAAGTTCTGCGCCACCTTAAAAGGCTCAAGACCGACATTGCCCTCCTTCAGGAAACCCATCTGTCCACCCCCGACTTCCCGCGGCTGCGGAAACTCTGGGTAGGCACAGTCCTCGGCTCTGACTCAAGTGGTCGGAAAGCTGGGGTAATAATCCTTATTAACAAAAACCTTCCCTGCAAGATACTGTCCTCAGATTCAGACTCTGAGGGGCGATTCGCCTCGGCCCGTATCCAACTGGGATCCAGGGTTGTAATCATCACCAATGTCTATGCTCCTAACAGCCCCACAAGTGCCTTTTTTAGCGACCTCACCTCCTGGGCGCTTAGAGACCCAGCCTGCCCACACCTGATAGGCGGGGATTTCAACTCCATCATGCACCCGACAGACGACAGGTCCTCTACCAGACAATCTCGCCTTCCTCTGACTCCTCTCACCCAGACCTTATTGGTGGCGTCGACTGTTGATTCACTGCACCTCCACGATCTATGGCGACTAAAGCACCCTGCTGACAGGGAATTCTCATTTTACTCCCACCCTCACAATGTCTTCACGAGACTGGACTATCTTTTCTGTTCTGACTCTCTCCTCCCACTGATCTCGGAAGCTGACATACACGACATTGCAATCTCGGACCATGCCCCGGTCTCGACCACCCTTGAAGACCCTGACTTAGCCTCCAACCCCAGAATCTGGCGGTTTCCCTCCTATCTTCACAATAACTCCGATTTCCACCAACATCTGGAAAAAGCCTGGTTGGGATACGCATCGGATAATGCGCTACACGCCGACAACCCTAACCTTTTCTGGGAAGCGGGCAAAGCGTTCCTCAGGGGCTGCATAATTGCCTACGCCGCCACATTCAAAAAACACACCCTTAGACGCTACAAACAGGCCAGCGCAACACTGCATCAGGCCCAGCGGGTCCTCTATACTGATGACTCCCCCAGCAACCGTAGCGCCTGGTTTGCTGCTAAGCAGGCCTTTGATAGCTGGGCAGCCACCCTCGAACGTACCCAAAAGGCACATCTAGACACCTCCCTCCACAAGTTTGGTAACAAAGCAGGTAGACTCCTTTCCAGATTAAGTAAAGGACCCAACCGCCCGACGCATATCATGTCCCTCAGAGATCCGTCGGGTTCCATACACTACACCCCAAAAGATATCAATAATACTATGCGCCAATTCTACTCCTCACTGTATGCCTCAGATCCTATCGATAAGCCGACAGCCCTCAATTTCCTACGACGTATTTCCCTGGATCAGGTAACCCCCACCCAGCTCGAAGCCCTCAATGCCCCATCTCCATCCTGGAGGTCCAATCCGTAATCAAACAGCTTTCCCCCTCTAAAGCTCCAGGCCCAGATGGCTTCACCGGAGAATTTTACAAGTCCTTTAGCTCGACTGTGTCCCCCCCTCTCCACAACGTCTACCAACACATATGGTCGGGTGGGTCCTATCTACAAACGGGTAATCAGGCCATAGTAAAACTCTTAGAGAAGAAGGGTAAGGACCCCCTAGAACCTGGCTCTTATAGGCCCATCTCGCTTTTAAACCTTGACGTTAAAATCCTCTCCAAGATAGCAGCCACTAGACTGGCATCCATTATACCCTCCCTGATTCACCCCGCACAATCGGGCTTTGTTAAGGGTAGGACGGCCACCATGAATATTAGGAAGGTAATGCTAGCTCTCGAACACGCAAAAAATGATCCGGCAGGAGACCATGCCATCATCACCCTAGACGCGGAGAAGGCTTTCGATAACGTTAGTTTCGAATGGCTCTCCATGTCCAAAATGGGCTTCTCGGGCCCCTTCACGCATCTCATAGAATCAATGTACACTGCCCCTGCCGCGAGAGTGGTCGCTGCGGGCCTCCTCTCTGAGGAGTTCAGGCTGCACAAAGGCACGAGGCAAGGCTGTCCACTCTCCCCGCTCCTTTTCAACATAGCGCTTGAACCCCTCTCCCGCCACCTAACCCAGATCGCCCCCCTTCATGGCATTCATGTCGGAGGTCACGACCTTCGCACGTCACTATTTGCAGACGACGTCCTTATTTTCACATCCAGCCCCTCACTTGACATGTCCACGATCAAGACCACTTTTGACGAATTCAGGCAATGTTCTGGGCTACGTATCAACTATAATAAGAGCGAAATACTCCCAATAGGTTCCCTATCTGTCCCCTCTTGGTCCCAGAGCTCCTTATTCACTGTTGCGAAGTCACATATCACTTACCTGGGAATAAAAATAGGTAAACTACCCTCCTCCCTATACCACCTCAACTATCCCCCCCTGCTCACCAAAATATCCCAAGAACTGGCCAACTGGATGGACCTGCCTCTCTCGCTACTGGGAAGGTGCCACCTTGTCAAGATGGTCAGTTTTGCACGCCTACTGTACCCACTACAAACCATCCCTTTACTCTTGCGCCACAAAGACATTAAATCCATTAACTCTGCCATTTCCAAGTTCCTCTGGCGTGGCAAGAGGGCGCGCATAGCATTTGCCAAGCTGCATCTTCCCAGGCGAGAGGGGGGCATTGCCCTTCCCAACATCAGGCTATATAACTTGGCATGTCTATTGAGAACAGGCTTGGATTGGATAACCCAGTCCTCCAGGTGCTCGAACTACCCCCTTGAATCGGCGATGGTCCGCCCCTTCTCGCTCACGGCCCTTCTCCATTGTCATTGGAAATCTGCCCCCCCTCCCCTCCAACACAATCTCCTTCTCCGGGATACAGTCATTGCCTGGAGAGAGGTCAGGAAGGCCCTCAATGTCCCATCCTCTATCTCACGATACCTCCCTATCCTGGGCAACCCGAGCTTCCAACCAGGCTTAGATAACCAGCCTTACCTCGACTGGGAGGATAAGGGTATCAAATCCTTTTATTCTTTGTGTGACCCCCTTTCAGGCCGCCCCATAGGATTTAGAGCCCTGGCAGACAAATTTTCTCTCCCTTCGTCACATGTATTCCAGTATATTCAATGCATTAGTTTCCTGAAAAACGCCTGTCGAGATGACAGAAAAAGGTTCCAGAGCTCCCTTACCGACACCCTTATTTCCCGGGCCTCATACAAAATTTCAGACATTTATCGTCCCCTCCTCCTGCACAACATCCCCCCCCTGGCGTCAACGTCGGCGGCCAACTGGTCGAAAGACTTCCCTGACCCTGACCTGGTGGAGAAGCTCCTGCATGGCCTCACCACCATCCACAGACTTATCCCTAACGAAATATGGAGAGAGACGCAGATCAAGATTGTTCACCGAGCCCACATCCCCTTCAGCCGAGCCCATGCCACCCCAGAATGCCCCCTCTGTAAACAACCCAAACCTAACTTGGCTCACAGGTTCTGGTCTTGCTCCCTCATAGCCAGTTTCTGGGACCAAGTCATCCAATACATTTTCGATGTCACCCTGCTGCGCATACCCAGGGACCCGTTACTACTTATCTTTGGGTACTGGGACCCCCTACTGCTCCCCTGGTCTTCTCCCACCACCCCCCTGGGCAGGGACTGGACTCTGATATGCCTCTTGATAGCCCGTAGAGCCATCCTCCAGAAGTGGATATCTGCGGACTGCCCAACCACTGCTCAAGTTAAAAAGGAACTGTTGCAGCTCTTATACAAGGACAGGCTCAACACGGACCTGACCCACGAACGGAGTAAGAACCGCTTCTATCACTTATGGAATCCCTTTCTGTTGCACACTTTCACTCCTACTGAAAGGTTGAACTTTGAGAAAATGTCTTTTCTATACCAGGATCCCCCGCGGGATTGACGTTTCTCCTACCTTCCCTCCCTCCTCCCCTACCCCCCCCCCTCTTGTTGTTCTTTTCTTTTTTGTTTGCAAGGACTACTATTCCATCTACCCCATGTGCCACTTAACCTATGCCCTCCCCCTTAATTGTCTCTCTGAGAATCTCTTCATATACTGTTAATCTACTGGAATGTCCTCAGAAAATGCTTATATGTCCTGTTTTTGTGATTACTCTGTTATGTAACTTCCTTAATAAAAACATATTTAAAAAAAAAAAAAAAAAATGCTCTCTTCATATGGTTCAGAGATTCAGTTGAAAATATTACCTGGCATCTGTCCAAACTATTCTTCTTTCAAAATGATCCACGGTGAGGCCGTTAGGCCAAGCGCCACTTTCCATGTCTTTGTAGATAATCTTTCTTCCTGCTCCACTCATCGAGGCCGACTCTATACGTGGAAATGTGGCATCCCAGTCTGTCCAAAACATTATTCTGCAGAGGGAGGGAAAAATAATAATTAGTACCTTAAAGGGAATTGATACTTACATTTTTTTATAGTTTTTTTGTAGGTTTATATTTCAGAAACATTATGCAAATACACGTGTATGTGTCTTAAAACATTTTTGGCTCAAGTGATACTCAGTAGTATCCTTATTTTTCACCTAAAGTTGAATAGAGTGGCCGAAGAGGTGGGCCAACATGGAGCATAGTTAGACAGTCCCAGACAAACAGGGGGCTATGACATGCAGGAAGGGAAAAGCTGAGCTAGGGAACTGACTCTTCCTGAAGAAATCTAGTTTTCTATACACATGAATGAAAATTTTTAGGAAAGGAAAACATTGCAACTAAACTAACCCATCTAATTCTCAACTAGGGTTCCTCCAGAGGTGTCTAGTGGTTCCTTGGCTGATTGACCTCACATTTAATGGTGCCTGTAGAGTTCTTGGTTCAATGATACTTGTAAGAGCCAGGGAATGACACTAGTATCTCTTTATCTGTCTGTATGGAAGGATCTGACCACCACTGTAAGGCCCTTTTCACACCTGCGGACCATATGTCCACTTTTTCATCCATCCGTTTGCGGATGAAAAAGGGACATACATTGGTCCCTATGTGATTTTTCCTTCCGTCTGCAGATCGGATGAACATGGACATACGGTCCGTGTTCATCCGATCCCCACATAGGGGAGAGCAGAGAAAAGACAGGGCGGTCCATGTCATCCGCCGGCTCAGCGGGGATCAACGGAGCGATCCCTGCTGAGCATACGGAGCATATGGAGGTGGATCATTACTGATTCGCCCCATGTGAAAGGGGCCTAAGATAGGCATTCTTCTCAATGTAAGGAGCATTCTTCCCATTGACCAACAATGTAAGGGGCATCCTTCCCATTGACCGCAATGTAATGGGCATTTTTTTCATTGACCACCAGTAGTTAGACAGTCCCAGAAAAAGAGATGGCTATGACATGCAGGGAGGGAAAGGCTGTCCTAGAGAGCTGGCTCCTCCTGAAGAGGTCAAAGTTGCTATGCACATGAATAAAATATAACGTATGAGAAGGAAAACGCTGCAAGTAAGCCAACCATTCTCATTGGCTCATGAAATCATCCAATATACTTCATTTTGTATACCATTTTCCTTTAATTCTATTTAAAGACTTGAAGCCCCTTCCCTGACATGTGCCTTCCCTCATACAGCCCACTTCCTGTTTCTTGTCCGGTCATTAGCCTAGGCCAGTGATGGCGAACCTTGGCACCCCAGATGTTTTGGAACTACATTTCCCATGATGCTCAGGCACTCTGCAGTGTAGTTGAGCATCATGGGAAATGTAGTTCCAAAACATCTGGAGTGCCAAGGTTCGCCATCACTGGCCTAGGCTAATGAGTTCATGCACAGCTCTCTCTCACTCTTGTGAGAGTTTGCCAGGAATGGAGGGGGGATGAGTGTCTCTGCGTGTCTGTGTGAATGCAGGAAGTTAGCAGGCAACAGTTTCAGCTGCCCACAGTTAAAATGGCTGCAGCCAGACTCAGTGGAGGGAGATTTCTGCAGCATATTTGAAAAGTACAGAATCACAGTATATAAAATAATATGCAAAGTGGTTGGCCGGAAGCTTCAGAATGGCAAAGATGTTTGTATTATAAATTATGTGAGCAGACTGCAGTTCCTCTTTAACTGACCCAGAGAGGAAGTTTTTGAAAAAAATTAAAAATAAAAAACTCTACAACAATCTGTTTTTCTATCTTAAAAATATGTAATTAACAATAACCATATAGTAATGCACACAGTAATGAATTCAAGTTCAGTAAAGCAAATTTAAGTTCCATTAAAATCAACTAAGTCATTGAACAGCATTATCAAAATGATTTTCTCCAAACAGGGAATATCTAAAATGTTAGACTGCAAAGGTCAAGTACCACTTAATGTAAATGTCAGACAGAATGAGAAGCTGTAATAACTCTGGTTCCCTATAAAGCGCAGGGAGGGCGATGGTGGCCTCAGCTGGATAAACAGGAGCATTATCAGAACTCGCAAAGCCATATGAAAATGAAGCCAGGATAAGCGTCTATTGTTTCTGCATCTGCTGCTGGTTTCACTATAATTTCACCGTGGAATTTCAATACAACTTTTTTTTTGTCCTTACACAATTATAATTTTGTATGTCTAATTAAACAATTCTCCGTTTTAAATCGATTGACAAATTACATAAATGGCCTGTAATAGAATAAAACGTAATTAGGGACCTTGAACTGTTCAAATCAAATCAGATGCCTCACTTTTTTTTTGTTTTACGGAGGCTTGAGCACAGTATGGTGACCATTATGAGAACTCAAAAGCCCCTGCCCATCATTCATCAGCCCAATGTAAGAGCTCCAGTGGCTAGTAGAGACTCTCACATTGTACAATTGAATGGCAGGATATTAACTCAACTTTAAAGCAGAGGTCCAAGCCTGTGTATACTGTGCACTTGAGATTCTTGAGGCTTCACAGGAACTACTTTAAGAGAGCCTGTCACCAAAAAGTATCTGTCAGGAATGGTTTCACCTGTTGGTGGTGCTGTCGGTGCTGTGGATCGCAGTACTGGTGTCTGCCAGAAGGTGTCTCCTAACAGTCTGGAGCTGTCATGAAAGGTTTCACCTGCTGTTGGCACTGTACCAATGCCCACCAGTGGGTGTCTCCTGGCCGTGTGGAGCAGAAATCACCTCCTGCGTTTAGGCGTCACCTGAGGCTAATTGTAGGTGTGTATATTAATACCAGCAAGCACTGCCTGATCACACACTTGCCTTGGTATCTTCCTTGCGTTCTGATCTGTATCTGCTAGACTGTTAACCTGGTCCTGTTATCCAGAAAAGCCTGGAGTGATGGAATAAAATGGAATAGGTGGAGGGCTGGCATGACGGGGTTAACAGGGGACTGGGTTTTGTAAGGTATAGCTGGTGTTTTGTAAAAGGCAGCTGGATTGACCAGCTATGTAACTGTAAGGTGGTACGGAGACAGGGGGGTAGATTCACATAGAGATACGACGGTGTATCTACTGATACACCGTCGTATCTGTGAGATCCGACGCTCGGATCTATGCGGCTGATTCCTCGAATCAGGTTCCGCATAGATCTCCCTTAGAGCCGACTGGTGTAAGTGAGTTACACTGTCGGATCTTAGGCTGCAATCTCCCGCCGTCCGCTAGGTGGCGCTTCTGTTATTATACGCGACGAATATGCAAATGAGGAGAACCGCCGATTTAGAAACGAACGCCCGGCCGTCGCTTTTTTTTTACGTCGTTTGCGTTCGGCTTTTTCCCCTGCTATTTGCGAGGTAAGTGCGGCGTATCCTATGTTAAGTATGGCCGTCGTTCCCGCGTCGAATTTTGAATTTTTTACGTCGTTTACGTAAGTCGTTCGGGAATACGGCCTTACGTTAATAGCGTTAACGTCGAAAACAATGACGTCCTTTGCGACGTCATTTGAGGCAATGCACGCTGGGAAATTTAGCCGGCGGCGCATGCGCAGTACGATCGGCGCGGGTACGCGCGCGATTTGAATAGTAAACTCCCCCTAGCCGCGGAATTTGCATTCCGCCGGGGGATTTACGATCCGCCAGGGCAACTTACGAGGCAAGTGCTTTCTGAATACAGCACTTGCCTCAAAAACTGGCGCAGGCGGATCGTAAAAAAGATAGATCACGCGGATCAAAAGATCCACTAATCTATGTGAATCTACCCCAGGGAGTTCATAAAAAAGGAGCTGACCCAGCCCCCGGGCAACACAACGTGGAGAGAAGTTCCCGCCCACCCTCTTCTATGCTTTGTTTTTTGTATGTGTGTGTCTGTTGGTGTTTGTGTCTGCTTTGCTTTACTGCACAGGAATCAATGGAGAGTTGTCGTGGCAGCGGGTGTTGGTCTCTGCGGTAGGGATGAGCTTCGAGTTCAAGTAGAACTCATGTTCGACTCAAACATTGCCTGTTCGCCGAACAGCGAACTATTTGGGGTGTTCGCGGCAAGTTCGTGTGAACTTTAGAACCCTGTTAAAGTCTATGGGACTCGAATGTTTGAAATCTAAAGTGCTAATTTTAAAGGCTAATACAGTATGCAAGTTATTGTCATAAAAAGTTTTTGGGGACCCGGGTCCTGCCCCAGGGGACATGTATCATTGAAAAAAAAGTTTTAAAAACTACAGTTTTTTTGTCAGCAGTGATTTTAAAAATTCCTTTAAGTGAAACAATAAAAGTGAAATATTCCTTTAATATGTGTACCTGAGGGGGGGGGTGTATAGTATGCCTGTAAAGTAGCGCTTGTTTCCCATGCTTAGAACTGTCCCTGCACAAGGTGTAATTTCTGAAGGAAAAAAAAAGTCATTTAAAATCACTCGCGGCTATAATGAATTGTCGGCTCCCGGCAATACAGAGAAAAGTCATTCATAAAAAATAAAAATAAATGTGTGGGGGTCCACGGCATTTTTTTTTTAAATTTGGGGTGGAGTTCCCCTTAAAATCCATACCAGACCTGAAGGTGAGTGATTATAAATGACCTTTTTCCTTCAGAAATTACATTTTGTGCAGGGACAGTTCTAAGCACAGGAAACAAGTGCTACGTTACAGGCATACATACACCCCCCTAGGTACAAAATTTCAAGGAATATTTCAATTTTATTGTTTCACTTTAAGCATTATTAAAATCACTACTCCTGTAAAAACTGAATTTTTTTTAAACTTTTTTTTGCATTGATACATGTCCCCTGTGGCAGGACCCCGGGTCCCCAAACACTTTTTAGGACAATAACTTGCATATTAGCCTTTAAAATTAGTACTTTAGATTTCAAACGTTTGAGTGCCATAGACTTTAACAGGGTTCTAAAGTTCACACAAACTTTTGGTCTGTTCGCAGGTTCTGGTGCGAACCGAACCCAGGGGTGTTCGGCTCATCCCTGCTCTGCGGGTGAAGAATGGTACCTCTGAGAGCAAAATTCAGGACCTGTCAGTGATATGGGTCCGGATATTGGGAAGAGTAAGTTCCCTAGAACAACCTCCACCTCCTTGCATTTCATAGCCCTCTCTTTTTATTTGACTGTCTAACTACGTTCAGTGCTGACCCACCTCCTCTGCCTCTGTGTGTCTGTGTAAATCCAAGAAGTGAACAGGCAGCAGGCAACAGTTTCAGCTGCCCACAGTTAAAATGGCTGCAGCCAGACTCAGTTGAGGGAGATTTCTGAAGCATATTTGGCAAGTACAGAATCACAGTATATATAAAATAATATTGAAAGTGGTTAAAGGGAAGCTTCAGAATGGCAAATATGTTTGTATTACAAATTATGTGAGCAGACTGCAGTTCCTCTTTAAGTCGAATCAAAGTCGGACTGAAGTCGCAAGGCAAAGTCAAATCAGAAGTTGCGTGACTTTCATGTCGGAGCAGTGTGAACCGGGGCTAACTCAGAAATCTCAACTATGCTTCCTCCATGCTTTGTCATAAATGATTACACTTCCTCATTTTGTCTATTTTGTCCCGCCTCCCAAGATGGCTGATTAAATTAGGAAACGGGGGACTTTATTTCCAATGATGCAAAAAAAAAACAGCAATTAAGGAAGTTTGCAATTTATTTCATCCTAAATATAATTAAAGCTAAAATGAATTTGCAAATTTGAATAATAACAATTTACCCGTATCTCGGATCCAAGGCGATAGCTCTGGGGTGCTCCATCCCACCAGCTATTAATGTCGATCTCATTTTGCCATCCAATTTAGCAACTTCAATTTGATCCAAATTGCTGTCTATCCAGTAAATGTTCCCAGCTATCCAGTCTATCGCTAAGCCCTCAGGTGTAGCCAGACCGTGCTGAATGACGACTTCAATCCCGCTAACACCTAGAAAAAAGGGAAAAGAAAAAATTAATAAGTGCTAATTAGCCCAGAAATATGCACACATTTTTATCAGCTGTAATCATGGCTGTCATTTTTAGCATAATTGCACAGAGGATCATTAGTAATCAGGAGTGAGAGGACTTTTACTGCTTTTGGCTTTTGTAACGCTAAGGAAAAAAACTTATGTTACAGGGAGCCTATTATATTTTGAAACTTGTCATATGTGTAAGTGGATGTCTTTAAGTGTGTATACCAGTGGCTACTGGTGCTCTATTTTTGGTGGAAGGAGGGCGGTAGCCCCCGGTGGCCCATTTGGCAGCCCTGCTCTGAAGCCCGCTTACTAGCCCCACTCACCCGCCAGCCCAGGACTTACCCCATGCATGTTCTCGGACAGATTCCCCGGCTTCTCCTCCCGACTTTTCCAGTTGCTTCTCCTCCCAGCCAATACGGTCTCTTCTCCTCCCGGCTAATCCGGTCTCAAGACCCGCTTACTGTCCTGATTGGCTGGGAGGAGAAGCAGGAAGGCAATAGCGAATGTTCACTATTCACTATTATCATAAGTGTGTGTGCGCACTGGGCACAGTGCTTTATGCCCTGAGCCCGCCCTTTTTGAATCATCTGGCACTAAGCAAGTGCTTCACAAAAAAAACAAAAAAACAGTAGAACTCTTTGCACCGGCCACCGGTCTTACTAGAGGACGCCATACCTTTTATCATCACACCAGATTTACACCCCTCTCAAGGACCTAAAACTGCTAAAGAACAACAAAATAAGTATAACAGGACTGCCGAAAAAACAGCACGGGAGGGAGGGACTATCTTCTGGCAATTTCTCTTCTGTCAGTGAACCTAAATCACTCTTCCCCCACACTATACTCTCCTGCGCCTCTCATTCACCTTGTCTACTCGACCAATCAGGAAAGCATTAGGCCGCTTATACACGATCAGTCCATCCGATGACAACGGTCCGAAGGACCGTTGTCATCGGTTAACCGATAAAGCTGACTGATGGTCTGATGTGCCTACACACCATCATTTAAAAAAACGATCGGGTTAGAACGCAGTGGCGTTTACATCTTTTAAACCACTTAACGACCCTGCACTGTATATAGACGCCCTGTTTTTAAAGATGGATATCTCGGTAACGGCAGCAGCTGCTGCCACAACCGAGGTATCCATCTTTAGTGCTAAGGGTCCTTTAAATGATAAAAGCGGTACCGCGAGATCGCCGTTATCAGTGGTGGTAGAGGGGCCCCCCTCCCGCCGCTCTCCCGCGCCCTCCGGCGCTTACCGCTGTTTGGATTTTCGGACTAATGCAATTTCCAAAGTTTCGGGAGTAACTAAATAAATTTATTTTTTGGACGAAAACGAAACAAAAAATTTCAGTGTGCACATGTCTAGTAAGCGTCACTAGCTGACCACACCAATTTAAAATAGTGAACCCCTTTTGCCTGCTTTCTCTTACATCCTGTCATGTATGTCCACTGCCCATTTTGTTACTTCTTAAGACTCATACACACGCTCAGACTTCCATTGGACAAATCCGTGTATTTTTGTCCGAAGGGCGTTGACCGTGAACTTGTTCTGCATACAGACAGCACAACTTTCATGAAACTACAACGTTTTTCTGCTCTTTAGCGCCACCCTTTGGGCAACTTCTGCTAATGTTGTCTGATAGTAAGCATTGGTTCGTAGTATGCGTGTTTGTACTTCGGATTTTAGTCCGATGGACTTGTCTACACACGATCCGATAATCCAACGTAACACATTTGTTGTCAGACAGTTGTTGAGCATGAACAGCCAACATTTGTTGTTGTTAATCCTGCCAACAATTGTCTGATGGAGCATACACATGGTCGGATTATCCGACATAACGGGTCCATCAGACAATAATTGACGTAAAATCCGATCGTGTGTAAGGGGTCTTTGGCTTCAGGAATACCTTATTGAGCAATGATGGGTTTGTAGAAGATCTCTTCAACTCGGTCAGGTGTGAACCAAGGCTAAGTTGAGGTACAAGTGTTTTATCGTACATCACTGTAATACATTGAGATAAAACTGAAGGCAATTTACCAGTACAATGGTGTCTACCCTTCACCAACAATGCTAAAACAATACACTCTCCTTGTGCCATCCATATAGGGAATAACCATTTGTTGTAATTATTGTTTTGGTGGATTATACAATTGTTGTCCACAAAAGGGATGTGAGGAAACGACGGCTTACCTGATGTTTCTGATAATCGACCTCTATAGATTTTGTCCTCGACAACATCCGTCCAATACAGCAAACTCTGATTGAAATGGAAATCGAGAGCTATTGTGTTCCTTAGACCGGGAACCAGCAAACTGTAATCCCGCTTATGAAGGTCGATTCGTCTTATCTCGTGACGGATGGAAAAAATAATGAAAGCTTCAAATGTATCTGAAATGAAATTAAAATCATTATTAGTAATAAGCTCATTAAGGGCAGAGGTAATGATGACTACGGAGATGAGAATGGTAATTAGAAGGCTGGGTGGAATCCGTAAACACAGATACGGGTCATAGCAGATCATTGGACATTTGTAACACAATGCTTGAAAAATATTTTAACCAGCTGTTCAGAAACCATTGTCATAGGCACATCAGATGGGGAAAAAAAGTTATTTTTTTTTTTTACACCCAAACCCTAATGCCGCGTACACAAGACCGTTTTTTGGGTTGTAAAAAATTACGTTTTTAATGGTGTAGAAAAAACTATGTTTTTTTCAACCCGATCATTAAAACGGCCTTGCCTACACACGATCGTGAAAAAAAAAAGCTCTAGCAAAGCGCGTTGACGTACATTACATACGACGGCACTATAAAGGGGAGGTTCCATTCGGATGACGCCACCCTTGTCGCTGTTTTTGCTGATTTCGTGTTAGTAAATACGATTCGTGCTTTTCAGTCGGTTACAGCGTGATGAATGTGCATACTCCATTATGACCGCTAGTTTTACCAGAATGAGCGCTCCCGTCTCATAACTTGCTTCTGAGCATGCACATTTTTTCACGTCGTTAAAGCCCACATACGGCCATTTTTTACAACCTTAAAAATTACAACGTTAAAAACTTGAAAAATTTGAGCATGTTCGAAATTTTTAATGGCCATTTTTTACATCGTGAAAAATGCTCTGGAGCCCACACACGATCGTTTTTAATGACATTAAAAAAAACTTCATTTTTTACAACCCGAAAAACGGTCGTGTGTACGCAGCATGAGAAGTTATAAAAAAATAAATAAAAAATTAAGCCATACCAGGTTTGTTTATTTGAAAGAGCAGAACAAAAAAATAAAAAGAACTACAAATGAGAAGAAATGGTGAGGAGTTTGATCTCACAATGCTTTCATCCCCTTATGTACAAATATAAAGATACAGTATATTCAGAAGCAGGACTTTAAATATAGCACTGAAAAGGCCAACAATATAAGGCCATCAATATAATACTAGTGTTGTATTTATGAAATTAATTCAAATCCCAGAAATATAAAACTGACTTAAACATGCACTTACAGATTGTTTTGTGACTTCTACAACCAAAACAGGGTATGCCTTTTAAAAAAAAATTTAAAACTATAAACGTATAAAAAAAACTATAAATATTTAATTACATATAAACCACAAATAATGTTGACACATTTCATTTGCTTCTTTAGAACTAGATTAAGGTAATTATGTTATGGGAAACATAGCAGATGAAATGGCAGATGAGCTGGCTTGGGTGAGGACGCCACTGGATCCAAGAGTCCTGTTATTAAAAAAAATATATATATTTGTAGCTTCTTACTTTTATTTTTTTTGGGTTTTCAACCTAGAGCATATAGCAAGCAGGGGGAAAGGGTAGAAGTATGGGGAAGGAGTCACTCCTCTGACTCATTTAGTGGTTTGTGTAGTCTGAGCTTGAGATGTGATCTGCTTTTAATACATTTGGCAAATAAAATAAAATTTCTAAAAAATACAGTATATATATATACATACACTATGGCCCGGATTCACGTAGAGCGGCGTATATTTATGCCGGCGTAGCGCATCTCATATACGCTACGCCGATGTAACATAGAGAGGCAAGTACAGTATTCACAAAGCACTTGCTCCGTAAGTTGCGGCGGCGTAGCGTAAATTGGCCAGCGTAAACCCGCATAATTCAAAGTAGGAAGAAAGTGGGCGTCATCTATTTAAATTAAGCGTGACCCCATGAATGGCCGGTTGAGCTGGGCATGCGCGTGCATGCTCAGAATCACGTCGCATATACCCCCTAAGAGACGTCGGGGCAATGCCTACGACGTGAACGTCACTTACGCACAGCGCTATTCACGTAGTACTATGTAAACTGCGTATGCGACGTAAAATTCTACGGCGTCGTTCCCTGGCCCATATCTTTGCATTAGCTGCGCCTGCTATAGCAGGGGTAACTTTACGCCTGACATAAGCCTTACGCAAATTGCGTATATGAAGCGGCCGGGCGCATTTACATTCGTGAATCGGCGTATCTTACTCATTTGCATATTTATGATGGGAACGCTGAATGCGTCTAGTGTAACTATGCGCCCACAATATGCCGGCGCAGGCAAGTTACGTCGGACGGCTGAAGCCATGTTTTTCGACGTATCTCACTTTGTGAATCAGCGCAAAGATGCGACGGCACAAATTTACGCCGACGTAAATGCTTTCTGAATCCCGGCCTTAGTTCGTAGGGTTCAATATTGAGTTGGTCCACCCTTTCCAGCTATAACAACTTCAACTTTTCTGGGAAGCCTTTCCATGAGGTTTAGGAGTGTGTCTATGGGAATGTTTGACCATTCTTCCAGAAGCGCATTTGTGAGGTCAGGCACTGATGTTGGTTGAAAAGGCCTGGCTCACAATCTCAACTCTAATTCATCCCAAAGGTGTTCTATCAGGTTGAGGTCAGGACTTTGTGCAGGCCAGTCAAGTTCCTCCACCCCAAACTCACTAATCTTTATAGACCTTGCTTTGTGCACTGACCCAAATCATTTGGTGGAGGGGAGATTATGGTGGGGGTTGTTTTTCAGGGGTTGGACTTGGCCCCTTAGTTCCAGCGAAGGGAACACTTAAGTTGTCAGTATGCCAAGACATTTTGGACAATTTCATGCTCCTAACTTTGTGGGAACAGTTTGGGGATGGCCCCTTTCTGTTCCAACATGACTGCGCATCAGAGCACAAAGCAAGGTCCATAAAGACATGGATGAGCAAGCTTGGGGTGTGCTGACCTCAGCCTGATAGAACACTTTTGTGTTGAATTTTAGTGGAGACTGCAAGCCAGGAAATCTCATCCAACATCAGTGCCTGACCTCATAATTGCACTTCTGAAAGACTAATCAATCATTCCCATAGACACACTCCTAATCCTTGTGGACGGCCTTCCCAGAAGAGTTGAAGCTGTTATAGCTGTAGAGGGTGGGCCAACTCAATACTAAACCCTACGGACTAAGACTGGCATGACATTAAAGTTCATGTTCGTGTAAAGGCAAGTGTCCCAATACTTGTGTCAATATAGTGTATGTATATATGGCCTGGTTATGTTCCTGCTGGACATTCAACGTCTCCCGAAAAAAAAGAAAAAAAAAGATAACGTACAGCAAAATAAGAGAGAGTCATACTGTATGTGACTGGCTGTCTTTAAAATGGATTATTATTCTATAATTGAAAACTGCAAATAATTACAGGTAAAAGTTATAAAGTTTCCATAACTTACCCACACTGCTGCAGGTTTCCCCATCTGGGTTTAGCGTCCACCCTTCATAACACGAGCATTTGACGACATGTTTGTGCTGCTCACACACCTGGCTGCACCTTAGATGCTTTGTGCAATAATCCACAATGTCACAGGTCTTGTTATCTGCACTTAGGTACATCCCCTGAGGACACGAACATACAATACCCCTGCCAGGGGCCACGCTGCACTGATGACTGCAGCCACCATTGTTCAGGTAACATTCATCTGCAACAGATACAAAGATGAGCATTGCTTAGTTATACTAATACAAACAAAGTGCATGAGTGTATATAAAAAGCAGATTTTGTATTTAACCACTTAAGACCCGGACCATTATGCAGGTTAAGGACTTTGCTCCTTTTCGCAATTCGGTACTGCAAAACTTTAACTGACAATTGCGCGGTCGTGCAACGTGGCTCCCAAACAAAATTGGCGTGGTTTTTTTGTCCCACAAACAGAGCTTTCTTTTGGTGGTATTTGATCACCTCTGCGGTTTTTGATTATACATTGCAGGAACTGATCGTGGATACGGCAGACTCGATGCCTGCCGGCACACACCGATGCTGCTTTACACAGGCAGAACAGCGATCTGCTTTTGTAAACAAGGCAGCTTGCCGTTCTGTCAGTACAGAAGGCATGGATCCTGTGTTCCTTTAACCTTCCCCTAGTAAAAGCACCTTCCCACTACACTGAAACACCAGCTAGGCACACAGTTAAACTTTTGTTTGCCCCTGATGTTAACCCCTTCCCTGCCAGTGTCATTAGTACAGTGACAGTGCAGAGAAAGAGAGAGAGAGAAGGAGAGAGAGAGGTTTCTTTGGCAATGCTGAGATGCATTTGGTCCTGCCAGTAAAGCTTATTTGGATTTGAATTAAGAGAGAGAGAGAGAGAGAGAGAGAGAGAGAGATTGCTTTGGCAATGCTAAAATGTATTTGGTCCTGCCAATAAAGCTTATTTAAATTAAACTGAGAGAGAAAGAGAGAGACAGAGAGAGAGGGGGGGTTGCTTAGGCAATGCCAAAATGTATTTAGTCCTGCCAATAAAGCTTATTTAAATTAAACTGAGAGAGAAAGAGAGAGACAGAGAGAGAGGGGGGGGTTGCTTAGGCAATGCCAAAATGTATTTAGTCCTGCCAATAAAGCTTATTTGAATTTGAATTTAATTGAGAGAGAGAAGAAGCGAGAAAAAGAGAGAGAGATAGAAAGAGAGAGGTTGCTTTGGACATGCTAAAATGTATTTAGTCCTGCCAATAAAATGTATTTGAATTTGAATTTAATTGAGAGAGAGAGAGACAAAGAGAGAAAGAGAGAGCGAGATATAAAGAGAGAGGAAGCGATAAAAAGAGAGAGAGAGAGAGATAAAGAGAGAGCAAGCAAGAAAGAGAGAGAGAGAGAGAGAGAGAGATAGAAAGAGAGAGGGGGGATTGCTTTGACAATGCTAAAATGTATTTAGTCCTGCCAATAAAGCTTATTTGAATTTAACTGAGAGAGAGAAAAAGAGAGAAAGAGAGAGCGAGACAGAAAGAGAGGAAGCGAGAAAAAGGGAGAGAGAGAGAAAAAGAGAGAGAGAGAGGGAGATATGTTGCTTTGGCAAGGCTAAAATGTATTTAGTCCTGCCAATAAAACGTATTTAAATTTGAATTTAATTGAGTGAGAGAAAAAGAGAGAAAAAGAGAGCATGATAAAAAGAGAGAGGAAGCGAGAAAAAGAGAGAGAGATAGAAAGAGAGAGGAAGCGAGAAAAAGCGAGAGATAGAAAGAGAGAGAGAGGTTGCTTTGGCAATGCTAAAATGTATTTAGTCCTGCCAATAAAGCTTATTTGAATTTGAATTTAATTGAGAGAGAGAAAAAGATAGAAAGAGAGAGTGAGAAAAAGAGAGAGAGAGGAAGCTAGAAATAGAAAGAGAGAGAAAGAGAGAGCGAGATAGAAAGAGAGAGGAAGCAATAAAAAGAGAGAGAGAGAGATATTAAGAGAGAGCAAGCGAGAAAGAGAGAGAGATAGAAAGAGAGGGGGGGTTGCTTTGACAATGCTAAAATGTATTTAGTCCTGCCAATAAAGCTTATTTGAATTTAACTGAGAGAGAGAGAAAAAGAGAGAAAGAGAGAGCGAGATTGAACGAGAGATGAAGCAAGAAAAAGAGAGAGATAAAAAGAGAGAGAGAGAGAGAGAGAGAGATGTTGCTTTGGCAATGCTAATATGTATGTAGTCCTGCCAATAAAACGTATTTGAATTTGAAATTAATTGTGAGAGAGAAAAAGAGAGAAAGAGAGAGTGAGACAGAAAGAGAGAGGAAGCGAGAAAAAGAGAGAGAGGGGGGGTTGCTTTGGCAATGCTAAAATGTATTTAGTCCTGCCAATAAAGCTTAGTTAAATTTGAATGTAATTGAGAGAGAGAAAAAGAGAGAAAGAGAGAGTGAGACAGAAAGAGAAAGGAAGTGAGAGAGAGAGAGAGAGAGAGAGAGAGAGAGATAGGAAGCGAGAAAAGAGAGATAGAAAGAGAGAGAGAGAGAGTGAGACAGAAAGAGAGAGGAAGCGAGAGAGAGAGAGAGAGACCGAGTTAGGAAGCGAGAAAAGAGAGATAGAAAGAGAGAGAGAGAGTGAGACAGAAAGAGAGAAGAAGCGAGAGAGAGAGAGAGAGAGAGAGAGATAGGAAGCGAGAAAAGAGAGATAGAAAGAGAGAGAGAGAGAGGTTGCTTTGGCAATGCTAAAATGTATTTTGCCCTGCCAATAAAGCTTAGTTGAATTTGAATTTAATTGAGAAAGAGAAAAAGAGAGAAAAAGAGAGCATGATAGAAAGAGAGAGGAAGAGAGAAAAAGAGAGAGAGAGAGATAGAAAGAGAGAGGAAGCGAGAAAAAGAGAGAGAGAGAGAGAGGTTGCTTTGACAATGCTAAAATGTATTTAGTCCTGCCAATAAAGCTTATTTGAATTTAATTGAGAGAGAGAAAAAGATAGAAAGAGAGAGTGAGAAAAAGAGAGAGAGAGGAAGCGAGAGATAGAAAGAGAGAGAAAGAGAGAGAGAGAGAGAGAGGTTGCTTTGGCAATGCTAAAATGTATTTGGTCCTACCAATAAAGCTTATTTGAATTCAATTGAATTGAATTGAGAGAGAGAGCGAGAGAGAGCGAGAGAGAGAGTAAGTAGTTCACACCCAATAAGCACCCATAGAAGTGGGTGGATTGGCTCACCGCTAACCTCCGAGCAGAACCTTAGAACACCGCCGGGTTAAACACATATTTTGTATATTTCTTGTAAATCACTTCCATGTCATTATTACCGACTCCTAAAAAGAAAGAATGAGTCTAGCAGATGACAGGAAGAAAATGGGCAATCTAAGTGGGAAAATGGCATTTCCTTAAGCGGCAGCGATTTCGGCATTGTCTAAGAACGGCATTGAAGGCTTGAAATGTAAAGTAGGGATGGAAAGAGCAATGTGAAGAAATATTAAGCGACTTGCAAGCAATCCAGGGAAGTCTCCCAGTGAAAAGGTTAGCATTTCATGACAGTCTTTATTGTCGGTGACAGGCGGAATGCATGTAAAGTTAGAGAGGCCTTGTATAAAGCGCGGCCGGGTTAGTGGAGGTGATTGGTAATTTCCAATCGGAGATCCAAGGTCAGGTGTCATGACAGAATCGCATATTGAAGACATAAATAACTTGCATTTTAATGACATCGCTAGAACGTGGACGGGAGGCTGATGGGGAAAGAAGAAAAGGAGCAACATGCTGAATGGACTTGTTCCATCTAAACTGCATCTAAAGTTAATGGCCGTTATCTTAACGTTGAACAGGTCAGGCAAACAGGTCGGTACACGGAGGAAATGCACATATGGGATCTGTTTACCTGCCTAAGGATTTGTATTTTTGTCCATCCAATCCTAATATTTACACAGCTCTGTCACAGCACAGCACTGCTGCAGTTAAGTTAGTAATAGAGGTTTAGTCCCTCCCATGTCCCGTGACTAGACAGTGAAGGATAAGCAATATACCGAGGGGGTCGTCTTTATGTCACTCTGCTTTTACCTTCATGAGCTTTTTTACTGCCTCTAACTCTTTCAGCCTGAGCTCTGCTGTACAGGAATCATCAATAGGCTGATGCAAAATTATAATTACATTGCTTGAATTCATAGAATAAATTCAATGGTGAAATAAATAATGCATTGCTGGATACACCTTGCTGCTGCAGTGTGATGGAATGGAAGAAGCAAGAACGTTGAATATTAAAATAGGTTGAGGACTCTGTTCCGGCCGTTCAAGTTCCTCCAACCCAAACTTGCTCATCCATGTCTTTGTGGACTACGCGTTTCGTCATAGGGTGACGTCGTCGGGGGCCTAAATTGTAGCCTAATTTTCCTGTTCTTAGCTGACAAGAGTGGCACTCGGTGTGGTCATCTGCCGCTGTAGCTTCAAGGTTCGATGTGTTGTGCGTTCAGAGATGGTATTCTGCATACCTTGGTTGTAATGAGTAGTTATTTGAGTTACTGTTGCTTTTGTATCATCTCAAATCAGTCTGACCATTTTTTTTTTACCTCTGACATCAACAAGGCATTTTCCTCCACACAACACCCGCTCACTGGATATTTTCTCTTTTTCAGGCTGTTCTCTGTAAACCTGAGAGATGGTTGTGTGTAAAAATCCCAGTAGATCAGCAGTTTTTGAAATACTCAGACCAGCCAATTCTGGCACCAACAACCATGCCACGTTCAAAGTCACTTAAAGTGGATGTAAACCCTCCATACACCCAGTGAAGTGAACAGCCTCAGATGATACACAGGGATCAACACAATCTCCCTACATAAGTTTTACATATATATCTGCTGTCTTCACATTTTTATATTGTTTGTGAAATACTCAGACCAGCCTGTGTGGCACCGACAACCATGCCACCTTTAAAGTCACGTAAATCACCTCTCTTCCCAATTCTGATGCTCAGTTTGAGCTTCAGCAAGTCGTTTGAACTTCAGCACTAGATACCTAAATGCATTGAGTTGCTGCTATGTGATTGGCTGATTAGCAATTTGTGTTACCAAGCAATTGAACAGGTGTACCTAAGAAAGTAGCGGGTGAGTGGCCCATGTTGAGGGCATGTGGGCTGGTATAGTTCAGGAGGTAGTCTATTTATAGATGTTTTCCTGCAAGATTCACATAGCTTTCACCCCAAATTAACACATTTTTTGCTAATTGGTTTCTATTAGGAATACTTTGGATTGCGAGTAACATGGTTAACTTGTGTTTCGCAATACAAGCATGTTTTTTTTTTTAAATCCTGACTCGGTTTACCAGTGTTGTCTCACAAAACGAGCAGGATTCAAGCCAAAGCGGTGTGCAGTACAGCATTTGGCCAGAGGTGCCGAGTTGATCAGAGCTGTTCAGAGCCACTCAGAAATACTTGGAAAAACGCTGAAATACTCTGTTCCCGAGCCTTTCCGAGGTTTTCTGAGTTCAGCCGAGCTATCTCCAAGCCTTTACGAGTATTTTAGAGGCTCTCCGGCGCCCCCCCCACCTATGGCCATATGCGGTATTGCATGCCATAGAAGTCAATGCGGAAACTCGCTTTAATATGCAAGTGCTTTGGATTACCAGCATGTTCCACTATATATATATATATATATATATATATATATATATATATATATACATACATCTCTATATATATATATATATATATATATATATATATATATATATATATCTATATAGATAGATATATATATATAGATATATATCTATATATATATATATATATATATATAGATATATATATATATCTATATATATATATATAGATATATATTTATATATCTATATATATAGATATATATACGATATATATCTATATATAGAGAGATATATATTGATACTGTATATACTCGAGTATAAGCTGACCCGAATATAAGCCGAGGTACCTAATTTTACCACAAAAAACTGGGAAAACGTATTGACTCGAGTATAAGCCTAAGGTGAGAATGCAGCAGCTACTGTAAAAGGAAAAAAGGGTCAACAATGCCCATTTGCAGCTTCACTGAGCCCATTTGCACGCCTCACTGTGCCCAACATCACTGTGCCCATTGCAACATCACTGTGCCCATTGCAACATCACTGTGCTCATTGCAACCTCACTGTGCCCATTGCAACCTCACTGTGCCCAACCTCACTGTGCCCAACCTCACTGCGCCCATTGCAACCTCACTGTGCCCAACATCACTGTGCCCATTACAACATTACTGTGCCCATTACAACATCACTGTGCCCAACATTATGGTGCCCATTGCAACCTCACTGTGTCACTCACCTGGAGGATGCAGGAAGCATCCGTAGTTCTGAGTGCAGGAGCCAGGAAAGGAGGGAAGCAGCGCTGGTGGAGAGGCTGGGAGTACCAAGATGGCTTCCGGAGCCCGGGACTAGGCCGACGCAGCCGTCTGGATTTGGGGCTGCCGCTGTGTGGGAGGGCACCACTCTGTTTAGACCCCCGCCTGGTTGGAAGCCCGAGGAGCAGGATCTGCGAGCGGTGAGGGAGCCAGACACCAGGGAGGCCGGGATACAGTGCTGGTGGAAAGACTGGGAGGAGCAAGATGGCCGCTGGACCTGAAGACTAAGCCGAAGCCGCGGCCTATAGTAGTGGCTGCCGACGTGTGGAGAAGCGTTGCATCGTTCAGATATACTGACTCGAGTATAAGCCGAGGGGGGCATTTTCACCTTAAAATAAAGGGCTGAAAAACTTGGCTTATACTCGAGTATATATGGTATATATATATATATATATATATATATATAGATAGAGATATCTCTATCTATATATATAAAATTGTGTGGGGAAAAAAACGTAGTAAATACCCTATGCTCCTCCGGAACAAGGTTCTATGTGCTATAAATTCTCTGTGAAATTTGTCAGCTATAAAGTAACAACGAGCAAAACAAATAACTACTTATACAGTATTTTTCACAAATTTCTGTTGTGCATTTAAAACAAGCTGTATTACCGATCGGCAACTATCCCAGCAGGAAGCTGTGATGCCGAACATTTGTCACTAAGCAACATAATCATCCTTCAACATTTGATAACATGTTACTTTACGTTCTTTTTTAATCCTCTGTTTTTTTGTTTTTTTTTCTAAGGTCATGTACTGTAGATATCAGTGTTTATTCATTAGGATTTATTTCCATCAAAATTATACATTTATAGCAGGACCATAACTACTGTATATGTGGTGGGTTGTCATAACCCCCCGCCTCTCTAATCTCCATCTCCAATGTAATTCCTCTGGTGATAAAGATTTCCAACTGTTTTTACTGCAGTCATAAAGCGTTCCCAAAAATATACACTCACCGGCCACTTTATTAGGTACACCTGTTCAATTGCTTAGTAACATGAATTGCTAATCAGCCAATCACATGGCAGCAACTCGATGAATTTAGGCATCTAGACGTGGTGAAGATTACTTGCTGACGTTTAGCCCTGGTTCACACTGGGCTGCGGGAGTGAAGCCGTGCGAGTTCAGCTGAACTCGCACAATTTGGCAGTCCCGATTTCGGCTGCGATTTAAGAGACATCTGTGCTGGTTTCTGCACAGATCTCAATGTAAATCGCGGCCGAAATCGCAAAAAGTAGTACAGGAACTACTTTTTGAAATCGGTGCAGCGCCGCAGATGCCGCGTCGCACCGATTAGGACGGTGTAATTGCCGACAATTGCAGGCAAATGCCGCCGATTTGAGATGCGATTTCACATGTGAAATCGCATCTTAAATCGAAGCAAATTGTACCCAGTATGAACCTGAGCTCCAAGTGAGCATCAGAATAGGGAAGAAAAGGGAAAAAAATTACTTTGAACGTGGCATGGCTGTTGGTGCCAGAAGGGGTGGTTTGAGTATTTCAAAAACTGCTGATCTACTGGGATTCTTACACTCAACCATCTCTCGGGTTTACAGAGAATGGTCTGAAAAAGGGAAAATATCCAGTGAGCGGCTGTTGTGTGGAGGAAAATGCCTTGTTGATGTCAGAGGTCAGAGAAGAATGGGAAGACTAATTTGAGATGATAGAAAGGCAACAGTCAAGCCTCGTACACACAGGTCAGAATCTCGTCAGGAAAAAAAAAAATGTTTTCCTGACGAGATTCTTAGCAAGAATCTCTTTCCGCCTGAGTGTACAGACACTCAAAAGAACCGCGGTTCTCTTTAAAGGCAAGAACGCGGTGATGTAATTGCATATGACGAGCATGAGCTTGTCACATTCGATACCGTCGCCGCCATCTTTCTGCACCCTACCTATGCCTAGGAAGCTACTACGCATGCGTCAAAGTCATTTCAAGCATGCGCGGGTTTCCACGACAATCAGGTAAGTATACACACTCAGGTTTCTCGGCAGGAAAACTGCTGAAAATCTCATAACGAGAAAATAGAGAACATGTTCTCTATTTTTCTTGTCTAGATTCTGGGAAATTTCTTGTCGAGAATCCACAAAGCCTCGTACACACGCTCGGTATACTCGGCAAGAAAGCTCTGCCAGCAGTTTTCTTGCTGAGTAAACCGAGAGTGTGTACGAGGCTTAAGTGTGCAACTGGTCACATCACCAAGTGAAAATAAAGTAAATAAATAAAAAAAGAATAAAGAAAACAAATGCAGCCATCACATATAAAAATTGGTAAGCTGCAATATTCAAATTTTTTTACATTTTTATGAGAAGAAAAGAAAAAGGGGGAAGTGAAGAGAAGAGAAAAAAAAAAGAAAGAGACAAGAAAAAGAAAAGGAAAAAAAGCGGAGAAAAGATGAGAAGAGAAGAGAGGCAGAAAAGTAACAAAAAAAAGGAAGAGAAGAGAAAAGCAGAAAAGAAACAAAAAAAAGGAAGAGGAGAGAATAGAAAAAAAAAGAAAGACACAAAAAAAGAAAAACAGAATGAAAAATAAGAGAAAAGAAAGAAAAACAAAAGAGACAATAAAAGAAGAAAAAAAAGTGAAGAGAAAAGATGAGAAGAGAGGAGAAAAAAAAACAGAAGATATTTTTTTTTAAAAAGAATGAGAAAAGTGAAAAGAAAACAGAGGAAAGAAAGGAAAAACAGAAAATACATTTACTGTAAAAAAAGATAGAAAGAAGTAAAAAGAAAAAAAAAAAAACAGAAATTGAGAAGAGAAAAAAAAAGGAAGAGAAGAGGGAAAAAAAAAGAAAAACAGAGAAGAAACAAAAACAAGGAAAAGAGGAGAAGAAAAAAGAAGAGGAGAGAAAGAACAAAGATAATTTATTTTTAAAAGTAAGAGAAAAGTGAAAAGAAAACAGAAATAAAGGAAAGAAAAGAAAAACAGAAAATACATTTAAAGAAGAGAAAGAAAAAAAATCTGACAAAACAAACAAAAAAGAAAACAAAATATAAGGAAGAGAAGAGAAGAAAAAAAAACAGAGAAGAAACAAGGAACAAGGAAAAGAAGAAAAAAGAAGAGGAAATAAAAGAAAAACAGAAAATACATTTTAAAAAAGATAGAGAGTAGAAAAAAGAAAACAAAAGAAAAAACAGAAATTGACAAGAGAAAGAAAAAAAAATCTGAGAAAAAACAAACAAAAAAAAAGGAAGAGAAGAGAGGAAAAAAAACAGAGAAGAAACAAGGAACAAGGAGAAAAATAAAAAAGAAGAGGAACGAAAGGAAAAACAGAAATACATTTAAAAAAAGATAGAGAGAAGTGAAAAGAAAACAAAAGAAAAAACAGAAATTGACACGAGAAAGAAAAAAAAAATCAGAGAAAAAAAAAGGAAGAGAAAAAAAAAAGAAAATCAGAGAAGAAACAAAAACAAGGAAAAGAAGAGAAGAAAAAAGAAAGAGAAATTTGAAAACACAACAAAAGACAAAACAGAAATAGAGAAGAGAAAAGAAAAAAGAAAAGAAGATAAACAGAAGAGAAAAGAATAAGAAGTCAACAGAAAAGAAGCAAAAAAAAAAAAGGAAGAGAAGAGGCGAGGAAAAAAAAAAGAATGAAAGAGTATTGTGATGTACTGACAGTAAGTGGACTGATATTATTTAAAAAAATATAGTGAGCAAATGAGTTTAGAATTGGAATGGAAGAAAATTGCAGGAATGAGGTCCAAGAGACGAGCATTATCATCCCCTCCGGGACAGTCAGCGTGCCAGTGATCTCCACATAAATTAGGTTTTTACCCGGCTAATGAATTAAATATCGCTTCCGGGAAAAAAAATTACATTTGATCAGAAGCCTCATCTTCATGCCATGAGAAGGAATAACGAGTGGCTCTGCATTGTGGCAACTTTCACCAGGAACACGACAAGTGTTATAAATAGACATGAAATGGGAGAAATGCATCCATATATTTAGTGGCGGTGAGCGGTGTACTGTCACCTCCGATGATAAATTCATCTAGGGTTACCATACACTCCGCTGTGCTGCAATACACACAGTGGGACAGACACAAAAAGGATGTTTTCTTTTCTCTACCAATGAAAGGGCCACTACAGATAAAACAATAAGCTGCTCAGCACTTTTACATGATTGTCAGTTAATTTTCTGCCCTAAGCTGGTTCCTTTTATATCTAATTTTCATAGATTCTTTGTAGCTCATTTACTGAATACCACAACCTGCATTTTCTGGCCCACTCATTAGTTACATCGTTACTATGACTAAGCATCTATCTATGATGTGAAACATGTTAGCCTTTTGTCCCCTATGTCCACTTTCTACCATTGATTGAATGAATGAATGAATGAATGAAAACTTGTATAGCGCGGCACATGCGAACTGAATCGCCTCTGGGCGCTTGTTTGTTCCTGTCTCCTTTGATATCAAAAGAGAAAAGTCTTGACCTTTTTCCTAAATGCTAGGTGGTTCTCCTCCAACCGAATGGTGGTTGGTAAAGCGTTCCATAGTCTGGGACCTTGGATCGCGAATCTTCTTTCTCCTTTGGACTTGAAGTTGGCTTTCGGAACCTGGAGCAGGTTCTGATTCGTGGATCGCAAAACGCGATTGGGATTATGCGCTTTTATTATTTCGCATAAATAAAGGGGGGCATTCCCATGGACACATCTATGCGTAAGACAGAGAGCTTTAAAAGCAATTCTGTCTTTAACTGGCAGCCAATGAAGGGCTCTCAGAGAAGGTGAGATGGATTCCCACGGTTTTTTCCCAGTCACAAGTCTGGCGGCCGTATTCTGAACGACTTGCAGACGAGCGATTTGGTACTTGGGGAGGCCGAGGTAAAGGGCATTTGCATAATCCAGCCTGGAGTTTACAATTGCTCCCACCACGACCGCTAAATCTTCTTTAGGGATGAACGGAGTGAGTCTGCGTAGTAGGCGCAGTAGATGGTGAGATCCGCTGACTACTGACCCTATTTGAGCGTCCATTGTCATAAAGGAGTCAAAAATGACCCCTAGGCTTTTGACTTTGGCGCTAGGGGTGATGATTCTGCCCAAAATAGGCGGGGGGGTCCACGCTGTTGAAAGTTGATTCCTGCGCTTGGCGTGAAACAGAAGAAGTTCTGTTTTTGCTCCATTGAGTTTAAGGTAACTCTTTGTCATCCAGTCCTCTATCAAAGAGAGACATGTCTCTAGATTGAGGTGGTGATCCTGTCTGTTGCAGATACGGAAATACAGTTGCGTATCATCTGCATATGAGTGGTAGAGCAGTTTTTGGCTGCTGATAATCTCAAAAAGAGGACGAAGATATATGTTAAACAGCACTGGTGACAGAGGCGATCCTTGAGGGACTCCGCATGTTACTGTGCGTTTTTCCGACGTAAAAGGTCCTAACTTCACTGTTTGCGATCGGTTTTCCAAAAAAGAGGAGAACCAAGATAAATCGCTTTCTGCGACTCTGGCTACTTCAGCAAGCCGAGTCAGTAACAGTTTGTGGTCTACAGTGTCGAAAGCTGCACTTAGGTCCAACAGAACCAGGAGACAAGATTCTCCTTCGTCTGCGGCCTTGAGAACATCGTCCCATACTTTCAGCAATGCTGTTTCCGTCCCATGTCCGGGACGGAAGCCTGATTGCAATGGGTCAAGTAGCTTGTAGGTATCTAGATGCAGTTGCAGCTGTTGTACCACTACTTTCTCCATTATCTTAGAGAGTACGTTGAGGCTTGTTATGGGACGGCGGTGGAGTGGGTCCTTGGGGTCCAGGGAGGGTTTCTTCAGGATGGGTTGGATTATACCCTCTTTCAACTGTGAGGGCACTATGCCCTCCAAGAAAGACTGGTTGATAAGCTGCGTGATGGGAGGAGCCAGGATGTAGGCGCATTCCTTCAGCAGTTTTGTGGGGATAATGTCATTTGGCGCTGTGCCATTGCGCAGAGTACAAATGACATTCTTGGTGGTCTCGATGGAGATGGGTTCCAGGGTGAACTTACCTGATATCGGAGAATTTCTATGGGTGCTGTGTGAGAGGCTGCGGGGGGGGCTGGGGGGAGAATTGTTTTGCTGAATGCTTTCGCGGATTACCTCGATTTTATTAATGAAGTAATCCGATAGTTCATTGCAAAATTCTTGTGTGTCTGAACTGGGGGCTTCAATGCATCCTGGCTTCATGGTCTGGGTGACCATCTTGAAGAGTTCGCGGGGGCGGTTTAGGGCACCGTTGATAGCCTCCGAAAAATAATTTTTCTTGGCTTGGAAAATTCCTTTGTGGTATTTTCTTGTAGTCGCCTTGTAGATGGATAGGTTTAGCTCTGAAGAACATCTTTTCCAGGCAGATTCTGCCCTTCTGCGTTCTTGCTTCAGTAACGACAGCTGGTTATTAAACCAGCTGCGGTTGTTTTTCCGGATGCGGGTTCTTCGTTTTGGCGCTACCAAGTCGGCTGACTGTAGCATAGCCGAGTTTATGGCTTCCAATGTTTCAACGGCCGTTTGATGCGGCTGAGTTGTTTCTATCTTTTTCCTTAAAGTCGTTTTGAAGAGTTCCGAGTGGAGCTTCTTCTGACATCTAGTCCAGTGTGTTGTCACTGGACTTGATGTTTTTGTTGTAGGGGGGATGGTGGTAATACTGAATATAATTGCATGGTGGTCTGTCCATGGCAATTTTTCATTTTCCCAAATCTTTATTTCCAGAGCTTGTCTGAAAATAAGATCAAGTGTGTGACCTGAAGCATGTGTGGGCCCACATACTAGTTGCTGCAATCCTAATCCTTCCAGGTGGTCAATACAGGCGTCGGCAATGGGGTCTTGTGAGGAGTTTGCCCAGAGATTGAAATCCCCTAGCAGCAAAAGTTGTTTGCTGTTGAGGGTATAAGTGGAGAAGAAATCCGTCCATGATGATAGCAGCTGCGATTTTGGGCCGGGCGGCCTATAGCAGAGCAGAATGTGGACGGTCTCCTTTGAATTTGCTTGAAGTTGTAGAGTAAGGGTTTCCATGAATGGAAGAGGGTTTTGGCGGACTGGTTTGGTGATCGTAAGATGAGTCTTATAGATCACCGCCAGGCCGCCTCCTCTTTGCCCTATTCTGTTTTCTGTAATAATACAATAGTTTTCTGGCACCAGTTCTCCTAGAATGGTGTTACAGTCGGCTGTGAGCCAGCTCTCTGTAATAAAAAGACAATCTAGATCCCTTTGTTGAATGAAGTCGCGGATTTCTAGTCGGTGTTTTACTGCCGATCTAGTATTGATCAGAGCACATGATATGTGCTTGAGCTGGGGTAAATGACTGAAATGTCTGACCGTCGATCTATGATCGATTCTCAATAGTCGCTCATTTCTTAGGGCTTTTTTGGTGATGGCTGGCAGTATTGCGGCGCATTGCCTCAAACTCCAAATGGTTTCGGCAGAATATTGCCTACATGCCATAATCGCCAATACACCAGGGGGGGGGGGGGGTGGATTTTAGGGCAGTGGGGAGAGGTATTGGCTAAACTCCTCTCTCCCGGCTTGGTCCAGAGGAAGGCAAAAAACCCTGGCGGAGCTCGGCCAATATGCTCCGGTAGGGAAAAAATTCCTTCCTGACCCCTGTAAGAGGCGATCGGGTGACCCCTGGATCAAGCTTCTGTATGTTGAAGGACAGGGGGGGGAGGGGGGCTGGGGCTAAGAGGGTGACCCTGTTGCTGGGATGGCTGTCTGCACAGGCGGTGGGATGAGGACTGACAGGGTGCTGCTTTAACTGAGTGGGTGTAAGGCAGGGCAGGGTAACTGTCCTTCTGTCTTTCTGGGGTAAGGGGGGATCCCTGGAGGCTGGGTGAGGACCACAGAGGCGTGGGGAGCGGCGCGCCGTTAGGCCGCAAGTGAAGCCGCGGTCTTTCCTAGACCGCGGCCCCGCGATTCAGAGCGGCCTGGCGCGGTGCTCTCAAAAAGAGCCCCGGAACGGCGCAAATTTTCGGGCGGAGGTTAGAGAGGATAGAGAGGGGGGCTCTTGAGGATGATGAAGGTGTGGGAGTGCAGGGGGACACAAAAAAAAGGAGAAAAGGAGATCTGTATTGCTGCTGCGGCTTTATCCTGAAAAGGACGGCCGTTAGCAGCACTGGTAGAGGGCTCTTACCTGCAGAGAGCCAGGGAGCTGTGCTGGAGGAGAAGAGAGATCAGGGGCCCAGGATTTCCAGGTTAGGAACTGGAGGGAGGACTAAGCTTGCAGGGCTGGGAGGGACTCTGCCTGTCTGCCTCCTAAGCCTGCCTGGAGCTATAGCACACACGCTCCTACTCTAGGAGACGTGCGCCGTGTGGAGCTCCTGTGGCAGTGCTGCATGAATTTTTGGATGTTATACAGCTTTGGATTATATCCTTTGTTCATTTTGTTTCAATAAATTGCCTATCAGAGTGCAGCAGTCCAGGAACATTTATTTTTTCCACGAATCAGCGCAGAGTCTGCCCCTGTCAGTGCTACAGGGCTTGGAGCGGTACGCTTTTCCATTGTTACATAGTAGATGAGGTTAAAAAACGACAGAAGTCCAACCTATGTGTGTGATTATATGTCAGTATTCCATTGTAAATCCCTGTATGTTGTGGTCGTTCGGGTGCTTATCTAATGCCGCATACACACGATCGGAATTTCCGACCACAAATGTTCTATGTGAGCTTTTGGTCAGATATTCCAACTGTGTGTAGGCTCCATCGGACATTTGCTGTCAGAATTTCCGACAACAAATGTTTGAGAGCTGGTTCTCAATCTTTCACAAAAGTTCTTGTCGGAAATTCCGATCGTGTGTATGCAATTCCGACGCACAAAAAAGTAGGTGACGCATGCTCGGAATCAATTTGACGCATACTCGGAATCATTGAACTTATTTTTCTTGGCTCGTCGTAGTGTTGTACGCGACCGCGTTCTTGGCTTTTGGAATTTCTAACAACATTTGTGTGGCCGTGTGTATGCAACACGAGTCATCATTCCGTTGGAAAAAAAATCCATGGTTTTGTTGTTGGAATGTCCGATCGTGTGTACGCGGCATAATAGTTTTTTGAAACCATTGATGCTCCCCTCTGAGAACACCGCCTGTGGAAGGGAATTCCACACCCTTGCCGCTCTAATGCTGCGTACACACGATCATTTTTTGTGATGAAAAAAAACGACGTTTCAAGTGATGAAACAAAACAACGTTTTTCAAACTTCATTTTCCAAAACGACGTTGCATACACACCATAGTTTTTCCAAAATGCTCTAGCAAAGCGCGGTGACGTACACCACATTCGACGGCACTCTGTTCCATTGAAGCTCCGTCTCATAACTTGCTTCTGAGCATGCGCGGCTTTAAGAACTTTGTTTTCAACATCGTTTTGCCCACACACCATCACTTTTTATGACACAAAAAACAACGTTTTGAAAAACGACACAAAAAATTCAAGCATGTTCGAATTTTTTTGGGTCGTTTTTTTGAAGACATAAAACGACGTTTTGCCCACACACGGTGATTTTAAATGACGTTTTTGAAAACGTCGTTTTTTTTCATCACAAAAAATGATCGTGTGTACGCGGCATTACAGTAAAGAACCCTCCAATCATGGGTGTCAAACTGTCGGCCCTCCAGATGTTGCAAAACTACAAGTCCCATGAGGCATTGCAAGGCTAACAGTTACAAGCATGACTCCCACAGGCAGAGGCATGATGGGACTTGTAGTTTCGGAACAGCTGGAGGGCCACCAGTTTGACACCCCTGCGTCTACATAGTTTAAGGTTAAACTTCTTTTCTTCTCATTTTAATGAGTGGCCGTGTGTCCCTTCTGCAAAGTTTTTATCCCTATTGTGGGGTCACCAGTACGGTATTTGTACATTGAAATCACATCCCCTCTCAAGCATCTCTTCTCCAGAGAGAATAAGTTCAGTGCTCGCAACCTTTCCTCATAAATAATATCCTTCAGACCCTTTATTAGCTTTGTTGCCCTTCTTTGTACTCTCTCCATTTCCAGCACATCCTTTCTGAGGACTGGTGCCCAGAAATGGACAGCATATTCCAGGTGCAGCCGGACCAGAGTCTTGTAGAGTGGGAGAATTATTGTTTTATCTCTTGAGTTGATCCCCTTTTTAATACATGACAATATTCTGTTTGCTTTGTTAGCAGCAGCTTGGAATTGCATGCCAGTGCTGAGAATATCATCTACTAGGACCCCCCAGGTCCTATTTTATCCTAAATTCCCCCCCCAGCGGCCCCCCCAGTGTATAGATTTCATTCATATTTTTGCCACCCAAATGCATTACATTACATGTTTCTACATTGAACCTCATTTGCCATGTAGTTGCCCACCCCATTCATTTTTTCAGATCTTTTTGAAAGGTTTCCACATCCTGCAGAGAAGTTATTGCCCTGCTTAGCTTAGTATTGTCCGCAAATACAGAGATTGCACTGTTTAGTCCATCCTCCAGATCGTTTATGAACAAATTAAACAGGATTGGTCCCAGCACAGAGCCCTGGGGGGACACCACTACCCATCCCTGACCATTCCGAGTGCTCCCCATTTATCACCACCCTCTGAACTCGCCCCGGCAGCCAGTTTTCAATCCATGTACTCACCCAATGGTCCATGCCAACGGACCTTACTTTGTACAGTAAACATTTATGGGGAACTGTGTGAAATTCTTTAGCAAAATCTAGATACACCACGTCTACGGACCTCCCATTATCTAGATGGCAGCTCACCTCCTCATAAAATACAGTCGACGGTATTGAGAATGCAGCTTTGCCATACAAAAAAATATTAAAAGCCAGCAGCTACAAATACTGCAGCTGCTGACTTTTAATACTAGGACACTTACCTGTCCTGGTGTCTAGCGACTTTGGCAGCAGAAGACGAGCGATCCCTTGTCACTCTGCTGCCCCCACTGCATTGCGGCTTCACTGCCCAGTTTGCTATGGCACATGCGCGAGTCGCGATGCGCCGTACTCACTGGTCCCCGCTGTGTTCTGGGAGCTGTGTGTTTCCCAGATCACAACGGGGGGAGGGGGGGAGTGACACACTACCCGCAGATCCCCGCGGAGAGGACTCCCGGGAGTGGGTCCAAATACCTGGGTGGAGCTCCGTTTTAAAAGCAGTATTAAATCCAAAAGAAAACATTTATTATACTGCAGCTTACTAGTTTGTATAGGTGGTAGCTGCCTTAGTTTTCTTTTATAGGCTTGCTTTCTTTTATTCTCATCTAGTGATCCAGACAATGAGTCTGTTGCCTTTTTAAAAGAACAAGCTGTCCTGCAGATCTAACAGGGTTGAGACAAATCAGTTACCACTGATACGGGTACTTACACAGATCAGATTTTATTTTTTTATGCAAAACCTTTATCCCAAAAGTAAAAAGAAAAAACTGTTGCTGTAATCTTCTAAAGTGTTAGCTGGAGTTTGGCTTCAATGTGTTAGTGTATCTAAATCTGCTAGTTCATCTAGCACACCCAAACCCAGATTAATAATGCTACCGTCCAAAGGTTCCCCTGTGCTTTTTTATCCAGGGTGGTGTCTTTCTAATACATCAGGTGTGTTACCGGACAGATCAGCAGGTGAAATCAGAGGGGGACAAAGCCTAAAAAAGAAAACCAATGCAGCCACCACATCTAAGGATTGGTAAGCTGCAATAAATGTCATTTTTGGTTTTGGATTTAATACCACTTTAAAGCTAAAGAGTATCAATTTTGTTTTGTATCCCAAATATGTCCTCATTATTTAACCTTGAAAGCTACAAGAGGGAACTAAATAAATCTTTAGGCAAAATAGAAAACCCCTTTAAAGGAGTTGTAAAGGAAAATGTTTTTTCACCTTAATGCAATCTATGCATTAAGGTGAAAAAGCATCTGATGCTGCCGTCCCCCCCAGCCCCCGTTATACTTACCTGACCCCTCGAATGTCCCGCGCGGTCCCGATATCCTCTTTGCTGCTCAGCCTGGCCGCTGATTGGCTAGAGCGGATGGACTGAGAGCATCGCAGCCATTGGCTGGCGCTGCTGTCAATCACATCCAGTGACACGGCGCGATGAGGGGCGGGGGCCGAAGTGATACAGTGAGCGGCTATGGCCGCTTGCTGTATCAAGGGAGCGCGCCCGCAATTAGTGACCACCGTGCGAGCTCTCGCATTACTGTGGTGACTAATTGCGGGGAGGACCAGAGACATCCACCGAGGGACCCCAGAAGTCACGGATCGGGGGCACTCTGTGCAAAATGAACTGCACAGTGGAGGTAAGTATAACATGTTTGTTATTTAAAGAAAAAAAAAGTGAACCTTTAACTGATAAAGTTACATTTTGCAAAAAGCGCTTTAAGAACATTAAGTAGAACGTGTCAAATGAGGTAAAAATATACCACAAATTTCGCCTTCGTCGGATCCATCAGGACAATCTCTTCTACCATTGCAGAGCTTCTCGGGTTGCAGGCAGATGGAGGAATCGTTAGCACAGGGGAATTTGGGTGGTCCACATAAATACCCTTCGCAGTTATCCTCATCAGAATGGTCCTCACAATCAATATCGCCATCACATACCCACGCGTTGCTAATGCATCTCCCTTGGGAAACAGAAACAACACAGTTATAAGACGGCGTTGGTCACAAGTTCATGTCATTTACTCCCCCCCCCCCCGTTGAGTATTTGACAACTTTATGCCACTGAGAATTTAACCAATCCAGTTCACTTGGAAGGTGGTTCATCTATAAAGCAGAGAAGGTAGCTTTCACCAAACATTCAACTATTGGTAGAACTGGATGGACTTGTGTCTTTTTTTCAACCGGGCTAACTATGTAACATTTACAAGTATCAATCACTGTCATTAAAAACATCGGAAAGATTCACCTGCAGTGAAAGTTTGGAGAATGTTAGATTTATAAATATACCCTCTGGGGTTAGTGATTTCACTTACACCCTGTTAAATTATAGGCCACAGTGGCGGCCTGTCCATCAGGGGTGCACGGGCAGGGCCCCCTCTCTTCTCGCCATCCCCCTATATGCAATGGATAGATTCATGCATAGCATCTGCTGTCAGCGGGAAATCTTGCTGACAGAGCAGATGAATCATGGTTGTCAGGGATGCCTGCAGGTGTTGGATCCTTCTCAACCAGCTTAAAGTGGAGGTTTACCCTAAAACATGTATATACCATTCCACCCAGCATACTGCCGACATGTACAGTATGCTGTTTTTTTTTCCGCTGTATAGCTATCCCCCCCCCTGGCTTCTGGGTAGTGGCTCCCGCGGGAGTGGGCATTCCTATTCAGAGACTAAGTGATTGATGTGATGACAAAAGCTTCCCCCCGGGCAGAATGCGTGTCACCAGTTTCCAAAAAAAGTCGAACTGCGAGTCAACTCTATACGGCGCTATACGGTGCCTGTGCACCGACGTTCGGTTTCTTTCGAAAACTGGTGATGCACATTATGCGCCGGGGGGAAGCTTTTGTCATCATGTCAATCATTTAGTCTCTGAATAGGAATGCCCACTCCTGCGGGAGCCACTACCCGGAAGACGGGGGGGGGGATAGTAATACGAGGGTATGTACAGCGAAAAAAATCAGCATACTGTACATGTCGGCAGTATGCTAGATGGAATGGTATATACATGTTTTTTAGCGTGAACCTCCACTTTAAATTTCATACATTTCATTCATTCCTTAAATATTGCATGCCTAGACCACTACTGATTTAGTATTATTATTATTATTTTTTTTGTAAATTGACTTTAACACTGTTTTATACATTGTTTACTGAGCGTTTTTGCTTGTTGAGGTAAATACCACATAGAGGGTGAGTGATATTGGCATTTTTAGTATTGCATACAATATTTATAAAAAAATGTGTCACATGACCCAAAGATCCTTTAAATTGAGCCCATTGTCTTACAAAAAAAATAAAATAAAATCTGTATGCAATCTATAAACGATAGGTAACAAAATGAAAATAAAATAGGGTTAATTACAAAAAATATATATTACTGTAGATTAAACTGTCAATGACACTAAAATGATATTTCTGATACAAAGCATTACAAAAAAATAGGGCTGTGGAAATTAAATATTAATTCCTCGATTAATCTTTAATTTTTTTGATCGATCAACATTTTTTGGATTGGGCCTTCAGGGAGTTCCGTCGGAGATCCGGTGATGTCACGGACACCAGCAGGGCTTGCCATGTCCATCTTAAGGGCTCCTTTGCTGTGCCTTCATATCTGCATGGCGGGACCTTACTATCTGTCACACGCAAGGGCTGTTACACTCCTCTGGAAACAAAGAAAACTGCGCTAATATACCAAAAAAGTAAATAAAAATAAAAATAAATAAATAAAAATACTAAAAAACACCATAGGCTGCAGTTGTCGTGTGATAGCACAAAGGAATTCAAAAATTAAAAGCAAAACTGCGCCACAAAAATAAATGTAAGATTAAAAAACATTCAATAAAGCAGTTTCCAACACAATAAGTCCAACGTGTGATTCTGAATGCCTCCAATGATGTATATGCTGCATATATGAAGACATCCACAGTAGCACACCACCGCAGTGACAAACATAAGCTTGAAAGTGATCCCTTCACCGATGTTAGAAATTGGCTATGGGAGCTGTGGTGGCTCAACGTGATTGGCACTGCGCTGACAAGCCATTCACCTCTGCAGCCAAGGGTTGGGATCCCGGTCTCGGCTACATGTGAATTGAGTTTGGTGGTCTCAGCCCGGCTCCCGGTGGGTGTGCTATGCAAGGTACGCCTGTGAACCCATATTGGCTGACTCTGCTGACACCTATGGATGGCACGGGGGAGGCTATACGGGAGTTCTATTATTATAATAAAGGCACTGCCAGTGCAGCAACAGTATGGGACGCACTCAAAGCATTTTTGAGGGGATGCCTAATAAAGGAAATATCGGCTATCAAAACTCGCTCCAGGGAATGGGAAAAAAGGGCACGAGACGAATTGAAAGCCAGGGAACAAGCCCTGGTGGCAGACCCCTCTCAAATCAAGTATGATTTATGGAGGGAGGTACAATCCCTATATAACTCAGTTTTATTAACGGCAGCAGAGAAGAGCAGATATTTCCAACAACAAAGTTTTTTTGAAGAAGGGGAAAGCACAGGACGTCTCCTTGCTCTAATAGTAAGGGGTCAGCGGGAAACTTCAAATATTATAGCAATTAAGTCGAATATGGGAGAGATGCACACTGAAGGGCCCGACATTTTGAAGGATTTCCAAAATTTTTATGAGGATTTATACTCCTCTAAAGCTAGATATATTCCATCAGAAATGACTGATTTCTTGCAATCATGTACTTTTCCACAGTTGTCCATAGCTGATAGAGAAATGTTAAATTCGCCTATTACCATGCCAGAGCTGAAGAAGGCGTTAGACGAGGCCCCATCACATAAGTCCCCAGGGCCAGACGGCATACCAGCTGAGGTATACTCTCAGTACAAAGAGATGCTTCTGCCACCTTTGCTACAGACTTTGCAGGAGGCAACTGTAACAGGTACTCTTCCAGAGAGCATGCAGGAAGCTACAATTATAGTTATATTAAAGCCAGGAAAGGATAAACTATTGCTGGATTCCTATCGCCCAATTTCCCTGCTAAACGTCGATGTGAAGCTATTGGCCAAGATTTTGGCTTCAAGATTATCACAGGTGATAGGGAAGCTGATACATGGAGACCAATGTGGCTTTATACCATCCCGCTCCACGGCAGATAATATACGACGACTCTATTTGAACTTACAGATACCGGTGGACAATCCAGGGGGCAGGGCCATTCTGTCACTGGATGCTGCCAAAGCGTTCGACAGCGTGGAGTGGCCCTACCTCCTGGAGACCTTGGCAAGATTTGGAATAGGGGATAGGTTCATAGAATGGGTGAGGGTATTGTATTCGGAACCCAGAGCAAGAATCCGTATTAATAACGATATCTCCTCTGTGTTTAGGCTTTATAGAGGTACCCGGCAAGGGTGTCCACTGTCCCCTTTGTTGTTTGCACTAGCAGCCGAACCCCTGGCTATCTCTGTTCGTAACTCTACAGAGATAACGGGATTCTGTAGGGGTCAGAGGGAAGACAAGATATCACTGTATGCGGATGACACACTAATTTATCTGGGTGACTCAGCAGCATCATTACAGGCAGTGATGCGGATCATTGGGAAGTATGGACGCTTCTCGGGGTTTGCTATTAACTGGTCAAAGTCAATTCTGATGCCTATAGACAAAATGAAGGGACCACTGCCACCTGGAGCGGAGCAGATAGTTATAAGTAACTGTCTTAAATATTTAGGAGTAGTGGTATCTCCAGACCCGGCAGAGTACCTTCAGCTAAATTTGGGCCCACTATTGGCTAGGCAGAAGGAGAAATGTAACAGCTGGTGTAAACTTCCATTATCGGTGGTAGGACGGGCAAATCTAATCAAAATGATTTGGGCACCACAGCTCTTGTACCTCTTCTATAACTCCCCAATGTGGATCACAAAGAAATGGTTTAAACAAATAGAAACATTAATGAGAAGTTTGATATGGAAGAAGAAGGTGGCTAGGATCAGTCTGGCCACCCTTCAGCTTAGAAAGGATAGAGGAGGCCTTGCAGTCCCGCATCCTAAAACTTATTTTTTAGCTGCCCAGATCCAACATCTAGCAGGATGGGGACAGAAAAAGAATGAGGACTCTATTTGCGCGCTGGTAACGAGAAGTGACCCTATACTAAAGGCCGCCTCTCATTTGGAAATGGATTTGCCAAGCATACCATGCACTGCCCCAACAGGTGTTTTGCTTAGAAGGGTTTGGAGGGAGATCAGGAAAATCTTGGTAATAGGGGGACCGCTGCCCTACACCCCGATATGGCATAATCCAAGATACCCGGAACTGCAGAAGCTAGAGGGATTCGCTGTGTGGAGGGAGAAAGGAATATATTTCATCGAGCAGCTATACGAAGGGGAGGTACTGAAGACGTATGAACGGTTGTGCCAGGAATATAAGCTGAATCCAAAGGGATTCTTTCAGTACCTCCAACTTCGGCATGCGCTGCAGGTACAACAAAAAACTCAATCCTTAACTATAATCGTACCCCCCTTGGTTCAGGCAGTTCTCGAAACAGAAGAACGGAAAGGTTTAATATCCAAAATATACAGTGATCTGTTATCTAGAGCCCAGGACTACACCTCTTTAAAATGTCGCAGTAAATGGGTTGCAGATGTAGGGAATATAGATGAAAGCACCTGGAAAAGAGCGCTAGATTGTATACCCGATGTATCGATATCAGCATCACATAGATTGTCACAACTATTTATTTTGCATCGGGCATATAGAACACCAGAGCAGATGTATAGATGGGGAGGCAGAGACTCTCCGCTATGCCCCAAATGCAAAATTCATCAGGGTGACTTTATACATTTGATCTGGAGATGTCCAAAATTACACCGATACTGGGAGGAGATATCCCAATGTATAGGTAGACTAATACAGACCCCTATCCCATTGGATCCTCGGGTATACATATTGGGAGCCATAGAGGGGGAAACATTCCCCAAAGGGATTTATATAATGCTAACCAGAGTAATGTACCTAGCAAGAAAACTAATAGCACGACACTGGATGGCACCAGAGGTACCTACAGTAAGACAATGGGTTACACTAGTAAACTCAATACTTACTAGAGAGAGATTGGCATATAGCCGTAGGGGGGATACGGGGAAATTCGACCAGATATGGCACACATGGCTATGTGATGACAGACTATCTCCGCCACAACTGATAAGGGATAGACTACGAAATTAAATATAAGGAATAGAGTAGAGTAAAAAACAAGAAAAACAAAAGAAAAAAAATAAAATGATGAAAAATATATAACAAGATGACAAGGCAAAGTGAGCAGGGAAGGGAGGGAAGGGAGGGAGGGAGGGGGGACAACAGGAAAAACACACGAACTATGCACAAAGAAAAAGGAAAAAGAATATAGCCTAGAAAAGAAGCAAGGGTGGAAAGAGCACTTTTTATATACTTATTAAATGTCAATATGAATTGTATTTTATATTTGTATAATGGCATGAAATACATGATAAATGTAAACACTGGAAAATATCATTAACAATAAAAAAAAAATTATAATGTAAAAAAAAGGTACGCCTGTGCTTAGTACGCCCACCCCCCCCCCCCACAAAAACCACCACACTTGCACGCACACGAAATTGGTTTAAAAACACATGCACTTTGGCCATGCGGTCTCTTAAAATAAAGAGAGGCGAAGGACCTACGGGGCTGGCTGGGTGGTCTAGGCCCCCTCACTCCCTCATAGGGGGAGTCCCTCTGCCCCATTGGGGTCCCGTTGGGCCCCAGTTGGGCTCCCAAGAGGAGCAGGTAGGGCGGGGTGAGTGGGAGGCCCCCCTTCACACCCGCCATTGCCACCAGGGGCATGGAGAAGGATGGCGATTGCCTCCGGGGGGAGGGTCTGCCTACTCCCAACTCCTGCAGTCCGGCTCCTCTCTCTCTCGAGTTCACGCACAAAAATACACTTTAAATAAAAAAAAAATAAAAAAAAAAAGAAGGAGCAATTGGCTATAGCCCAGCCACGGCCTTGGTGTCCAAAAGACAGCTGTAAACCATGATCCCCCGGAGCAGGCAGGAAGGGACACTGAAGTTTCCAGTCCACCAGGATATTAGTTGGGCATAATTCACCATTCAACCACAGGGGGGTTTAAAACAGAAAGCGCACCATAGTGAAACTCCGTATAAAAATTTATTAAAAAAAAGCACATTCTACTTACAGAATAAACGATAAAATCATGCATATAAAAGCCGGCCGGCAAGCGATAGGCAATCTCCCCACTTAGTGACGTCACTAAGTGGGGAGATTGCCTATCGCTTGCCGGCCGGCTTTTATATGCATGATTTTATTGTTTATTCTGTAAGTAGAATGTGCTTTTTTTTAATACATTTTTATACAGAATTTCACTATGGTGCGCTTACTGTTTTAAACCCCCCTGTGGTTGAATGGTGAATTATGCCCAACTAATATCCTGGTGGACTGGAAACTTCAGTGTCCCTTCCTGCCTGCTCCGGGGGATCGTGGTTTACAGCTGTCTTTTGGACACCAAGGCCGTGGCTGGGCTATAGCCAATTGCTCCTTCTGAGCTTGCTTTTGGTAAGCAGCCATTTCTAACATCGGTGAAGGGATCACTTTCAAGCTTATGTTTGTCACTGCGGTGGTGTGCTACTCTGGATGTCTTCATATATGCAGCATATACATCATTGGAGGCATTTAGAATCACACGTTGGACTTATTGTGTTGGAAACTGCTTTATTGACTGTTTTTTAATCTTACATTTATTTTTGTGGCGCAGTTTTGCTTTTAATTTTTGTTACACTCCTCTCTATGGCCGCGTACACATCATTAAATAAATCCGATCAAATCGGTCTGACAGACCGTTTTGATCGGATTTGTCTGCTGGGATAGATTGGTTTGATCGTGTACACACGATCAAACCAAAATCCCCACCGGCAGACAGCGTTGACGCCACCACGTCACCATCACCAGGAAGTAAAACACTTCCGCGCATGCGTCGAATCCATTTGACGCATGTGCAGACAGATATGTCTGCTGGTTAGTGTACTAACCAGCAGAAATGTCGGACGGACGGGTTCCCAGCAGACAGATTTTAAAGCATGCTTTAAAATTTGTCTGCTGGAAAAATCTGTCTGTCCGCCCGTACACACGATCAAATTTGTCTGCTGAAACGGTCCGTCGGACCGTTTCCAGCAGATGAATTTGATCGTGTGTACGCAGCCTATGACTTCCCTCTATCAACCTGGGATTCTACAACCATCCACTGGGAGTTGTGATAGTTAGATTACGGGACATCTACATGCCGACGGACTGATGTTAACCTCTCCTCATCTGGATTCAGCAGTGGCATCGTTGTACACATTTGTATACCAGTATCATACTTAGCTACATCTTTTTATGACTGCTTTTGCTACTGTTTGGTATTACTCGCACCATTTTTACAGTTTATGTAGCTACATCGATTTTATCTCCAGTGCAATATTTATTTTGTTACCTACTTGAAGACTATAAAAGTGTTAATGCTATTCCCATCGAGCGCTGCCTTTGTGTGTTTTTTGTATCCTGCTATCCATTTTCCAGTGGTTGGCGGCTGCACTGGGAATCAGCCTGCAATGAGATCAGCTAAAAGTAGTTGGATCTGTATGTGCGTTATAATTAATTGAAATTAGTCGATTAATCGATTTAAAAAAAATTTGATTAATCGAACACAAACATTTTAATCAGTAACAGCCCTACAAAAAAAATATATATATAAGCGTTTTTTATTTTATTCTTTTTTAATTTGACAAAGCTGTGGGGAGAGTGGCAGCAGGGAAGAAGGACGGGATGTGCTACACACACTCTGTGTATTTTAATAAAGTTTTCTGGGGTTTGCGTAGCAAGCCTGGTGTCTACATGTGGTCAAAAAACACTTGAAAATACATTATAAAGATGATACCGGGTTTTAGCGTTTGGCTTTACTTTGAAATAAATAAATATTTTAAACCCTGACAGTTTCCCATTAAAACACTCAGAGCAAATATGGAAGTACATTTTATATACGAAGCGCACGCAGTCAAGTGAATTGCACTTACTACAGAAGGACTTGATACAAAGCAGGTTACTTAAATAAATGTGCACTATAGTTTATCGGCTATTCTCAATACAGGTAGGTACTAAGAACCTGTTGTGAGCTTTCTGTGATTCCAAAGGCAGCTGAGAAACACATAAAATCCAACATTGCATTGCAAACTAAAATCACCTCAAAAGAAGCATTTAAAAAAAAAAAAGTGGTTTCCATTAGTGTTCATACAGCCTCAGATTGATTTGTATGGATCTATACAAAGCCATAGAAAAAACAAATGGTTTTGCATGTGTGTATGATATCTTTATGTTCCTATTTATTTAAAGAGTCAGCACATCCATCATGTTTCACTTTGTGATAAACACTGAAAAAATAAGGTGAGGTCCAGCCAAAACTTTTTTCAATAGGATGGAGTGGAGTCGGAACCTCTGTCAGGTTTTTACTGCGTTTTTTGTTCCTATTGAAACATTTCCCCCTCAATTCCCGTACCAGGAGCTATCCAAAATGAGGGGAAATCTCCCATTTTTTTCAGAACAGGCAACCTCACTGGTCAATATTCCAGGGAGTGTGAGTGTTGTGACTGCGCCGAGAGTGTCCACGACACAAAGCTCACATATGGTGCAGTGGCCTTGGTATTCAATGTAATATTAGGGAATTGGAGATTGGGATATGGTTGGTTTTTTAACCACTTCAGCCCTGGACCATATTGCTGCCCAACGACCAGAGCACTTTTTGCGATTCGGCACTGCGTCGCTTTAACTGACAATTGCGCGGTCGTGCGACGTGGCTCCCAAACAAAATTGGCGTCCTTTTTTTCCCCACAAATAGAGCTTTCTTTTGGTGGTATTTGATCATCTCTGCGTTTTTAATTTTTTGCGCTATAAACAAAAATAGAGCGACTATTTTGAAAAAAATGCTATATTTTTTACTTTTTTCTGTAATAAATATCCCCCAAAAATATATAAAAAAAACGTTTTTTTACTCAGTTTAGGCCGATACGTATTCTTCTACATATTTTTCGTAAAAAAAATCGCAATTAGCGTTTATTTTTATTTTATTTATTTTTTTAACATTAACCATAAATTTTATTTTATGTAAAAAGTATTTACAGAGAAATAATGGAAATAGCTTCCAGTGTCCATTTCTGATCCATGTCTCCGTGATCCTTAGTTGAATGGTATAGTCCAGTTTTGACAGGTGTCAGTCCATGGCAAAAGTTGGCCAACTAGTGTCGAGCTGTATTTGGTTTCGAAATCACGTTATTAAAAAATGCAACAATTGTCCATATGTTGTGCTGTTCTTCTGAAACGCTGCTAGTATTTCACCAGTCAGAACACAAGCCTTTGTTTTAATTAAGCTTCCGAATCAGATCATTAATGGAATCTCCTCTATGTCCAGGATCCCCCACCTCAGACAGATAGCCCTTCCTGTTAATGCCTGCTAGTGTTGAGCAGAATATGCCATATTCGATTTCGCGATATATCTAGAATATATAGTCGAATATTCGAGATATATTCGTTAAATGCGAATATTCGCGATATTTTTTGGAAATGAAATGATTGCGAAATTTCGCTATTGCGAATGCAAATGCGAAATTTCGAGAAATGCGGAAGGAGCACTCTGATTGGCTCAGAATATTCGTGATATTTTATAATACAAAATAATTGCGAAATTTCGAGAAATGCGGAAGGAGCACTCTGATTGGCTCAGAATATTTGTGATATTTTATAATACAAAATAATTGCAAAATTTCGAGAAATGCGGAATGGAGCACTCTGATTGGCTCAGAATATTCGTGATATATTACAATACAAAATAATTGCGAATATTCGGCAAATGCGGAAGAAGCACTCTGATTGGCTCAGAATATTCGTGATATTTTATAATACAAAATAATTGCGAAATTTCGAGAAATGCGGAATGGAGCACTCTGATTGGCTCAGAATATTCGTGATATTTTATAATACAAAATAATTGCGAAATTTCGAGAAATGCGGAATGGAGCACTCTGATTGGCTCAGAATATTCGTGATATATTACAATACAAAATAATTGCGAATATTCGGCAAATGTGGAAGGAGCACTCTGATTGGCTCAGAATATTCTTGATATTTTATCGTAATTTCGCAAAAATGCGAATGAGAAATTGATTGCGGAATTTCGACAGTAACACTCTGAAATCGAATATTTGTGTTATTTTAGCTAAAAACAATATTGCGAATTTCTCGAAAATAATCGCGCGATATCGCTATTGCCGAATAATCGCATTGCGATTTTTCGGCAATATAAAATGATCGCTGCAGCTACTCGGCCCAAGGTCTCTAATCATACCAGCAATGCTTTTAGACGTCGATGGGGATCTCTAGGATGTGATCTGTTCTAAAAAAAAAATTGAAAAAATACGAATATTCGAAATAGCGAATATTCACCGCGAAATTCGGAATATATCGCGAATACTCGAATATGCCATATTCGAGCCGAATATTCGCAATACGAATATTCGTGAGCAACACTAATGCCTGCATGCCTAGCAATTGACAGGACAAAGGGGCACAAGAACTTATTGACTTCCATAAAGTGTTCTCCTGTAGAGTACAGTTCATGAATCACATTTTCCAAACAGATAATTCCAAACTTTCCTAGCTCTTCTTCAATCATAGTATTGTCTGTAAGAGGAACTTTTTTGCCATTTATTCTACCCTGTCCACGTTTCAAGATGAGCTCCCGCACAGACTTTAGATTCGGAAAATCCCATGCAACATATGGCTCAATGAACTGTAGCATCTTCAAGGTTGTTTCTGCATTTATCTTTACAAACGACCCTGAGAAAATTTTGCCCAAGCGGAAAGTCTTCAAGATTTGCATTACTTGCTGGCTAACTCCTTCAATGTCTGTAATTCGGACAACAAATGCAAGTTTGTGTTTCTCCAAGCTGGGAACTTTCTTCCGGTACACCTCCATCCTCCGCAACCTACAGTCATCTCTCATTTTTCTTCTAGAGTTCCGGACAAAGGTCTCTAGTCTTTTAAATTTGATTTGCTTTCCGGGCTGAAGCATCCTCTTCTCTTCTAAAGCTCTCTTGGCTTCTGCTGCTTTCAGTCCTTGATACTTCTTCTGTTTCTTCAAAAGATTTTCTGGCACTCGTGGAAGCTTCCTGGGCTCTATCCCGTCCATGTTGTCGCTCTGTAATCTGCAGTCCGGAACGCAATTAGCGTTTATTGATTGGTTTGCGCAAAAGTTATAGCGTTTATAAAATAGGGGGTAGTTTTATGGCATTTTTATTATTATTTTTTTTTTTTACTAGTAATGGCGGCGATCAGCGTTTTTTTCAGTACTGCGACCTTATGGCGGACACTTCGGACACTTTTGACACATTTTTGGGACCATTGGCATTTTTTTAGCGATCAATGCTATAAAAATGCATTGGATTACTATAAAAATGCCATTGGCAGTGAAGGGGTTAACACTAGGGGGCGGGGAAGGGGTTAAGTGTGTTCCTATTTGTGTTCTAACTCTACAGGGGGGTGGCCTCACTGGGGGAAATCACTGATCTTCTGTTCATACATTGTATGAACAGAAAATCAGCGGTTCCCCCGCTGACAGGAACGAAAGCTGTGTATTTACACACACAGCTCCCGTTCCCCGCTCTGTAACGAGCAATCGCGTGTGCCCGGCGGCGATCGTGCCCGCCGGGCACACGCACGGGACTCAGGGGCGAGCGGGGGGTGCACGCGGGCCGCCGCCGGCGCGCACGCACCCCCTAGTGGCCGTCAAAAGTGGCGACGTAGAGCTACGGGCTCTCGCGCAGGAGAGCCGACCTGCCGCCGTATAACTGCGGCGGCTGGTCGGCCAGCGGTTAAAAAATGGTTTATTAAAAAATGGTTTATTAAAAAATAAAATGAATATGTTTGATGCACCCTAAATTTGGGGCCTAAAAAATGAGTTTCATCTGAGTTCAATAAGATTTGATGATTATAGTCTCGTGGAAAAAAGCTTCATCTTTGTGTTAAAACTGACTTCTGGGTTGCTGTATATGTAGCGCTCACCCCAAATAGGCCTGCTGTTTTTTTCCCATGTTCCTGTCCTAGTTTAGGGTTGCAGCAGACAGGCACTCAGCAACAGTCACTCTTTAGGCTCTTCAGCCGCTAGACCAGTGATGGTGAACCTTGGCACACCAGATGTTTTGGAACTACATTTCCCTAGATTTCACATGATGCTCAACTACACTGCAGAATGCATGAGCATCATGGGAAGTGTACTGTAGTTCCAAAACATCTGGGGTGCCAAGGTTCACCATCACTGGTCTATCGGCTGATTTTCTTTTAAATGTATTGCTCAATAATCAGGACAAGGTATAGGGAGCAGTGGGATACTCCAGAAACCCAGAGCAATAACAAAATGGCGCTCCTCACTCTAGAGCTACTCTTTGGAGCAGTCCCTTCAGTAGTAGCCCCAGATATGAGCATCACTGATAACACCATATCCCATGTCCTAGACCAGGCAAGCTGTATTCTTAATGTGCAGAGGGTTGCAGTAGATGCAGTCATCAGGACCCTGACCACTGCCTGACTACTGTTCTGCACTCACAGTGCCCCTCAAAACATAGATGCCTTCTTTCAATATCTGTCAGACTTCCTTCTTTCAGGCTGGATCCTTTGTAAAATCCCTTGTGTGGCTGCAACAATTCTCATAAAGTAGTCCCCCAGCTCACCAGAAGCTGTGTGAACATAGGCAGATTTCCAGCTGGGCAGCCTGGAAGGAAAGCAGCCCTTCGGCCTGGGAACTTCTCCTGGATAAGAACAGGGCTGCCTCAGGTCCCGGACTATTTATGTACTCCCCAGCCACCTACTGGGCACCATCCCACAGGGATTGACTGAGACAACATAAATATTCAGACTGCTGATTTGCCTCCTTTCAACCCACTATATTCTGGAATCATCGAGAAGTCAGGGGGACGTAATCAAACCTGCAGCTTGCAGAGCCCAGAACAGCTCAAAGCAATCAAAAATTGTTTCACTAATTACTAAATGTACCTAACATTCTTAGCAGGCTTTCTGGGAAGGTGCTACATAAAATAGAATTTTGCAGAGGGACCAATCTCCCACCATGCTCTGCATAGGTTAAATGCCCCTCTTTCCAACGTAGATTGGAAAAAGTACAAATACTTACCTTACCCTTTTCCATGCTCCACAAATAGCCAACACTCCCCAGATATGGACGGCCCTCACCATCCTAATGTGCAATGCAGGATCACTGGTCCTGCATTGTGTGTGATATTGTTGAATAGCTTGCTACCAGTGCATCAGCAAAGAGATGCATCTTCAGGGGTCTTGCAGCTAGGAGGAAACCTGTTGTAGCAGAGTATTGGTATCTATGGTGCTGCCATTTCACACCGCACATGTAATTGGCCATTAAGCTAAGGGAATGTCGTTGCTCTAATCATAGAAGAACCAGCGATTCTTTATTTTGGTTCTCTCATGGTCTGACATTCTGGATCTCTACTGCATAGCATATACTCACTTCCTATGACTTGGATAATATTATCAACACTTTCTGGAACCCTATATATTGCATCACATTACTCACAAATCAAGTTCATGTAGCAGCTTGTATGTTTGGGCGATTTCTTTCTTTTCAGTGATTACTGACATACTTCTGGATATATACCATTTTGCTGACCATGAATTTGTTACACTTTATGGCTACATTTTGAGATATTAGACCTATCAATACTTAAAAGTGGATCCTGAGGAAGCGTCTCATCCGGGTGAAACGTGTCGATCCATATACATCACATTATGTACTGAAGCACAAAACGGTTATACTATGTCTACAGTGCTGATATAATATGTTTTTTTTTTTTTTTTATGAGGTTTATTTTAACTTTGTATATATAAATTTGGATATGGTGTTTACTATTTTTAGGCACTTTAATATCCCCTCTTTCCCAACATTTCTCATTTGGGGGAGGTATGGGAACTTGCTTTCTTTAAAAAGAGTATTGGTACGTAACCCACACCACATTCACAAAACATGCATTGAACCCATGCAGTGCAGGAGAAGGTAGGGGGACACTGCATGTGTACATTATACAGCAGCCCACAGCTGGGCTTCAAAGCTTTGAGAATTGAACTGATTGCAGCTCTATCCACAGTTCTGTAAAACAAAACCCATAACAATGCAATAAATTCATAGACGCACAGCAAAAATAAGTAAGTTATTAAATAAATAAATAAATGGTATATAATTTAAATATGTCTAATAAATAAACGATCTAACATAAGAAATACCATGAAGTTCATCTCCATTTAATTGCTTTAGTCACATTAAAACACTTCTATAATGACATTAGTTGTTCTCTCCTTCATGTCAGACAGGCAGAGGGAAGGTTTGAGCCTTGTTGACATATGTTTCATTTCCAATATCAATCATTGTACATGTACTGTACATCTCCAGTATAAAAAAAAAAATGAAGAAATCAAATTGTCTTGTACTGGAAGAATCACATTTAAATTACAATTGGATTTATCACACAGAAGAAACGAGAGGAAAAGGAGTATTTTTTTCTCCAACAAAATCAATTCACTGAAGTAAATCAGCTTAATTAAATATATTTTTTACTTCTAAGCATCTAAGAAAAGTAGAATAGAAAATGTATCCCTGACTCCACTGAGGACAAAACTATTGGTAAGATTATTAATACTGAAAGTAAAAAAGGCTGAAAGATCTTTCATTTGACTCTATTAAAGTAATTCCCTTTATTTATTAAAGACCATCACCATCAAAAACTATTACTCCAGTCTTGGATTAAATCACCTGCAGGTTTTCATATGAATGGAAAAACCTCCCTGCAATAGTTCTCTCCATTAAACAAACAAGGTCCCAGCCAAGGTGTAGCCTTAGTATAGCTGGATTCCCCATTTTCTAATTGAACCCCCTCAATGTAGTATAACTTACAGTATGGGGAAAACTTCCATCAAAGGCTGTATCAGATGGGCATAAGAGAAAACTCTCAGACTCATAAGAAGCCCACATGTGGTGAAAAATTTCCAGCAAGTAGACAGGGTAGAAACATAGGAGCTACCACAACTTGTTCCACTAAGAACAGGTTCACGGTCTCTCATTCTGACCCTTGCTTGATGACTTATGGCGCGTACACACGATCGGTCAAACCAATGAGAATGGTCTGATGGACCGTTTTCATCGATCAAAATCGATCGTGTGTGGGTGCTATTGGTTGTTTAACCATCGTTTAAAAAAAAGCCAACTTGTTTTAAGTTTAACCGATGGATTCCTAACCGATAGAACAAAACCGATCGTTAAAAATCCACGCATGCTCAGAATCAAGTCAACGCATGCTTGGAAGCATTGAACTTCATTTTTTTTCAGCACGTCATTGTGTTTTACGTCACCGCGTTCTGACACGATTGTTTTTTTAACCGATGGTGTGTAGGCACTGACCATCAGTTAGCTTCATTGGTTGACCGATGAAAACGGTCCATCAGACCGTTCTCATCGGATGGACCGATCGTGTGTACGCGGCATTAGAGATTCACTGGCCCAGGACGATGCTACATCTAGTAAAGTTACAACACCAAACTGTTTAATTGTCCTGTGCCAATGACTCATTAACTAATAACAAGGACAGGAAGTGAACTGGGCCAGGAAGTTAAGGGAAATCACCCTAACGGTCTATCCTGGTCTAGGATAAAATAAAAAGTTTTGTCTGAAATTGGGATACATTGTCCCTTTGACCAATAAATGCCTTCCAGCCTCCAGCAAGTTATACTTGCCAATCTGCATTCCCCCACAGCTTCCCTGCTCTAATGGAACGGTGGAACCCTTCTGTTTCTCTGAGGCGGCATACACACGTATGAGAACCTCAACGGGCGGAACACATCGTTCCGCCCGTCGAGGTTCTCGGCCGGCCGTCGAAATCGGCGACCCGCCCGTCGGGAATGGCAACCAGCCATTCATCCCGACGGGCCGTCGAGCAAATAGAGAGCCTGCTCTCTATTTGCTCGACGGGATTCCCGACGGGCGGGGCGAGCCAGGAGCGTACACACGGCCGAGGTTCTCGCTGGAATGCAGCTCCCAGCGAGGTTCTCGCTGGTTTCTAGCGAGAACCTCGGTCGTGTGTACGCCGCCTAATGGAATGAGACTTACTGCCATGGAAGAGCATTTGACCTCCCCCTCGTGACAATAACAATTGGGCCAATCACCAGGCCCAAACACCATCATATGGTGAAGGACAGGAGGATCATCCATCTAGGTAAGCTACACCATCCCATACTAAAACTTATCCAAGGGGGACTTTTGCAGTGGCAAGGTGGTGATCAAGGTTATACCATTGCAGAATTTATGGATTAAAAAAAAAGCCATTCAGGGCAAAGTGACAGTGTTGGTGGACAGCCCAACCCCAAGAAGTTAAGCTTGTCAATCTGTTCTCCATGATGGAGAGCAGATTGATGAGCTTAACTTCTTGGGGTTGGGCTGTCCACCAACACTGTCACTTTGACCTGAATGGCTTCTTTTTTAATCCATTAATTCTGCAATGGCATCAATTTCAAAGGTCAGCATTACAGCCAAAGCAATTACATTTTCAGAAGAAGAAAATGTCAGAAATTGCACCTTCCAAAGGATTTCTTAAAAGCCAATTCTCAGATCTCTTAAACAAGGGGTCTCTTGGTTCTCTGTAGCATCAGGGAGGTGAGATTTTTGGATGTTCAGAACATCAAATACTATCTTGGCAATTTGCAAGTCTCTTGTAGGTCTAGCCTATCACTGCTGAAAGTGCTGAAGTTACGCATTTCCTAAAAGCTCTGTAATACATCATGACGAGCCCTAAAGCCGTGAGTGTTTGCAGATGCCTGCTGGTCCTCTTTCAGCAATAAAGCAGCTACGTCAATTGATCTCCAGGTGCCACTAAGTTAGTTTTGGCTGAGGAATGTTTGTTTTAAAGGGAAACTATAGTACATTTCAATAAATACCCTTTTTAAGTTAATATACGGTATATAACATTTATGTGAAGATAATTTTTAGCAAAAATTTTATTTTACTAGATTGCCAATGTAGGTTTCTATTATTGTATTACATCTAGAATAAATAGAGAGGCTGATACTTCAAATGTGTGCTAAGAAGTAGCCTATCTGAAAACTTGTCTCACTTTTAATTCTCAGAAGTGGATACGGGCAATAAGACATTTTCAGGAGAGTATGTACCAGTGCCATATGGCCAGCGTAGTTATCATGATGCCCTTGACATACCATAACTCTCTTTTGTACAAACCCTTCTCTTAAATTAGTATAGCTCTACTCAACTGTAAAATTCATCATGTTAAACCTCTTTCACACATTAAAAAGTGCATCATTTAAATGATCTGAAACTCATTCTTAAAATAATTACTTGATGTTAATTACTTGCCAATCCAAAGGTACCTTCTTTTACAGGTTCACAACATTGTTTGGCCTGGGTTCACACTGGGGTGACACGACTTCCAGCGCGACTTTCAGAGGCGACTCCAACACGACTTGAGCATGAACCACAGGGCGATCTGGGCGATTTACAACACGACTTGAAGTCGTCTCCAGGACAGGAGACTTTCCAGTGGCTAATCAAACAACAATCAGCTCTAGGGGAGGAAGGGGGGAGGGAGGAGTTTGCCTGAGAAATGTATGTTATCTTCTTGGAAAGTTGCTTCAGTTAAGACAGTGATCAGACTTGGAGGCGACTTCAATTGAAATCAATGGGTACAAATCGCCTAGAAGTCGGATTGAAGTAGTACAGGAACCTCTTCTGAAGTTGGAGCGACTTCAGTAGTGTGTATTAAGACAGCTCTCATTCATTTACATTGCTTTTCTGGACAGCGCGACTTGGGACGACTTGAGGTGACTTTAAGTCGGATCCCAAGTCGCCCCAGTGTGAACCGACTCTAAACCTAAAGAAACGCTGTTACCTTAAGAGCCACAGTAACCACTTGAACTACAGGGTTTTACTAAGGAGCATAACACCATTGATAACCCTCCTCTTAACAGCCAAAAAGCACTAGTCATGTATCCAACAGGGCGCCCAAGGTTGGAGCAAGAGATGAAGGACACCCTGTTAGATCCCGGCTCCAGTGGACTGAATACTTCAGTGGTTCCTGTGATGATGTCACAGGGGAAGTAGAGAATTAATTCACTTGTTGGAAAGCAAATGATCTTACTAAAAATGAATAGGATGTGGACGATATGCTCACCCCTAGTTTTCAAACATACAGATCAACAAGCAAGAGAAAGCGGAGATGGTTTCAGGTTCCTGATGCAAGGGTTATAATAACAACTAATAACAACTACAAAAGTATACCTCCCAACCTTCTAAGAAGAGAATCAGCTACACATTACAGCACAAAATATAGAAGTAAGTTCACACCTCTGCCATGTCCCTGCTACACAGGGGGGAAAAATTAATACCCAAAAACAGATTTGGCTAAGGCCATTATTATTATTATACAGGATTTATAAAGCCCAACGGTTTGCGCAGCGCTTTACATCAGGCCATAATCACACTTGTGTTTCTGGGTGTTAATGAATGCGAGACAATCATTGGGAGGTCTCCATAATTAGCTGCGGGGGGAAGCAATAGGAGGCTGCCAGCTCCTGCAGCTAATTGCAGCTAATAGCAGTCTCTTGCATGTAATCGCTATGTGGCGATTACCTACGAGTGATCAGCCCTGGACACAAATGGTCTGCAGACCCCTCACTGATTTTGCTGTCAGACAGAAACAGAGGTGTGAATGTAGTCCAAACCAACAGGTACATATGTTACCTCTATTCTTCCTGTATACTGGCTTCTGGAAATAACAAAAGCAATAATTTAAACGTTGGCTTAAAACTTTAGTGCAGTACTCAAAAATGTAATAGAGACCTAATGAAAATGACAACTTTAGTGCAGAACAATGCTTTTGGTAGATAAGCAGATTTTTTTTTAGAGGTCTATATATGTGTTCAGTCTTATCCGTCTCTTAGCAGTTCTATTAACCAGCTCTCTGGACACATGTCTGATATTCTTAAAAAGAGTTTCTTGCCAATTTTCTTTTACAAGGTAAGCCCCAGGTCTTTCCTCAATCTTCTTCAATTGCTCAGCTTGGTACCAATATGCAGAACGTGATAACCCAAGTGCATGTGCAATTTGTACACATATACTGGGGCCAATTTGCCTCGCTGCATGTCTTTGGAGTGTGGAAGAAGACCCACATATAACTTGCAAATGTTCCTGGCTGAGATTCAAACCTAGGATGGTAGTTATGCATGCCATAAGGGCTAACTGCTAAGCCATTGTGCCGTCCGTAGGGGTTTATTCATCAGACCTGTAGGTGGGGTGCAGCGTGGTGCAGAGACAGTAACTCACAAAGGCTGGTGCAGTAGAAATTTGTATTAAAGCAAAGCAGCAACAGTTCACAACAAACCCAGTGGGAAAGTTAGCCAACTGGGCACACTTACAGTTTCAGTAGCGTGACAGGAGCAGGTACCAGACAGAATGACAGCTTTGTGTTTCGTGGGAACGCTGACGTCAGCAGCTGCATGCATAGGGAAGATCTCCTAAACCGTACAGGTTTAGGAGATATTCATTTTACATACAAATAAACCTTATTATAGGCTTACCTGTAGGTAAAAGTGTAAAAATTGAGTATACAACCGCTTTAACTGCTTGCTGACCAGCCACTGCAATTATACGGTGGCAGGTCGGCTCTGCTGGGTGAGATCACGTAGCTATACGTCATCTTTCCCAGCAGCCAATAGGGGCGTGCACGCGCCACCAGAGGCTTATACTCACGCCCCCCGCTCATCCCTGATCCCAGCGTGCGCGCCCGGCGCGGGGCACCCGCGATCACTCGTTACAGAGCAAGAACTGGGAGCTGTGTGTGTAAACACACAGCTCCCGATCCTGTCAGGGGAGAAATGCCTGACTCTCTGTTCCTACAATGTATGAACAGTGATCAGTCATTTCCCCCAGTCAGTAGACCCCCCCTTCAGTTAGAACACACCCAGGGAACATACTTAACCCCTTACCTGCCAGTGGCATTTTTATAGTAATCAATGCGATCAGTGCTATAAAAATGTCAATGGTCCCAAAAATGTGTCAAAAGTGTGCGCCATAATGTCACAGTACTGAAAAAAAATCGCTGATCGCCGCCATTACTTGAAAAAAAAAAATTAAGAAAAATGCCATAAAACTATCCCCTATTTTGTAAACGCTATAACTTTTGCGCAAACCAATCAATGAACGCTTATTGCGAATATGTATCAGCCTAAACTAAGGGAAAAAAACGTTTTTTATATATATTTTTTGGGGGATATTTATTATAGTAAATATTAGTTTTTTTCAAAATTGTTGCTCTATTTTTGTTTATAGCACAAAAACTAAAAACCGCAGAGGTGATCATATACCACCAAAAGAAAGCTCTATTTGTGGAGAAAAAAATTGACGCCAATTTTGTTTGGGAGCCACGTCGCACGACCGCGCAATTGTCAGTTGAAGCGATGCAGTGCCGAATCGCAAAAAGTGGCCTGGTCTTTGACCAGCAATATGGTCCGGGGCTTAAGTGGTTAAAGAGGTGTTGGGAATTTTTAGACCTGCATGTGTAGTCAGAGGAAGGAAAACTTTAAACAAGCCAAATAGCTCTGGCGAGGCAGCTCCCATATAGATAAACTATCTTCAATTGGCACCAAAAAGTAGCTCAAACCATAAAAATACAGAAAAAATCTTCAGAACAAAACCGGATAAAAGAGTCCAAGATCATTTTAATTGCTGGTAAAACAAGTAATAGAAAAACTCATATATATATATATATATTAAAAAAAAATTGTTTCGCAACAATTAAAATTATCTTGGGCTTTTTCACTCGGTTTTGAGAAAGCAAAAGCAATGAAAACATTGTCAACCAAAAGGCTTAAAATCATAAAAAATATATATTTAACGGTGGATTAATTTCTACTTACAACATAAAAAAATGATTTATTCAAGGACTCACTCATGGGTTTTCACAGTTATACCAAGCAGTGAAGAGGGTAAACACACAGCAGCTCGTATGATTTAATGCAAAGATTCAAAGCACCACAAGAAACAAAAAAATTGATTTCTCTCCAATTGCTGCTTCAGTGAGTTTGTAAAGCCAGGTATGGCTTGTATATTGTGTCGGGTCAATTGCCTGGGAAGTCGCATGGGACAAAGACAGGTAGTATAAGAGTACTCCAAGGCACAATTAGTCTATATAGAGCTCCGCCACTTCAGAAGAGCTGCAGAAGAGGAAATAAGATCTTGTTGTATAAGGACAGCCATCATGTCTACCATGATAACACGACTTATAAGGCAAACTAGGCTAACTGCTCCACAATCACACAGCGCAAATGTTGGTGTAATTAGTGCAGCCCCTTAAATGAATATTCAAGCATTCTCATTATTTCTAAATTGCCCACTGGCACCAAAGATTTCCCTCAACGCATCCCAGATCATGCAAATGGTAATTTAACTGAATAGACTTTTTATTTTAATTCTAATATGTTTTTTTTTATTTCTGTTGAAATAATTATATAAATGCCAATAATACATACTATTTAACCTTTAAGTAATTATAGGAATAATCTCTTAATAAGCTTGTTCTATACATGTAAAAGAGATCAGCTTGAGGTCATGTTATCAGAATGTGCAAAAAAGTACACTACACTTTAACTTGATAACATTTAATTTGCTAAAGCGTTGTGCATCGTAACAAAAATCACATATTTTTTTTATAAAATCCTTGATTATTTTTTTTATACATTTTTTGCATCTCAGGCCGCGTACACACGGCAGAGAACCTCGACGGGCAGAAGACATCGTTCCGCCCGTCGAGGTTCTCTGCCGGCCGTCAGATTCGGCGACCCGCCCGTCGGGAATGGCAACCAGCCATTCATCCAGGCGGGCCATCGAGCAAATAGAGAACCTGCTCTCTATTTCTGCTCGACGGCATTCCCGACGGGATGCTCGCCGAGAGCGTACACACGGCCGAGGTTCTCGCTGGAATGCAGCTTCCAGCGAGGTTCTCCCTGGTTTCCAGCGAGAACCTCGGTCGTGTGTACGCCGCCTCAGTGCTGATCTCTCCCAGACTTTTTTATTCACTTTATGTCTGCATACACTGTTTCGGACCAGCTTCTTGATGTTGACAATTGCAGACCATGGCAGACCATGGCAGTTTAATGTGTGTTGACAGAGCCACTTGTAGGCTCCACCTGGGGGGGGGGTGCATGAAGTATTACTTTCATTAAATATCTATCTATCTATCTATCTATCTATCTATCTATCTATCTATCTATCTATCTATATATATATATATATATATATATATATATATATATATATATCTACCGTATTTTCAGGTGTATAAGACAACCTTTTGTACTTAAAAATATCGCCCAAAAGTCAGGGGGTCTTCTTATATGCCGGATGCAGAGTCAGTGAGACTGCGGGCATCCGTTGTTCAAAAACACAACGCAAAAATTATGTGAAAAATATTTATTGCAAATAAAACTATACAAGGTTAAAAACAATTGAGCCAAACCACACAATTGAAAACAGCAGTCATAAACAACTGCTGTTTTCAATTGTGGGGTTTGGCTCAATTGTGGTGACCATTTATGGGTTTAGACGGCACTAGAAGCCGCCACCCTATGCTTACTGGCTCAATTTTCTATAACTTAATATGGATGATGGTACTTGTTTACTTAATGATTGATAAGTTTTAACAGAGGATAAAAAAGGAACAATTACTTGAGAAACGTTAATTGATGGTCGGAATTTAGAGGCAAGACAGGAATATCAAAAAATATAAATTTTGCACCTTAACCCGATAGAAAATCTTTGGGGTGAATTAAAGTGGAGACTGTGAGCCAGGCCCTCTTGCCCAACATCAGTGCCTGACCTCACAAATGTGCTTCTGGGAGAATGGTCAAACATATATATATATATATATATATATATATATATATATATATATATATATATATATATATATATATATATATATATATATATATATATAAATATATATATATATATATATATATATATATAAATATATATATAAATATATATATATATATCTATTTAAATATATATCTATATAGATATATATATATATTAGAGGTGCACCGAAATGGAAATTTCAGAACCGAGACGAAACCGAAATAAAAAAAAAATGTCAGGCCGAAAATGACCTTTCTTTTTTTTTTTTATAATTGTATGTTAAAACAGTACATTCGGATTGCAAACATTTATGGAGCATCCTATCACTGTCCCCCAATTGCCACCTCTTTTTTCTTTTTATTACTTTATCACTTTTTTTTGTAGCTTGTTGTTTTACTTTTCTTATTTTTAATATTATTTTTCTTATTCTTTACTTTTTAATTACTTTTTTTATTAATTTAATTATTATTTCTTTTTCACTTAACTTTGTTGCTATCACAAAATAATTCCCTGTGTGATAGCAATTGGAGGTGACAGGTTCTCGTTATTAACCCTGTCACCTCCAAAAACAGGCGTGAATTGGCGGCAGGGACAGGAGCCAGACTAGGCAGCCGGGGGGAAGAGGGGGGTGACAGAGTGCTGAAGATAGAGCCAGCCGAGGGAGGTGTGGGGGGTAAGGACGGATGGCGGCACAGTGCACACATGTTCTACTAGAAAAGAAAGCAACTCACCGCCCGTATACTGAAACTGTCTCCGCTCTGCTCACACACAGCCCCGCCTCCTCCTAACCCCACGCTGTTATAGACAGAACACATCTCAGCATTAGACCCGCATCCTGTCTATTACATCGTGGTTAGGAGCAGGCGGGGCTGTGTGCGAGCAGAGCGGCGACAATTTCAGTGTGTGTTTTATCACTCTGCAATCCCGCGTTGCACCATTAGTCATTATTGGCAATTTTTAAGTTGTTTTGGCATTCCCCCAAAACAGCTATTTTCGGCCGATGTGTATCGGCCGCCGATATATCGGTGCATCCCTAATATTATATATATATATATATATATATATATATATATATATATATATATATATATTAGCAGGGCAGTACCCTGCCAGTGTCCATATTTTGTGAACAACCAGCACACTAATTGGTCAGTTGTGTGCTGGGCTTTAAGTCATGAATGACCTGACTATAATTCTGGGCTCCACCCTGGCAGACAGGAGGTTGTTGCCCAGGAGTAAGGAGGACTCCACCTAGGAGAGAGGTAGGAGCCAGAGCCGCAAAGGGACTGCTAGCTATGTGCACTGAGTTGATGAGTGAACAGTCTGTAGAAGACAGACAAAGGCCTGGAGTGTAAATAAAAATGGACAAAAAAAAAGCCCTTAAAAAAAGAAGACCAAGTGGCGGTGTCCTTAAAAGCTCTACACTTGATGCAAGATACAAAAATACAAATGCAATCTACACACTGGGGGGAGAACCTCAGGGGGAATCTAGGAAGGACAGGGACCCGGGGGTCCTAGTAGATGATAAGCTCAGAAATGGCATGCAATGACAAGCTGCTGCTAACAAAACAAACAGAATATTGGCATGCATTAAAAAGGGGGTTAAAACAATAATTCTCCCCCTCTACAAGACTCTGGTCCGGTCGCACCTGGAGTATGCTGTCCAGTTCTGGGCACCAGTCCTCAGGAAGGATGGAAATGGAGTGAGAACAAAGAAGGGCAACAAAGCTAATAAAGGGTTTGGAAGATATTAGTTATGAGGAAAGGTTGCAATCACTGAACTTATTGGGGCAGATTCACAAAGACGTAATATTCCGCTGCGTAATCGAAATACGGTACGCTGCCGTATTTCACCAGACTCTACACCGAATTCAGGTAGTTTTTTTGCGCGTACGCTATTGTTTCGTATTTTTTTTCCGCCGCGCAATCGAAATACGTGATTAGGGGGCGTGAAGCATTTAAATTAAGCGCGTCCCCGCGACGATCGAACTGCGCATGCTCTGTTCAGGAATTTCCCGCCGTGCATTGCGCGAAATCACGTCGTGACGTCATTCGTTGTTTGAGTAGCGGCGTTTACGAACATTCCTATTCCCGGACGACTTACGTTAAAAATAATAAAAGACATCGGAAAACGTTGAAATTCGACGCGGGAACGACGGCCATACTTAACATGGGCTGTCTAATATTAGACCAGCAAAAAGCAGGTATAGTGAAACGGAAAAAAAAGATGACTAAAGGTGCCGTAAGAGATTGCGTTGAAAGTGCGAAATTTTGTGGATTGCAGGCAAAAGCTCATTAGCATACCCTGACGGCGAAAAACAACAGGAAGTCCGCCCAGTGGCCGCAATTTTCTGGCAGCGTAGATCTGAAGGCGTACTAACACGTAATACAGTCGAAATGAAGCCCGCAGGTGTCTTTTCATGGTTTGAGGATTTCGACTAGCGTAAAAACGCCCGTAAGTCGAAATTACTCCAGTCTAACAACATTTACACAGGCGTAATCGCTTTGTGAATCTAGGCCATTCTCTCTGGAGAAAAGACACGAACAGTGGTGGTTCGTCCATAGAGGGCGCCGGAGCGCTGCCCCCTGTGGCTTTCGCACAGCCACTGAAATACATAGATTCATGCATTGCATGAATCTATGTATTTTTGCTGCTGCCGTCCTCTATTCAGGTGGCCGGATGGTGAGTGCCGGCCACCTGAATAACAGCAGCTGGTTAGCTGTGTGGAAGTGCCTATCAGAGCCAGCGGCTCTGATAGGCTTTCTGAGTACAGCGCTCAGGCTGTAGTTGGCTTCCGAATGCTTATCCTCGGGATGTACCGTGGTGCATTCCTTGGATAAGACTGACAGGCCTCTCAGCCAATCAGGTTCACCGGTTCTGGTTACCGGTAACCTGATTGGCTGAAGCGTCATCGAGGGTGGGAGAAGACATCAAGGGACGTGGAAGGAGGGTGGCTGACCCCCAGAAAGGTAAGTGTCGGGCGGAGCATTTTACAGGGCACAGCGGCGACAATGGGCACAGTGGCGACAATGGGCACAGTGGCATCAATGGGCACAGTGACATCAATGGGCACAGTGGCAACAATGGGCACAGTGGCGACAATGGGCACAGTGGTGACAATTAAAGGGCACAGTGGCATCAATGGGCACAGTGACAACAATTAAAGGGCACAGTGGCATCATGGGCACAGTGGCGACAATTAAAGGGTACAGTGGTGACAATTAAAGGGCACAGTGGCGACAATTGGCACAGTGGCGACAATTAAAGGGCACACCATTGACAATTAAAGGGCACAGTGGCGACAATTGATGGGCACAGTGGCTGCGTTTGATGGCATGGCACAGTGGTGACAATTGATGGAACAGTGGCTGTGTTTGATGGCATGGCACAGTGACTGCGTTTGATGGCATTGCGCAGTGGTGACAATTGATGGCACAGTGGCTGCGTTTGATGGCATGGCACAGTGGTGACAATTGATGGCACAGTGGCTGCATTTGATGGCATGGCACAGTGACTGCATTTGATGCCATGGCACAGTGGTTGCGTTTGATGGCATGGCACAGTGGCTGCATTTGATGGCATGGCACAGTGGTGACAATTGATGGCAGAGTGGCTGCATTTGATGGGCACATTGAGGCTGCAATTTTTTTTTATTTTTTTTCATTTGAGCCCCTCCAAAAATGTTAAGCACCAACCGCCACTGGACGTGAGGGGATATGATTTCAATGTACAAATACCGTACTGGTGACCCCACAATAGGGATGAAACTTTTTTTGCGGAAGGGAGTTTAACAAGACACGTGGCCACTCATTAAAATTAAAAGAAGAGCGGTTTAACCTTAAACTGCGTAGAGGGTTCTTTACTGTAAGAGCGTCAAGGATGTGGAATTCCCTTCCACAGGCGGTGGTCTCAGCGGGGGAGCATCAATGGTTTTGAAAAACTATTAAATGAGCATCGGAACGACCACAACAAACAGGGATATTCAATGTAATACTGACATATAATCACACACATAGGTTGGACTTGATGGACTTGGGTCTTTTTTTAACCTCACCTACTATGTAACTAAGTTCTTACAATATCCGGTTAGAGGTAGTGGAGTACCCTTGGTTATACTTTCAAACTTTATTTTACTTATCTTGGCAACAGTACAAGGATGAACTATGGCTGGCAAGCAAAAAAGGGCCAGGTGTTGTTTATATTATCCTGCTTTTTGTATAGTACGTTGGTTGTAGTTTGTGACTCTCACAGATTCCCAACCTCACCCCCTTGGCAGTCTGATCTTAGTCAAACACTTCATTGATAAATTATAGATGATAGATTTTTCTAAGCGATGGTCAGATTTTTTTTTTTTTATCTGGAGCAGCATCAATTTAAAACCATAATTCTAAATATTGTAACAGCTACAGTAATCTAATAGAGTAAGTCAAATAATTACTTTGATCCATGGAGCATTCATCTGATCTATACACTAAGTAACCCTGAGATGTTAATGACATAGATAAATTGAGTCGGACACTGAGACTCGTATTGGACATGAATGCCTGTCTGTATTTCACACTGTGCACCCGGCTCTATAATGCATGTTTTTTTTGTTTTTTTTATTTAAAACACTCATTGATTTTTAAACATGGCCTGTAAAACATGGCATCTGGTAATTAGAAAGATAGAGGAATGTGAGCATTTGTAGCATTTTATTATGGAGATGTATGCATTTAGCTTAGGCATCCTGACGCATCCCCAGTCTCCTCTTACCTGACATCTCGATTAGACCGAGAGGGCAATCAGCAGGCAGAAGACAGCAATGAGCCTAATGGCTGATTTAAGAAAGAGCCAGTGCCAAAAGTAAATTGGCTATATCCCATAGCAAATTGGTGTTATTTCCACAACAACATCACTCCATCTCTTTAATGTATTTTAGAGGTACAGAATGGAGGATATGTTTGTTCTGGTGCTTTCCTATTGCTTTAATGAAAACAAAATGCTTTTTTTAAATGGAGGAGAAAAGCCAACGTGTGTTGCTATACAAACAATATATCATCAAATTAAGGCAAGGCCTTGTAGAAAAGGATATTATCATTGCCGAGCTACATGTACTTGGATATGTTACATTGAAACATATTGCAAGTTGTTGTTTTTGACAGTTCATTGACATGTGTAGCCATGCCCCCCGTAGGGGTTGCTGAATGTAGTGGTTCACCTGTCCCCTGCCAGCCAGACACCCATTTCTCAGTCACTCAGAGACATAGAACAGTCCATAAGCTTTGTTTTTGTTATTTTTTATTTGGGGGGAATTAAACTTGGACGGGAAATGGGGAATTATGGGATGCCCCAGAATATTCTGTGCAAACTTGCCTCTGACTTCTATATAGACTTCAGTATATACACTTCAACCTTCTCTCCAGCACAAACACTTGCTGCACAATGTTACTCCTCCAGCACTTCACTTGCTGCAGACTGTTACTCCACCAGCACTTCCCTTGATGCAGACTGTTACTCCTACATACTAACTAGCATCGCATAGTAGGCCTGGCACTGCTTCAGCCAGGCCTCAATGAACTGCCTTTTGCAAGCAGGGACCTCGGGACCCCGTGGTCTAGAAATAGTTCAGGTGCTAGCTATCCTCCATTCACCTACTACTTCCAGATAGCTCTCTTCAGGTCCTGTCAGCCAGCCTGGCTGCAACTACCTCTTTTCACTGCCCTTCCCACAGTCCTCACTCCTGGTTCTGCACCCATCTCAAACTGCAATCTCCCAGTTCTCTCAGGCGTGCCTCCCCAGCCCCAGCCCTGGTCACCCCCATCTCCAGACTGGAGGGCTCCCCATGGGCCCAGACAGCCTCAACACTCTCTCACTCCAGCTCCTCCACCTGACAACTCCTCCCCATCTGGGCTGACCCCTGGTATTTAAGGAGGCCTGCCCCCTGCCAATTCAAGTTGACAATTGATCAAGGCTCCTTAAGATACACCTGGCAGCCCCACCTCTCTTCCCCTCCTCTACTTCTAGAACTTTCTAGAAGTAAGAAGCAGTGAAGTGATGTGGCCTGTGAGTCACCAGATGCTACCCTGAGCCACTCCCAGCCCAGAATACAAACAAACAAACAGGCCTAGCAACCAGCCAGGCCTGCCTAAATGTACCTATTCTGCCAACAATAAATCCTAACTCACAGATATTTTATGCAAGCATGCCTTATGCTGATGCCCTCTTCCTTGAAGTACTTTATACACTATATGATCTGACTATCACACCGAACTGTATGGCCAATTTTACCACCTCTGCACTCAATGAAACCTTTCCTACGCCTCTTTTCCTTTATCACATTTCAATCTTATCAGTTTCATGCTCTCCCTACCTTATACCCATTATCCCTCCAGCTGACAGAAATTTGATGGCAGATACCTTAATCACTTTAAACTTTCTCTTCTCTAGTTTGCAACAGAATACCTCTATGACAATGTCATAAACTAGAGCTTTGAACGAATGGACATTATAGGCATATTTAAAAAGGTATAACAAAGTTTTATTAGAATCTATAACAAAAATAGACAGACAATAGAATAAAATACATATAAATCAGTCCATACTAGAGTGGTTACAACCTACTTCCCGGCCCACCATCTATCCAGAGTCCAGCGGGCTCAAAGGATACAATGGGGGGCCTAGAGAGATTCCGAGTATAGCAAACAACTCAATAGCAATAACAAATTATAGTGACCCGAATAGGTCAATTCCTAAAGATAATCAGAAGTGGCCAACTCAGAAGGTGTCATTACTGCTTGGCACGCTATTTGTATATTTAAAAGCAGTAATGACACCTTCTGAGTTGGCCTATGCGATTCACAAGTGCTCACTAACACAGATTTAGAAAAATTTGTGAAAAATATTTGAGAGAAATAGGTCTTTTGAGTTCAGCTCATAATGAATAGGGGCAAACACAAAAGTGTAGCGTTTATAATTTTGCTCAGTGTATATAGATAAGACCAAAATGAGGGACAAATGAGGAGGAAAAGGGCACAGGGGGACTTTGTTTCAAATCAGGGACAGTTGGGAACTATGAACTATCTTACCCTCCTCAAAAAAACTCCACTCCTTTCAGTACTTCTGCTGTGAATTTGAGGATGAATTTCTTTAAAGTGACTACAGCTACAGAGGTCAGTAAGCATGTATTTTAAAGCGTGTTTACTGCTTGTTAAGAATATGTATATACAGGTACTCCTCACTTAACGACCAGGTTACAATAACGATATCATTAAATAAATTCATTGTTAAATGATGAGTCACAAGTAGACATGTGCATTCGTTTTTGTCCGAATGCATTTCTGTTCGAATTTCGGGTGTTTTCGTTATCGTTTTGACAAACGAAAATGAACGCACAGAATCCGAATTTCGAAAGATCTAATATAAAAAATGCTTTATTTTCATTTTCATTGCTACAACAGGTCAATATAGATAGGAGATTTGACATGACGCTGACAATAGCAATCTGTGTCTATAGAACCTGTGGTCGAATGTGCCTAACCTCTAACTCTATTAGTCCACGGTCATTCTACATAGAGAGGAAAGATTCGACATAGAGAGAAAAGATTCAACATTATAAAGACAGTGTTGGGGTAGACCATTCGACATGAATGACAAATATTCGACGAAGCAGCGAAAAACATACAAACGTCGAATCTGTCATTGAAGGCTTATGGTGTCTGTCGAAAGTTCTAACAAGATTCGACACGCAACTAAATTGTACAACACCGCAATTGTACATTTCCGGTCAAATACTCAGCCCATAAGCTATATAAGATATTGGATGTTGGTTGACTAGTAATAATAATTTATAAATATAATTATTACTAGTGTCATACAACATTAGAATTATTCTATAGCTTGTAGGTGGAACATTCAACCTGAAATATGTGATTGCGGCATTGTACAGTTTAGCTGCTTCGTCGCATCTTCTTAGAACATTCGACAGACACCATAAGCCTTTAATGACAAATTCGACCTTAATTAATTCGGATTTTTGGACTAATACATTTTTCAATTAAACAAAATAAATAAACACGAGTTTCGGGAGTAACAAAAAAAAAAAAAAAATTCGGACGAAAACTAAATTCCGAAACAAAATATTTCAGTGTGCACATGTCTAGTCACAAGTAATCAATATTTTAAGCATTTTTAATTACTATACTGTACTGTATTGTGAAAAAAGGTCTAAACACACAACTCCAGCACAATAAGGTTGTTTTAATTTTCATAAGTACAGAACACAAACAAAAATTCTGTACTGTACTGTAGAGTGTACAATACAATGATGTTGTTCGGGTGGGGAGAACTGGTCATAAGTCTAAGTGGTCATTAAACAAGTAAGTTGTTAAACGAGGAGTATCTGTATACATATATATCCATAGCCTGGCAAAAGGTTTACCTAAAAACTGTGTTGTTTTTTTTTATTTTATTATTATTAAAATGTCTAGTAGGAAAACCACAATTTACCAGACAATTTAGGTTAAGAAAAGTGACTGTTCATTTTTCACTTTGGAAGAGCTATCTTTATTTACTCCTGAATTTTCATTTTTTTTTAAATATAATATTTATTCCATGCATCTAAAATAAGACATGGTAGAAAGAAAACTCTGACACTTAATCTAATTTTGAGTTTACAGCGCATATCGAGCAACACTTAATCTGGATCACAGAGATATGATAAGCACAGCAGACAGCATGATATAGATATATTTTGTTTCCGGATCTTTGTGGTGTGTATTCCCTGATGACATTATTCAAACTGCACTGAAACGCACATGACTGAATGGGGGCAGGTCTCTCGTGATTCCCCGACATAGAGAAATAATACAATGTTTATCTAGCACTATAAGGGTGTTATTAACCATCCTGACCCCACAAGTGACTTCCAGTTATGTTTACGGCTCTAATATAGAACAATGGAGTATATGGGCTACTGACTCTGCAAAAAGAATATAGAATTTGCAATAAGAGAAAATGATAGGATGGAAGCGTTTGCTTCCTTCCCAAGAAGAAGAATTACATGACTAGTAGCGGTAGTATTTTTTTATGACCTGACTATAGAAGAAGTTCATTCATAAATATATACGTTATAGTGAAATTCTCATTAAAAGCAACACTGTCAATGCCAACAAAAATTGTAACCCCCCCCCCCTATTAGGTATGCAAATTAGGAGATATTATACTTACCTCTCTTGCAGCCAATGGGGTTAATTTACTAAAGGCATATAGACTGTGCACTTTGCAAAGTGCAGTTCTACTCTATGAGGCTCAGTTCAAATTGTGTTTTTTCAGGCGTTTCTTCGGATATTTTTTCAGCTTCTTTGCAGCATTTTCATACAGGCATTTTGAGGTTGACAAGTCACCAATGAAAAGTAATAAAACACCTGTAATCTGCTCAAAAAAACAACTCATGTACTGTTTTGAGCAACAGGCGTTTTGCTTCAGGCGATAGAACACTCAGATGTGAACAGGGGCCTTTGAAATTAATGGGATTTGTCTTGTTGGGCATTTCTAGTAGACATGTGCACTGCCAAATTTATTTTTAGTTTTCGCTATTGTTTCATTTATTTATTTATTTACATTTTTCGGGTCATTCGTTATGATCGCAATTTGTAAATTAAAAAATTCGTAAATTTCTCAATTCGTAAATTGGGAAATTGGAAAACTGAAAAATAAGAAAGAAAATCCTAAAATTTGCAAGAATAACTAACTAATAATTAACTATTAAGAAGTTATAGGTATTGCAATTTCCTTTCAAATTTGTCTGTTAGTGAACGTAACGAATACTAATTAATCCAAAGTTACAAACTGACGAATACTGCATCTAAACAAATGGAATGGAACAAATTATTAATAAATAATAATAACAATAAAACATTTGTATTATTATTATTATTATTATTGTTATTTATTATTTCTAATTTGTTACGTTCCATTTGTTTAAATTTGAATTTGTTACATTCACTAACAGCCAAATTTGAAAGGAAATTCTAATACCTAAAATGTAATAGTTAGCAATAGTTAAGTTATTATTACTTAGTTATTATTTCAGATTTAAAAAATTTCAGATTTTTGAATTTCTAATTTCCGAATTTCCAAATTTTTGAATTTACGTTTTTTTGAATATTCAAATATATATTCAATATTCGGAAAAATTTGTCGAAATTCGTTGAAAAAACAAATTCATAATGAAACAAGTTGCAGATGTCTAGTTCCCCTTTATAGCGCCATCGTACATATATATATATATATATATATATATATATATATATATATATATATATATATATAAATCTGGGATTTGGATGTAATCTACAAGTCTAATTGTGTGTAGTTCAGTTCATTTTTCTTAGAGGATAATGAGCCAATCTCTCTTCTGTTGGTGACAAAATAAGTGGGATCTTGAGTAAAATGCTACTAAAATTGCTTGTCACGTCTCTCTTCATCTAAATTCTACATCATCAAAGTTTTCATCTTCTAACTAAAATTTTACATAAAGAATAATGATGAACTTGTACAAGTTAAAAAGTCAGGGAAAGTCAATGGTTTAAAGCAGGGGTAGGCAACCTCGACCCTCCAGCTTTGGTGAAACTACAAGTCCCATGGGACATTGTAAGACCCTGACCATCACAGGCATGATTCCTAGAGGCCGAGGCATGATGGGATTTGTAGTTAAACCACAACTGGAGTGCAAAAGGTTGCCTAACCCTGGTTTAAGGTTGCCTAACCCTGGTTTAAATTGATACTAATGGTCATTTTTTGTATCTAAAAAAAGATAAACCTGTTTTACTTACCTGCTCTGTGTAATGGTTTTGCACAGAGCAGTCCCGAGCCTTCTCTTCTTGGGTCCCCCACTGGCTCTCCTGACTGCTTCCCCCTGCTGAGTGCCCCCATAGCAAGTCCCCCATAGAAGATGAAAAACGATGTGAAGCTCACACACGATAATTTTAAATGACGTTTTTAAAAACGTTGTTTTTTTAATGCCGAAAAATTATCGTATGTACGCGGCATCAGCCTTACTTCTAGGTGTTTTTTTTCCTACATGTGTATTGGTAAAAATGTATTTTGGTAAAGATGACCTATCCCTTTAAGCAGATAAAGCAGTGCTTTATGTTTACTGTACAGTAACTTTTTCGGGGGTATTGCCATTTAAGAACTCTGCATTTGTGTTGCAAAAATTCACTGTACCGAGCCACCTTCTGAGACAGGAACAGTAACTGAATGAAAACCTACTCTGGCCATTTGTGAAAAGCTTGAGTTATTTACTCTATTTTAAGTATCACTAAAGAGGAAATACATCTCAATTATATTTCAACTTTATGGGAGCATTACCAGCTGTTCCAGTTACAGCCAAGCAATTGTCAGGTAAAATTTATGCTTGTTTACTTGGTATTTTTCTTCTGAGATCTGCAAATGTAGCACTCTGTATGCACGTGCCCGGGGGTGCCCAGGTGTTGTTCGTTCCAGATGGTAGTCCAACGTGAACCATGGCACAGCAATGCAGATTGTTTAATGCGTGTGGCGAAACAATGAAACAGAGCAGCTCCTGGGCAACGTGACATTTCACAGAAACTTGTTTCCATTGAAGTCGGCCCGGCCACATAGGGATATCTCAGCGGCAGAAGCATTTCAGCCATAACCGGGGAGAACATATGGATTGTGTGACTGGCTATAAGCCTTTATTACTATTTCCTCCCAACAGCTACAAATAAGAATTTGTGTTTTAAAACTAAACATCAGGCAAACAGCTAAATAAACGGATGAAGAATTTATTTATCATTATACGTGTTCTGTATATATGTACAGTATATATCAGTTTTCTGATTCTACGGGCCAGTTCTCTGTATACCATATCTGATACAGACCCTTTAAACCTCATTCACATGTGTGTACTTAAAGTGTAACTAAAGGCAAAACTATTTTTGACAGTACGATTCCAATACAATTCTATACATAGGAGCGCCGCTCATGGCACTTGCAATCTAAAGGGAGGGGCAGAGGGTAAAAAGGTTATAGCTGTGGGGGATAATCTGATGGAGGTGACTCGGGTACAGCTTTTAGGTGGAGGTGGGGTAGGTTTCCCTGAATAAGTGAGTTTTCAGGGATGGCCTAAAGGCTGATAGGGTAGGGGCTGACCAGACATACTGGGACAGAGAGTTCCAGAGGATGGGAGAGGCTCTGCAGAAGTCTTGGAGGTGAGCATGGGAGGAGATGACAAGGCAGCTAGAGCGTAGGAGGTCCAGGGAGGAATGGAGAAGACAATTTGGGCAATATCTGCAGATGAGGTTGGTGCTGTAGCTGGGGGTGATGTTGTGGATGGCATTGTATATTGTGGTTAGTGTCTTTAATTTTATACCGTGGGGTAGGGGAAGCCAGTGAATGGATTGGCAGAGAGAAGCAGCAGTCACAGATCGGTTAGTAAGGTTGTATTAGTCTTGCAAAAGCATTCATGATAGACACATGCCTGTGTAAGCGTAGGCCAGTGAGGAGAGAGTTGCAGTAGTCAAGGTGGGAAATAACCAAGGATTGAATATGTTGTTCTGTGGTGTCCTTAGTCAGGAAGAGGCGAATTCTGGAAATGTTGCTGAGGTTGGGGCGGCAAGATGTAGCCAGTGATTGGATGGGGGGGGGGGGGCTGTAGGAGAGGTCAGAGTCTAGGATTACACCCAGCGCCTTAGTGTGAGTGGGGGGACCAATGGTTGTGCCGTTGATCTCAATAGTAAAGTCACAGGGAGGGGATCGGGGAGGAGGAAATATTACAAGCACAGTTTTAGAAAGATTACGTTTGAGGAAGTGGTGTGACATCCATACGGATATGTCACTCGGCAAGTTTGTTATATGTGAGGAGATTGAGAGGGTGAGTTGAGGAGGTAAAATATAGATCTGGGTGTCGTTAGCATCAAGGTGGTACTGGAAGCCATGGGAAGTTATCAACTGTCCTAGGGAGAAGGTATAGAAAAAGAATAGGAGGGGTCCAAGGACAGAGCCTTGGTGTACCCCAACAGAAAGAGGAAGAGTATTGGAGGAGATGGTGTTGTATGCGACACTGAAAGTGCACTGAGATAGGTAGAAGGAAAACCAGGAAAAAGCAGAATCAATAATGCCAAGGTGGTGGAGTTTGTTAAGGAGGAGTGGTTGGTCTATTGTGTTGAATGCAACAGAAAAGTATGAGTATGGAGTATACATAGTTAGGTTGAAAAAAGACACTACTCCATCCAGTTAACCAATTAAAAAAAAAAACACTGGGACACCTTGTTATATAACAGGGGGGATGGCATGAATAGATTATAGTTTTTAAAACCGCAGGAGGGGAAGGGACGGGCACTGTCACGAGTAGAGTAGATGTGCAATTAGTTTCCTTCTTTTTTTATTTTTATTTTTTTTTACGAAATTCAACAAATTTGTTAATTTGGAAGTATTCAAATGAACAAAAAACAGTTTAACTAATTTTTCCGAAAGTTAATAATATCAAAAATATGTAAATTTGAAAAATACATATATTTGTAAAGTTGTATATTTGTAAATTAGTCAATTAGAAAATCCGACAATTCAAAATAACGAAAATTCCAAAGTTACTAATTAATTTGAAATAATTAATTTCTTTCATATCAAATGACCGAAAAAGAAAATATAAAAAACAAAACAAAGTAAATGAAATGAAAACAAAAACAAACACATTTTTCAGCAGTGCACATGTCTAGTCAGTAGACGAGTAAACAGGCAGGGAGGGAGGAGGACAAAAAAGGACAGAGCAGGGCTGCGGATGACGGAGGCATGTAAAATGACCACGGTGTCAGGGTTCAGCAGCCATGAGAAACCGTGGTCAGTTTACAGGTGGGAGGGTAGAACCAGGCTGAATCAGCCATGTATTTTAGGTTATACAGGGGGACAAATTACACAGCACAAGCACTATGGTGTATAACATGCTTTAAAGAATCAGGATCTATTATTTAACTTTTTTTAGGGTAACAAACACTTGAAAGGTTTAGGAGATATCCCCTGTTCCCTGCATGTGCCGGTGTCATCAGCACATGTGCACTAGGGCAAATTGAAGCAATTGCACATATGTGCCATTGCTTCAGTCTGCACGCCGTTGTGCGGGAGTGACGTCATCGCGGCTCCGGCCAATCACAGCACCGGAGCCACCTGGAAGTAACTCCGGGGCGACATGTCGGCGGCCAGAGGGGGAGATGAGGACTGCTGTGGGGGCGTCGATCTGAGGTAAGTACTAGCTCATTTCGCCTTTGTCTTGTAGGGTTTTTTTTATGAGGGTTTATTTCCTCTTTATTTATTACTAGTTGTACCATGACCTGGATGAATGAGTGACCCGAGGCTTTCGGGAAAGTCACATTAAGAGGGAAAAAAAATGCCAATTTATTATTAACTATTGAACTTTTGGTATTGTCTACTATTACCTTCTGGGCTGGGCACTGGCCTGCTTTTGTCTCATGGTATAGTGTTGAGTGGAATACGCCATATTCGATTTCGCGATATTGCGCGAATATATAGAAGAATATTCGCGAATATTCGCTAATATCGAATATTCGTGATATTTAATCCAAAAAAAAATTTGCGAAATTTCGCTAATGCGAAAATTATTGCGAAATTCTCATAAACGGAGATCATTTCCTGTATTACTAAACTAATATGCACTAAACACTAACTCTACACTAACGTCATCACGGGCTCCGGACGTCGGTGATCCCCCGGACTAACAACACCTAAAGTGAGCGAGCCTATAGACGCCGATCGCTGCACGCCCAAACAAACAAATCCTACTACTTCTTTCACTGTGGATGTGCGGCGCGGCTCAGAAAGATAACTGACATTTCCGATGGTTACAGCTGTGGATTCTCCCCTGCTCTGGTCATTCATTCACTATATACAGTGATCGCCATAGAAGCAACCCAGGCAAGCAACGGAAACATGATTTAATCTATGTTGCTGAGGACACAGTAAGGTGACATTCACCTATTAGCTGCATGGGTGTTCAACTTGAACCCCCACCAACATTGGATATACGCTCACTTAAGGGGAATAGCAGGTGCATCTCACTTTCTACTTAAACGCATGCAAGTTGTTTAATATTATGAACCACAAAGATTTCTATGGTACAATATAATTGACTCATTATTGATGGTTCTAATTTACATCTCAAATATATGGGACTTGGCCATCCAGGACCAGATTCAACCAATATTAATCCTATCCTCCTGTGTGATATTATTGAAAAACTACCTGCAACAATTTGAATATGGCAGTATATATAGTAATTTTTCATTAGCCTTGATTCCCTTATATTAGCCACCGTTATTTCTATCCCCCGCGGGGATGCACTCATTGGGGTTTCCCTTTATATATGCCATTCAATTTACTATTTTTTCATTATATATTTTGTATGCGGTGTATTACCGCTGGGAACCTTAATCAGTGCGGTCACCACAGTCCGGACACCCGTTTTAATTGTTGTTATATGTTTGTATTTGTCTCTGTGTGTTGGTATCCAACACTTATATAGTGGACTAGTTGTTCATTGATATGCCACTCTTTGTTTATCTAGAGACCTGTTTGGCTTTGATTGTTATAGCCTCTTTATATTTGGGGTAGGGGGGTGCTTTTAGATAATATATATTTTTTCTAAATAAACTTGTTTATATATACTTATTTGAGTATAGCCCATTATTGCCTATGTAGCCCCTTTTGTCAACGGTGACTTCCCCAATTCTTGGAGACCTCCTGTTTGACAGTTCTCTTGTTCATAACTCTACACTAACTCTACTTAAAAGAAAGTAGAATAAGGGGGCAAAAGAAGGGCGGAGAAGATAATCGCGCAATATTCCTATTCCTATATTCCAATCAGAATAACTCGAATATTCGGCAAAAGGAATATCGCGCAATATTCCTTTTGCCGAATATTCGAGTTATTCTGATTGGCTCTGATGCAAAAGAAGGGCGCATCAGAGCCAATCAGAATAACTCGAATATTCGGCAAAAGGAATATTGCGCGATTATCTTCTCCGCCCTTCTTTTGCATCAGAGCCAATCAGAATAACTCGAATATTCGGCAAAAGGAATATCGCGCAATATTCCGTTTGTCGAATATTCGAGTTATTCTGATTGGCTCTGATGCAAAAGAAGGGCTGAGTAGCTGATGCGATTCTTTTATGTTGCCGAAAATTCGCAATGCGAATTTTCGGCAACATAAAATAATCGCATCAGCTACTCGGCCCAGGGTCTCTCTCTAATCATACCAGCAATGCTTTTAGACGTCGATGGAGATCACTAGGATGTGATCTGTTTTAAAAATAAATTTGAAAAAATACGAATATTCGCCATAGCGAATATTCGCCGCAATATTCGAGTTATTCGCGAATACTCGAATATGCAATATTCGTAGCGAATATTCGCAATGCGAATATTCGTAAGCAACACTAATGGTAAATAGATCCTTTCTCAGACAAGCTCTCACCTGTATTTTTGCATGCAAATTTAGTCTTGGCATCACATTTCCGAAGAGTTCCGTTGCAGCCTTTCTCATCGCTGCCATCCTCGCAATCCTTCTCCCCATCGCATAGCCAAAGTTCTGGGATACAATTGCCATCTGGCTGACATTGAAACTGTTTGCCTTCACAAGATCCCAAAGCTGGCATTGCTGAAAAAGAAAACACTATACTTAGATCAATACTGAGCACAGATGTGAATCACCAAAATAGAGAAAATCATATTTACATGCTTTGAGCCTATAGCAACCAATCAAGAAATGTTTATCTCAGGTCTAATTAGAATTTTATACAAAATAAATACAGAATGTTTAGTATATGTGTGCGTCATTTTCCCTGAGGATTCATTTTAGTAGTGCAGTTATTCTCATAAAATCCTTAGCGAAGAATCACTAAGGGCTCATTCAGATCTGCACATTGCTGGTGGAAGTATTTCATTTCATTTCATTAGGGTCACATGTAGAATGTCACACTAATGCACAACTACAGTAACCGGCAATACAGTGCTGTAATCCACATGCTGTCCGTTGTGATAAACTGCGTGACATCTGGTTTTTTTTTTTGTTTTTTTGTGTGTGTGTTAAGATGCTCTGCCAGCCCATTCATTTTGATACAGGATGCCTTAACCATTTACCTACTGGACACTTCCACCCCCTTTATGCCCAGGCCAATCATGCAACACTTTAAACAAAGCGCTTATTGTTTTATTGGAGACAGATAGAGCTTTCTTTTGGCTGTATTTAATCACCACTGGGTTTTTTTAATTTTTGCTAAACAAATGAAAAAAGATTGAACATTTTCATTTTGAAAAAAAAATCTTAGTGTCTGTTATAAAATTTAGCAAATACATATTTTTTCTTCCTCACTGATGTACACTGATGAGGCTGCACCGATGAGGTAGCACTGATGAGGCTGCACTGATAGGCACTGATGAGGCTACACTGATGGGCAATGGTAAGGCTGCACTGATGAGGTGGCATTGATGAGGCTGCACTGATTGGCGCTAAGGTGGTGGCACTGATGGGCACCGAGGAGGCTGCAATGATAGGCAGGACTGATGGGCACTGATGGACACTAATAGGCTGCCTGATAATCAGTGCCCTGATTATCAATGTGAATGTTGTCTTGCCAGTTAACGACTCGCCTTTCCTCCTACAGACACAGCGTAGGAGGAAAGGAATGTTGGTAACCAAAAGGTCTGTTTACATGTGATCAGCTGTGATTGGACACAGCTGATCACATGGTAAAGGGCCACTGTGATTGGTCCTTTACCTCAATCTGTGATCAGCTGTGTTCGAAGGACACAGTGGTCACAGAGCGCAAATGATATTTGCCACAGGAGGTGTGCAGGGGTTCTGAAAGGTTCTGGAAGGATGTCTATGGACACCCTTCCAGAACTGGACAACTGCTCTGTAGCCATCATTTGGTTATAGCGCTGTCGGCATGTGGTTAAAGTGGTTGTAAACCCTTACATATACCCAGTGAAGTGACTGGCCTCAGGTAATACACAGAGCCGCATAAGCCAATGCTTCCTCTGTAGCTGTGGCTTCTGTCCCAGGAGTTGTGAGTTTGGTGGCTCTAAAGAGGTATAAGATTGAACAGAAAATGCCCATGAAGATGTAGAGAATGTTGATAAATCTTCCACATTGAGATATTTTATAAATTCAGTAATGATATAACCATCAACACGTTTCACGGCATAAAGCAAGTCACTTCTTTAAAGACAATATACAGAAAACTTTCAACTGATGACCTCTACAGCTTTCCCTTCATTTTTTTAAAATATCCCTTGACTTTTGTTGATATATATATATATATATATCAATCATTGTACAGGAAGCCAGGGTTGGGTCTTGGATGGACGCTATGTCACACCAATATTTGGAGTGTGGTCCCTTTAAGGCAGTGGTGTAGGGTTCAGGAGGTCACCCAGAGGGGGTGAGAAATTCCGGGAAATAAAAGTTGATCCAGAGAGGACGGGCTTACATTCCTCTCTGTCCTTGTTAATGTCATTTGGGGGCCGGAAATTTTGGAGGCTCTAAAGTGATGTTTGGGAGGGAAAGAGCCTCCTCTCCTAACCACTGTCTGTCAAGCACACAGGGGGTTAAGAACTTCCAGGAAATCAGCTTAAAGGACAGGAAGTGCTGATAGAAGGTGTGGAGGAGTATGGGAGTGCACCTATCTGCAGAAGCTGTGCACTGCTGAGAAAGACTAGAAGTTCTGCCTAAACCATGTGTGCCTTTGTTTTGCTGTATTGCTGTGCTGAAGAAAAACAGACTTTTTTTATTTATGCTGGAGACAAGGAGGACTTTTGCTTTAATGTTTTTTCCCTGTGTGCTGAAGAAAGCATTGTTTTTGGTTTGGTCACAAATAAAAACCCTTTTTATTCACCGTCACGGTTTACGCACTTAATCTCGTAGAGCTAGACAACCCCCAAAGTTCACAATATATATATATTAGAAAATGGTGGTAAAACAATAAAACAGTTCAATGTCCTGAATCATTAAATTACACAAAACAGCGCCAACAAATGTCCTAATGTGCACCTTCCACCAACAGAAGCATTGATCGCAATCCACTGCGTGGACACTCCCCCAGGCGATTAAACTCACCTATCTCAAGTACTGTACCCTGCCATGACTCACTGCTCTGTGATCCAGAGCTGAATGTCAGCCAGCAACATCCCAATTCCTATGAGTCCAGGACATCAAGGAGTTGCCACCTAGGGGCACTTCCTTAAGCCATCTTGGATTCATAGGATCATGCCATAGAGAACTGTAATAACATGGAGCAGTTCAAGACCTGGCCACTATCCAAGGAAGAAGAGGACCTGTGATGTCACACCACTGGACCAAAAACCCATTAACAAAGGCATGTATACAAATATAAAATAAAATAAAAGGCTGTAGGTGGGATGTCTTTGGGGGTCTGATTCTGGAGTCAGGCTTTATAAACAATTATAGCTTTGGTCTTAAATCCGTAATTTGAAAAGAACTAAGCAATACTACAAAAATTCATCTAACATGCTTGAAAGGAATTTATCAATATGACCAAAAAGATCTCAAATCCATCTTTGTAAGTCACAAGAAATGTTCTTGTTACACATCTAACATCACACGTATGACTGTGCCATGGAACAAGGCTGGATTTAATTGCATCCTAAAAGCTTTGAAGGCTTCTTATGATGTTGTTGTTGAAATGGAGAGGTTGTTTACCATGATTTAGACTATAAAGCCGTCTTTCACACCACATCAAAGTCTCCTGTTTTGATGAAAGGACGACAAAGTACCCCCGTGACCAACTTTTACGAAGGAAAAACACTATTTACATTATTCCGAACTTCTAAGTGTGGCATATCAGCTAATATTTGTGCCCTAAAATGTCGTTACTAGAAGCAAACTGCTGGAAGAGTCTGCGAGCAAAGCTCGTTAATTGGCAATTAATTTGGTTTATGCAAATTCCCAAAAGTTTAAAGACTGTTAAAAGGGACATTTACAAGGGACAATACTCTTTTATTCTAAAGATAATGATGAAATTAAAAAGGGGAACAAGGCAATGGAAAAAAAAAAGGCCACGGGCCAAGCTGAAAGTCGCATGTATTCATTAAAATAAGAAACAACTCTTTCTTTTTTTTTCCTCTGTGTCTTTTTACAGATAAAAACAAGGGAAATACGCACACACTAGAAGTGATAAAGGAAAAAAATAAGATGATGTGTTTCAGTTTTTTTTAAGAAACATCTGCTGCAAGACAGAGGGTGAAGGTTGGAGTCTGGGTCACGCTCGGTAACTCATTATCACAGCAGGATGCATGAGTAATCAAGCAACTGCTCTGGCAAAATACAAAATAAAGTGTTGAAGCCTTTAGTAAAGATTTTGCCCATGCATCCACCCTATTCAAAGGACCAATAGCACATTATATTTAGCACTTGAAAAAGATTAAAGAGATTGTGCCAGATTAGCAGTTCTAGTCCAGACTGATTTTATTTGTTAAACATATTGAATAGAGCAGCCAACATATTACTGGGCTTCAGGGCTCCCTTCATCAGGGCTTAAACATATATACTGTGCATCAAGTATCAGAGATAGGGATGAGCCGAACAGCCCCCCCCACCGTTTGGTTCGCACCAGAACCTTCGAACGGACCGAACGTTCGCGCAAACATTTTGAACCCCATTGACGTCTATGGGACTCGAACGTTCAAATTCAAAAGTGCTCATTTTAAAGCCTAATATACAAGTTATTGTCTTAAACGTCTTTGAGAACCCGAGTCTTGCCCCAGGGAACATGTATCAATGGAAAAAAAGTTTTAAAAACTGTTGTTTTTTCTTGAGCAGTGATTTTAAAGGGGATGTAAAATCATTTTTTTTTAAATAACAAACATGTTATACTTACCTCCACTGTGCAGCTCATTTTGTACAGAGTGGCCCCGATCCTGGTCTTCTGGGGTCCCTTGGGAGCTGTCTCGGATCCCCCTCGCAAGAACTCATCACCTTCATGCGAACGAGCTTGCATGGTGATGAGTTTTTGCGGGCGCACTCCTGTGATACAGCCAGCGGCCATAGACGCTCACTGTATCACTCTGTCCCGCCCCCTGGCGCTGCGTCATCGGATGTGATTGACAGCAGTGCCAGCCAATGGCTATGCTGCTTTTAATCAACCAATGAATGAGCCAAGAAGCCGGCCGAGAAGCAAGCGTGTTTGCGGCGCGGGACTTTCGAGGGGTCAGGTAAGTAAACAGGGGGGGGGGTGGGCGCTAATCCGCAGATGTTTTTTCATCTTTTCAATGACTACATAAAAATAGATATGTAAAACTGTGAAAATGTTATACTTGATTTAATACCTGCTGAAAAAATATACACATTGAATTAATATTATATCAGAACTAAGTTAACCGCTTGCCGACCGCTGCATGACTATTTACGTATGCAGAATGACATGGCTGCGCATATGGACGTACCTATTAGTGTTGCTTACGAATATTCGTATTGCGAATATTCGGCTCGAATATGGCATATTCGAGTATTCGCGATATATTCCGAATTTCGCGGTGAATATTCGCTATTTCGAATATTCATATTTTTTCAATTTTTTTTTAGAACAGATCACATCCTAGAGATCCTCATCGACGTCTAAAAGCATTGCTGGTATGATTAGAGACCTTGGGCCGAGTAGCTGCAGCGTTCATTTTATATTGCCGAAAAATCGCAATGCGATTATTCGGCAATAGCGATATCGCGCGATTATTTTCGAGAAATTCGCAATATTGTTTTTAGCTAAAATAACACATATATTTGATTTCAGAGTGTTACTGTCGAAATTCCGCAATCAATTTCTCATTCGCATTTTTGCGAAATTACGATAAAATATCAAGAATATTCTGAGCCAATCAGCGTGCTCCATTCCGCATTTCTCGAAATTTCGCAATTATTTTGTATTATAAAATATCACGAATATTCTGAGCCAATCAGAGTGCTCCTTCCGCATTTGCCGAATATTCGCAATTATTTTGTATTGTAATATATCACGAATATTCTGAGCCAATCAGAGTGCTCCTTCCGCATTTGCCGAATATTCGCAATTATTTTGTATTGTAATATATCACGAATATTCTGAGCCAATCAGAGTGCTCCATTCCGCATTTCTCGAAATTTCGCAATTATTTGGTATTATAAAATATCACGAATATTCTGAGCCAATCAGAGTGCTCCTTCCGCATTTGCCGAATATTCGCAATTATTTTGTATTGTAATATATCACGAATATTCTGAGCCAATCAGAGTGCTCCATTCCGCATTTCTCGAAATTTCGCAATTATTTGGTATTATAAAATATCACGAATATTCTGAGCCAATCAGAGTGCTCCATTCCGCATTTCTCGAAATTTCGACTATATATTCGAGATATATCGCGAAATCGAATATGGCATATTCTGCTCAACACTAGTACCTATACGTCCTCTTTAAATTTCGTGATTGCAGGCCGCAAGCTTCGTGAGTGTGACCGCGGGTCCCATGGACTCGATGTCCGCCGGTGTCCCGAGATCATGTCACGGAGCTGCAGAATAGGGTGATGCATGTGTAAACAAGGCATTTGCCTGTTTGCCCTGTGACAGGACACTGATCTAGTGCTCCCTGTGATCGGGAGCAGTAATCACTGTCGTGTCACATGTAGCCCAGCCCCTACACAGTTAGAATCACTCCCTAGGACACTCTTAACCGCTTCCTAACCCCCTAGTGGTTAGCCCCTTCCCTGCCAGTGCCATTTACACAGTAATCTGTGCATTTTTATAGCACTGATCGCTTTACAAATGACATTGTGGAGACCAACCCTCCATGTTTTTTACCACTGTATCTGGTATAGAAAGTAATTGAAAACACAAACTTGTTTCGAACAAGAGGTTAGAAAAAATCTTCCACACACATGCATATGTTTTTAAGGCACAGGAGAATGGGGAGTGTGTGGCATAACTTCTGATTTGTGTGCTCCCCCAGCATCCCGCCCACCAATTTGCCTCCTCCCCCAAGCATGCCTACTGTAATATTGTCATCCACCGCCCCTAGCATAGGGTGACCAGACATCCCTGGTTTCCGGGGACAGTCCCTGGATTGAGGACACTGTCCCGGGACCAAGTCTAGCCAGTAGTAGCCGGGGCCTGGAGAGTGAGACTTGAGAGTCGTGAGCCAGGCGGCGGCGGGCATAGAGTCGCTGATTGCCGCCATTACTAGTAAAAAAAAAAAAATATGTCCCCGGATTTTGTTTTAAAAATCTGGTCATCTTACACCTAGCACCCAACTGTACTGCTGGTTTCCTCGATCTTCAGTGTTCCCTTGTACTCCTCAACTTTAAAGTACACACAGATTTTTATATTTTTACAAAGAACAAGTTTGCTTTGAGCATTAACAATAATTAGTTGACTTTACTTTGCCAAAAACAATGCCACCATTAGCAATTATCTTCCTGCTTTCATTGTCTAAGCCCAATCACATCAATGGCTGCTAAAATCGGACAGGCAGGTCAATTTTCACCGAACAAATGTTCGTTCTGCAAACAGGCAAATTTTCGCCAACAAAAGTCCTACGGTGCAAAATCCTCTTGTGTGTACAGAAGTCCATCAGACTTTAGTCCAAAGTACAAACACGTATGCTCAGAACCAGTGCTAAAATCAACCAACAATAGCAGAAGTTGACCAAAGGGCGGCGGTAAAGAGCTGAAAAACCACGTGATTATGCGAAAGTTTGATGAAAAAGTCCTGCCGTGTGTATGCATACCAAGTTCAAGGCCAACGCCCTTCAAACAAAAATCCACTGAAAAGTCCGACCGTGTGTATGAGGCTTTAGAAATCAGACCTTTTTTTTGCTATCCCTTGTAATTTTAGAAGGCATTCTATATCAGCGTGCTACTTGTCAAATGTTTTATTGTTCCGGCTAGCTTGCCCAGGGCTGCTGTATTCCGTTTAAAATAAATTTAACTTTAAATGAATTCTGCCATGCTCTGTTTTATGGCGTATTGTCTTATAGTTATTAATATATGTTCCTATATTTGAGGATGATAAAAGTGATTTTCTCTGGCTTGCATTGTGATATAATTGCAATCTCGCTCCCACATGCTCTAGTTAGATGCTAATAATGATTCATTTAAGCCGTGCGAGGACAGTTGATATATACCTTACAATTAAATTAATGCCAGCGTTCATGCTATGAAATCCCTATGTTGATGCTTAGAAGCATCATTTAAATGTAATCAATGCTCAATTTGGGCAATTCAAACCCTTTCAGAGCCATTTATAAGAGAGTAACGCACTCGGTTCTGTAAAAATCAGAAGGAGGCAGAAACGTTTGCAGAAAGGTTATGTTTTTCCGCCGCGGCATGTGCCAAATCTTGTTTTTCGAAGTGTAACAAATTTGCTGCTTTCTAAATGTTTTTTGTCATAATTTAAGGCTGGTGGTCAACGTTATGATGTGTTCATTTTCATTTGAATTATGGTTTAGATGTTTCAAATGTTCTTCAATAATCCTCCAATTAAATTATAAAAAAAAGAAAAAGAGGGTAAAAGCATTTTCCGTCAAAGGATAGCAAATTGCATCAAAGCAGAGGGAAACATTAATCCGCTATTAATCTTTGACTACCCACAGACAAAGATTGTATTATCTACAGAGAACATTTGTGTGATGAGTTTTATTTTAATATATACTGTCAGTTTAAGGAAAACTTTGCAAAGAAACATTTGGGGGGGCAACCATATTGGAATATCAGATTTCTTTTATGAAAATGCTACTTTTCCATCTGTCTGTGTCTGAATAACTCACCAGAAACAAGCAAAGTTACAACCTCCCCCCCCTTATTCCACCCCTCTTTCTCCCTTTGTCTTAAAAAAATATTTATCTGATCCTATGAAAAGGCTTTGCTTTGATAATACTTTTTCCATAGTGGGCCTGTGATGGAGTTGATAAAATGATTATTTTGTGTTTATGTTCTCTTTCTCCTAATCACTCAAATATTGCTTTTCTTTTTATTATTGTTTTATTTCTTTTATTTCTTGATATATATATATATGTGTGTTTCAGTATTCTGTGAGAAGACTCTATTAGTTTCCTTGAATAAAAGTCATGACAGAGTTAAAATCTCAGCCCAAAGTAAAGTTAAAAGCCAGATGTCTTCAAACCCCCTCCTTTCTACTGCACTCCTAACCAACTTCTACCCCTCCCATCAACCAAAGGGAAAATGGCTGGTGAAAGTCTGGAATGTTCGCCTCGTGGCAAGAAACAGACGTCACAAGAAAATACCATATGATGAGCCAATCAGCTACACCCATATGAATGATAAGATAAAGGGAAAACCGCCGCTCCAGACGACACTCTTCAGTGGTGAGTAAAGTTCAAAAACCCAAATGGGTGCAGGCAATGCGTGGTGCAATATAAGGAAAGAAAAATGGACAGCCGCACTCCAATGGATGAAAAGACTTAAAAATAGTGCCTGTTTATTCCAGTCAAAAACTAAAACAGCAAAAACAGCAAACAGTGGGGTAACAAAAGCTGACGCGTTTCACATCGACAACCGATGCTTAGTCATAGCTGTTTTAGTTTTTTGACTGGAATAAACAGGCACTATTTTTAAGTCTTTTCATCCATTGGAGTGCGGCTGTCCATTTTTCTTTCCTTATATTGCACCCATATGAATGATGCTTGCGTATGTCACTTTGGCTATAAAACTGTGGTTTGAATAAAGCTTTTCCTCTTTTTTGCAGTTGGAGGACGATGAGGTCTGTGGTCTGAAATATTTGTCTGCGGTCTACATGCTTACATTGTCATGAATTTGGCTCAGAGGCAGAATAGAACATGTCCTGGAATTGAACAAGGGAATGTCCATTACAGGCCTCCATATACAATATTGCAGTGTTGCCTCCTGTCTAGTTTCAGGGGGAACTTTGGTGCCTGCTCATCACAATCACTTGTAAACACAGAAGTCTGGGCCCAAAGTGACAATACTTTGTGTGGCCATCATTATTTTCCAGCACTGCCTTAACCCTCTTGGGCATAGAGTTCACCAGAGCTTCACAGGTTGCCACTGGAGTCCTCTTGCACTCCTCCAACTTGGCCGCTATGCGCAGTGGGGTCTGGAGGGGTGGCCAGGGGTTGCTCATTGGTCAGCGCAGCCACGTGACCTTGCTGACCAATAAGGACAGTCATGTTGTAACAGGAGGGGGCCATCCCAAAACTGTTCCCACAAAGTTGGGAGTATGAAATTGTCAAAAATGTCTTGGTATGCTGACGCCTTAAGAGTTCCCTTCACTGGAAGGGGCCAAACATCCCCACACCTTAATCCCCCCTCCACCATTGATTTGGATCAATACACAAAGCAAGGCCAATAAAGAAATGGATGAGGGAGTTTGGGGTGGATGAACTTGTCCTGACCTAAACCCGACAGAACATCTTTGGGATGAATTAGAGGAGAGACTGCGAGCCATGCCTTCTTGTCCAACATCAGTGCCTCACAAATGCGCTTCTGGCAGAAAATTCCTATAGACACACTCCTAAACCTTGTGGACAGCCTTCTCAGAAGAGTTAAAGTTATTATAGCTGCATAGGGTGGACCAACTCAATATTGAACTCTATTTTACTAAAACTTTGGTAATATAGTGTGTTTCCCAATGTATCAGGTTTTTAAAAGAAAGTTATAGTGTTGTATGATAGCGAGCCGAACACATCCCCCCCCCCCCCGGCTCGGTTCGCTCCAGAACTTGCGAACAGGCAAAAAATGTGTTTGAACATGCGAACACCATTAACCACTTAAGGACCCCCGCACGCACATATACGGCCACAGAAGGGCACGTACAGGCACAAGGGCGTAAATTTACGTCCCCGCCTGAGTGCGGTTCGGGGGTCCCATCGGGACCCCCTCCGCGGCGTGCGGGAGTACCCCTGGCTCCGGGAGCGATCCGGCATCTGGGGGCGGATGTCGGTGAATACCCGCCCCCCCGCGATCGCTCCCAGCCAATGGGAGCGCGCTCCCATCCTGTCATTTCCTCCTCCTGTGTTTACACAGGAAGGAGGAAATGATGTAATCTCTCATCGCAGCGCTGTTTCCCAGCGCTGCTGATGAGAGAAGACACCACAAGTAAGTGTGCACCAACACAACACTGACACACACTCACATAGGCATATTAACCCCTTGTGATTGCCCCCCCCCACCCCCCTGTCACAGTGTCACTGAATGCAGTGATCTAATCACTGCATTTAGTGTCAGTGTGACAGACAGTGTAAAAAAAAGTTAGTGTTAGGTTCAGGATAGCCCCCCCACCCCCCTAATAAAGTTTTAACCCCCTGATCACCGCCCTAGTTAACCCTTTCACTCCCTATTGCCAGCGCCACTAAGCGATCATTTTTCTGATCGCTGTATTAGTGTCGCTGTTCCCGCTAGGTAGCTATTTTTTTTTATTGCGATTTTTTTTTTTACTAAAGACATGTGGCTAAATAAGTTTTGGCCTAAATGTTTGACTAAAATTTAGTTTATTTGATTTTTTTTTTAACAAAAAGTAAAAAATAGTGTTTTTTTTTCAAAAATGTCGCTCTATTTTTGTATATAGCGCAAAAAATAAAAATCGCAGAGGTGATCAAATACCACCAAAAGAAAGCTCTATTTGTGGGAAGAAAAGGACGCAAATTTTGTTTGGGAGCCACGTCGCACGACCGCGCAATTGTCTGTTAAAGCGACGCAGTGCCGAATCGCAAAAACACCTTGGGTCATTTACCAGCGTATTGGTCCGGGTCTTAAGTGGTTAAAGTCTATGGGACACAGCTATAACAGCTGTCAAAGCGAGAAGCATCATCAGTCGGCAGGAGCCTCCCATTTCGGTCATCGGGCGATGTGGATTTACATCGCTGGATATTTTTATTTTTTTTATTTTGAAATAAAGGACTTGTCCCAAGCTGTCTCTTGTCTTTTTTAGTATTTTTGACACTTTTTTGGGAAATGGTAGGGGTACAATGTCCCGTTACCAATTCACATAGGGGAAACCGGGATCTGGGGGTTTCCAGATTCCACTAAGCCCCCCCACCCACAGACCCCCACAACCACTGGGCAAGGGTTGTGGGGATGAGGCCCTTGTCCCCATCAACATGGGGAAAAGGTGCTTTGGGGGTTAGACCCCAAAGCACCCTTCCCATGTTGAGGGCATGCGCGATTTTTGGGGGGACTCTTATGCCATTTTTTTTTATTTTGGTGCAGGGTTCCCCTAAATAATCTTTCCAGACTTGAAGGACCTGGTATGGATTTTGGGGGTACCCCCACACATTTTTTTTTACATTTTTGGTTCGGGGTAACCCTTAATATTCATACCAGACCCAAAGGACCTGGTAATGGACTGGGAGGGAACAATGCTGTTTTCTTCAATGAGTTTTATGTAATACCTGGACCCGACAATTTATTACAGCCACGATCAGTTTTAAATTACTTTTTTCCTTTAGAAATGTAATTTTGCTGTGGTAATGTTCTAAACACGGGAAAAATGTGCCACTTTACAGGCATACTATAGACACCCCCAGGTACGAAATTTAAAGGAATATTTCACTTTTATCATTTCACTTTAAGCATTATTAAAATCACCCCTCCCAAAAAAACGTCAGTTTTTAAAACTTTTTTTGCATTGATACATGTCCCCTGGGGCAGGACCCGGGTCCCCAAACACTTTTTATGACAATAACTTGCATCCAAGACTTTAAAATTAGCACTTTTGGTTTTACATGTTATTGTCCCATAGACTTTAACGGGGTTCCACGGCTTTCGGATTTGCCCCGAACTCCACATAATGTTCGTTGTTCGCTGAACTTCGGAACAACCAAAATTTGGCCTGAACTTATGCTCAGGCCGAACCGTTCGCCAAACCCTATTGTATGATTGAAAGGAGGTAAAGCATATACAATGAGGATGTGAAGGGTGAGTCTAGGATATTGTTGCTCAACCTGTGGCCCTCCAGATGCTGCAGAACTACAAGTCCCATCATGCCTCTGCCTTTGGGAGTCATGCTTGTAACTGTCAGTGGCTTGCAATGCCTCATGGGACTTATAGTTCTGCAACAGCTGGAGGGACAAAGGTTGAGCACCCATGGAGAGGAGTGGAGTTCCCACTAGTTCCCAAATTGAAGATAGAGAGAAATAGATCCAAATAAAAAGTTGGGGGAATGGGGTCTGAGTTGTAACTTTAATTGTTCAGGTAACTACAAGTGTTTTCTGCTATTGGTATATATTAAATATTCAAGGAAAAATCTTGGCATGTTAAATGAGATCATAAAAAAGACTGCACAGAAAGCAATTTTTACCTTCAGCCTTCGCATAATATAAAGGAGAAAGATTTATGAAAAGGCATAAAAAAGCAGTTGCTTTCAATAGTATTTTACACTCATATAAACACAATATTAATGTCGGCTTTTACATTCGATATGGGGCTATGGCGCTACGGAGCTCTGTCACTCAGCAAACTGTGTCCTCCAAAATGTTATGTGTGTCCGACTTCAAGAACTACCCCCAACTTTGGCACACACAAAAAAATGGACCAAACAAAGTAAAAACATTTAAATTCGTGAAATTAAACTTTTTACTTGCAATATTTTTTTTTAGCTTTTCAGAGCCTGAGGGGCATATCGCTGTGTATAATATAGACTTTGGTTGAATGCCTCACAACAGTTTTCTCTAACCAGTAGCTTGGGAGCCACATGGGAATCTCATCTACCCTTAAAGTAAATGTATAATTATATGAAAAAAATCACTTCTGTTGAATCATTTACTGCTTTGCTGTGAATAGCCTGTTGGAATTTGATATCCTGCTGTTCAGCTCCATTTACACATAATTGAAAGCTTCAGAGAAGACACACAGCCCCCTACCTGTTTAGACTAGTACTACATCTCCCAACAGTCCTTTACCTATACCTACTAACCCATATTTACTAGAGTATGCGCACCTTCAAATTACATTTTTACTTAACTTAGTAAATACGGTGAAACAAAGTAGAAAGCCCCATGTGATGAATACTTAATTATGTGCAAAGAAAATGAATACTATTTAATATATATATATATATATATATATATATATATATATATATATATATATATATATATACAGGTGGTTCTCAAAAAAATAGCATATTGTGATAAAGTTCATTCTTTTCTGTAATGTACTGATAAACATTAGACTTTCATTAATTTTAGATTCATTACACACAACTGAAGTAGTTCAAGCCTTTTCTTGTTTTAATATTGATGATTTTGGCATACAGCTCATGAAAACCCAAAATTCCTATCTCAAAAAATTAGCATATCATGAAAAGGTTCTCTAAACAAGCTCTTAACCTAATCATCTGAATCAACTAATTAACTCTAAACACCTGCAAAAGATTCCTGAGGCTTTTAAAAACTCCCAGCCTGGTTCATTACTCCAAACCGCAATTATGGGTAAGACTACCGACCTGACTGCTGTCCAGAAGGCCATCATTGACACCCTCAAGCAAGAGGGTAAGACACAGAAAGAAATTTCTGAACGAATAGGCTGTTCCCAGAGTGCTGTATCAAGGCACCTCAGTGGGAAGTCTGTGGGAAGGAAAAAGTGTGGCAGAAAACGCTGCACAACGAGAAGAGGTGACCGGACCCTGAGGAAGATTGTGGAGAAGGACCGATTCCAGACCTTGGGGGACCTGCGGAAGCAGTGGACTGAGTCTGGAGTAGAAACATCCAGAGCCACTGTGTACAGGCGTGTGCAGGAAATGGGCTACAGGTGCCGCATTCCCCAGGTCAAGCCACTTTTCAACCAGAAACAGCGGCAGAAGCGCCTGACCTGGGCTACAGAGAAGCAACACTGGACTGTTGCTCAGTGGTCCAAAGTACTTTTTTCGGATGAAAGCTAATTTTGCATGTCGATCGGTAATAAAGGTGCCAGAGTCTGGAGGAAGACTGGGGAGAGGGAAATGCCAAAATGCCTGAAGTCCAGTGTCAAGTACCCACAGTCAGTGATGGTCTGGGGTGCCATGTCAGCTGCTGGTGTTGGTCCACTGTGTTTTATCAAGGGCAGGGTGAATGCAGCTAGCTATCAGGAGATTTTGGAGCACTTGATGCTTCCATCTGCTGAAAAGCTTTATGGAGATGAAGATTTCATTTTTCAGCACGACCTGGCACCTGCTCACAGTGCCAAAACCACTGGTAAATGGTTTACTGACCATGGTATTACTGTGCTCAATTGGCCTGCCAACTCTCCTGACCTGAACCCCATAGAGAATCTGTGGGATATTGGGAAGAGAAAGTTGAGAGACGCAAGACCCAACACTCTGGATTAGCTTAAGGCCGCTACCGAAGCATCCTGGGCCTCCATAACACCTCAGCAGTGCCACAGGCTGATTGCCTCCATGCCACGCCGCATTAAGCAGTCATTTCTGCAAAAGGATTCCCGACCAAGTACTGAGTGCATAACTGAACAGAATTATTTGAAGGTTGACTTTTTTTTTATTAAAAACACTTTTCTTTTATTGGTCGGATGAAATATGCTAATTTTTTGAGATAGGAATTTGGGGTTTTCATGAGCTGTATGCCAAAATCATCAATATTAAAACAAGAAAAGGCTTGAACTACTTCAGTTGTGTGTAATGAATCTAAAATATATGAAAGTCTAATGTTTATCAGTACATTACAGAAAATAATGAACTTTATCACAATATGCTAATTTTTTGAGAACCACCTGTATAGCATTTTTGCTTGCATAGAGTATGATTGGATAATTGCAGTCAGCACAACTTCACCTCATTTACTTCGTTAAGTGAATTTTCTCATACCTTGAAGCTTATTTTCTATTTTTTTGCATTCTCTTTTTAAGTCTTATTGATGTTTATTCAGTCAATTGATGTTTAATTAAAGTGTAAACCCACTCTCGTCCTTTCTAAACTACTGCCATAATGCTGATCTATAAGGATATAGATGCCTCCTGCATGTATCCTCACCTGTCAAATGTCTCCCCTCTAACTGCAGATTCTGTGGGTGGATCTGTTGTCTGGAGCTCGGTGGGTGGAGTCGTGATGTCAGTTGACTCCCCGCCTTCCTCTACACTCCCCTAACATCCAGTTAAAAGCCAAAAAAATAACCACATGATTTTAGAAAAGGAGTGGGGGTGGGAATTAATAAATAATGCCTGTCTCCAGGCTAGTGCATGAGATATGTAAATAACCTGTCACTCACAGCAAGTACGGACTAAGGTTTTTCTCTGTAAGTCTGTTTTATTTCACTGAACAATAAAAGAGGATTTATCAGAGCTGGATTAACTCTGTGTGGCAAGACTAGGCACAGATGATAGGAAATCTTATACTCTACATTGTGACAGCAAAAAAATAAATACAAATTTTCGGGTTTACATCCACTTTAATTAAAGCTCATCTACTATACTATGTTCATTTATGTTTACCTACTCCTACAATAATGTAACCCTGTGCAATAATTTTTTATACTATATGCATTATTTGTATATTTGTATACGTTAAAACTTTTTCAATAAAAATATATTGTGAAAAAAATAAAAGAAGAATTTTCTCTTGGTAAAGTGTATTTTTTTTTTTCCTTTGTAAATAAGGTGAAACTAAATAAATACCCCATGTAATGAATACTTAATTATATGCAAGGAAATAAAGAAATACATAAATACATTAATTAATAATAATAATAATAATAATAATAATAAAAAGTTTTATATATATATATATATATATATATATATATATATATATATATATATATATATATATATATATATATATATATTATATAGTGCATTTTTGCTGGCATAGAGTATGATTGGATAAGTACAGACAGCACAACTTCACCTCATTTACTTCTCTAAGTGAATTTTCTCATACCTTGAAGTTCATTTTCTCCTGTTTTTTTATTTTCTTTATAAGTCTTATTGATGTTTATTCAGTTAATTGGCATTTAATTAAAGCTCTAATTCTACTATGCTCATTTATGTTTACCTACTCCCACTACCATGTAACCCCGTTCAATAATGTTTTATACAATATGCATTAATTTTAGATTTGTATACATTAAAACTTTTTCAATAAAAATATATTGTGAAAAAAACAAAACAGGAATTTTTCTCTTGGTAAAGTGAATTTTCATCTTAGTGAGGTGATTCACCATATTTACCATTAAAAAAAATGGATTTTCACTTGCATGATTGAAATTCACCTCATTCACTGATCGAAGAAAAAAATAATTTTGCTTAATTAATGAGGTGAAGATGTGCTCTCTTCAATAAGCTAATCATAAAATCTGTTTTATGTTTTATTTTTCCTTTCACATGATTTTTTGCATACTGAATTTTTACTTTTTTGCCTCAGATAAGTGGAAATTCATTTTGGAAGTGAAAATTCTCTACTCCTTTAGTAAACCCGGGTCACTGTATATAGATAAAGGGAGATGAAGTTCTTACTTGAGACAGGTAGAGGGCTCCCTACCACCTCTGATACTTTCAACTGTGTTTGAAATGTGAAAGAAGGATATAACATTTCAGCAGGCTATTCACAAAAAAGTAGTAAAACCATCCAACAGACATTCTTTTTTTGCATAATCATACATTTGCACTTCTGCGCAAATCACATTAGTTGTACAGCGAGCGCTTTAAGGAGTATAAGGGGGCATGTGTCCATAAGGAGCCGATGTTCATGCCCGGCGGCCGCGATCTCCGTTGGGCAACCGCGATCGCTCCTGACAGAGCGAGGACGGGGATTTATGTGTGTAAAAATTTACAGTACTAACACAAACCTGTTTTGGAGCAGTTGGCATGGGTTTCATCACTAGAGTCTTCACAGTCATTATCTCCATCACACACCCAGTGCGCTGGGATACAACGATCACTGGAACATCGAAACTGCTTCTCCGAACACGAAACTGAACATCCCGATTCATCACTGCCATCTCCACAGTCATCATCTAAAAACAAGAATTATGATGTGTATTAAAATGATTTCTTCATTAGATTACCTGTGGTGGGTGCTGTGCCTTTGCATCAAAGATATTCCCTAGCCCCTTGCCAACTGGGAATTTACCTTATGATTTTGACGTTCAATACCGGGGTTATGGCTGCAGCTAGATGCCACAACCCCAGTATATATTTTTTTCCCTCAGGTGGCCCCCTTACCAAAAAAAAAAAAATTATCCCAGCTGCGGATCACTTTTACAAGTGGCGGGAAAAATGCCCCACCTTCGGGTGATTCCTGGTAGTTCCCGGACTTACATTAGCGATTGGTAAACCATCCTGAATTGGCAGTGTTTTTCTATAGAGATGAGCAATGGCAAAATGGCGACTGCTCATCTCTATGCCCTTGGAGGACCGGAGCAACATCATACGCCACCTTCATCTCTCGGGCCATGTAAACATGTTTTTTTCTCCCTTAAAGTGGATGTAAACCCTCCATACACCCAGTGTAGTGAGCAGCCTCAGATGATAATGCAAAAGGAAGGAAGGATTTCTGGACAGCCTCACTCCAAAAACGGGTTGCTTTTATTGTATAAAAACACAGGATACATGCCACAGCAAAGGCTGACGCGTTTCACACTAAACTTTAGTGCTTAGTCATAGCTATGATTAAGCACTAAAGTTTAGTGTGAAACGCATCAGCTTGTACCTCGTTTGTTGTGGCATGTATCCTGTGTTTTTTATTTTTCAATAAAAGCAACACGTTTTTGGAGTGCGGCTGTCCAAAAATCCTTCCTTCCTTTTGCATTATCCTATGCATTGCCAGCACCCGTGGCTTCAGATTTGGTGGGGAGATTCTTAATTGGTATGCTTGAGCGGTGATCATTTCTCTCTATTAGCCTCAGATGATACACAGAGATGAACCAAATCTCCCTACATTGGTTGTATATGTATATCTGCTGTCTTTACATTTATATACTGTTTAGAAAGTTGAGATGGTGTTAGGAGGTTTTCTCTTCCTGGTTATCACAGGGTGTGATGTCTGGACATACAGCCAAGATAGCTAACATTGCTAATTGGAGGAAAGGCACACACCCCCTCTCATCATAGGCAGAGACTCTCAGAGCTGTTTTGTAATAGGAGCTGCTCTCTGCTAATCTATTTTAGCAACCTCCTTTGACAAAAGATTCAGGCTGCTTTTGTCTAAAAAGTCAAAAAATATGGTAGGAGTTCTCAGGCTGATAACAGAGGAACGACATAGCTCATTGAGAGCTATAAGACTTAGCTCATTGAAAAGAGATAACAAAACACTGCAGATATATGTGTCCAGCTCAAATTTCATGAATCGGGTTTACATCCACTGATATATACTGTATCTATTGGCGTATAACACTCACTTTTTTACCCTGAAAATAGAGGGTAAACTGTGCCTGCGTGTTATACGCAGGGGGCCGTGGAAAGTTTTTTTCCTGAAACTTCCCTCTTAAAATTAGGGAGCGTGTTATACGTCTGTGCGTGTTATACGCCGATAAATACGGTATATATATATTTATATTTTTTTATAATTCTAATTTCAGCTTGTCACCTGAAGCTGGAGCAGTGCAGGCATGCTTGCATTTTCATTATTTTTTCGTGATCAATAACATAAAAACACAAATTCTCACACAATGCACACAGTATATGCTATATACAACAAGGCTATATGATGATCATCAAGTAGTCGATAACGTCAAAAGAGCTGCTGTATTCTCAAAATGGAATGGGAAATGACTCTATGGTATCACCCACATCTAGAGTAAATGGAGACACATGCCAAGTACAATACTCGCCTGAGTCACATCGCCATTTGTGGCTGACACATCGTCCATTTCCACAAACAAACTGCGTCACAGGATCACAGGTCTGCATCTCTGCGGGGGAAACACATTTAAATGTTCATCATTAGATGAAGAATTTTACTTTTACGACAAAACAGAATTTACACAGAGCAAGAAATATTCAAGATGACAAAGCAACAGGGACTTTAAAGGGGTTGTACTGTGAGACTGTTTTGATGTTTAATTTTGAAAGCCTATAAGTTTGGCCCTGAGCATTCTAAAGCCCTTAAAGGGCCGACAGTTCTAAGGGGTTAAATTAGAATTATACAAACAATTATTAGTTAGTTAAACCCACAAGTGTTTTTTTTTACACTACTATTACTTTATACTGGCTTTAAAAATTTACAAATACAGCAATTTAGAAATAGAATGAAAGGTTAGGCACTGGAAAAAAAAATTTGACAGATAAGTAGTGCAATTTATATACAACTACAGTGGAACCTTGGATTATGAGCATAATATGTTCCAGGAGAATGCTTGTAATACAAAATACTCGCATAGAAAAGCGAGTTTCCCCATTGAAGTCAATGGAAACGAAAATAATTTGTTCTGCATTGACTTCAATGGCATGCAATACTGCATGTGGCCAGAGGTAGGGGTGCCAGAGCCTTGAAAATACTCAGAAAGGCTCAGGGACAGCTCGGCTGAACTCAGAAAGGCTCAGGAACGTATTTCCGAATGGCTCCAATCGGCTCTGGCACTCCCACAACTCTGGCCAAATGCGGTATTGCACAACACTGAGGCCTCGTACACACAACTGTTTTCCTCGGCAAAATCCATCAAGAAAAATGTTGGCAGAGCATTTTTGCCAAGAAAAACGGTTGTGTGTCTGTTTTTCGCCGAGAAAACTGTCATGGATCTCGACGAGCAAAAAAGAGAACATGCTCTCTTTTTTCTCGTCAGGCGTCTCAATTTCCTCTTTGTGCTTCTCGTCGGGCTGGTTTACGATGAGAAACACATTTGTGTGAATGCTTAGAAACCCGCGCATGCTCAAATAAAGTATGAAAGGGGAGCGCGCCTTCGGTAAAAGTAGCGTTTGTAATGGAGATAGCACATTCGTCACGCTGTAACAGACTGAAAAGCGCGAATCGTCTCTTACCAAACTTTTACTAACACGCAGAAACATGAGATTAGCAAAGGCAGCACCAAGGGTGGCGCCAGTGGAATGGAACTTCCCTTTTATAGTGCCGTGTTGTACGTCACCGCGTTTGAGAACAACGAGATTTTGTCTTGACAGTGTGTACGCAAAGAAAGCTTGTCAAGATTCTCGTCAAGGAAGACAACGTTTCTTTTATGACGAGATTCTCGGTCGTGTGTATGAGGCCTGTGGCTTGAATCCTGCTTGTTTTGGGAGACAACACTCGCAAACTAATTAAATTTTTTTTTAAAAAAATTACATTAAAAAAATGTATAAAAAAAAAATGCTCCTATTGTGAAACGCTTGTTAACTGTGTTACTTGCAATCCAAGGTTTCACTGTATATAGATCAGACCAAAATGAGGGACAAATAAGAAGGAAAGAGGGAAAGAGAGACTTTGTTCCCAATAGGGACAGTCCCTCGTGATCAGGGACAGTCCCTCGAAATCAGGGACAATTGGGAGCTATGTACATAGCAACAGTAGATGTATTCCGGCAGAGAAAGAAGAAAGCCAGTAAAAAGGTACAATTTGTCAGAGCCGGTCTATAACCAAAACACCCACTTTAGGCAGGCTGACTCTTTAAAGATTCTCTGCGTCGTATTGGAAAAATGTAAATCAATATGAATATAATAGTAAATTCATTTTAAAAACCCACTTCCTGGCATTCTGTCCCAGCCTATATGTCACTGCAAATGTATTTTGCGGCATGAAAAATAAATGCAGCTGTTCGTGATGTAGGTGTAAGCACTTGCAGGATTTATTCTAAAGGTTACTGTTTTTGTTGTGCGCTGTCATAGCTAGTAGAGTCATTAGAACGTGCGTGTATATTTCTCACCTCCAGATTTAGTTGGATTAGTACAGGGGGTGAAATTTACAGCGTGCTTAAAATGTTCACAGTTTTAAATTGAAGATCCTGCTTTTATACCAACGATTCATCCACCCACACTATAATATTCTTCTTCCTTTGCTTAATAGTTATGTCCATGCAGGAAAGACATAAAGAAATACACAGTGGCATCATTTATCTACTGTACATTTAAGAAGACTAAGCCATTCTTATGGTTTACAACAGCCAACCAGTAGGGATGAGCTCCGCGTTCGATTCGAACATTGTCTGTTCTTACGTTCGACGAAATTCGAACAAAACGGGTCGTTCGCGCCAAATTCGAGTGACGCGCAATGGCCCATAATTCACTGCGGCATTGCGCTCTGATGATTGGCCAAACGTGCACTATGACCCTGCATGCTTGGCCAATCACAGCGCGCAAAAAAACGGAGAGCCATAATTGGCCAAAGCCAGGGTGGCTTTGGCCAATTATGGCTCAGGGCTTTAGCACACGTCCCACACTATATAAGGCCTCCTGCTGGGCAGCCTCGTGTAGTGTGTTCCAGCGCTGAACAGAGATCAGTCAGAGAGACAGAGAGATAGTCTTTTTATATAGCTATATAGAGCAGGCAGGCTAGTCAGTTTAGCTTAATTTACAGTGTGTAGATGATATATATACATCCCAGGAGTTGTACATATATTTATACATTGTATAGCTTAGCTAGATCAGTTCTTCCTAATTTACTGGCAGGCAGGTAATTGTGCTATTTAAAGACGTTATCACAAGTATAGACAGGTACAATAGTTAAAGGAATTTTTCTTATTTTTTTTTTATTTAAGCATCAATAAAATCACTGCTCCTGGAGCAGTGATTTTAATGATGCTTAAATAAAATAAAAAAAAAATCCTTTAAATATTGTACCTACTGGGTGTCTATAGTTTGCCTGTGAAAACGTCTTTGAGAACCCGGGTCTTGCCCGACGGAACATGTATCAATGGAAAAAAGTTAAAAAAACGGTACATGTTCCTTGGGGCAAGACCTGGGTTCTCAAAGACGTTTTCCAACAATAACTTGAATATTGGTCTTTAAAATGAGCACTTTTGAATTCGAACGTTCGAGTCCCATAGACTTCAATGGTGTTCTAAATGTTCGCGCAAACGTGGTCTGTTCGAACGTTCTGGTGCGAACCGAACGCGGGGGTGTTCGGCTCATCCCTACCAACCAGACACCTTGTTTCATTTTCCCAGGGCTAGGGTGACCAGGTGTCCCGGATTGCCCGGGACAGTCCCACATTTTGCAGGTCTGTCCCGGGCACATTCATTCCTGGACAATACAGTTTACCGGAATGAAACTGACACAGCCACCCCCCAGGCCAATCTGATGCCCCCAAAAAAGGCCGCCACATCACTGCTTTACTCACCGACAGTACTTGTTCTGGCCGGGAATGCCTGGAGAAGCACAATTCTGCCCCCTGCTTGTGATTGGAGAAATCATAAATCCCGCCTCTTGTGTCCAATCACTGTGCTGTGATTCGTTACAGCAGAAGCTGATTTTTGGGAAGGGAGGGTGTCCCTAAGATGGTAGTTTGGAAATGTGGTCACCCTACGCAGGGAAGCTCTATAAAGCACTAGAGCAGTGGTTCCCAACTCCTGTCCTCAGGACCCACTAACAGGCCAGATTTTAAGTATTACCTTGGGGAGATGCAGACTAAAATCAGGGTCGTTTTAAGGTAGGGCAAAATGGGCAGCTGCCCTGGGCTCTGTCATTGTTGTGGGGCCCAAAGCAGCTGCCTCATACTTGCCAACTATCCCAGTTTAATTTCCCGTGTTCCTTTAAATTTTAGTCCTGTACTGTGTCCTGATATCACAGTGTGAAGTGCTGCTACTGATGCTGTTCAGCTCTGCCCTAGTGTTGTGTACAGATGACACACCTTCAGACCCTGTGTTTACATGTAAATAACCGTTATTCATATGTAAATAATGAGAGCAATTATATGTAAATACCTGCAGTATTTATATGTAAATATCTGAGCTCGGCGGCATTCATATGTAAATAAAGGAGGCATTCATATGTATATCATGCTCCTCTGCAGTGAAGAGATGATGTGCTGTAACCTCTAGCAACCAATCAGTGAGCAGTATTACTGTACAGTAATCTCTAGCAACCAATCAACAAGAAGAAACCTAGCAACTCTAGCAACTAATCAGTCGTGGCAATCAGTCTAGCAACCAGTCGGTAAGTGGTAATGATATGCTGATACAGTAAACTGATTTTAAGTCTAGCTGATATTTATTGTATGTCTCAGAGCAGGCGAGGGTCCAATCAACATTGAAAATGGCCCTGACTAGAATACTGCAATAACTGAGCAGCAAATGATATCACCTGTGACCCGGTCCAAAGCTCCATGACCGCGCTAGCAGGACCCGCGGACCCGATCGCCGTCCGATGTCCCACGATTGGGTCACAGGAGCTGAAGAACGGGGAGAGTGTGTGTAAACAAACCTTCCCCATTCTTTTCTGTGGCTTACCACTGATCGACTGTTCCCTGTCATAGGAAACGACGATCAGTTACGTCACACATCCAGCCACACCCCCTACAGTAAGAATCACAAACTAGGACACACTTTAGAGCCCCCTGGAGGGTTAACCCCTTCACCACCATTGTCATTTTCACAGTAATCAGTACATTTTTATAGCACTTTTCGCTGTGAAAATGACAATGGTCCCAAAAATGTGTCAAAAGTGTCCAATGTGTCCAGCATAAAGTCACAGTCATGAAAAAAATTGCTGATCGCTGACATTAGTAGTAAAATAAATAAAAAAAAATGCCATAAAACTATCTCCTATTTTGTAAACGCAATAAATTCGATAAACGCTTATTGCGATTTTTTTTTACCAAAAATATGTAGAAGAATACGTATCGGCCTAAACTGAGGAAACAAACGTTTTTTTATATCTTTTTTGGGAATATTTATTGTATCAAAAATTAAAAAATATATATATATTTTTTTAAATTGTCGCTCTATTTTTGTTTATAGCACAAAAAATAAAAAACACAGAGGTGATTAAATACCACCAACAGAAAGCTCTATTTGTGGGGAAAAAAGGACGCCAATTTTGTTTGGGAGCCACGTCGCACGACCGCGCAATTTTCAGTTAAACCAACACAGTGCCGAATCGCAAAAAGGGGCCAGGTCCTTTACCTGCATAATGGTCCGGGTCTTAAGTGGTTAAAAGTGGGGTATGCCTGTATTTCTCTGCTGTATTCAGCTTCTTTTGTATTCTTTTTATTCAGGTTTTTATCTTCTCTCTGTACTCATTTTTATGGAGAAGCAACAGAACTATAATAACTATAATAACTTCCCCCTCTCCATAACATAGATGACTGTATAGTCCAGAAGGACCACATTGACTCTACTTTCTATACCAATGACCTTCAAGTCGTGTACATATGTTTCTTTTTTTTTAAGTCTTGTCTTTTCAGCTGCAAATGACTAATCTGTGATATTTCACTCTAAATATTCCCATGTTCTATACAGTACAATTCTTTAAAACAATGACTCAGAGCTGTAATGTAAAATGTTTTTCTGTAGCTATCTGATATTCAGAAATTTAAAGTGTAACTAAAGGCATTTTTTTTTTTAAAGTTGTAGACAGAGTAGAGATGGATTATAACACCTAGTGGGTGTTTATTGCTGTCTGGGTCCTATCCTGTTTGCCATCATCATTCAGAGGGAAAGTAAAGGAAAATCCCACATTTTGGGTTGTTCCCAGAAAAGTAATAGATGGGAAATCTTTCAATGGGGGACACTAGTTCTGATGACATGGGGGGGGGCAAGGGATTCCCTTAACTAGATGCTGACCGCCCGCCGTCATATTACTGCGGGACAGTGGCACTGCTGGGCGAGAGCCCGTAGCTATACGTCCGCTCTAAAGCGGCCGCTAGGGGGTGCGTTCGCGTCCCTGCTCGCCCCTGCGCGGGTCCTGTTAATGGGGGAAACGCTGATCTTCTGTTCATACAATACAGTGATTTCCCCTCGTGAGGCCACCCCCCCATACAGTTAGAACACACCCAGGAACACACTTAACCCCTTCCCTGCCCCTAGTGTTAACCCCTTCACTGCCAATGGCATTTTTATAGTAATACAATGCATTTTTATAGCATTGATCGCTATAAAAATGCCAATGGCCCTAAAAATGTGTCAAAAGTGTCCGAAGTGCCCGCCATAATGTCGCAGTACTGAAAAAAATGCTGATCGCCGCCATTACTAGTAAAAAAAAAATATTAATAAAAATGCCATAAAACGACCCCCTATTTTGTAAATGCTATAACTTTTGCGCAAACCAATCAATAAACGCTTATTGCGATTTTTTTAACGAAAAATATGTAGAAGAATACGTATCGGACTAAACTGAGGAAAAAAAATGTTTTTTTTTATATATTTTTGGGGGATATTTATTATAGCAAATACCACCAAAAGAAAGCTCTATTTGTGGGGAAAAAAGCCAATTTTGTTTGGGAGCCACGTCGCACGACCGCGCAATTGTCAGTTAAAGCGACGCAGTGCCGAATCACAAAAAGTGCTCTGGTCATTGGACAGCAATATGGTCCGGGGCTAAAGTGGTTAAAGGAGCTGTAAAGTCTCAAAGGTTTTTCACCCTAATGCATGCAGCTGCCCACCAGAGCCCCGATCAAACCCAATCATTCCAGCGTTGAGAACGTGCCCTGCAGCTCCAGCTGCTGTTTCGGGTCTTCATTGGATAGCCATTGGCTCTGGCTGCTGTCTATCAAATCCAGTGACATGAGAGCAAGGGGGGGGCAATGCCAGTGTTGCCAACCATCAGTATTTTTACGGACAGTTCATAAAAACAGACACTTTTTTCCCCCGTTCGTAAATGTCTGTGGTTGCGGATTCCCGCAACCACAGACATTTACGAACAGGGGAAAAAAAGTGTCTGTTTTTATGAACTGTACGTAAAAATAGCCGAGATTGGTTCGGCTTGGAACTGCGCATGGAGATTGGAGGCAGGGGGTGATGGTGGCTGTGTTGGCACCGCAGAGGGGGATGGAGGCAGGGGGAGATTGGAGGCAGGGGGTGTTAGTGGCAGGGGGTGATTGGAGGCAGGTGGTGTTGTGGCACTGCAGAGGGGGATGGTGACAGGGGACGATGGAGGCAGGTGGTGATTGGAGGCAGGTGGTGATTGGAGGCAGAGGGAAATTGGAGGCAGGGAGAGTTTGTGGCACCACAGCGGGGTTGAAGGCAGGGGGTGTTGGTGGCAGAGGGGAAAGGATGCAGGGGGTGATGTAACTAAATAATTTGCCCTTATTATATTGAAAATAACAAAAATATATATTTTTTTTTACCTTAATATCTATCTTAAATCACATTGCTATTTGCCTAGCGTACTTGTTTGTAGCCAAAATACTGAAATTTGCACCTAGAAATGTAATTTAGTAACTCAGAGGTATTTAATCACCTCTGTAGTTTTTATTGTTTGTGCTATAAACAAAAAATATATATATATATTTTTTACTTTCTGCAAAAAAAAAAAAAAAAAAAATGTAAAAAAAAAAAAAATCTTCATCATTTTAGGTCAATATGTATTCTGCTACGTATTTTTGGTAAACAAAAAAAAAAATCCCAATAAGTGTATATTGATTGGTTTGCACAAAAGTTTTAGCGTCTTCAAAGTATGGATTTTTTTTTCGACTAATGGTGGCGATCAGCAGCTTAAAGCGGGACTGCGATATTAAAGTATAGTAAAAATAGCCGAGATTGGTTCGGCTTGGAATTGCGCATGGAGATTGGAGGCAGGGGGTGATGGTGGCTGTGGTGGCACCGCAGAGGGGGATGGAGGCAGGGGAGATTGGAGGCAGGGGGTGTTAGTGGCAGGGGGTGATTGGAGGCAGGGGGTGATTGGAGGCAGGTGGTGTTGTGGCAATGCAGAGGGGGATGGTGGCAGGGGACGATGGAGGCAGGTGGTGATTGGAGGCAGAGGGAAATTGGAGGCAGGGAGAGTTTGTGGCACCACAGAGGGGTTGAAGGCAGGGGGTGTTGGTGGCAGAGGGGAAAGGATGCAGGGGGTGATGTAACTAAATAATTTGCCCTTATTATATTGAAAATAACAAAAATATATATATTTTTTTACCTTAATATCTATCTTAAATCACATTGCTATTTGCCTAGCGTACTTGTTTGTAGCCAAAATACTGAAATTTGCACCTAGAAATGTAATTTAGTAACTCAGAGGTATTTAATCACCTCTGTAGTTTTTATTGTTTGTGCTATAAACAAAAAATATATATATATTTTTTACTTTCTGCAGAAAAAAAAAAAAAATGTAAAAAAAAAAAAATCTTCATCATTTTAGGTCAATATGTATTCTGCTACATATTTTTGGTAAACAAAAAAAAAATCCCAATAAGTGTATATTGATTGGTTTGCACAAAAGTTTTAGCGTCTTCAAAGTATGGATTTTTTTTCTACTAATGGTGCCGATCAGCAGCTTAAAGCGGGACTGCGATATTGCATTGGACAGTCGGGACACTAACTGATATGTTTGACACTTTTTGGAGACCGGTGACAGTAATAAAGTGATCAGTGCTAAAAAATATGGACTGTTTTGCCCTGAACACACGATCGGTTCGTCTGATGTAAACAAATCGATGGATTTTTTCATCGGATATTTGATGAAGCTAACTTTCATCAGTCTTGCCAACACACCATGCGTTAAAAATCCGATCGTGTCCAACGTGGTGATGTAAAACACAACGACGTGCAGAGAAAAATTAAGTTTAATGTTTCCGAGCATGCGTCGACTTGATTCTGAGAATGCGTGGATTTTTGACCGATGGATTTCCCCACAGACGATTGTTTTTTTTTATCGTTTTTTTTAACCATTCCCGATGGAAAAAAACTGATTTGGCCCACACGATCGGTTCGTCCATCGGTCCGTTTTTATCAGACGAACCGATCATGTGTACTAATGACACTGGCTGGGAAGGGGTTAAAATCAGGGACAATCAAAGGGTTAAATGTGTTCCTAACTGGTGTTTTACTAGACTGTGGGAGGGGCTTGTACAAGTGGAGGGCATGGATCCATCTTCCTGCTTTGCAGAGAGACAGAAAGACAGGATCCATACCTTCCCTGCTGACAAAACGTGAATCTGCTATGTTTACATAAGCAGACTGCTGTTCTGCCTGTGTAACAAACAATCAACGGGTGCCGGCGGACATCAAGTTTGCGATACCTGCTGATTGGCTCTCAATGTGAATAATCACAGAAGAAGCAGGCCTGCCTGCGGCGTGCTTGCGCGCCCTCAACCCGGAAGAGCTGGATCACGTACTAGGTATCATGATCCAGCGCAGGAGAAATGCTTTGCTGCCGTATATGTGAAGTATACGATCGGCAAGTGGTTAAACTAATTATATGGAAGTATATTTCTTAATAAATATATGTTTTTAAAAAGAGTGTAGCTTTATTTCTCTACAATGTAATTACTTTTGTTTAGCGTTATTTATTCTTTATTTTCTTTAGCAAAACATAAATCTAGCTTCACAGCTATACTATTGTTTTGTTGTCTATGCCTTCTGACCCCATGCTATTGCTTGCATCATGTGTGATTTTATTATTTTACGCTTGATGTCACCGAATGCAAGAAACCTCCACAGTGCATCAAACAAAGCCCTGCGTTCCCTCCTTTCATGCATGCTAGTAATTTCCTCTGTCCAGCCTGACATTCCCTGACATTATAAAGACATTTTAAATCTTCTAAAACACCCCCCAAGGTATTTATACCTTGTGAATGGATCCATGCGTCTTAGTAATACAAATAATTATTTGCTTGAAAGGGCCTATATTTTTTTCCCCCCTCAACACCGTAGGGCAGGTTTGCCAGCTCATCCCGTTAATTACTGACTTGTGTCTTACACGGGTCCTGCAGGTGATTAATTGAAGGAAAAGAGCTAATTACCTATGGGACCTCTATCCTTCAGTGTGATTTGTCTGCCCCAGGAGTAGTAGTGCTTCTAAATGTAGGACAAAGCCTTAGGAGGTCTTGGCTGTGACCAGAAACAGTTGTTCTGCAACAACACTTTTACCCTCCCTCTTAACAGTTATTAGATGCAGTGGTGTATTTAGTTTTTTTGCTGCCCTAGGCCTGACTAAACTCCTGTAACCCCTAATTTAAATATGGCCTACCCCTTCCTGACAAGGCCACACCATGTTCTGTTTAAGACCCACCCTGAAATTTTCGAGTGGGGACACTAGTTCTATGGGCCTGGGGGGGGGGCAATGGATTCCCTTATTTTGCATAGATTTCCTCTCACTTTTTGCTTGGCTATGGGGCAGGAAGTGAAGGGAAATCTCTGCAATGGGACAGGGATGGTAAAAAATAAACTGACAGGGGTTTTAATAGACATGTGCAGACTGGAATATTTTGTTTCGTTTTTTCGTTTTCGTTTGGAAAATAAATTTATTTAGTTACTCACGAAAATCATTTTGATTTATTTTGTTTTTCGTTGGGGAATAGCTTTCGTCCGAAAATCCAATAATACTTGGTTTCTGTCAAATGGTCAAAAGAATATTCGACGGAACGTCGAATCTTTACGTCGAATCGTACATTTCCGTTCGAATATTCCACCTACAAGAATTCTAATGTTGTATGACTAGTAATAAATAATGTCGAATCTATTTTCTCATAAATCGAAATCTATTCTCTGTAATGTCGAATCTATTATTTCTATAGTGTCAAATCTTTTCTCTATAATGTCAAATCTTTTCCCTATAATGTCAAATCTTTTCCCGATAATGTCAAATCTTTTCCCTATAATGTCGAATCTTTTCCCTATAATGTCGAATCTCTCTATATCAAATTTTTACCGCAACGAAAGCGAAAATAAAGCATTTTTTATGTCGGATCTTTCGGTTTTCCTTCCTTGCGCTTTCGTTATCGTTTGTTAAAACGATAACAAAAAAACCTGATTTTCGGACGAAAATGCATTCTAACGAAAACGAATGCACATGTCTAGGCTTTAACCTTCCCCTAGTCCAGTGTTTTTCAACTCCAGTCCTCAAGGCACACCAACAAGTCAAGTTTTCAGGATTTCCCTCAGATGAAATGGCTGTGGTGATTACTTATGCCCCGTACACACGATCACTTTTTGTGATGAAAAAAAATGTAATTTTTCTTCATGAAAAAAAACGACATTTTTCAAACTTCATTTTTAAAAATGACGTTGCGTACACACCATCATTTTTGGAAAATGATGAACAAAGTGATGGCACTCTAAAGGGGAAGTTCTATTTGCCTTGAGGCTGCTTTTAGCTGGTTACTTGTTAGTAAAAGACGATTCCTGCTTTTTTGTCTGTTACAGCGTGATGAATGTGCTTACTCCATTATGAATGGTAGTTTTACCTCCCGTCTCCTAACTTGCTTCTGGGCATGTGCGGGTTTAAAACGTCATTTTTTACGTAGTTTTGCCCACACACGATCATTTTTTATGACACAAAAAATGACATTTTGAAAAATGACATAAAAAATTCGAGCATGTTCGAATTTTTTTTTGGTCATTTTTCAGAAGACATAAAATGACATTTTGGCCACACACCATCATTTTAAATGACATTTTAAAAAATGAAATTTTTTTTCATCACAAAAAGTGATCGTGTGTATGGGGCATTAGGCAGTGAAACTGATCAAATCACCTGTGCAAAATAATGGAAAGCCTGAAAACATGACCTGTTGGTGTGCCTTGAGGACTGGAGTTGAAAAACACTGCCCTAGTCTATCCAAAATCCCCCCAAAAAAGTGTTGCCTATAGTGTACTTTAAAGCAGAGCTCCATCCTCAAATCTAACTCTACATCAGGACTTTAAAAAAAATGTCATTACAGATTAACAAAAAAAAATATTTTTTTACATACCTTAAAACGGGTGTTGCTAGGCAGAAATGCTAATCTGCCTTCTTCCTGCACCACTGTCCTTGTGTTTTCTAGCCTACACCGCACAGACTCCTGGGAATTTAGTGTCATAATTTCCCAGGAGTCTGTGCGCTCCTAAGTGCCAAAAAATCGCGTGATTATGGTACAGCATGCACATCTTGCCAGGAACAGTAAAAAAAAAATGTACTGGGCTTCAATTGCCCACACTGAGGATGGAAACGGACACATCGTACTGCACAGAAAACCAGGAAAGTTCTTAATTAATTTAAAGATCGATGGGGTATGTTTGATTCAGTGTAATGTGATTAAGCACAAATTTCTGATAATTTTTATGGAGAGAACTAAGAAGATATAACCATGCCAACGGTGCAGAAGAAAACATATAGCACATTGAAGAAGGTTTGTGGTCCAGGATGATAGGGCAGTCAAAATTAGAAGCAGCGAAACCAACCCCCCCCTCCAGGGTTTCGGAATGCCACTCTCCTGTTTACCAGAAGCAGTGCAGCCTCTTTATGGGAGCGCCAGACTAATTTGCCTCTCAGCCCACTCCGCCCCATAAGACTGGTGCTACACTAACAGTGTAGCACAAGCCGGTGGTGACTTTTTCGTGCTGCCCCCCTGAAAAGTGCTGCCCTAGGCCTTGTTGACCTAGGCCAGGATACAGCATTGATTAGATGGGCTGGGAACACCCACTGCTGAGCCACATGAATACGGTGGCTTGGTGTATCCAACATCACCATATATATGTATATATCCATTTAGTCATGTCCAACTCTCATAAATTCTATTGACACCATGTCTGATACACTTAAAAGCCTTTACCATAGAATTTCCTTGGCAAATATTTTGTAGGTAGGTTGTCAGGTTTTTCCTTACCCCCCCCCCCCCCCCCCCCCATTGATTGGCTTGGGATTGGCATGCAGAATTTCATACACATGTTCATAGCCAATTTGTACACATACCAAATGAAAGGGAAGCCAATTAACCCACCAGAATCGTCTTGGAATGTAGAAGGTAACCAAAGTACAGTAGGTGACCGTGATATTGTGTCAATCTCGCTCCCTTTCACGGCGAGATTGACCATCTACGAACCCCGTCGCGGAAGCCAGCACCGAGCTGGCTCACCGCAATGGGAAAAAGCCTTCATAGAAGCGACTTGGATTTCTGCCAATTCTAGCCGCGACGTTTGGTATGAATCATGAGGGGTAACCACACCAAATTTTAAATAAAAAAACGGCATGGATTCCCCCCCAGGGGCATACCAGGCCCTTAGCTCTGGTATGGATTGTAAGTAGAACCCCTACGCCAAAAAAACGGTGTGGGGGTTCCCCCACAATCTATACCAGACCCGTATCCAAGCATGCCGTCCGGCCCGTCAGGAAAGGAGTGAGCGCTCCCCTTCCTGAGCCGTACCAGGCCGCATGCCCTCAACATGAGGGGGGGTGGGTGCTCTGGGGCAGGGGGGCACTGGAAGCTGAAAGCTTTATTTTTAAGAGTTGAACTGGATAAGCCCACACGAAAAACTAGAGAAACAGAAAAAGAAAATTGAGGCATACAACGTCTCATAAAATGGCAATCATGTTTTTGAAAATTTTGTGGCAAGCTGCCTGTTATTTTATTTTTTTATTTACACTGCCTTGCACAAGGTCAGCAAGTTTTGGGAAATCTACCTGCATAATTAAGCACCTGTTTCAAAGTTTATAAAGGGCAAGTTGGGCACAGGAAATTATTATCTTTTCTGGCATTTTGTTAAGCCGCAGTAAAAAAAAAAAATGCTGATCAAACGCCAACGCTTTATTATTTGAGAATCGATGAGCCAAACTTTTAGGAAAAATATGAATCATGTGTAGCATGTCCTCATTAGCAACTTGCTCATTATTGAACACATCACCAGTCATCTCTTTCTAAAATGTTTAATTACTAATACTAATGATACTAGCGAGTATCATTCTACCATATGGACACTAGCCTGACTTGGAGAAACAAATATTAAAGTGTATGTAAAGCCAAAACTTTTTTTTTTTGTTTAGAATGGGAATGGCTGAACCCCCATCAGTTTATTTGTATTATTATTATTTATTTTTTGAGTATCTCACTGGATACATTTCTCATCACTTTTTGTCTGAGGCACATAATAGAAATAAATTGGTCATTAAAAACTATTGTGTGTGGGCTCAGAGCATTTTTCTCGACGTGAAAAATGGCCATAAAAAATTTAGAAAGTTTTTCTTTTTTTTAATGTTGTCGTTTTTCACATCGTGAAAAACAGTCCTGTGTAGGTTTTAACGACGGGAAAAAAAACGTGCATGTTCAGAAGCAAGTAATAAGACGGGAGCGATCGTTCTGGTAAAACTAACGTTTGAAATGGAGATAGCACATTCGTCATGTTGTAACAGACTGAAAAGCGCGAATCGTCTCTCACCAAACTTTTACTAACACAAAATCAGCAAAAGCAGCCCAAAGAGTGGGAACTTACCCTTTATAGTGCCGTCATACGTGTTGTATGTCACCGCGCTTTTCTGGAGCATTTTTTTTTCACTATCGTGTGTAGGCAAGGCAGGCTTGACAAGAATCACGGCGAGAAAAATGTTGTTTTTCCCATGACATGAAAAATGGTCGTGTGTACGTGGCTTTAGGCTTTTTGCACACCCGCCCATCATTTGCCATGGGAAAACTCATTACGCAACAAAATCGCGGCACGGTTTTGCATTTTCTCGTGGCCTTCAGTGAAAACATTACTATCCTTAATGCGATTCTTAAAAGTTCGGGAGAGAGAGGTTGAGGGAAGTTGAAGCTCACCTAACCGCGTCAGCTCCTAAACTCTGAAGCCTATGGGGTTGATTTACTAAAGGCAAATAGACTATGCACTTTGCAAAGGGAAGTTGCACAAAGCTCAGTAAATGAGGTAAAGGTTCACTTTGCAAAGAATACCCAAACACATGCAAGGAAAAAAAATGCATTTTTGCTTGCACATGAGTGGATGGTGAAAGTCAGCAGAGCTTCTGCTCACTTACTAAGCTCTGGAACAACTGCATTTGCAACTGGTCTCTACAAAGTGTGCAGTCTATTGGCATTAACCATTCGAAGACCGCCGCCTCTACATATACGTAGAATGGCACGTGTGCTCCATGACCGTGCCCGCGGGACTCACAGACTCGCTGTCCGCCAGTGTCCTGCGATCGTGTCACTGAGCTGCAGAACGGGGAGATGCCTATGTAAACAAAGGCATTTCCATGTTCTGCCTAGTGACAGGACGGTGATCTACTGCTCCCTGTGATCAGGAGCAGTGTCACTTGTAGCCCAGTCCCCACACAGTTAGAATCACTCCCTAGGACACACTTCTCAGCCCCCTAGTGTTTAACCCCTTCCCTGCCAGTGTCATTTACACAGTAATCAGAGCATTTGTATAGCACTGATCGCTGTATAAACGACAATGGTCCCAAATAAGGGTCAAAAGTGTCCGATGTGTCTGCCATAATGTCGCAGTCACGATAAAAATCGCTGATCACCACCATTACTAGTAAAACAATAATAATAATAAAAATGCCATAAAACTATCCCCTATTTTGTAGACAATATAACTTTTGCACGAACTATCAATATACGCTTATTGCACTATTTTTTACCAAAAATATGTAGAAGAATACATATTTTTTTATGTATTTTTGGGGAAATTTATTATAGCAAAAAGTAAAAAATATTGTTTTTTTTTTTTTAAATGTATGCTGTTTTTTTGTTTATAGAGCAAAAAATAAAAACTACAGAGGTGATCAAATACCACCAAAAGAAAGCTCTATTTATGGGAAAAAAAGAACATTAATTTTGTTTGGGTACATCGTTGCACGACCGCGCAATTGTCAGTTAAAGCGACACAGTGCCCAATCTCAAAAAGTGCGCTGATCAGGAAGGGGGCAAATTCTTTTGGGGCTGAAGTGGTTAAGGGGTTGTAAAGGTAAAAAAAATTCTCCCTAAATAGCTTCCTCCTTCACTTACCTCATCCTTCCATTTTGCTTTTAAAAGTCCTTATTTCTTCTGAGAAATCCTCACTTCCTATTCTTCTGTCTGTAACTCCACACAGTAATGCAAGGCTTTCTCCCTGGTGTGAAGAAAGCCTCTTGAGGGGGGAGGGGGCGAGCAGGCAAGTCAGGACACTCTCTACTTTGCAGATAGAGAAATGTTCTTTGTGTTAGTGGGTGTCCTGACTCTCCTGCTTGCCCCGTTCCCCCTCAAGAGGCTGTCTCCTCACCAGGGTGTGGAGTTACAGACAGAAGAACAGGATTTGAGGATTTCTCAGAAGAAATAAGGACATTTAAAAGCAAAATGGAAGGATGAGGTATGTCAAGGAGGACTGCACTACGGTAAAGGAAGCTATTTAGGGGAAAAAAAATCCTTTACAACCCCTTTAAGTAAATCAACCCCATAGACTTAGAAGCTTTGGCAAAAAAAAAAAAAAATGCCAAAAGCTCCTAGACTTAAGTTTAGGAGCTGCTACAGTACTATACATGTAGCCTTCGGATATAACCTACAACTCTAATTGTGGTTCAGTTCATTTTTCTTAGATGATAATAAGACCATCTTTAAAAAAAAATCTCTGTTCTGTAGGTGATAAAATAAGTGGGATCTTGAGTAAAATGCTTCTAATCTGCTTGTCACTTCTCTCTTCATCTAAATTCTACATTGTCAAAGTTTTCATCTCCTAACTAAAATTTTACATAAAAAATAATGAAGAACTTGTACAAGCTAAAAGGTCATGGAAAGTCAATGGCTTAACTTAGGACACATTGCTTTAACATACTAAATATCATTCAGCTAGGGCTTGTTAACAAGAGTGGCCAGGGCCCTCCATTTTATTTTGTGGTTAATTTGAGGTCAAGATGTTTTTTAGATGCTGTCCCATCCATAACAAATAACCACTTACCAACCACCCACATTACGTCTACTGCGGGAGGCCGGCACAGGCAGGCTGAACCACATACATGTACTGTACAGTACGTCATCCAGCCTGTGGTACGCAGCCACTAACCCAGAGAAAATTACCCCAAAATTTGTAATTTGGGATTTATTTGTACGTGATATTTTAAGGGCCTTAACCTCCCTGGCGGTATGATTATTTCAAATTTTAGGTGCAGAAAGTGGTACCATCATTTTGCATGGATATTTGGCATTTTATATTGTAGGCCTGTAATTCCTAGGAATAACTCACTTAAATCTGTCCAAACCAGAGTCTAGTAGACATCCCGGGTATAATAAAATTTGAAAAACAAAATCAGAAATTATAATAAAATAAATACATATAAATAAATTATAACAAATAATATAATAATAAAAATGATTACTTTTACACAAACAGAGCTTTTGTTTCTCAAGTATATGTTACCAAGTTTTTCCCTGTGTTGCCTAATATTATAACAGTTATACCTTTTTTTTTTTGTATGAATTAATACAAATTTGCTTATGTGCAAAACAGTTTCTCTTTCCAAAATTGTATTCATTACATGTTACCTGTACAATTTACTTTTCAATTACTTAATAAAGATATTTTGACAAGGAAAAAAAAAAATGATTACTTTTAATTTTTTGATGACGAATTTCCACACAAATTGCTATCGTTCAATTTTGCAAGTGATTCTAATTTATTATCGCTGGTTTTTAGCCGGTCTAAAACCACTTTTGACATAAAGGGACACTTTTTGGTTGCTATGGACAATCTACAGTTTACAGGCAGAAAGAACAGTTTTTATTATATACAAGTGCATGCAGGACACTGGGCAGACCACTAGGGACAAAGGGGTGTGTATTTCTTTTTATACAGTATACTGTATGTAATGTGTTTATTTACGTTGTTAAATTTGGCGCCGATCTCGGCTCCGTGCGTCGTAACGTCGCAAGGAATTGAGCTTGGCGGCACATGGGCAGTGTGTGAATCGAGCAAGGAGAGGCATCGCAGGATCCAGGGACAAGGTAAGTAATTCCCTGCCTGTGGACACTGCAAGGCGGTCCTGAGTCTGGCTCTGGGTTACCGCTTCTGGTCCTGAAATTTCACCCCGAGCCAGACTCAGGATTACCGCTCAGGGGGTTAAAGTGGTTGTAAGGCCTTACACACCATGTTTACCTACAGGTAAGCCTATAATAAGGCTTACCTGTAGGTACTGGAAATATCTCCTAAACCTGCACAGTTTAGGGGATATTTACCATATAAACCCATCAGGGTTTACTTCCTCTTTAAGAAATTAGATCGACAGTCAGTAGATCAGAATTGATACATTTTCAAATATATATACCATAGATTTTAGACTCTATAACTTTCACACGAACCAATAAATATATACTTATTGGGATTTTTATTATTTTTACTACTTCCGCTTAATCCACTCCTCGCCCCCTTACATATGTCATTTTTTTGGGGAGGGGGGAAGTGGGGGCTTCAGGAGGAGCGGGACTTCCTGTCCCACTTCCTCCTTCTGCCGAGGGGCTGCTAAGTCGATACTTCATATCAGCAGCCCCTCCCTGTAGGCGATCGCCTGGCACACGTGACAGGTCCCAGACGATCGCCTGTCCAATCGGATGACGTAGCGCCGCTTGCGCATGCGCAGTGGGTGCCCAGCTGTGAAGCGGTAAGCTGTCACGGCTGGGTGCCCACATGGCCGGAGAGGGGGGGAGAGGAGCGGAGCCCCGGCCGGCACGTCACTGAATCGTGGAGCAGGTGAGTGTATGTTTATTAATATATAAGTTGACATAGGCAGGGGTCCAGGGCCCATTGGATGTCAAAGGGGTTCAGGTTCAACATTATGTTTTTGCCATGCCTTTTTTTCTCATAGAATTAGTGCAGAAACTCCCTCTTTTGGAGCTACGCCTTATCTCCAGTCCTACCTACTTCTGAGCACCATTCTTCGGTTCCACCCCCTACCAACCACCCAGTAATGCCCCTTTTAAAGAACACAGAACCAAAACAGTCATTTGTAGCAACATAAGATCAACCCCAGCAAAAATAGATCACCCACCAGCAACAATAGACCTCCCCAGCAACAATAGACGTCCCCCTGAAAAAATAGATCCCTTCCAACAATAATAGATCCCCCAGCAGCCAGAATCAATATAAACTGTAGCACAACCCAGCACCCCTTGATATTACATATGCCAGTGCTGGAGGTGCAGGAACTGCGTTCCCCCACGTTCCCTCTGAAAAAAAAAAAAATCCCTGTTTTTTGCAGTAGGCCAGGGGGATTGGTGAAAGTCATCTGCTGGTCAATTCATAGGCCAAGATACGCATGTAGGTATTGTATGCTGCCAGTACAAACAATTCAAATATGGCAACGCTGCTATCTTTCCTGGTGCCCTATTCTGCCCTAAATCTATTTCTTTATGTGTTTTACTCTCCAATGGAAGATGGCATTGTGGTGAAGTGCACAGCACACGTTTGACATTTGAAAACAAGTACAAAGCAAACAGCTGTGGGCTGTAATACAGAAAACAATGCTACAGACCTCACAAGGCATTTTCAGTGGGTTTTTTTTATTGTGATAAAGCAATTCTAGCGCTGATGTGTGCCTATGCCCTTAAGCTAAAGATATCTGACATAAAGAAAAAACATTACAATTCACTGTAATAAAGTCTCTTTTTTTCTCATTCTTTTAGAAAATCTCAGTGAGTTGAGAGTGCTTGAATTGTAGGCAAAGATAAAAGATCCTGATTTAAGCTATGTACTATGAAATACAAGTAATCTAAGTACCTGAATTGGTCTTTATATTAGCATCTCATAATTCCCTGCAAAGCAAGACTTAGAATGAGAATGAAAGCCAATCAGGCTGTGCTGCATTGCTCAGTGTTGTCATTGTAACCTTATTGGTTAGAAGAGAGAGCAGAGAGATGCTTTTAGTATATAGTAAGGGTCTTTCATTTTTCAATCACCTGGAGAGGACTGGGATGGGGGTGTCAATGGCAAAGCTATGTTTATTGGCTGGATAGGAGACCACAACCCCCATGAGTAACCATGTTTTTTCCCATTGCGCTAGCATGGGTCACCGTTGTCACCCTTTAAAAACCTATCCTGAACAATTACATGCAATTGTGGATAAAGTGGACCAGTGGCAAGGTAACCATTCCCTAGAGACTTGTATATGGTGTCAAAGCAGCTGTTCTGGTAATATTTGCCACACTTACTAAACAGGAGGGTAGTGACAATTCAGCTCTGCCTGTGCTCAACATTAATAATGACCATAAATGGGGCTTTTGCCAGGGGAGGAGCAGAGAAATTGCAAAGCAAGGAATAAAGAAGGGATTTCCTTCACATTTCAACACCGGTCAATGGGTCTAGAATAAGTAAAAATCCCCTACATCAATCTTTAGTGAGACCTCATTTAGAGTACTGAGGTCTTGGAGACCTCGCCTTCAAAAACATATTGATAAGATCGGATCCAGACTCCAGAGGCATGTAACAAAAATGGTGAAAGGTCTGGGGGATAAAACATATCAAGAGTGACTTTAGGAACTTAATATGTACAGTCTGGAGGAAAGAAGGAACAGGGAGGACATGATTGAAACCTTTAAATATATCTTTAACCGCTTGCCGACCGCCGCACGCCGATGAACGTCGTCAGAATGACATGGCTGCGCATATTGGTGCACAGGTACGTTACGTTTAATATGCGTAGCCGTGGGTCGTGCTTGCGACCCGGTCAGGTACTCTGTGACCGTGCCCACTAGACCCGCTGACCAGACCGCCGTCGGTGTCTCGCAATCGGGTCACAGAGCTGAAGAACGGGGAGAAGTAAGTGTAAAAAAAACTCTCCCCGTTCTTCCTAGTCAGACTGTCACTGATTGTCTGTACCCTGTCATAGGGAATGCCGATCAGTGACATCACACGCCAAGCCACGCCCCCACACAGTAAGGATCACACATTAGGTCACACTTAACCCCTTCAATGCCCCCTACAGGTTAACCCCTTCACTGCCAGTGACATTTTCACAGTAATCAGTGCATTTTTATAGCACTGATCGCTGTAAAAATGACAATGGTCCCAAAATAGTGTCAAAAGTGTCCGATGTGTCCGCCATAATGTCGCAGTCATGATAAAAATTGCTGATCGCTGCCAATCTATAACTTTTGCGCAAACCAATCAATAAATGCTTATTGCGCTTTTTTATTACCAAAATAATGTAGAAGAATACGTATTGGCCTAAACTGAGGAAAAAATATATTTTTTATATATTTTTGGGAGATATTTATTATAGAAAAAAGTTAAAAATACTGTTTTTTTTTTCAAAATTGTCGCTTTATTTTTGTTTATAGCGCCAAAAAAATTAAAATGCAGAGGTGATCAAATACCACCAAAAGAAAGGTCTATTTGTGGGAAAAAAAGGACGTCAATTTTGTTTGGGAGCCACGTCTCATGACCGTGCAATTGTCAGTTAAAGCGCGCAGTGCTGAATCGCAAAAAGGGGCCAGGTCCTTTAGCAACAAAATGGTCCGGGGCTTAAGTGGTCAAATACATCAAGGAGGTGAATAAGGTTCAGGAGGGCAGTCATTTTAATATCAAACCAAAATCAAGAACACAGGGACTAACTGGGGGAAAGTTCAAAGTGAATCTTAGAAAGTGTTCTGTTACCGAAATAGTAGTTTATGTTTGCAATATACTACCAGCAGACAACAGTAAATGGCTTCAAACATGCTTGGAACAATTACATCTATACTACCTTTTTAACCCCTTAAGACCCGGACCATTATGCAGGTTAAGGACCTTGCCCCTTTTTGCGATTCGGCACTGCGTCGTTTTAACTGACAACTGTGCGGTCGTGCGATGTGGCACCCAAACAAAATTGGCGTCCTTTTTTTCCCACGTCATTTTGGTGGCATTTGATCACCTCTGCGGTTTTTATTTTTTGCGCTATAAACAAAAATAGGGCGCCAATTTTGAAAAAAAACAATATTTTTTACTTTTTGCTATAATAAATATCCCCGAAAAACATATAAAAAAAGTTTAGGCCGGTACGTATTCTTCTACCTATTGTTGTAAATAAAATTGCAATACGTGTTTATCGATTGGTTTGCGCAATGTATAGCGTTTACAAAATAGGGGATAGTTTTAGTGCATTTTTATTATTAATTTTTTTTTACTACTAATGGCGGCGATCAGAGATTTTGTTTTCGTGACTGCGACATTATGGCGGACACATGGGACAATTTTGACAAATTTTTGGCAAAAAGTGCAATAAAAATGCATTGATTACTGTAAAAACGACAATTGCAGTATAGGAGTTAACCACTAGGGGGTGCTGTAGGGGTTGTGTGATCTCATATGTGTTTCTAACTGTGGGGGGGGCAGGGCTGGACGTGTGATGTCAGTGATCATCTTTCCCTATATCAGGGAACAGACGATCACTGACACTGCCACAATGAAGAATGGCGAAGGTGTGTTTACACACACCTCTCCCCGTTCTTTAGCTCCGGTGACCGATTGTGGGACACCGGCGGCAATCTGGTCCTGTGGGCCGCGGTCACGAAGCTTTGGATCGGGTTGCGAGCGCGCCTCCGGCGGACCACTCGCGATTCCACCGATGGGCCTTAAAGAGACACGTACAGGTACGTGATTGTGCCCAGCCGTGCCATTCTGCCGACGTATATCGTCGGTAGGGGGTCCTTAAGTGGTTAAAGATGTGTACTAAAAAATTAATTAAAAAAATGGGCAGACTCGATGGAGCACTCTCTTTTTTTCTGCTGTCACTTTTCTAATTCCAATTCTTGTACAGATGAAAAAATAAATAAAAATGGAAGACTTTGCTTAGTGCAGTAACACCTGAAAACATTTCCTCCACAGTGAATATATTGTAGAATAAAGCACATTTGCTATGCAAATAATCAAACAGTTAATATACATATAAGCAGTTTTCTATAAAAGCACAGCGAAGAAAATAACAGACTACCCTGGAAATAGGCTGTGAAGCGAAGGCTGCTTACAGCTGAAAATCTAAAGGCTTTGAAAAAGCCAGAGAAATATAGATATTCAATCCCACTAAAGTCACTTGTAAAAATATGTTTTGTTCTATAAAGCACTCGCGGTAAAGGGATCAAAACCTAATGCGCAGCTTTATCAGACTACACTTTGTAAAAATCCTGAAAATTCCACAGCATCTCCTGTTTCTGTTTCCAGTTCTTCTTGTTCTGTGAGGAGGAGAAATGGCTCAGAGTTTCATAATATTGCCTGGGATCCCTAATCTGATAGTAACCCTGCACACTGACTACTAGGGATGGTCCAAACACCCCCCGGTTCGGTTCACACCAGAACATGCGAACAGGTAAAAAGTTTAAGCGAACGTGCAAACCCTATTAAAGTCTATGGGACACAAATGTGAAAAATCAAAAGTGCTTATTTTCATGGCGTATGTGCAAGTTATTAACATAAAAACTGTTAGGGTCCCGGGTACTACCCCAGGGGACATGTATCAATGAAAAAAAAAAGTTTTTAAATTACCGTTTTTTTAAGGAGCAGAGATTTTAATAATTCTTAAAGTGAAACAATAAAAATGAAGCATTCATTTGAAAATCATACCTGGGGGGTCCCCTCAGTATGCCTGTAAAGTGGTGCATCTGTGTGATGTGTAGAACAGTGCCGCAGCAATATGAATTTTCTAAAGGAAAAAATGTAATTTAAACTTGCTTGCGGTTGTAATGTATTGTATGTCCTGGCAATATAGATGAAAAATCAAGGAAAAAAATGGATTGCCCCCTAGTCCATACCAAGCCCTTGGGGTATGGAATGGATGTTAAAGTGGGGGTTCAACTCGTTACGCGCTGTATGCGCCAGTCGGAAGCACGTCAATCACTTAGCCTGTGAATAGGAATGCTCACTCCCGCGGGATTCACTACCCGGAAGTCGGGGGGGGGGGATAGCGCTAAAACGGTATGTACAGCAAAAAAAAAGAGCAGCAAACTGTCAGTCTCACAAGTCAGCTCAATGTTAAGTTAGAATTTTTTTTTAGGATGAACCCCCGATTTAAGGAGAAATCCACGTCAAAAAAAAATTTAAATTGTTTTTATCAGACTTATCCGAGCATGTAGCCTGGAGGTCAGAATGGGCGGTGGGGGGTGGGGGGACATATTTAAACTAGTATACATTTGTGCTTTTGTATCTGTTTTGTGGAGGGGTTTACACTGCCCTATTTTAGTTAGTGTTAAAGGGGTTGTAAAGGTAAAACATTTTTTTCCTAAATAGCTTCCTTTACCTTAGTGCAGTCCTCCTTCACTTACCTCATCCTTCCATTTTGCTTTTAAATGTCCTTATTTCTTCTGAGAAATCTTCACTTCCTGTTCTTCTGTCTGTAACTCCACACAGTATTGCAAAGCTTTCTCCCTGGTGTGGAGTGTCGTGCTTGCCCCCTCCCTTGAGGGGGGAGGGGCGAGCAGGAGAGTCAGTGCGGTCTCTACATTGCAGATAGCGAAAGAAGCTGTGTGTTAGTGGGCGTCCTGACTCTCCTGCTTGCCCCCTCCACCCTCAAGGGAGGGGGCGAGCACGACACTCCACACCAGGGAGTGCCTGCCAGCTGTTTTTTCACCTTAATGCATAGGATGCATTAAAGGGGTTGTAAAGGTTCATGTTTTTTCAGCTTAATGCATTCTATGCATTAAGCTGAAAAAACATCTCATGTTTGCCGGCCCCCCAGCCCCCCCCCCCCCCCATTTACTTACCTGAGCCCTCAAAAGTCCCTCATCGTGAACGCGCAGGCTTCTCGACCAGGCTTTTTGGCTTTTCACGGATGATTGATAGCAGCACAGCCATTGGCTCCAGCTGCTGTGATTCAAATCAAAGAAAGGACACGCCGGGGGGTGGCGCCGAATGATACACCGCGTCCGCAAGCTAACCCCCTTAGGAGAACGCTTCCCAGAATGGGGGTTAGCTGATGTGGGGAGGAGCCGAGACAGCCGCTGAGGGACCCCAGAAGATCAGGATTGGGGCCACTGTGTGCAAAACAAACTGCACGGTGGAGGTAAGTATGACATACTGTATTTGTTATTTTAATTGTTTTTAAAAGGAAGCTTTACAACCCCTTTAAGGTGAAAAAAACACAACCCCTTAAATAGAATAACGCACTTCTTAGTGGGATTGCGGTCCTATACATACCGTATTTATCGACGTATACCGCGCACTTTTTTCCCCTAATAAATAAGGGGAAAATAAGGGGAAAATTGTGGGTGGGCGATATACGCCGATACCCGCTTCCCGCGCTTAGTTTGAATGCTGTTGCCGACATATACCGAGCGCAGTACACTCGGGTACATTCGGCCAGGCTCGGCTTCACTCGCTGTCAGGCTCCTAGCCTTTATCTGTGAGAGGCTGAGCGTGGCCGAGCGTGGCCGAGCGTACCCGAGTGTACTGCGCTCGCTATATGTCGGCGGCGGCGTTTAAACTAAGCGCGGGAAGCGGGGATTCGACTCGGTCACAGCACAGGAGAAGAGGGGAGGACACCACCGAGGCTGCAGACAGACGCCGGACCGGACAAGGCCGCTGATGGGGCAAGACACCGACGGGGGGGCATCTAAACTGTAAGTATTTTCTTATTTTTTCAGGATTTTCCCTTCTAGGTTGGGGGTGCACGCTATATGCGGGTGCGCGCAATACTCCGATAAATACGGTAATCCCTTCAGTGTACAGCACAAAATACAGATGTACGTCAATATATCTGATGCACAGAAGAATTGAGCTGCTGTCACAGTATTTGAAATCCATTAAAAATAATTAAACCCATGACAAGACACACACCTTGGGAACCATCAAAACAATGGTATAAAAAGCTTATCACAATATCGACAGTTGTGATTGACACGTATGATATTTATGTCCTGTCTCTCACAATAGGTCAGATTTCAACATGAAAGCTCTGTTCTTATCTCCATCCATGTGTCCTGTATTTTAAAACACATCATGGGATATCTGAGAAATACAAGATACAGATCAATCAACTTCAAAAATATAGCTTGGAAGTTTTCATATGTTGACACATGCCAACACTTTGGCCGCTTATTATTATTCAAGTCCTTGCTCCTCCCCTGCAATAGTCTACCAGAAATCTACATGCATAGAAATATAATGCTCTGGGACAGCCTTTCTCAACCTTTTTACCGCTGGGGAACCCAAAAAATAATTTTCAGGTCTCGGGGAACCCCTGATAAAACCCATTCATTGGGGGTCAGTGAGAAGAATGCCATTTTTTACAGTAGTGGTAAGAATGCCCCCATTACAGAGAACTATGAAGATCATTGGTGTAATACCACTGGCTCCTCCAAGTGGAATTGGTTCAGAACTATGTAGGCATCATCAAACAGGAGGTAAATCAGCCACAGCTCAAGGAACCCCTAGCCACCTCTGGAGGAACCCTGGTTGAGAATGGCTGCTCTGGGAGAGAGGTGAGTTATAAGATACTGTAGTCTTGCCCAAAGGCAGGAAAGCAGCCATGCTTGTCTTAGCAGCAAAGCATCATGGGGAATCTGAATACAACTCAGCATGGACCTTCATATGATGATACAGTTGCATGTGTTCCTTGAAAACATTGACTCTTCTACCTGTACAGTAGAGCTGTACTTTAGCTTACGGTTTGTTTTTCGTGGGAAGATAATTTGAGTTATTATGGTGGTCACTGGTCAGATGTGAAATTTCGATATGGTTCTTTCAGAGTCAAAAGCACTTATTATCTCCTCTAACTAGCCTTAATAGCCTGGTTCTCATCTATTACTATTATTATACAGGATTTATATAACGTCAACAGTTTACACAGTGCTTTACAACTTGAGGGTAGAGAGTACAAATACAATACACTTTAACACAGGAGGAATCAGAGATCCCTGCTTGTTAGAGCTAACAATCTAAGAGGGAGGGTCATGAGATACAAGGGGTAATATCTGTGGGAGATGTGCTGATGGAGAAAATAAACGTACAGTTGATAGGTGGGGGCCAGATGGGTTTGTCTGAAGAGATCAATTTTCAGGGATTGTCTGAAAGTGGACAAAGTAGGAAAGAGTCGGACAGATTGGGGTGGAGCATTCCAGAGGATGGGAGAGGCTCTTCAAAAGTCCAAGAGTCATGCATGGGATGAGGTCTCAAGGGAGCTAGAGAGCATGAGGTGTTGGGAGGAGCATAGAGAAAGATTTGGTTGGTATTTTGAGACCAGGTTAGTGATGTAGCTGGGGGTCAGGTTGTGGGTGGCTTTGTAAGTAATTGACATGTGCAGAGACTGGAATATTTTGCTTTGTTTTTTCGTTTTCGTTTGGAAAATAAATTTATTTAGTTACTCCCGAAAATTGTTTTGTTTTATGTCGTTTTCGTCGGGAAAGTTTTCGTCCGAAAACTACGATTTTCGATGCTTTGTCGAATTTTCGTCGTTCAATTCGACAAAGCATCGAAAATCGACGTTCTGAATACAGTGAATAGGTAGAAATTGAACGACGAAAATTCGACAAAGCATTGAAAATCGTTGAATTTTCGTTGTTTAATTTCTACCTATTCACTGTATTCAGAACGACGATTTTCGATGCTTTGTCGAATTGAAAAACGAAAATTCGACGAAAATCGTCGGATCTGAACGAAAACGAAAATAAAAAAGCATTTTTTATGTCGGATCTTTCCGTTTTTTTTTTGCGCTTTTGTTTTAGTTCGTTAAAACGATAACGAAAATACACGATTTTCGGACGAAAATGCATTCTAACGAAAACGAATGCACTTGTCTAGTAAGTAATTATTAGTACCTATACATTCAAATGGACTATCAAACTGAAAGAAATCATAGGGCTACATATGCTCAACCTAAGCGCATTACTAATCAGAACCTGAAATCTGCCTCTGTCGACAAAGATTAACTCATCTTTCCAAGATGTTTACTTACAGTAGGTGCCGCCGATTTTGTATATCCAACGTGATAGAATCGTGCTGGATATCACCACTGTGAGGCTGTGCTTCTCACGCTTGCTGCCCCAGCGGGAGGAGCGGGAGGGGCCAATGTCGCGCTGTCTGACCGTGATTATGTTTAATATTGCGGTCAGGTACTGTACCTCTTTTCCATGTCCTAGGCCTACGGTAATGTTGGAATCCTCGATGCAAATAATGACTTTGCATTGGCCATGCCTGTGCAGTCAATCCCCATTGACCTTTTTGAAGTAGTCTCCCAAGCATTCCCAGCTTCCATCCAGTCTGAATGACCAGATGGAGTAAAGAAGATTTAAAAAAAAAGGCTCTCAAGCAGGTAAGTATACATCTGGGAAAATCTTGGGGGGGCTGAATTTTCTTAATTGCTTAATTTGTAGTGAACTTTTCTTCCTACCTACCGTAATAGTAGTGCACAATGGTTGTGCTTTAGCTTACGGTTTGTTTTCCGTGGGAAGATAATTTGAGCTATTATGGTGGTCAGGTGGAGTCAGGTGTGCCCTAGGGTGACCATCCAATGTGATTGATGCCTGGATATACATCTGGGGAGGATGGGAAACAGGTTAAGAGGAGATTAGAGGCAGAATGCATAAGTGCCCGTATCTGTTAAAACAGTAATACACTGTAATATTTTGGGAGTTCGGATCACAAGCCAGGCATGTTTTTGTAAAACAAGCAGTTTTTATTTCTCAAAAAAACAAACAAAAAAACAGCTTATCTTCAGAATTTGACAAAACACTACATAACGTCTGTTACACAACAAACGTTTGGCTCACCGCCAATATAAACTTGATTTGAGCATGCAATTTGAACAGGAATACGACGTGACTCCTGTCCAAATCGCATGTGGTTCATACGCGTGTAAAGGCAGACGTCCCAATACTTTTGACAACATAGTGTATCTACCATCCAAGACTCATCCCTGGCATCCTATGCAACATAGATCATTTATCCCCATTATGCCAAGCATACGCAGATATGCGTCCTCGGCTCTCAGGGGTTATACCGGGATGATGCCTGCAGCTGCTCTGACCGGGCCTCCCGTCCCACCGGGAGACCCGATCCTCGATCCGGCGCCTCCGTTGTCCAGGCGCAGACTGAATGAAACCATAAGCGGCTTTGAATCAGTCTGCAAAGTGTAAACGCGGAAGTGACGTCATAACGTCAATTCCGGGTTTCTCGGCGGCCAATGGCGCCGGATTTAAAAAAGTACACAGTATTTAGAATCGCCGTTTTCGGCGATCTGAATACTTTTAAGTGTAAAGGAGGAACCGGGGGTCTTTTAGACCCCCGATCCCTCCATAAAGATTACCTGTCACCAACTATTACTGTCACAAGGGATGTTTACATTCCTTGTGACAGCAACAAAAGTAATCAAAATGTAACAAAAAAAAAAAAAACACAATATTATAAAAATAAATAAAATAAATTAGAAACATAACATAAAAATTTAAAGCGCCCCCCCTCCCTGCGAGCTCACGCAATGAAGAAAACGCATACGAAAGTCGCGCCCGCATATGAAAACGGTGTTCAAATCACACATGTGGGGTATCGCCGCGATCGTCAGAGCCAGAGCAATAATTCTAGCACTAGACCTCCTCTGTAACGCTAACCTGGTAACCGTAAAAAAAGTTTAAAGCGTTGCCTATGAAGATTTTTAGGTACGGTAGTTTGTCGCGATTCCACGAGTGCGTGCAATTATAAAGCGTGACATGCTTGGTATCTATTTACTCGGCGCAACTTCATCTTTCACATTATACAAAAAAATGGTGCTAACTTTACTTTTTCATTTTTTTAAAAGTTAATTTTTCCCAAAAAGTTGCGTTTAAAACACCGCCGCACAAATAGCGTGTGACATAAAATATTGCAACAATCGCCATTTTACTCTCTAGATTCTCTGCTAAAAATATATATATAATGTTTGTGGGTTCTAGGTAATTTTCGAGCAAAAAATATGGATTTTAACTTGTAAACACCAAATGTCATAACTAGCCTTAGGCATGAAAGGGTTCAAATAAATTGTTCACTTTCAGATGTTTAATAAAGAAAGGATTCCCTTTAATATATCAGCTATTTTTTTTATTTTTTTGAGTTTTTCTTTTCATTTGTACATCCCTATTAGGTTGGGAAAGATAAGAAAAAGCTAAAAGATGTCACGACAAGCAATCAATCCATAAGGCAAATGCACAATATTCGGCCAGCTCCTTAACTGTCCAGAGACAAAATTTAATGGTAATTGCTTACATGGCCTTTCTGTGTTTCTCCTGTAACTCTATCCATTGAATCCACCAAGCACCATTCAGGGCTTGACCTCTTGTTCTGCTATTGACTTTTGCTGCATTGAGGGGGAACAACGAAGCTAATTATCAGGGGCCAATCAGTTTGGTTTACTCTTTATGGAAAAAAAAAAAATAATGCCCGAACACAGGTCTACAAATCGTTCTTATGCTCCCCTTCCATCTCATACATTGTGTGTATGTCTATTCACTGCCAGCAGCCAAGTAGAAAAGAACAAATGGTTACCAAGCAACCGGCATTGATTGAACATTGCAAAACAACGTGAATGATTTCTATATTGCATACACACACATACCACTATGGAAAGGAGGAAGGCGGGGGGGGGGGGGGGTATGCTCATCTTTTCCACTTCTTATTCATTTTACATTTTACCCGATTTCCACTACGAGAGACAATTTGCAATGAAGTCACCCCAGACATTTACCCCCTTGGGGTGAGAAGCAGCTTGTATGCTGCATATTACCTACATACTAGTATCTTGCCTGTTTATGTATGTATCATTCATGCAATGTAATAGTTGTGCTGCCAGCCATGTCCCACATCAACAGTGCTGAATGTAGGAGATTGAAACAGTTAGAAAAGGAAATGAGGCTTGTAGTGTCCTCACTTGGCCCTTGGTTGCTTTGGGGAATATATGTGGGAAAGATAAATATTGTGAACGTGGAGCAGGATACTCCCCACCATGTTTTCTGTTTATTACTCAGATGTCAGCGGATAGCAGGAGGTGGCACCATTACTGCCAATGTGTACCAAAACTGTCCCCTCTATCATTGTGTGGTAGGGCTGCTCCCTCCGCCCTCCATCAATGTGTAATAGGAATGTCCCCTCTATCCTCTATCAGTGTGTAGTAGGACTGTTCCCTGCGCACTCCATCAATGTATATTAGGACTTCTCCCTCTGACCTCCATCAATGTATAGTATGACTGCTCCCTCCGCCCTCCATCAATGTGTAATAGGAATGTCCCCTCTACCCTCTATCAGTGTGTAGTAGGACTGCTCCCTCTATCCTCTATCAGTGTGTAGTAGGACTGCTCCCTCCACCTCCATCAATGTATAGTAGGATTGTCACCTCTACCTTCTATCAGTGTGTAGTAGGACTGTTCCCTTCATCAATGTTTAGTAGAACTGCTCCCTCTGCCCTCCATCAATGTATAGTAGGACTATCCCCTCTATCCTCTATCAGTGTGTAGTAGGACTACTCCCTTTGCCTCCACCAATGTATAGTAGGACTGTCCCTTCTATCCTCTATCAGTGTGTAGTAGGACTGTTCCCTCCAACCTCCATCAGTGTATAGTAGGACTGTCCCCTCTATCCTCTATCAGTGTGTAGTAGGACTGTTCCCTCTGACCTCCATCAGTGTATAGTAGGACTGTCCCTTCTATCCTCTATCAGTGTGTAGTAGGACTGCTCCCTTCGCCTCCACCAATGTATAGTAGGACTGTCCCCTTATCCTCTATCAGTGTATTGTAGGACTGTCCCCTCTATCCTCTATCAGTGTATAGTAGGACTGTTCCCTGCGCCCTCCATCAATGTATAGTAGGATTTCTCCCTCCGACCTCCATCAATAGTAGGACTGTCCCCGCTACCCTTTATCAGTGTGTAGTAGGCCTCAATCAATGTATAGTAAGACTGCTCTCTATCAGTGTGTAGTAGGCCTGTTCCTTCTGCCCTCTATTGTTGTGTAGTAGGACTGTCCACTCTGCCCTCCATCAGTGAGAATTAAGACTGTTCCATTGCCCTCCATCAATTTGTTGTAGGACTGCCCCCTCATCCCTAATCAATGTGTAGTAAGAATGTCACTTCAGCTTTCTATCATTGTGTCATTGTGTAGAAGGACTCTCCCTCATCCTTCTGTCACTTCTAGTGTGACGAAGGACTACATAATATAAAATACATAACGTTTGGTGGATGTATGCACATTTAAGGTCTTCCGCTGCCCTGACTAAGCCCAGCTCCATTTTCACTAATAAGGTTGAGTGGTGGAAAACTTTTGTACCTTCTATAGTTTGCACTACACCCTTATCCCTATGTCATGGAAGACCTCCTTATCCCTCTGATGCCATTAATCAGAAATGTCCCCCCTTCTCCCCTGAGTAGAAAGTTTCAGTAGAATATATTTCATAAATTGATCCTTTAAAAGAAGAATCTTTAGACTTATTACTCACCGCAGGACATGGTTTCGTCGGATCTATCTCCACAGTCATCCTCCTGGTCGCACTGCCACGATTTGGAAATACAGCGGCCATTGGCGCAGGAAAATTGGTGAGGCTGACAGGTCCTGGCTGGAAGGGATAGGCAGAAGGGAATTATGTGAAGATCACTTTAATATACATCAAGGAAATTGCTAACAAAAAACAAACATTTCTAGTGACAATCAGGTCTGCATTTTATTTATCACAGGGCTTGATATATGTTGTGTGTGTATCTGCCAACTATCCTTGGCATCCAGTCGCAAAACGCATGAACACAAAGACCCGAGATAGCTATTACAGTACATGCTAACCCTAACTGAATGGCATTTAATTTTCCAAAGCACAGTGAGGTTTCCTAAAGGCAAATAGGCTGTTCACTTTGCAAGGGAAGTTGCACTGTGCAAGGAAATTTGGATGATGGAAATCACCAGATCCCCACCTAATTCGCTAAACTTTGGGGAAAATTCCCTTGCAAGATATAACTTTCCTTGCAAAGTAAATAGTAAATTTGCCTTTAGTAAATCAACATTTCATGCATTGCATTATATTCTACACTAAATGTGTTCCTAGGGGATGCTTTCTTGAAAATGTATTAAGACATTTTCATTGTTATACACGTATACGGCAAGTAGTATACATCATGGATTGTGAACTCATACATGCCAACTATTTTAGATCTAAAATAGACAACTACCAAAGGGCTAACTGTGTGCCTAGCCAGTGTTTTTGTGTACTGTGTGTTGCTTTCACTAGGATGAGATATTTATTCTTGTCCCTGGTTGCAGAAACACAGAAGAAGAGCAAGCAAGACTGTAATCTTTGAAGTGTCGTTTATTGGTACATCAGAGTGACAATAAAACAATGATGTTGACGCATTTCGACAATAGCCTTAGTCATAGCTATGGCTATTGCTGAAAAACTTCAATATCAAGGAGTACAGTCTTGCTGGCTCTTACTACTGTTGCATTGGAGTGTGTTGGGATACATCAAGCATAACTGATGTAGCACCCTCTAGTGTGCTACTAATGTTAGTGCAGGCAATTTGTTTTATGACTCATGGTTAGTTTTGAGTCTGAAATTGGTCAGGTTGGATGGCCCTGTTCTCTAATACAGGCAGGTTTACTGCAAGTCAGGCTGGATGGCAGGTCTCTAGTACCTCCCCCTGCATCTGGAAGTTTGAAGAAACTTCTAGAAGTTAGTGGGTGGAGTCCAGCAGGGCTAATCTCCATACTTGAGGGAACTTGGCCAATATTCAGGAAGAGTGTTCTGGCAGGGTGGCTGAGTCAGCTTCTAAATATGATAGAGCCATGCCAGGAAGGTAGTCAAGTGAAAGATGGAATGCTGAGGAGTCTGTCGGTGGCTCAGGAGGGACCACTAGGTCTAGGCCGGGGGGGGCTCTGCCTCTAGGGTTGGTTCAGGCTGGCTTGGGAGGATCCTGACAGCATTATGGTTTTGAAAGGAATCTTGCCAGAGGAGCATCAGGGAGCAAGGAGATAGAGTGAGTACATCAGCACACCCAGGGATTCACAAGGAGAGAGGATGTCACATGTAGAAAGCCTTTCAGGAGGACAGCACTGTGCTAAACCCTTCCTACCCCTTTCCCTGGGAGATCTTCAGAGCAGCCAGGTGGGCTGATGGTTCCCGCAGGCAGTAGAGCTGGGTGGGAGCAGTTCTAAAGAGAAGAGGAGAAAAACCTGCATCCAGCTCACAACATATTGTACTATTTTCTTAAAGTGGAGTTTCCATTCCCAATTTTTTTTTTAATTATTGTGCTCATTAGACCTAAAAAAAAAAAAAGGATCCTGACATCATCTCCCTCTAATGCTCCTGGGAAATGTGTGTCATAATTTCCCAGGATGCAGTGCGCTACCCAATTATCACCCCCCATCCAAGACTTCCAGGAAGTAAATGCTTGTGGGCTTCACAATGCCAACAAGCAAAATGACAACGGTGTGGACCTAGTTTTATAAACTATCTTTTTTGAATAACTATGCGGAGCGGCGGCGGATTGTAAAATAGTAAGTGACCGGATTTATATTATAAAAATGCAGGATGAAAGAACATACATTTAAAAAATGCTAATTGTGGTTGGAACCCCGCTTTAAGAGCTCCTAGGTACTTTTGATTTTGATCATTAACACTGTTGGAGGCCAGGAGGGAGAACAGTCCAGTATTTTGTACACAAGCTCAAAGACTGTTTCTTGTGTCTGGATGTGAGTGGAAAATACGTGTTGCCTGGCTGTGCAGGAATAGGGGAACCATTCACCAGCCCACCACAACACCCTCTAGATCTGGGCCTGCCCTTAAGTCTCTGGGAGGGGAGTCAAGAGAAGAAGCTTTCTCAGCTAAGCGCACCTCCTGCCTGCATGCCTAAGCTAAGCGTAGATATAAAAGTAAAGTAAAGAAAGTAAATGCTACATGAATTGTTTGCCCTTACTCAAGATTAGGGATGAGCCGAACACCCCTGGGTTCGGTTCGCACCAGAACCTGCGAACAGACCAAAAGTTTGTGTGAACTTTAGAACCCTGTTAAAGTCTATGGGACTCGAACATTTGAAATCTAAAGTACTAATTTTAAAGGCTAATATGCAAGTTATTGTCCTAAAAAGTGTTTGGGGACCCGAGTCCTGCCACAGGGGAGTGTTTGGGGACCTGGGTCCTGCCCCAGGGGACATGTATCAATGCAAAAAAAGTTTTAAAAAACGGCCGTTTTTTTCAGGAGCAGTGATTTTAATAATGCTTAAAGTGAAACAATAAAATTGTAACCTAGAAAACAAATCGTACCTAGGGAGATGTATAGTATGCCTGTAAAGTAGCACTTGTTTCCTGTGCTTAGAACTGTCCCTGCAAAAAAAGGGATTTCTGAAGAAAAAAGGTAATTTAAAATCACTCACCTTAGGGTCTGATATGGATATTAAGGGGAACCCTGCATCAAATAAAAAAAAAAAATATGTGGGGGTTTCAACCAAATATCCATTCCAGACCCTTCAGGTCTGATATGGATTCTAAGGGGAATTCCACCCCAAATTTAAAAAAAAATGTCGTGGACCCCCACACATTTTTTTTTATAAATGACTTTTCTCTGTATTGCCGGGAGCCGACAATACATTATAGCCACGAGTGATTTTAAATAACTTTTTTTCCTTCAGAAATGACACTTTGTGCAGGGACAGTTCTTAGCATGGGAAACAAGCGCTACTTTACAGGCATACTATAAACCCCCCCCCCCAAGGTACGAAATGTAAAGGAATATTTCACTTTTATTGTTTCACTTAAAGGAAATATTAAAATCACTGCTGCCAAAAAAACTGTAGTTTTTAAAACTTTTTTGCATTGATACATGTCCCCTGGGGCAGGATCCAGGTCCCCAAACACTTTTTATTACAATAACTTGCATATTAGCCTTTAAAATTAGCACTTTAGATTTCAGACGTTCGAGTCCCATAGACTTTAACAGGGTTCTAAAGTTCACACGAACTTGCCGCGAACACCCCAAATAGTTCGCTGTTCGGCGAACAGGCAATGTTCGAGTCGAACATGAGTTCTACTCGAACTCGAAGGTCATCCCTACTCAAGATGGCCATGCTAGGGAGCTGTTTTTCAAAGGGATGTCTCAACAAAATAAAGCATGGAGACATGGATGGATGGAGGAGTTTGCTTGAATAGTAAAAATTAATTAAATTGCTTGATGAGTTTGTTGTGCTCAGATACAGTTTAGTTCCACTTTAAGATAATATGTAAAAATATGCACACAAAAAAACTACACAAGTTTCCCTTTAAAATAATAATTCAATAAAGCTGTGTGAGAGAGATGCCAATTAAGTATTTATATAACATATGCCATTTTCTATCGTTTTATTTCTTCAAACTGTAACTCCTATTTGCAGCACTTTGTGCAAGCTGTTGTATGTGTTCTCTGTGAATTATGCCATTTTTTCCTGTCAGTTTCTCTGCAAACTCCAGCAGTTATTAAATTACTTTTAGCAATACTGTTATAACTATTTTGTGATGTGTTGTGACACGCAATTCATCAAGAATTCTAATTGCATTGGTCTCTTCATATATTTAATATTTTTACAGCAATTTACTTACCAATCGAAAAATGCCACAAAATAGCCTTTGTGGGCAAGAGCAAAACATATCTATCTATCTATCTATCTATCTATCTATCTATCTATCTATCTATCTATCTATCTATCTATCTATCTATCTATCTATCTATCTATCTATCTATCCTTTATTATGAGCATGCGCGGGTTTCTAAGCATACACACAAATGTGTTTCTTGTCGAAAACCAGCCCGAGGAGGAACATGATGAGGAAATTGAGACTCCCGACGAGGAAAAAGAGAACTTGTTTTTTCCTCGTCGAGTTCCACGTCAGTTTTCTCGATGAAAAGCATACACATGACCAAGCTTTTTTGACGAGGACAACGGTCGTGTGTATGCTTTTCATCGAGAAAACTGACGTGGAACTCGACGAGGAAAAAACAAGTTCTCTTTTTCCTCGTGGGGAGCCTCAATTTCCCTTGTAGTGTTCCTCGTCAAAACACGTTTGTGTGTATGCTTAAAAACCCGTGCATGCTCAGAATAAAGTATGAGAAGGGAAAGCACCTTTGGTAAAAGAAGGGTTTGTAATGGAGATAGCACATTTGTCACGCTGTAACAGACTGAAATGTGCAAATCATCTCTCACCAAACTTTTACTTAACACGCAGTAACATGAGATTAGCAAAAGCAGCCCCAAGGGTGGAGCCAGTGGAATCGAACTTCCCCTGCCGTCTATGTGTTGTACGTCACCACTTTTGAGAACGAGGAGATTTGGTCTTAACTGTGTACGCAAAGACAGCTTGTCAAGTTTCTTGACAAGCCTAACAAGGAACTCGTCGAGAAAAACAATGGGGCAGATTCACGTAGATCGGCGCATTATCATTCCGGCGTAGCGCACCACTTTTCCGTTAGACTTGCGCAATCTAGCCGCGTAATCCGGCGATTCACGTAGCTTTTACGCAAGAGCTTGCGCAAACGTAAGGTTTTTTCCTGAGGCGTAAGGAGGAGTAATACAAATTGGGAAGGACGTGGGCGTGTTACATTGAAATGAGCCGTGACCCCATGCAAATGAAGGGCCGGCCGACTCGCGCATGCGCGCGTGAAGGAAACCATGTCAGCTCCGTTGTGCGCATGCTCACAACTCGGGAGCGGCGCAATCAGTGAAATTGGAAATGGACTAGGGCAACTTTATGAACTACGCAGACAGCATAAATAGACAGACACAAATGCACTTCCTTTGCAAAAGTACATCCCTTTGTATCCCTCCCTATACAGCAAGGTGCTTTTGTTTGTTTGTGACGTGTCTTTGAGATATTTGGGGACTGTTTTGCAGAGTGATTTTTGTCTTTTATGTCTTTGTTGTTATTTTGTTTAAATTATATTTTTGCTGGGCATTTTTTATTTTTGCTCGTCATTTATTTAATTTTTTTGGTTCTGTTTGTGTATGATTTTGGAATGTGGGGGTGATATTCCTGCGGGAAAAGGGGTGTCACCCTCATTTGTGGTGGAGAAGTGATCGCCAGGTCTGTGTGAATGGTGTATGAATGTACAGTGACATAATTGGAGCCGTGGCATGGCGTTGCAGCTCACAAGTCCTGCATGGTGGACTGGTGCCAATCCAATGTGATGAGGATGTGGGGTGTGTGTGCTAGGGACCACAGTGGTGTGCATGCATGCATTCTCATTGTGCCATGATTAATGTGTGTGTTTAACGTGCAAAGATGCATAATGTGAGCTGGCATGAGATGGGGTCATGAGATGGGGTACCAGTGCATATGCAGAGTCACCTTGAAGGGAAAAGACAGGAGGATGTTAGTCATGCATGTGCCACTTGTGAGGTGTGCATCACGGGAGGGGATAGTCATGCCTGCCACCCATGTCACTCACCAACCAGCCAGCTGTCCCCATACATGTTCTGTTGGAAATCTGTGGGGATGGGGCTCTGATTGTATATGTAGCTGTCATGGGTGTCATGGGTAGTGTCATGTGTTGGGCTGGTGATGTCCTCCTGCAGGGTTGTGGTAATTCCATGATGGCATGAGGGGTGAATCTGAAGATGCGAGACACCTCAGAATCACTCATGCCATAGATGTCTATGCGTGTGTGATATATCAAGTGAAGAGTGAGGGGCTTGTATCAGATAAGAATATTGTATTAGATTAATTTAAATTGTAAATTTTATATAAGCAAATAAAAAAATTAAAAAAAACATCTCCCGTGCCCTCCTTAGTGCCATCCTCCGTGCCCTCCTCCTTCTTTGTTCATCTAAAGTCAGTAGTATAGCTATGCGCGACGATGCCCCTGGCATGTTGGCATACAGATTGTTGGGCAACACGTGTGACTGCTGAACTCCTCACTAACAGTGTTGCTTTATCTGACAATTAGACTTTTTTTCAAAATTTAGACCAGCTTTTAGGTCCTCTAACTTTAGACAGAACATTTTGCTGTTGCGCACATCGCGTAGCCTGCGCAGCAACTGCGTTTTTTTGTGGATCCCCGTAACTCCCTCATTAGCATATTTGACTAGCAAATCAATGGTGTGTCTAGCGCAGTTTTGCACGAAGGGAAGCGAATGTCTAATTCAATTACGCCGGACCAAAAAACGTAGATTTCTGGCGTATATTGTTTTGTGAATCGCGTCCAACTATACGCACGCGCACATTTAGACTTACGCACGCGCAACAGCAGTTGCGCAGGCGTAATCGCTCTGTGAATCTGGGCCAATGTGTCTTTTCCGACGAGTTCCTCAGTCGTGTGTACAAGGCCTTAAAGCGGGGTTCCAACCACAATTAGCATTTTTTAAATGTATGTCCTTTCATCCTGCATTTTTATAATATAAATCCGGTCACTTACTATTTTACAATCCGCCGCCGCTCCGCATAGTTATTTAAAAAAGATAGTTTATAAAACTAGGTCCACACCGTTGTCATTTTGCTTGTTGGCATTGTGAAGCCCACAAGCACTTACTTCCTGGAAGTCTTGGATGGGGGGTGATAATTGGGTAGCGCACTGCATCCTGGGAAATGATGACACACATTTCCCAGAAGCATTAGAGGGAGATTATGTCAGAATCCTAGGTGATTTCAAAGGCAGATTTTGTGGGACCGTATAGCAACAGGCATTTCCAGATTTTTTTCCTTTTTTTGGGTCTAATGAGCACAATAATGAAAGACAAAATTTGGGATGGAAACTCCACTTTAAGGTTTGACCTCATATTAGATGGTTTTGGTAAACCTGAAGAGAAAAACCTGCAGGAAAACTGATAGTGTGTATGGGGCTTAAGGACCAATAAGCTGAAATGTATTACATTTTTGCTCTTGGTTTTAGAAATACTTTAAAGTCCAGCTTTGGTGGCGAGTATGGTGTCCTCCATAGTTATAGTACAGTGAGTAGGCATCTGCCACCCAGGGATATGAAGTGTATTATTCAGAGAATTACCAGCGAAGAAATAAAGGGTAAAACCTGAAAAAAATTGCAAACACCTCATCTAAGCACCAATAAACTGCAATATATTAAGTTTATATTTGGGGTTTAGATGCGCTTTATAGTCTTGAATAATGACAGTGAATGGGCATTATAAATCCAGCTTACAATTCCTTGGCAAGTGTTAATGTTGGGTGAGTCTGATTCAGCCTTTTATGAACAGACCCCACTGTGATTTGACTTGTCTGAAATCTACCTAATAAACAAGGTTTATACCTTTGTCATCCATAACCTTCTCCACGGCAAACCAATCATCTGGTAAGTACACTACGGGGAGCCATTTTATCAGTCAATTGGTCAATTATTAATCATGATGGAAGGTGAAACACATTTTGCTTTTTTGCTTTAGTTGTTAGTTTATAGCCGTTGATCCTCCATTATTATTAATATTATTATTCATTTTTTATTTTTTAATACAGGTGCTTTAAGCACCAAAAGCTGAAACCTCTGGTGGTCCCAGGCTTGACACTGTTATTTACTGGAGGCCATAAAAACAGGCGGCCTTGCCTGAGCCACAATGAGCGTTGCCTGTCTGTACGAGCGTCAACAAACTTTGGAAAATTCATCTTTGAACCATGTAGTGTAAAAATGTCCCACTAATGGGGGTTTATGAGCTTTTCCACATCTAATTGCTTGCTCAGTACAAATTGCAGCTCTTTTGGCATGTTTTATCTTCGGTGATAGAGAACTGCTAGGTAATTAATTTCCCGCAAAAGGATAAAAACAATTAACCCCTGCCTCGCGGACTTCATGTGGCAGAATCAGCTTGTGCCAACGGAATAAAGCCAATGTTTTTTATCTCAATCATGAGCGCCTAACTGAGATTTGCTGAGAGCCCCATGGCAGAGATGACACCAGTTTTGCAAAGGGCAAGTCATTTAAAATGATGGGTTGATCTGTGCAAAAGTTTTAATAATATATAAACGTATGAATGTTTCAGGAACTTATAGGAATTGGAAGATATTTTAAATGAAAGTATATAAAAAAAAAACGTAATGACTAAAAAATCTCATATAAGCCTATGATATTAAAGTAATTCCAAAAGTCTGCTTCTTTCATTAACATTTTTCAAAAGCAAGTGATTCTAATTTATGGGCTGGTCTATGCAAAAGTTTTGATAATATATAAATATATGGATGTTTCAGGAACTTATATGAACTAAGGATATTTAAAATGAAAGTATATGTAAATCCAATCACTAAAATCTCATAAAAGTCTAGGATGTTAAAGTCATTTAAAAATACACAGCTTTTATTAAAAATAACTTTATGCATGGCTATACAAACTATTCATTCACATCAGTACCATCCTTCAAGGAGCTAACAATCTACAGGGCCTTACCCTTAACCTTGACCTTACCCATTTACGTACACATAAAAGGGCCAATTAACCAGCCAGCATATTTTTGGAGTGTATATGTAGAATATGCAAACTCCATGCAGGTAGTGTCCTGGTTGGGATTCGAACTGAGGTCGCTAGTGATGCAAGTCAGAAGGGGTATCTACTTAACCACTTTAAACCTGCACGCCGTCAAATGACGTCCAAAAAGGGGATCTGTTATCCCGGGTGGACGTCATATGACGTCCTGTACTTTGTGTGGGGATATCTGAATGATGCCTGCACCTAGAGGCATCATTCAGATATCATTTTCTTACGGCGGCGATCCTGTGCACCGTAAGATCGATCATAGCAGCGGTTCTGCCGCTTGATCATTCTTACAGGCGGCGGGAGGGGACATCTCCCCCTCCCGCCGCCATCCGGTGCTTCTCCAGACTCTCCCGTCCCATCGGGGGTCCGGAGAGATGATAGCCGTGCGCCGGATGTGCAGCATAGAGATGACTGGTGACCAGATGGTCACCAGTCATCTCTATGAACGTCAGAGGCCCGGGCGCGATGTGATGACGTTACGCCCGGGTACACGTAAGTAAACAAACCGCAATTGCAGCTAGTAAGAATGAGATCTGTGATTTTTTTTCACGATCTCATTCTTTCCAGCCTGGAGGAGAGATGTGGGGTCTTATTGACCCCGCATCTCTCCCTAAAGAGGACCTGTCACACACTATTCCTATTTCAAGGGATGTTTTCATTCCTTGTAATAGGAATAAAAGCGATCGGAAAACAAAGTGTAAAAAATAAAAAAATAAGTAAAATAAAAAATAAATAAATAAAAAGTAAAACTCCCCTGTCCCTGGTAGCTCGTGCTCAGAAGCGAATGCACACATAAGTCACGCCCATGTATGTAAACGAGCCGTGGCCTGTTTGCAGCCGGGCCACGGCGAAAGCTGTACTGTGTGAGGCGCGGCGGCGGAAGCAAGTGGAGAGATGTCCCGGCACTTCCGCCCACACACTGCACCGATGTGCGGGAGCAGAGAGATGAGATCATCTCTCGCCGCCCGCCCGGAACACAGCACTTCCGCCCACACAGCGGGGCTGTTATACTGTGGCGAGGCGCGGGAGCAGAGAGATGAGATCATCTCTGACCGCCCGCCAGGAATACAGCACTTACAAGCAGTCTGAGATGGGTGCAAAGCCAGTATGGAGGACAGTGGTGGCATGGACAGTGGAAAGAGGCAGCTGCAGCCAGGAGGGCTGGCAGGGTCTGAAGAGGTGGTACTGGGATCAGTAGCAAAGTTGGATAGCGCCCTGGAATTCCTTTCTGGCTTCCGAGGAGGGAGGATCCCTCCTCGAAGTGGTCTAACATATAAAAGACATGAACAACAGGGCATAGGTATAAATTATGAATAGAGACGACATTCCGACGATGGATCTGGAAGAGGGAGAGGAGTGGGAGGGATTTGGGAAGAGGGGGGGGATTATGTTTGTTTTCCTTATTTTTTTTTTATTATTATTTTTTTTTAGGGGGGGGGGGCAAGGGGGAGTAGGGGGAACTAGGAGGGTTAGATAGACATAGCTGAAACAGAGTGAGGGGTGGCCAAGTTAGGGAACCCGGATCTCACTTGCTGTTAATTTAAGTGGCTGAGGGATTGGTTGATGGTACAATAAGATGTGTTTACATTGAATGCCCCTAAATATGTATATGTCTATCTTTTTTTTAAAAACAAATAAAATATAAATAATAAAAAAAAAAAAGTTGGATAGCTAGCACTTGGACTACTATATTTGCTACACCATAGCGGCCCGCAATGTCTGCCTGCAAAGGGCATTTTTGCTTTGGGTCTGGCTGAGCCAGTGTCAGGCCTGCAATTCAGTGATACCTCATCCTGGGTGTAATAGTCTGCATGTAAGTCTGTGCTGGAGGAGGAGAGAAAGTTGTATCAATGGGAAACATAAAAACACAAGTACAAGGACTGCTTCTTGACTAACGAGTGTCTGAAGTGCCTGGCTGTGCAGGGTGAGAGGCGGACCACAACGACCAGTAGCCCTTACAGGGGTACTGTTACAATTGGATGCTGGAAGTCAGAAGAGCTTCACCTCATTCACAAAGGCTGCAAAACGCAGGACTTCTAATGGAACTCCAATCACGCCACAATTTTAGCGTAATTGTCGCACAGTTATGCTTGTCGCTAAAAAAAGGAAATGAGTTTATTTTGGGCGACAGCAGCGTGCATTGCGACTTGCCGCAATTGCAGTGCGATTTAATGTGTGACAATAACTGCGAAATCGCGGCACGATTAGGCTGCTGCTAATAGAATTAATGGCATCACAAACGCATCTTATGTTTTGCAGCGATTTGGAATTGTGTGTGGAATTGCGGCGATTCCACCCCCAATCAGATGTGAATGGAGCCTTAGTGCTGAGGATAACTCCCTTGCAAGTGCAACCTTGCAAAGTGAACAGCCTATTTGCCTTTAGTAAATTAACCCCACAGTGTTCTGGCAAAATAAACATATTTTCATTTGGGTTTACGTCTACTTTAAACAACCAAACTATTTTTACAAGATATAAAAGCATCAATAAGTCTCTCTCCATCTCAGGCGCTCCTTCTCTACCCCCTTCTATCTTCGTCTGTGTTTATCTGTTGACATTATGTTCCCCAGCACTTTACAAAGTACATTTCACCATTGAGGTCAGTGTTTGTCCCTGTTCATCTTGCAATCTTATGTTCCATTAACAAACTTCCCGACTTGTACAAAGGCTAAAGGACCTTAAAGTGGAAGAAAAGTTGAAACTATTTCTAAAAATGTTCTCTCCCCCTATATAACCTGCATACCCTGTATAAAAAAATAGATATGTGTACTTACCTATTTTTAATCCAGTATGGTCATGTGATCCGGCAGCTTGGTCCTCCATGTGTCAGTAAGCCCCTGCTGAAGTGGAGAGGAGGGAGTGCAAACACCAGTTGGTCCATGGGAGTGTATGGGTGACAACTCTCAAGCCCTGTACACACGGGCCAGAATCTCGTCAGGAAAAAACTTTGTCTTTCCTGACGAGATTCTTGGCAAGAATCTCTTGCCGCCCGAGTGTACAGACGCTCCATTCAAAAGAACCACAGTTTTTTGAATGGCAAGAACACGGTGACGTCATCGTGTACGTCGATCATGCGCTCGTCACATTCGATGCCATCGCCGCCATCTTGCTTCACCCTACCTATGCCTAGGAAGCTACCGCGCATGTGCCAAAGTCAGTTCAAGCATGCGCAGGTTTCCACGGCGACAGGTAAGTAGACACACTCTAGGGTTTCTCGGCAGTGTTCACAACGAGAAAATAGAGAGCAGGTCCTCTATTTTTCTCGTCGAGATTTTGGGCAGTTTTCTTGACGAGAAACCTGAAAGCCTCATACACACGCACAGTTTACTTGGCAAGAAAGCTCTGCCAGCAGTTTTCTTGCTGGTTCTTGCTGAGTAAACGTGTCTAGTGAGCCTGTGACGTCATCACCCAAGCCAATCCTCAGATCAGCTGTTGGGTGCAACCGCCACCATTCCCGGTAAGGGAACCCGGTAGTGAAGCTTTTGGCTTCACAATTGGTTCCCTAATGCGCCTGCGCAGAGCATGCTGCGCTTTCTAATTGGTGCGGAGGAAGGAGACGGGGTTAAAAACAGGTACCCCAGTCCCCTCTCCCCTCTGAAATATGCCAAATGGAGACAGGTGAGCGAACGTTCCACTTTTTAGTGGAACTCTGCTTTAAGCTTCAAACCATCTTTCTTTCCAGTCCTCACAACGCTCAATAATGGCAAGTGACATTCAAATCTATTGGATCCACAGCAAAAGTATAATGGAAGACTAACAGGAAGCAAGACATGTTTAGGTAAGCAAATTTCCCAATTAATGTAAAAAAAATATGAAAATAGATCAAATGATAAAAATTAAAATTAATCTATTCCTCAAAAATTATCTACACCATAACATTCTAGAAGGATAACCTAAGTCTAAGGTGACGTATTCTGCCGAGAAAACCGGTCGTGTGTACACTTTCCGCCGAGCAACCCGTCGGGAAGCTCGTCGAGCCAAAAAGAGAGCATGTTCTCTATTTCCGCGTTGTTCAATGGGAAAATTTGGCTCGACGAGCTTTTTGACTGCCAAACTAGGAACTCGACGGGCAGAACAATGAGTTTTGCCCGACGAGTTTCTCGGTCGTGTGTATGCCACCTATCCCAGAACAATTTGTGGTCTGCAATGATTCGTTGAAGTGTAATGCCTCATACACATGACCGTTTTCCTCAGGAAAAACCATCAAGAAAACTGCTGGCAGAGCTTTTTTGCCAAGAAAAATGGTCGTGTGTATGTTTTTCGGCGAGAAAACTGTTGTGGATCTCGACGAGAAAAAAAAGAGAACATGCTCTTTTTTTTCTCGTCGGGAGTCTCATTTTCCTCAGTGTGTTTCTCTTCGGGCAGGTTTACGACGAGAAACACCTTTGTGTGTATGCTTAGACACCCGTGCATGCTCAGAATAAAGTATGAGACGGGAGCGCACCTTCTGTAAAGGTAGCATTCGTAATGGAGATAGCACATTCGTCGCGCTGTAACAGACTGAAAAGCGCGAATCGTCTCTCAACAAACTTTTTCTTAACACGCAGTAACATGAGATTAGCCCCAAGGGTGGCGCCAGTGGAATCGAACTTCCCCTCTATAGTGCTGTCGTACGCGTTGTACGTCACCGCGTTTGAGAACAACGAGATTTTGTCTCGACAGTGTGTATGCAAGGAAAGCTTGACAAGAACCATGTCGAGGAAAACAAAGTTTCTTTTACGACGAGATACTCGGTCGTGTGTACGAGGCCTAAGCTGGTTTTCACGCTAAGAAGAAAAAAGACCTTAAGTACATCTCTCCATTTTCTATTACGGTAATGTCCTCCAAGTGCGGCCTTTACTTCCATTTTCTGCCCACTCATGTAAAAGGGTTCCATGGTGGTGCTGATAAAAACTGTCTTTAGAAATTATTGTCAACAGGAGAAGAAAAATGATCATTATCTAAAAGAAAACCACAACTAAAACACCATCAAATTTGATGTTTTTCAGCACTCAGATGTGTGAAACTACTGAGTGCTTAACACATTCTATTGATTTGTCTTCTGCAGTAATGGGTACTTTGTTCTTTCAACACATGGAACCGGGTGTACTGTATCACAATCACCTAAATTGGACATAGGAAAGCAGTACAGGAGTTCTGATAGGTATTATAGTATAAGAGAATGTCAACTCTCACATGACTTTAAAGAGGAACTTAAAGTGATTGTCTGCTTTTCCCATGTACACAAATAAAATAAAAAACATTGTGAGAGCCTTGTGTTGGGCTGCATGATCACCACAAGTAATCTTAACCCATTCATGCTTGGATTCCGTTCCCTCAATCACAATGAGTTCCTCTAAACCAAGGGCTCCTTCGGGCATGCAGGGACTCTAGATGTTCCTATTATTTTCTCCTTCACATGAACTTTAGAGACCCGGCTCTAACTAATATTCTCTAGCTGTGCTTCTACATACCCACTACAAGCCTTACAGTAACGAGTCCCAAAGAAGCCCACACTAACAAAAGTCTGTTGCCAGGAGATACCGTATTTATCGGTATATAACGCACACAAGCGTATAACATGCACCTTCATTTTAAGAGAGTAATTTCAGGTAAAAAATATATTTTTAAATAAAGAACTCTGAAGCAAAATAAGGTTCAGAGCCCATCAATTCAGCCTGATCAATGCCCATCTGCAGCCTCAAAATTGCCCATCTGTAGCCTCAAAATTGCCCATCAATGCAGCTTGATCAATGCCCATCTACAGCCTCACCATTGCCCATCAATGCAGCTTGATCAATGTCCATCCTTAGCCTCACCATTGCCCATCAATGCAGCTTGATCAATGTCCATCTGCAGTCTCACAATTTCCCATCAATGCAGCTTGATTAATGCCCATCTGCAGCCTCCCCATTGCCATGAATGCAGCCTGATCAATGCCCATCTCAGGGAGGGTGGCAGGATGAGTGCCGTCAGATTACATACAGCGAGAACCTCCTGTTTACTCGGCGGCCTCTTTAATACAAAGTCACGCCTCCTGGACTGGCTTCTATGATAGACAGAACACTGGTCCAATGCCGGCCCAGGAGATGGGGCTTTCTATTACAGAGGCCGTTGAGTAAACAGGAGATTCTCGCTGTATGTAATCTGACATCACTCGTCCCGCCCTCTCCCCGTTCCCTCCGAGGCAGCCCAAATTGCAGTATTGGAGTACAACACACACACACTATTTGTAACCGATTTGCAGCGTAAAAAACCGTGAGTGTTATATTCCAATAAATACAGTATTTACAATAGAGGTTAGGAGAAAAAGTATTTCAGAAACAATCAACCAAACTCATATATATGTGTTCACAATCAACCTGGCCCCAAATGATGGCACAATATTTAATTGCAAACAGTAACTAGATAAATGAGGAGAGGGGATGTGAGATAAGGAGTGACCCATACGTTTACAGGGATTGCCCAGAGACCTCTCCTATACTGCCTTCCCCCAAGAGGGAGCTCTAACAATATTCCTTATAGCCTATATCCTCGCTGTAGCTTGGCTCTAAGCTTCTTTCTACAAGTGCCTAGTACTTATCACTTACTTATGGGGTCCGCTTGTTGCTCCCACAGCAACCACACTGCCTACTGATCCAAGGGGTCTAATAGCACCATCTTGTAACCAAGAAGAAAAACTACTATTTTTCCTTTGGTGGTCCTTACAGCATTGACAGCATAGCTCTCATGTAACATTCAATCAGCACCTTGGGCACACAGCTAGTGAATTGAATAATAATTAATTATTGATGGGTATCATTCAACCCAGAAGATGAGTGGTGCTGCAACAGGGAACAGTGATATTTTTGGGGACTACTGCTTTATAGTTTTTCACCACAATGGGGCATAGAACATGTTATTTCTTTAAAACCTACAATTGGGCTTTAATGCAGACCTTCACAGCACCCTCTAATTACCTTCTTTTTGCTCCCACACCACTCTATGCAGCCATCAAAAGTGAAAGTGTAAGCTTTGTAAGTTACAAGTCCCTTAAATCTGGCTTACACAGGGCTGCAGACTCTTGAGTGACAGTGCTGCCACATGTGTGAGACACATACATCTTCATACTTGGAAGTTTATAAAGTATTTCCTTGGGCTCCCACTGCTTTATGGTGTGTGCAGGAACCGGGATAAGGCAGCTGGCTCCCTACAGTGCAAAAAAGGTAGATGACAGCACTGGACCGGACCCGCAGCAAAGCAGCAGGGTGAGAAAAGAGGACAACTCTGGATCCTCTGGGCATGTAAATATATTTATTATTACAATAGCACTAAACATAAGCGAGAAGAACATTAGATTTGTATTGGAAAAGTGAAGTTCCTCTTTAAAACCACCCTAATGTTATCGTCCCCATTTACTCCAATGCATTTCACAAAAATGGCAAAATATCCACATTTCTGCTATCAGATTCTGCTATGCAGTTTACTCTGCATTTCAGGTCCCAGTTCCCCCATTGCCCACAATCACTATGATTCCGTCTCACGCTGCATGTTAGATCATTATATTATACATTATGCAGAGAGAAAATATGACTGGCAGTGACTGAGTCATGTCGTTCTCACTCCTTACAGACCTGCCCGTGGTTAATGCGGAATTCTGTAGTGAACTGGTAAAAGGCTCCATCAAGCAATTATAGGAAAATAAGACCTTCATCAAAAAGGGTGCTGGTGAAGATGCCTATTTTTCCTATATGTGCATGGTGTCAATCAATTCACTACAACACCCTGCATGAGCTGTGGGCAAGTCTGTAGGCAGTGCGACAGATATAACACAACTTTCCCAGGTACTCTAAACCATCACTGTGGGTACTAACCAGAGCTGTAGGATATCACTGGGCTATTAACCACTTCAGACCCGCGCTATTGACAAAATACGTCAACAGCGCGGACCTGAGGCGCCAACTAGACGTCTGTGGACGTGATTTGAAGTGCATTACCGGAGCGCGCCACTGGGTGGCGCTCCGCGGGTAAACACTGTCCCGCCGCATCGCTGAGGATCCGATGCGTGTACCTGGTGGCCGTGATGTCCGTTGGGTACATGCGATCGGCGGCAACACGAGCAGATGACAGCAGGGACGTGGAGCTCTGTGTGTAAACCCAGAGCTCCACGTGCTGTCAGAGGAGAGGAGACCGATCTGTGTCTCTTGTACATAGGGACACAGCATCGGTCACCTCCCCCAGTCACCCCCCTCCCCCCACACAGTTAGAACACATGCAGGATACACATTTAACCCCTTCCTCATCCCCTAGTGTTAACCCCTTCCCTGCCAGTCACATTTATACAGTAATTAGTGCATTTTTATAGCACTGATCGCTGTATAAATGTGAATGGACCCAAATTTGTGTCAAAAGTGTCCGATATGTCCGCCGCAATATCGGAGTCCCAGTAAAAATTGCAGATCGCTGCCATTACTAGTAAAAAAAAAAATAATAAAAAAAATCATAATTCTGTTCCCCATTTTGTAGGCGCTATAACTTTTGCGCAAACCAGTCGCTTATTGCGATCAGCTTTAACTGAGAAAAAAATAGTTAAAAAAAAAAAAAATTGGGATATTTATTATAGCAACAAGTAAAAAAAATATATATTTTTTTTTAAATTGTCGCTCTTTTTTTGTTTATAGCGCAAAAAATAAAAACCGCAGAGGTGATCAAATACCACCAAAATAAAGCACTATTTGTGGGGAAAAAAGGATGTCAATTTTGTTTGGGAGCCACATCGCACGACCGCGCAAATGTCAGTTAAAACGTCGCAGTGCCGGAAGCTGAAATTTCGCCTGGGCACGAAGGGGGTTTATGTGCCCAGTAAGCAAGTGGTTAAGAGACTTCTCACAGCCATAATACAGTTACAGAAAATTCTGCCCTGAAAATTACCACCATAAATACAAGAAAACTAAAACTCTTTGCTCTTCCCTACTCTGCACCTCAGATTACAATTCCACCTATTGCCCACATCACTATGATTGGGTCTCACTCTGCTTGTTGTATCGTTTTACTATACATTGTGTAAAGTGCAGAAAGAAGATTGACACAAAAAAAAAATCTAGCTGGCACGCTAACCTTTGCACACCTTACAGACCTGCCCCCAGTTGCCATAGGATACTGTAGTGAACTGGTGAATGGCTCACCATGCAATTATAGGAAAATAAAATATTTACCAAAAGGTGTGCTTGTGAAGATCCTTATTTTCCTATAATTGCATGCTGGTGCCATCAACCAATTCCCTACAACACCCCGCATGAACTGCAGGCAAGTCTATAGGGATTGTGATGGATACCACACAACTTCCCCGGGTACTCTAACCCATCGATGTAGGAGCTAACCAGAGCAGTAGGATATCACTGGGCTATTGAGAACTCCAGAGACCTCTTACAGCCAAAATACCAGTTTTGGAAAATTCTGTCATGAACATTTCCACCATGAATTTGGAGAAATGATAACTCTCAGTTTTGCTCTTCCCTACTTTGCACCTCAGGTCCTACTCCGCCCATTGCCCACAATCACTATTATTGGGTCTCAATCCACTTGTTGGATTCTGTTCCTATACATTATGTAGAGTACAGTAAGAAGATTGACACAAGAGGAGGAAATCTGGTTGGCAGTGAACGAGCAAGGTAACATTCACACACCTTACAAACCTGCCCACAGTTTATGCAGGATTCTCTAGTGAATTGGTGGATGGCTTCACCGTGTAATTATGGGAAAAATAGGATCTTCACCAACAAGGGATGCTGGTAAAGATCCTTATACAATACAACTTCCCCAGGTTATCTAACCTATGTTGGAGCTGCCCACAGCTGTAAGAAATCACTGGGCTATTAGGAACACCGTAGACCTCTCACAGCCAAAGTACCAGTTTTGGAAAATTTTGTGAATGTACACTGCATCTAAATCCAAACAATAGCTTTTAAACAGTATGAAAAATTATGTGTTTAGCTTCTCTGGGTTCATTTTAAAGCGTAACCTCTTTATCATCGGTGCTACTCAAGTGTGACAAGCTACAGTTTCCTGCCGCGTACAAAGAGTCACTCACACATCTTACCTGAGCAGGTCTCATTAAATTCGTCTTCATTATTTCCGCAATCATTGGCGCCATCACAAAGCCACCTCTTGGGAATGCAACGGTTACTCTGGCACTTAAATTGATCTCCCGGACAGCTGTGGTTCACTAGCAAAACAAGAAGCCGCAAGTGAAAACACTTAACATGCGCTGCTTGCAAATGAGCCCGGCTCCAAAATAATGCATGTAAATGGGGCTCCAAAATTATAGCGTGATGAGGGAGCATGTCAGATAGCATTTATTTTTATTAACAGATGAATAAAGAGCTAAATGAGTTTTTAATGGTATTTTGTTCAAAAGAAAATGAATGCTACTAAGTCATTTGTCAACACTGAGATAAGCTTTAATTCCAGAAACAATGGCTCATAATTTGTATATTGTTAACAACCAAATGGTAATCAGCTTTTTAGTGATTCATGTTCCAGAAAGTGATCTTCCAGTGGCAGTACTCAGCATAATTGGCTTTTGCGCAACTTACGTTAACAATTTATTTTTCTCAACAGTTTTGGTCCTAGTACAGTAAATAATGAACTGCGCTAAAAGAAAGTTAACCTTTATAGAGAGTAAAGAAACATTCATCAGTTCTTGCCTCTCGAGCTCGTAATACCCATTCCCCAGCCATAAACAGTACACATTGTGGTTGATTTGTAGGGAATCTGTTGTGAAACAGGTAGAATGTACCAACTCCAAGCAAACAGGTCCCTGGAGGATCTACCACCATGCTGTTCCAAAAAAAGATTGCCTATTTTTTTATTTATTTTTTGAGAGAAGAAACCTCACTCAAAAGGGATTTCGCGTTTAAAGTGTATCCAAACTCAAGAACAAAAATGTAATTTATTGCATGTTACCAGTCCTTAGATGTGGTGATTGTATAACTTTTTCTTTTTGCTAAGCTTTTATTTTTTTCTTAAAGCGGAGGTTCACCCAAATAACATGTATATAAAAACATAATCTTTAGACTTCCAACATGTACAGTATGAGTTTTTTTTTTGGCTGTACATACCGTATTATGGCTATTTTCCACCCGGCTTCCGGGTACTCACTCCCGCAGGAGTAGGCGTTCCTATGCTGTGGCGCAATGTCATCTGGGACTTCGTCCAGATGATTGACGTCCTTGAGAAAAACATCCCCCCGGCAGATAAGGCCCCCCCCTATTGCGTAGGCACGTCACAAGTTTCCGAAAGTAGCCAAACTCTGAGTCAGCTCTATACGGCGCTATACGGCACCTGCGCACCAACTAGGAGCCGTGTAGAGCTGACTGCGCAGGCGCCGTATAGAGCTGACTCGCAGTTCAGCTACTTTCGGAAACTTTCGGAAACTTGTGATGCACCTACGCAATGGGGGGGGGGGGCCTTATCCGCAGGGGGAAGTTTTTCTCAAGGACGTCAATCATCTGGGCGAAGTAGGAACGCTTACTCCCGCGGTAGTGAATACCCAGAAGCCAGGTGGAAAATAGCTATAATACGGTATGTACAGCCAAAAAAAAAGCTCATACTGTACATGTTGGAAGTCTAAAGAATATGTTTTTATAAACATGTTATTTGAGTGAACCTTCGCTTTAATTTCAATTTTTTTGTGATTCTGCCAGTAACACACTTCCTTTCCTAGTGTGACAGCGCTTACTTACTAAATCTATGGAGAAGCAGCATTGTCACCCTAGGACAGGACTACAGAAACCTTCCTCCTCTCTCTGATGCCCTTGCTCACGGCTCTAGCCGCTCACCTATATAACCCCATGCACCCAGTAGCAATAAAGATATTATCTGAGCACGGTTTCAGTGTGATTCTTCTCGTGCATGCACTAAATTACATAGGCCTAATCAGGATGGGGGCAGATATTCACCAGACGATTGGTCTGGTCCATTTCAAAATAAGATAACATGAAGATCTATTTATGTAAGCACATTTTAATGTCCAACTCCAGGAATATAAAAAAAAATCATCCTTGAAATGACTCGCTTGCTCTGCAAGGGATAAATGCCCATTAAATCTACTAGTGGGTACAGTGCTGATTGTATTGCTTACCTGTCTTCTAGCTCCAGCCGTCTCCAGCACTTTCCTCCCCCGTCTCTGGTCTGTGGGCAGAGACTTGTCATCATCACATACAATAGAGCAGTGATGGTGAAACTTGGCTACCCAGATGTTTTGAAACTACCCATGATGCTCAACTACACTGCAGAGTGCATGAGCATCACGGGAAATGTAGTTCCAAAACATCTGGGGTGCCAAGGTTCGCCATCACTGCAATAGAGGTACAGATTCCCTGTATTGTACGTTGAGGAGGTTGTAGTGCAAAATTGGCTGGTCTCAGCTTCTGTAAGTAGTTCCCTTATTTTCTCCTTATTCCTGTATGTAATGGTATAATTATCTGACCAAAAGGAACAAGAAAAATTCACTGTTGGAGTTTACATACTTCTAAATACATGTGACACCAAGGAGCCCTTAAAGGGGTTGTAAACCCTCATGTTTTATTCACCTTAATACATCCTATTCATTAGTAGTGTTGCTCACGAATATTCGCATTGCGAATATTCGCTAAGAATATTGCATATTCGAGTATTCGCGAATAACTCGAATATCGCGGCGAATATTCGCTATTTCGAATATTCGTATTTTTTTCGCAATCAATTTCGCATTCGCACTAGCTAAATTTCGCATTAGCGAAATTTCGCAATTTTTTTTTTTCGTGATATTCGTGATATTTTATAAAAAAATAAATGCGAAATTTCGCATTTTTTTTCTTTTTTTTTTATAAAATATAGCGAATATTCGTAAATATCGAATATTCGTGATATTTTATCCAAAAAAAAATAGGGAAATTTCGCAATTTTTTTTTTTTTTTATAAAATATCACGAATATTCGATATTAACGAATATTCGCGAATGTTCTTCGAAATATTCGCGAAATATCGCGAAATCGAATATGGCGTATTCCGCTCATCACTATTCATTAGGGTGAAAAAAACTCCTGACAGTGACCGTCCCCCTAGCCCCTTCATTTTAATCACCTGAGCCCTATAATTCCCACGGCGGATACGCGCTCTTCCTCTCTGCCCAGGGTTCTCAGCTCTTGATTGGATAGATTGATAGCAGCACAGCCATTGGCTGCCACTGCTGTCAATCAAATCCAATGACATGGGTGCCACATGATGTCACAATGTAGAGTATAAGATTTCCTATCATCTGTGCCCAATCTTGCCACACAGAGTTATTCCAGATCTGAGCAATCCTCTTTTATTGTTCAGTGAAAATGAACAGCCTTCCAGATCGAAACCTGCCTAAATAAAAAGTCAGTTTTCTCTCTTCTTGCTTTGAGTGACAGGTTATTAACATATCTAGCTCAGACATGTTATGTTATGTTTATCATAACATGAGGTATAAAAAGTGAGAAATCCACCCCTCCTCCACATAACACATCCTGGTAATGGTAATGAACTTTGGATCACCTCATGTTATGATAAACATAACATAACATATGATAAACATGTCCAAGCTAGATATGTAAATAACCTGTCACTCAAAGCAAGAAGAGAGAAACGAACTTTATAATTTGGCAAGTTTTTATCTGGAATTCTGTTCATTTGCACTGAACATTACAAGAGGATTACTCAGCGCTGGATTAACTCTGTGTGGCAAGACTGGGCACAGATGATAGGAAATTGTATACTCTACATTGTTTACATCCACTTTAAGGCATTTTCTTGCTCTTGGAAAATTTCCTGAAATTTTCTGTTATTTTTCTGGGTCAATAAATAAAAATAAATCTAATGGGTTTTAACCACTGTCTACTCTTCAAAAAATTTAATTTGGATACTTTTTAGACATATTTAAATATATTATATGTAATGTTTACATACAGTACATTTTATTTTAAAGTCAATTGTGAACAAGGATGGACTGGCCATTGGGACTACAGGGAGTTTCCCGGTGGGCCAATGGCTCAGTGGGCCGGCTTCAGTGTCAGAGGACCGCCTCCCCCTCTGCTCTTCTGTCTCTCCCTTCCCGCAGCGCTCACCTCCTCTCCCTCCCCGCAGCACTCACCTGGGGGGAACAGAGAAGCAAGGGGAGGACCAGAGGAGCAGGGGGAGGACCAGAGGAGCATGAGGGAGGGGACAGACAGCTGACTCAACAGCTATGACCTGGGAGTTTCTCACTTCTGCCTAATCTTGTCCCATAAGGGGGGACTGAACTGATTCTTTGCCCCGGGTAAAATAATGTCTAGCTTCCCCACTGGCACTGCCTATAGGAAAACCAGTACCAGCAGTTATACTCTAATAAAGTAGAATGGCTAGTGGCTAGTGAAGGGGGAGAGGGGGCTTGGAAGGCCGGGGGGGGGGGTGCCGGAGTTGTCCAGCCACCATGGGAGAGACCTGTCAAAGTGGGCCAGTCTGGATGAAGTCCAGGGCCAAATTTTTGTCCCAGTCCAGCCCTGATTGTGAAGGCACATTAAGGTAAGTGTTCCATGGATTCAAGAAATCATTCCATGTTTTCAATGGCACCATAAAGAAAGTGTTCCATGGCAGCCAATCGCACCACTAATTATGCTAAATTAGCTTTAAAGTAAAAAAATATATAATAAATATGGACATACTATGGGCAAAACTGTCCTTTTCTCCAGTAAATTCTATGTTATCCAACTGACCAGCATCCTATCACATTGCATTGGAACTTGTTAAATTTTATAACTTTGTAATTATTTCAACAACACTTGAGAATCCAGACGTTTGAGCTGAACAATTAGTCTGGCGATTATAAATCTTTCTCATTAATTTTCATTGCTTCTGGAGCTGTGTGTCACAAAAATTGGGTTTTATGATCTGTTTGACCTTAACAGTGCTGAATAAGATACTACAGATAATTAGGCCTGATACACAACTTTTCAATAAACACGGGTTATGGCCAAAGGTCACACTCACAATGTCACAGGCTCTTCTATTTGCTGGTGAAAGAATATCTGGTAATAATGATGAACATGATGGGTGATAATTACAATTAGTAGTTGGAGTATTAAAATGGAACATTTGAAATCTGAATTCCAGGGAAGTACCTATCTATAGATTTTTAATTCTTTCCAGACATTTTTGTGATCCATGCACCTTTTTTAGATAGCACAATACGAAGAGTTAAGCCGCGTACACACGGCAGAGGACCTCGACGGGCAGAACACATCGTTCCGCCCGTCGAGGTTCTCTGCCGGCCGTCAGATTCGGCGACCCGCCCGTCGGGAATGGCAACCAGCCATTCATCCAGGCGGGCCGTCGAGCAAAAAGAGAGCGTGCTCTCTTTTCGCTCGACGGGATTCCCGACGGGCGGGGCGAGCCAGGAGCGTACACACGGCCGAGGTCCTCGCTGGAATGCAGCTTCCAGCGAGGTTCTCGCTGGTTTCCAGCGAGAACCTCGGTCGTGTGTACGCCGCCTTACACCACCGTTACTGTTAAGGCCCGTACACGCGATAGGATTTTCCGACAACAATGGTCCGACGGATGTGTTTTATCGGGCAATCTGACCGTCTGTATGCTCCATCGGAAAATGGTTGTCCGAATTTCCTACAACAAATGTTGGCTGTGCATGCTCTCAAATTTTCCAAGAACAAATGTGTTATGTCGGATCATCCGATTGTGTTTACACAAATCCGTCGGGCTAAAATCCAAAGTACAAACACGCATGCTCAGAACCAATGCTAGACATCAGACAACAATAGCATAAGTTGTCCAAAGGGTGGCGGTAAAGAGCTGAAAAACCATGTAGTTTGCTGAATGTTGGCTGAAAATGTTATGCCGTCTGTATGCAGAACAAGTTCACGGACAACGCCCTTCGAACAAAAATCCACAGAAAAGTCAGATGGAAGTCCGATCGTACATACGAGGCTTTAGGCCGCTTACACACGATCAGTCCATCAGATGAGAACGGTCCGAAGGACCGTTTTCATTGGTTAACTGATGAAGCTGACTGATGGTCCTACACACCATCAGTTAAAAAAATGATTGTATCAGAACACGGTGACGTAAAACACAATGACGTGCTGAAAAAAGTTCCATGCTTCCACTCATGCGGTAAAACCGCCCCGCTATTGGCAGAATAGCGCTGGAAATTGGCGGTAAAGCGACTCTAAAAATACCGGCGCTTTCCCGCCGATGCCGCCCCCATCCCAGTCTGAAAGGGGCCTTAGTGAAGCTTGGCAGAGGCATGCATGATGGATAATTTTGCCCTGCTGAATACCGGTAGGGCAAAAAACAATAATGGTTCTCTAAGAATGCTTTAACTGCACTTTGCAGGGTATTGTTTCCTCACTACAACAAAAGGGACTAGACATGTCACAAGCAGTTAAAGTGGAATTAAACTCTCCAACCGTTTGATGGTTTGACAGTTTAAAATAGTTACATTCCTGACACGTGTCGGAATGTAACAGTTTTTAAACTGTTTATTCGGTGGGTTTAGTTCCGCTTTAATAAATATTTATATAAGGGTTTTCAGTATGAATATAGGAAGCACTTAATGCGAAGGTTCACCCAAAAGTGAATCTCCGCTTTTCGGAACCATCCCCCCCTCCGGTGTCACATTTGACACCTTTTAGGGGGGAGGGGGTGCAGATACCTGTATAATACAGGTATTTGCACCACTTCCTGGTATAGTCTCCCACGGGAGTCTGGCCCCTCCGCCTCACCCCCCTGTTGTGTTTTGGGAAACACTTGGCTCCCAGAACACAACGGGAACCAGTGGGAATGGCGCAGCGCGACTCGCTCATGAGCAGTAGGGAACCGGGCAGTGAAGCCGCAGCGCTTCACTTCCCGATTCTCTCACCGAGAATGGCAATGGGGGAAGCCAAACGCTGAGCTACTGGACAGGTAAGTGTCCATGTTTTAAAAGCCAGCAGCTGCTGTATTTGTAGCTGCTGGCTTTTAATTTTTTATTTTTTTGCAGGTGAACCCCCGCTTTAAGGTGAAGTTGAGATTTTGTCTAATGCCGCGTACACACAATCACTTTTTGTGATGAAAAAAAAACCGACGTTTTCAAAAACGTCATTTAAAATGACCGTGTGTGGGCAAAACGTTGTTTTATGTCTTCAAAAAAACGACCAAAAAAAAATTCGAACATGCTTGAATTTTTTGTGTCGTTTTTCAAAACGTCGTTTTTTGTGTCATAAAAAGTGATAGTGTGTGGGCAAAACGATGTTGAAAACGACGTTTTTAAACCCGGGCATGCTCAGAAGCAAGTTATGAGACGGAGCTTCAAAGGAAAAGAGTGCCGTCGAGCGTGGTGTACGTCACCACGCTTTGCTAGAGCATTTTGGAAAAACGATGGTGTGTATGCAACATCGTTTTGGAAAATGAAGTTTGAAAAACGTCGTTTTGTTCCGTGAGATAAAATGACGTTTTTTTTCATCACAAAAAGTGATCGTGTGTACGCGGCATTAGACTTTTCCATGTTAGCGTCACTTGACATTTTTCTGATTTGTAAATCAGTGTCCTCGTAGCCTTGTTACATAATTAAGCAATTATAATTCTTGTTAATACATTCACAGTTATATGACTTGGAAGCCCTGGACACCCGCTGGAACAGACAGCGGTAACACACCGTCTGGGTTCATCTATAAATAAATAAATACATTGTAAATGACAAGTACGTACAGCAGGCATCAACATTTTCATCGCTCCCATCCAGGCAGTCGTCCTCTCCGTCGCATTTCCAGCCGTCTTGTATGCAGTGCTGGTTTTTACACTGAAATTCTTCCAAGCTGCATAACTTTGGTGAGGTTTCATCAATGTTAACTGTAAGTAATATAAAGAAGAAAAGATACAATATGTTCTAATAATGTAAAAAATAATAAAAATGTGTATATACTTAAAGGAAGGATGGACTTGTGGGCAATCCATGAATAAGTCGCGTGCCCGTGACGTAACGCGTAGGGAGGAGCCTACGATCGTATCCGAGTCCATCGGATCGTTTTGAGGAGACAGCACACTGAGTGGCGTTTCATGCTTATACTAAGCGGGGATCCGTGAGTGCATCTGTTGATGGTTTTTGGATCGTATTATCCGCCTGTTATCCGATGTTTGTGCAATGAGGTTTTTCTTCTTTTTTTCATATTCATCTGCTACGAGTGCCTGATCACCTGATTCTCAGTTTGGGATCCACACTCTTAGTGAAGGAGGGCATCGTTTATGTGTTTTTTCCTTGTATGGAATCCGTGCTGCTGCCTTCACTGTGCACTTGATTAAGGACTAATCACATGTATTTAAACACACTATGGAGACTGTTTCTCCCTGATTTATTTGTTTGTCTGTATGATTTACACTATTAAGTTAATATCAGCGCATCCTATATTATTAATAATACAGATGGGGCAACGTCTTTGTATCCTTATTAAATGTCACCCAATGGGATGGGGGAACCAAAGTTGCTACCTTATCTTCTTTCCTAATACATACATTCACATGGGTAGCTGGATTGCAGTATTCAGATGTGTCTAAAAGCTGCTAATGAGCTCCACTCTGTGGCTCATTAGCTCATTGGCTCATTAGCTTTGGCTATTTGGTGTGTGTATTCAGAACCACTGTATGGCATACAAATCTGGCTGTGGGCAAGGTTGTTTGCAAGAATCCTTACATTTTGCAAACTGCTGCCTAACCAGTTGCTGCCTAACCTGTTGTATACATCAGGCAATCTACATACACCTAAAAAAGGTGCTCATAGCATGGCCTCTTCTCCCCTACTGCCATATTCTACCCTCACAACTCTTTCCCACAATTCCCTGCTGTCAAAATGACAGCCGGGACTTGCTCTGCCATACAGCAGCTATTACAGCCACTGCTGTTAAAAACACACTGTCTGAACAGAGATACAAAAAAACATTATTACCTTTGTATTTGCTTTGTTTCATTTATGCAAAGATCAAAGGGGTGACTTTTGATCTAGATATAATGTGAAGTCTGTTTTAGTCACTAAGGGGTGGGCCAACTCCAAGTTATTGTGCCTAGTTTTAAAATGGGATGTACACAGAAATCATATAGGTTTGGTGATCACAAAAAAATTTTGACGAATTCTTTAAAATTGTTGATTCTTTTTTTTGTTTTATAGCAAAAAAAAAAGAAACACACAATGATGATTAAATACCATCAAAAGCACTAAAGACACTATTGGTCTAAAAAAAATATATAAAAATTCCATTTGGGTACAGTGTTACATGACTGAGTAATTGTGATTCAAAGTGTGATGGCCCTGAAAGCTTAAAATTGGCCTGGGCAGGAAGGGGGTGAAAGTGTCTGATATTGAGGTGGTAAAGATCGCAACCATATGTTTGGGATCCACCCACGTGCCTGGACCGGCACTTTCCTCAGCCTCTCAGCAGAGAGAGCCTGAGATGGCTTCTCCCACCCCTACACAGCCAAGTGCACAAGAGAGCATGGGGGGAAGGCAGAGCAGAGAGCTGGTGACTTATAATGAGAACCAAGTGATCAGTGTTTTTTTGATCGCTCAGTTCCCAGTCTTAGAGCCAGTGAGCGAACCAAAAAACGTAAATGTATTTTATTGGGATTTTATGGGATAGATCAACACAAAGTGGAACATAATTGTGAAGTGAAAGGAAAATGATGAATGGTTTTCCACAGTTTTTACAAATGAATATGTGAAAAGTGTGGTGTGGATTTGTATTCAGCCCCCCCCTGAGTCAATACTTTGTAGAACCTCCTTCCACTGCAATTACTGCTGCACGTCTTTTTGGGGATGTCTCTACCAGCTTTGCACATCTAAAAAGTGAAATTGTTGCCATTCTTCTTTGCAAAATATCTCAAGCTCTGTCAGATTGGATGGATAGCGTTTGTTGAACAGCAATTTTCAAGTCTTGCCACAGATTCTCAATTGGATTTAGGTCTGGACATTCTAACACATGAATATGCTTTGATCTAAACCATTCCATTGTAGCTCTGGCTGTATGTTTAGGGTTGTTGTCCTGCTGGAAGGTGAACCTCTGCCCCAGTCTCAAGTCTTTTGCAGACTATAACTGGTTTTCTTCTAAGATTGCCCTGTAATTGGCTCCATCCATCCTCCCATTAACAATGAACAGCTTCCCTGTCACCACCATGATTCATGGTGGATATGGTGTGTTCAGGGTAATGTGCAGTGTTAGTTTTCTGCCACACGCAACAGGTTTTTTATGAAAGGCAAATCCACTTTGCACTACAAGTGCACTTGGAAGGGCACTTGGAAGTGCACTTGGAAATGCAGTCGCTGTAGATCTGAAGGGAAAAGGAAAATAAAAAACAGCATTTTTGCTTGTACACGATTGCATGATAAAATTAGCAGAGCTTCCCCTCAGATCTACGGCAATCTACAGCGACTGCACTTACAAGTGCACTTTCAAGTACACTTGCAGTGCACTTGTAGTGCAGAGTGGATTCCCCTTTAGTAAATCAACCCCATAGTGTTTTGCTTTTAGGCCAAAAAGGTCAATGTTGGTCTCATCTTATCAGAGAACCTTCTTCCACATGTTTGCTGCCCCCATTTACAAGGCTTCTCACAAACTGCAAAGGGGACTTCTTATGGCTTTCTTTAAACAATGTCTTTCTTCTTGACACTCTTCCATAAAGGGCAGATTTGTGGAGTGCACAACTGAGGCCGCGTACACAGGATCGGATATGTCCGCTGAAACTGGTCCGCTGACCAGTTTCAGCGGACATATCCGATCGTGTGTACGACCTAGCGGACAGGTTTTTCCAGCAGACAAATTTCAAAGCATGCTTTGAAATTTTTCCGCTGGAGAACCTGTCCGTCGGACATGTCCACTAGTTAGTACGCCTAACCAGCGGACATAAATCTCCCGCATGCGTCGAATGGATTCAAAGCATGCGTGGAAGTATTTTACTTCCTGGAGTGGTGACGTGGCGGCGTCAACGTCACCGCCACGTCACTGCGTCCTCAGTACGAAGGGATTTTCGTCCGATGGTGTGTACACGCCATCGGACCAAAATCCGAGGAGACATGTCCGCTGGAAACGCTCTGTCAGACATGTTTCAGCGGACATGTCTCCCCGTGTGTACGCAGCCTAATAGTTGTCCTGTGGACAGATTCTCCCAACTGAGCTGTGGATCTCTGCAGCTCCTTCAGAGTTACCATGGGTCTCTTGGCTGCCTCTCTGATTAATGCTCTCCTTGCCTGGCCTGTCAGTTTAGGTGGACTACCATGTCTTGGTAGGTTTGCAGTTGTGCCATACACTTTCCATTTTCGGGATGATGGATTGAACAGAGCTCCATGAGATGTTCAAAGCTTGGGGTATTTCTTTTTTTTATAACCTAACCCTGCTTTAAACTACTTGACAACTTTATCCCTGACCTGTCTGGTGTGTTCCCAGGCCTTCATGATGCTCTTTGTTCTGTAACTTCTGAGGACTTCACAGAACAGCTAAATTTATACTGAGATTAAATTACACACAGGTGGACACTATTTACTAATTAGGTGACTTCTGAAGGCAATTGATTCCAATAGATTTTAAATAGGGGTATCAGAGTAAAGGGGGCTGAATACAAATGTACGCCACACTTTTCAGATATTTATTTGTAAAACAAAATGAAAACCATTTATCATGTTCCTTCCACTTCACAATTATGTGCCACTTGTGTTGGTCTATCACATAAAATCCCAATAAAATACATTTACATTTTGGTTGTAACATAACAAAATGTGTAAAATTTCAAGGGGTATTGTGATGGAGTTGATAAAATGATTATTTTGTGTTTATGTTATTTTTCTCCTAAACCACTCAAATATTTTTCTTTCTTATATTGTTTTATTTCTTCTATTCCTTGATATGTACATATATATATATATATAGATGTGTGTGGGTGTGTTGCAACAAGTATTATTTTCCTTAAAAGTCATTATAGAGTTAAATCTCAGCCTGGAAGGAAAACTGAAGACAGATGGCCCCTTCTACTCCTTACTCCAAACTCCCCCCTTTCTGCCCCCTCCATCGACTGAAGAAAGATGGCGAATGAGTGCGGAATGTGTGTGCACTGTGCAGCGTGGCAAGAACAGACATCACAAGAAGAAAGCCATATATGGGCTAACGAATCAGATGTACTCATATGAATGATGTCATTCTGTCTATAAAGCTGTGGTAATAAAAAAGGTCCTGCCTCTTTGCGGTTGGACACTGAAGGCAGCAGACTGTTCCTCCGCTTCTGCATGCTTTCACTATTATAGATTTGAATCAGAGGCAGTTTAGGTTTTTGCCCTGGAGTTGTGCCAGATATCTATTTCAGTATAAATATTTTTTCAAGGCACTTTAAATATGATTTCCCGAAAAGAAAAAAGTCTCATACTTCTCTTTTAGAACACTGAACTTTCTCTTTGCAAGGGAATTTTTTTTTAATTTTTGCACATAATTGGGTATTCTATACAAAGTGAATTTTTACCACATTCACTAAACTAAGTGAAAAATCCTTCCTAAGTGAAATCATCCTACTTCTCCAGTGAACCACCCCCATATTCTCCAAAGACTTGGGGAACTTGCCGAGCAAGTCTCCATACTCCTCGTTAGCCCAATCATCCCGGTAATTTATATGTGTTTGTGGCAGAAATATGGACTTTGTGTAAACAGGTTCTGTACAATAGAAACTTCCTTTCATTAGCACTGAAACCAACAATTTGCATAGTTTTGTTTACATTTCTAACAAGCAGATCTGTAAATGAGGACAAGAAGAAAGCAGCACTAACAAAGCTTCGTGTCTCGGTGAAATTTGAATTAAACACGAATAAAGATGCAGACTTTTTTTCACAGCTGAGGTGAGGAGTAAACAATAATGATTTTAGCATTTCAGAATTCATCCATATGTATAAAAATTCTATCTGAAATTCTGTTTCCCGCACTGGCCTTTCACTGACCTACGTAATGACTCGCTGTACTAGTTTGTGCAATTGTAAAGATGTTCCAGACTTTTCTATAAGGACTGTTGCATCCCTACTGCTTCTTATTTTTTAGAACTTATTGAACTACAGCCAACCTTTTTTTTCTGTTTTAAATGGAGTGAAGACTGTTAAAGTGGTAGGAAACAAAAATGTCATATATTGCAGCTTACCAATCTATAGATGTGGTGGCTGCATTTGTTTGTTAAAGCCTCGTACACACCACCGGGTTTCTCGACAAAAAACAGCAAGAAAACTGCTTCTTGCCGAGATTCCCGTTCGTGTGTACGAGGCATTCAGGTTGGAAATTTGGCCAGAATCTCGACGACAAAAAAAAAAGAGAACCTGCTCTCTTTTTTCTCATCGAGATTGATGTCGGCCTGTTTCCCGACGAGAAACCTGAGAGTGTGTATACTTACCTGTCGCCGTGGACACCCGCAAATGCTCAAAATGACTTTGACGCATGCATGGTAGATTCCACGGCATAGGTAGGGTGAAGCAAGATGGCGGCGACGGCATCGAATACGCAATGACGTCACCGCATTCTTTCCTTTCAAGAGAACCGCAGTTCTTTTGAAAAGAAAGTCAGTACACTCCGGCGGCAAGAGTTTCTTGCCAAGAATCTCGTCAGGGAAAATGACGGGTTTTTCCTGATGAGATTCTCGGACGTGTGTACCAGGCCTAATGCCGCGTACACACGACCGTTTTTCGGGTTCTAAAAAATGATGTTTTTTTTTTTAATGTCATTAAAACAATTGTGTGTGGGCTTCGGAGCTCTAAAAAATGGGCAATTTTTTTTTTGAACATGCTCTATTTTTTCACAACGTTTTTAACGTTGTCATTTTTAAGGTTGTAAAAAAAATGGTCGTGTGTGGGCTTTAACATCGTAAAAAAAAACGCGCATGCTCAGAAGCAAGTTATGAGACTGGAGCACTCGTTCTGGTAAAACTACCGTTCGTAATGGAGTAAGCACATTCATCACGTTGTAACAAACAGAAAAGCGTAAATCGCCTTTTACGAACACAAAATCAGCTAAAGCAGCCCCAAGGGTGGCGTCATCCGAGTTGTACTTCCCCTTTATAGTGCCGTCGTACGTGTTGTACGTCACTGCGCTTTGCTAGAGCATTTTTTTTCATGATCGTGTGTAGGCAAGACCGTTTTAATGATCGGGTTGGAAAAAACATCGTTTTTTCTAGACCCTTAAAAACGTAATTTTAGAACCTGAAAAACGGTCGTGTGTACGCGGCATAAGGCTTTTTTCCCTCTGTTTTCACCAGGTGACCTGTACAGTATCATACCTCCTGTAAGGGCCCATGCACACTGCATCTCAAAGAAGCTCAGAGAAGATGCTTCTACAGGCTTCTGAGCTTTTTTGAGCTCCCATTTCTTTCTGCCTGGAAACTCCCCTCAATGTTAGCCAATGTGTCCATGCACACTATGGCTTTTTTAGGAATTTTTAGGAATTTAGTTGTCCAAGGTGATGTTGTCCTGGCCTTGAGATCTGATTCTTAAAGCCAGCGCATTTCGCAGGCTGAGCGGCTTTGTCAGGGCCTCAACTTCTGTTAAATACTGCAACAGTGTACAAGAGGTACTGCATATGGCACAATCACAATTAGTATCTTGAAAAATGATATCCATTGTGAAAATTCACTCTTGAAAGGGTAAATATAATTTATAATTCATTCATTTAACTATAGTCGTTTGTGCATGACATGGAAAAACAAGCAAAGTAGTAAGAAGTCACCTGTATAATGTTGCATAATAGTTGGTGATAGATAGCCTGGTTGGTCCATGGGGAATACCTTTAAACCCTTAAAGAGACTTACCCACATGCAGTAATGGACAATACAATGAATCTGGATATTAAAAAGATAATATGCCTACATTTATAAGGTGATTTGATGATTTTTTACTTTAAAATATATAATGGTCGGACAACTAAAGTTAGCTATATTAACTATAGTGTTTTTGAGACTTGATATTATATAATATCTAATGTTATTTGCTTTTAAATATTGATTGTTTCGTATGTGATTTCTCTTGTACACTGTTGCAGTACCTAACAGGATCTGAGGCCCTGAGGAAGCGGGTCAGCCCGGGAAACACGTTGGCTTTAAAAAAAAATGGATCTCAAGGCCAAAACATCACCTTGGACAACTAGTTTGATAACTTGTTTAAAAACAAAACATTTTTTTTTCAAAAAATGGTGTAATATGTTATACTTACCTGCTCTATGCAGTTGGTTTTGCACAGAGCTGCCCAGATCTTCCTTTTCTCAGGTCCCTCTTCTGTCATCCTGGCCCCTCACTCCTGTTCAGTGCCCCTACAGCAAGTAGCTTGCTATGGGGCACCCGAGCCGAGTCAGAGCACCTTGTGTCCATTTAGGCATGGAGACCTGACCCGGCATAGCCCTCTCTCTCTCTTGATTGACTAGCTGAATTTGATTGACAGCAGTGGGAGCCAATGGCACCTCGGCTGTGTCTCAATCAACCAGCAAGGAACATCTGAGATGGCTGAGACACTCTTGGACATCGCTGGGCAGTGAGGGACCTCAGGTTAGTATTAGGGCGGCTGCTGCACACAAAAGGTTTTTTATCCTAATGCATAGAATGCATTTAGATAAAAAAAAACTTCTTCCTTACTAGTTTATTGGTCTGTGTTATAATTAGACCCAAAAAGGTACATTTAACCACTTAAGGACCGCCTCCTGCACATATACGTCGGCAGAATGGCACGGCTGGGCACAAGAACGTACCTGTACTTCCTCTATAAGTGCCCAGCCATGGGTCCGAAGCTCCCTGACCGCGGCCGCGAGACCCGCGGACCCCATCTTCGCTAGAGTCTTGTGATCGTTCTCCGGAGCTGAAGAACAAGGAGAGCTATGTGTAAACACAGCTTCCCCTTTCTTCATTGTGGCACTGTCTTTGATCATGTGTTCCCTGAAATAGGGAAACACAATCAATGACGTCACCAACCAGCCCTGCCCCCTACAGTTAGAAACACATATGAGGTCACACTTAACCCCTTCAGCGCCCCCTAGTGGTTAACTCCCAAACTGCAATTGTAATTTTCACAGTAAACAGTGCATTTATATAGCTGTGAAAATGACAATTGTCCCAAAAATGTGTCAAAATTGTCCGCCATAATGTCGCAGTCATGAAAAAAAATGCTGCTCTCCACCATTAGTAGTAAAAAAATATATTAATAAAAATGCAATAAAACTATCTCCTATTTTGTAAACGCTAAAAATTTTGTGCAACCAATTGATAAACGATTATTGCAAATTTTTTACCAAAAATAGGTAGAAGAATACGTATTGGCCTATCTTTTTTGGGGATATTTATTATAGCAAATAGTAAAAAATATTGCATTTTTTTCAAAATTGTCGCTCTATTTTTGTTTATAGCGCAAAAAATAAAAAACGCATAGGTGATCAAATACCACCAAAAGAAAGCTCTATTTGTGGGAAAAAAAGGACGCCAATTTTGTTTGGGAGCCACGTCGCAAGACCGCGCGATTGTCAGTTAAAGCGACGCAGTGCCGAATCACAAAAAATGGCCAGGTCCTTTACGTGCATTTTGGTCCGGGTCTTAAGTGGTTAAAGTCCCATACAACTATGTACTTTTATATGCACTAAGGGATGGTACCTCCTTAGGATAAGAATTGATTTGCATTCTACTCCCACACATGACATTTTGCACACGCACAGTATGTGAATGACCTTCTCCATCTGCATTGTAGGTTCTAAAAGGATGGCCAAGGAGGCGGATAAACCACGGCTTTTACCAGTCACCCGCATGAAAGAAAACCAACTCTGCCCTGCAAACAGGACAATTTAAAGTTGATCAATTGGTTTGGGCAACAAGAGGCTTTTTTTTTTGTTACACAAGTCCTAAAGGGTTAATATTTATCAGGTCTGTGAGGATGTATATATCTCTTCCTAGTTTTGCAAGCAGTAGAGAAAAAAAAAAGATGTGTTTGAGGAAGCCTTACACACACAAGTTGAATTATTGTCATCCAGATGCTGGTTATCAGCACAGCCACAAACTCTCCCTCCAGGAATGGCGAGACAGAGCGTTCCACAGCCTCCATTGTTCAAGCGGCAAGCGTTGTCACCTGCAGATAGAAAATATACACCTTAGCAGCTCATCATTCACAAGCAACGAGGAGGCCAACACAGAAATATCTTTGCTACAAACCCCAGAAACATTTGTCTGGTTACTTAAATACTGTGTGTGCACAGACCCCGCAGGCAGCGGAGACATGAAATATTTGTGAATGGCCAGCCTGCATCTTTTGATAGTAAATTGTTTTTTTTTCTTTTTCTCTACAGCTAAATAACATCCCATGATCAATGAATATCGTGCTGGGCCCAATCGCATAGTGGTGAGGTTTGTAGCCACTCACGGTCATGAAGGGAAATGGCAATACACAGGAGCTTATGAATGCTGTCCAAAGCTCAATAAGCTGGAATATATCAGATTTTGTCATAATAGATGTAAAGGAGGGCTTGTGCATCAGTAGAGAGAATCCTTCTTTACAGGTGAATAAAACCAAAAGGTGTATACAGTCCTACTGTTTGTTTTCTTTAGAAATAGGCAACATTCTGAGTAGATAAAACTTGCTTCCTACCAACATCCTATATAGAAGGATGCTTTTTCTCTTTGTGTAAGCAGCGATCCCTCTGCAGAGGTCTTTGCCCAAAGTTTGGAAGCAGTGGTGTCATTGCAGAGGCCCAACACACCTGCTGAGATAGAGCTCTCCATTCAGCAAAGCTCATGCTCTTGATTGGAGAGTTGTAGCTTTTGCTTGAGTCAGAGCAACAACTCTCCAATCAAGAGCATGAGCTTTGCTGAATGGAGAGCTCTATCTCAGCAGGTGTGTTGGGCCTTTGCAATGAGACCACTGCTTCCAAACTTTGGGCAAAGGTCCTTATTGAGACATGTTGGCTGGGAACAGGAATTTTACTTAGTCTTTTGCAACTTCCTAAAGAAAACAAAGCTGTGAGACTGTGCATACCAATTCATTATGAATGGGCTACTAACGGAAAATGTACAGTATTTGAAAAGGGTACCACGTGCACTACACTTCATGGTATGTGCATTGTGGTATGTGTTGTACAAAGGAAGCTACTGTACTGTGTGCTTGCCTTTATCCAACACTCCAACTGACAACTATGATGGGGCACCATTCCTCCCACTGACACCACTGACACCAACAATGGGGAATTATTCCTCCCACGAAAACCAACGATAGAGAATTATTCATAGTTACATAGTTACATAGTAGGTGAGGTTGAAAAAAGACCCAAGTCCATCAAGTCCAACCTATGTGTGTGATTATAGGTCAGTATTACATTGTTTATCCCTGTATGTTGTGGTTGTACAGGTGCTCATATAATAGTTTTTTGAAACCATCAATGCTTCCGGCTGAGACCACCGCCTGTGGAGGGGAATTCCACATCCTTGCCGCTCTTACATTAACCACTTAAGGACCGCCTACTGCACATTTATGTCGGCAGAATGGCACGGCTGGGCACATCAACGTATATATACGTTGATTTTAGTACCCAGCCGTGGGTCGCGGGCGCGCGCCCGCGACCCGGTCCGAAGCTCCGGGACCGGGACCGCGGGATTCGTGGACCCGATCGCCGCTGCAGTGCGGCGATCCGTCCCTGGAGCGGAAGAACGGGGAGAGCCGTGTGTACACACGGCTTCCCCGTGCTTCTCTGTGGCTGTAGCATCGATCGTGTCATCCCTGTAATAGGGATGGCCATGACTAAGCACTGATCGAGTGTGAAACGCGTCGGCTGTCCTGTTTTCTGTGATTGCTGTGACTGTACATGTTTTTGGATTTACAATAAAGACAACTTTTTTCGTTTGAAAATCCTTGGAGTGCGGCCGTCCTTCCCTCTTTTCTTCATCATCATTCCTCCAAACAATGTTCACAAGCTCTGACAAAATAGAAAACTTACCACCATTGATGTAAAAATTGCGCTTAAATATATCTCTACTTTCTATTTAAAGGAACACTGTAAAACCAAATGCATACATGCTACTTATATCTCTTTAAATGTTTGTTTGTATATTTGGGGTCACTTTTATCATTTAGAATAACAAAATCATTTTTTTTTGTAACAAGTTTTCAGCTGTTGTTTGTCCTACGTAGCTTCGAAAACTACAGAAATTATATTGGCCACTCTGAGAAACATTTTGTGTTACTTTCCTCCAGTTTTTATACGGAAGAAAATTCCGGTATTGCACAACTCAAAGCCAATCTCACTATCTTGACCCAGACACATTGGAATTTTCCATAAGACTGCTCTAAATTTAACAATATGGCCTTGCTCACAGGGGCATACTTCAGCATGTGCAAGGGCCATGTTAGCCCACATGGGCATGCATAGGTGTTCCATGTGCAAGAAGTCTCATTCATGTCAATGGGGACACAGCGACTTCACGAACAGCTGTGTGGGTACACAAATACACACTATCTTCATTCTGGGACATGCACCCACACCCCCATGGATGTCAGATTGGGAACCAGGCATGTGTCTGTGCAATGAATGAATGAATGAATGAATGAATGACTTGTATAGCGCAACGCATGCGAACTGAATCGCCTCTGGGCGCTTTTTCCAGCCAGAGTCTGCTTGGCTGGTGCGGTCATTTTTACCCCGTAGGATCTTGACACGCTATGGACACACAGTCATACACACATATATACATATATACTGGGTCAATTTTTGGACTCATCACCGTGTCCCCATTGACATGAAGACAACTGCCTGCATGGAGATGCATAGAACACCTATGCTCCCCTTTGAATAGGCATTGACTTAATTTCAAGGCCCAAGGGCTTATTCACACTTGTGTGCTGGAGTCAAAACATTGTATAATGCACAGTACATGTGATAAGAGTAGTGTGCCCATTAATTTAGGTACTCCAAGCCTAAACCTGCTCAAAACAAACACAACTAATACTTACCACATTGCAATAAAAAAAGAAAAAAGAAAACAAAAATCACTTTACAGTGCATTTTGGACCCATAGAAATTATGAGCTTGTTTGACCCAGTGAGCATATATTAAAGCTCACTGTAGCACAAGGGCACCTTTAGATTTGTTCCTACTATAATGCGCTTCTATCTAACATAAAAAAAAAAAAAGACAACCTGTGTATTTTTTTTTTCTTACCAATTTTAGAATCTACATGTCTAAAATAACTGAGCCACTGCCTATCTCCATACTGCTCTTTGGACTACTAATGATATCACCACACATGTGGTCTCCACATTTGGGTTCTATGTCTCCTGTGAGCACACATACGTTCCTTCCAATATTTTCACAACAGGCAACCTCATCACACGCCTGATTTCCACTTTTATCAAGCCTGTGGTAACTCGATATGAAGACAGATTTCAGGTAATTACACTTGCTCAGCTGATAAATGACTCCTGAAGGAATATAGCAAGTAAAAAATGTGTATTTATTTGTTTACCCTCTGCCTCTTCTTAAAAGAAAACCTGGAAGTATATAGAGTGCATAAAACAGTATGCCATAACTGTGGCCAAATAAAGGAGAAGTATGCATTTGGGTTTTTTCCTCCATTATACTTACAGTATCTAGGTGGATGCATCATTGGTCCGATGCTGCATCTGTCCCCCGGCGTCTCTGCATTGAGAACCCAGCTACTGGACACAGCGGATGGCTCGGTTCTCTCACCTCCCCGAGCAGAGAGCTGCTGACTGTCAATCAGCAGCTCTCCTGCTTTGCTCCTCCACGATCATTGGAGCACTGAGCTGTAGAGGGGCAGGGAACGGCCGTCACAGTGGTTAGTTTAGAGGCTTAGACCACCATTAGTCAAGGCACCTGGCGGATCCAGACTTCCAGAGTCGGAATGATGTGGTGCCTGGACTTTCCTGTGTGACATCAGCGGAGAGCGGACTTCAGACTGCTCTCTGTTGAAAATGCGCCACAGGAGTGCAAAATGAATTGTACTCCTGTGACCCATGGGAGAAGCCTAGCCGAATAAACTGAGGCTGGACTTCTGCTTTAAAGCACAGACACATAAACTCATAAACAAAATACTGGGACTCTGGGAGCCATGTTTCAGTATCTGTGTCCCTATTGACATAAAATCCTCAAGAACCAGACCACATATAGGAGAGAAAGAGGACACAAGCTCATACTGAATCATGGAGGAAAAAGGTCTGCATGAAGGATTCAGGGATATTTTACACCCTCTCATCAGTGCTCTTGGAACAGTAAATTGTTTGCTTTACAAATCATTAAAAAGGGTCTCTTCCAGCTGAGGTTGACAACCACTTGTATACAGTAACACAATGGTCAATAGAAGCTACCAAAACACTCTAAATCAGGGTTTCTCAAGCAAGGTTCTAGGGAACCCTAGGGTTGTTCCCTCTGACACCATTGATCTGTTTTAGATATCCATAAGGGGAAAATTCTCCCCAATGACCAAAAATGTAAAGAGCATCCTTCCCACTGACCATGACCATCACATTAATGTATAATTAGTTGTAGATATAGACATTTTTTAGCAGGGGTTCCCTGAGACTGGAAAACTATTTCAAGGGTTCCCCTGTGTTAAAAAAATTAGAGACAGGCTGATTTTAAGTAACACATGAAGCATCTAAAATATTCTTATTGAGCCTCCTTTTTGGACACTGAATCCAGACAGTGTAGACTTTGAATTGTATGACCTAAGCCCCCACACCACCACCATTCAACAGTTCAGAATAAAAGCCTCAATGGCTAACAGCTGGTACAAGATTGTCAAATGGTGTTCGGACTTAGCCCCGTTTCACATTGGCTTTTATGATAAGATCTGCCCAGTTTTTCAGGTGGACCCTATTGGTCGCTTCATGCAGATCTACAGGCAGGAGGATGTAAATGAACTTGTGTCAATTTACATCTGCCTACCTCTGAGTCCATCCAGGTTCAGGAAAAAAAATGGAAAAGGACAGTGTCTTTTTCCGTTTTCCTGTACCTAAATGTGATGGACCAAAGATAACTCAATGTAAAGTCCTTTTACATCTGTCCGCTCATAGAGCTATAAAGGGTCTGCCACAGTCTGCTGGAAAACAGAAACTGAATAGACATGAAAACAACCAAGTTTCACCTCTATCAGAAGCCTGTGTGACAACTCAGAGGCACAATTGAAGACAGGGATATAGAAATGTCATGTTAGAAAAGGAAATACCGGCGTATACCACACGCCGGCATATAACGCGCACCCCAAGCTTAGAAGGGAAGTTTAGGAAAAAACATAAATTTTGGATGCTCGTCAATTGTCTTGCCTGGTGTCCATGGCGGCCTTGTCCGGTGTCCGTCTGCGGCCTTGCGCGGGGTCCGTCCAGCCTTGTGGGTGTCCGACTGCTGTCTTGCCCGGCGTCCATCGGTGGCCTTGTCCGGCATCCGTCTGCGGCCTTGCGCAGGGTCCGTCTAGCCTTGTGGGTGTCCGTCTGCGGCTTTGGAGGTGTCCATTTACACCTTGCCCGGGTGTTGCAGCATCGTGTGCTTTTGAGTTTGGCGCCGAGCTGTGCAGACCCGGATTTCCTGTGTGTTCGGCTCCTCTCGGCTCCTCACGGCTTCTCTCGTCTTCTCTCGCGTGGCTGCGGGTGTAGCCGAGCGTGGCCGAGCCTAGCCGAGTGAGCAGTACACTCGGCTCGGCTCAGTCTATGTCGGCGGAGAGCGGGGATCAGTGTATAACGCGCACCCACGATTTCCCCCTGATTTTCAGGGGAAGAAAGTGCGCGTTATACGCTGATAAATACGGTACCTGAACCTTCATGTTAGGATCACCAGGTAATATTTTAATGAAACTGCAGCTTTAAAACTATTGACTTTCAAAATTACTTCAATATGTTGAAGTGAATATGAGATTTATTGATTGGATTAAATCTACCTTAAGCAAGACAGATTGCTTTCCTTTTAGAAAATTAGACTCAAATGTAGGCAATATATATAAGTAAAATATGTGAGACTTGTTGCTCAAATATTAGAAATAAAAAAAAAATACAAAAAAAAAACCACAAACACATACAAGAGAATCAGCACTGTTCTTGTCACAGCGACCAAAAATTGCATAAAATATGGCTGTAATAACATGTATGTAGGATTTTGGCCTCGGGGACAAATTGTAGACAATAATAAAAAGGAAGGAAAGCAATTTAGAACATACTGCGGGCCATAAATATTTAATTTATGTGGGCCAATTATCAAGCGAGGTTACGTTCTTCACGCCTCGGCCTGGAATGGATGAGGCGGATGTTCTATCATTGCGAGGCGTAAATTTAATTTGGTGTGTTGACAATAGCTTACGAATGAAAGGAAACTGGGAGCCACCCAGGCTGGTGAATCCGAGGCGGCTTCTTAGCATCATTTAACTTTTGAACCCGGGTGGTAATCAAGTTTAGATCAAATTCCATCCAGCCATAAAAACGACTATTATATAAATAGAGGATAAAAAAAGACTCCATGTTTATTGTACGACCCTGGAATCAAGTGCATTATTCTTTACGCTATGCAAATCTAAGCGCTTGAATAGGCAATCACATATTCTTCATCTCCGTGAAAATAAAGATTTCAAAAGCATATTTTACATTTGCATGTAATTAAAATACAGATTATTTTCAAGAAGGAAAGAGTGAGGTGGGCACCGTGAAACAGGAACAAAGACACTTATCCTGTGATTACTGAGTTTCTAAAGTAGTCTGGGATAGAGAAGAATCTTTGTATTGTCTTCTAAACCCACAAGGAACTGATGCAAGAGCAAAGAGCAAACTTTTGGTAGTTTGTTGGTTTTTGTAACCATTTTCTGTTTCAATACAATTTTAGTGAAAGGTTTTAAAGGGGTTTTTCCCTAAATAGCTTCCTTTACCTTAGTGCAGTCCTCCTTGACTTACCTCATCCTTCAATTTTGCTTTTAAATGTCCTTATTTCTTCTGAGAAATTCTCACTTCCTGTTCTTCTGTCTGTAACTCCACACAGTAATGCAAGACTTTCTCCCTGGTGTGAAGAAAGCCTCTTGAGGGGGAGGGGGAGAGCAGGAGTGTCAGGACGCCCACTAACACACAGCTCTTTTCTCTATTTGCAAAGTAGAGAGTGTCCTGCTTTGTCTGCTCGCCCCCTCCCCCATCAAGAGGCTTTCTCCACACCAGGGAAGGAGCGAGCACGACACTCCACCCCAGGGAGAAAGCCTTGCATTACTGTGCAGAGTTACATACAGAAGAACAGGGAGTGAGGATTTCTCATAAGAAATAAGGACATTTAAAAGCAAAATGGAAGAAGTTAGCTTGGATCACCCATCCCAGAGCATCCAAATACTTAAAATAATGTAATATTTAATCTATTGTCAAGTTTGAAATACGTAAAAGTCAGATATATACTTACCCCAGTTGTAATGTATTACCCTGGACCTACTTTATTGATCCGTGTAGCAAGTTTTGTTAAAGGGTCACTAAAGGATTTTTTTTTCAGCTAAATAGCTTCCTTTACCTTACTGCAGTGTAAGGTAATGTCCTCATTGTTCGTTTTTTGCTTTGATGTTGCTGTAATTCTGCTCTGATCTCCACACTTCCTGGTTGTCTGTTTCCTTATAACCGCAGTGCTGGGAGCTTTCTCATTGTGGTCACTAATCAAGGAGGTGTGATTACTGTGTGTAAACTGAAACTGGGTTGGTGCTGAGGGGTTTTAGACAAACCATCACTGCCCTCTATTGGCTCTCTGGCTCTGTACATCAGAGAGACAGGAAATAACAGCAAAAACGAAACTAGAACTGTAGGTTGATTATATGATTGATTTTTATCTATTTTTAATCATTTTTTAAAGGAATCAGTTAACTACTATGTCTCTATACCCCATTTTTTTTCCTTTAGTGACCCTTTAAGTTCATTTAATTTCTGTATGTATATGTACGTGTATATATATGTATGTATATATATATATATATATATATATATATATATATATATATATATATATATATATATATATATATATATATATATTTATATATATATATATATATATATATATATATATATATATATATATATATATATATATGTGTATATATGTGTATACATTTTCTGTTTCTTTATGATTTTCTATATACAAATAGTTATCTCAATTGGAGGCCTAGCCATGCCTACAGATTGAACCCAATAGGGGTAGACTGGTACATGCTACCAAGGACTGTATTGTTATAAGAACAATCTTATGAGCCAAGGTAACTCGTTTGGTTACTAAGGATTAATGTGACAATTTTAATATGTACTGTTAAGTAAATACTTTCAATAAAAATCTATTGTTTAAAAAAAGCAAAATGGAAGGATGAGGTAAGTGAAGGAGGTCTGCACTAAGGTAAAGGAAGATATTTAGGGGAACAAAATTACCTTTACAACACCTTTAAATGTACTGAGCATATTAGTGAAGCCACATAAAGTAAATGGCACGTATTTCAAAAGATAAATGTAAATGCCACCATGGCCAATTTCCGAGTGACTGTGGGCATGTCAGGTGCCCCATTACAGTCTCCATATTGTATAATAGCAGCCGGGCTGGATTGCTGTTGCTGCTCTGAGAATGAGTTATGTATAGCAAAGTAAAATAACACAAGCAGCAGCTGCATAGCCAGTATTAGAATCCGCGGTGGCATTCATTGCGAGTAACACTTCCAGCAAGCAGATGGCTATATGTGCTAATATTGGAGCCTGAGGGGGGCAGAGGATGGCTTGCTTCATTTAAACCTTCTATGCCACTGTGCTGCCAAAATAGCAGGTTCTGCTTGTAATGTTAAGGAATATTTTCATTTTACCAAATTATAATAATTAGAAAAAAGGTATAAAGCAAATCTGCCTTTTTGCTTGTTTTATACATATTCTTTGTTGACTATTGTATTCAGGGCTGGACTGGGACAAACATGTGGCCCTGGACTTCATCCAGCCCAGGGCACAACACATCAGGGTACAGTGCACATCAGGGCACAGTACAGAGCTCAGTACATCAGGGTACAGGGTACAGGGCACAGCACATCAGGGCACATCACATCAGGGCCCATCACAGCACATCAGGGTACAGGGCACAGCACATCAGGGCACATCACATCACGGCCCATCACAGCACATCAGGGCAGACCACATTGAGGCACAGCACATCGGGGCATGAGGCACATCAGGGCACGGGGCATATAGCACATCAGGGCATATAGCACATCGGGGCACAGGGAACATGGTGCACATTGTTTACCAGCCAGCATGCAGAGTAGCGCAGGAAACATGTGTAATATGTTCTCTCTCCTGTCACGGCACTCACTTGGCCTCTCCTCTCTTCTCGTCCATCCCAGATGATGTCACAAGCAAATGGGGATGGACGAGAAGAGACGAGGGGCCGCCGGGGGGCAGCGTGAGTGGGGATAAAACGATAAAAATTGCAGCGTGGTGTGTAGCATGGTGTGCAGCGTGGTGTGGAGCGTGGTGTGGAGCGTGGTGTGCAGCGCGGTGTGCAGCGCGGTGTGCAGCATGGTGTGCAGCGTGGCGTGCAATGTGGTGTGCCGCGTGGTGTGCAGCATGGTGTGCAGCGTGGTGTGCAACGTGGGGCGCAGCGTGGCGTGCAGCGTGGTGTGGAGCGTGGTGTGGAGCGTGGTGTGCAGCGTGGTGTGCAGCATGGTGTGCAGCGTGGTGTGCAGCGTGGTGTGAAGCGTGGTGTACAGCGTGGTGTGCAGTGTGGAGCATGGTGTGCAGCGTGGTGTGCAGCGTGGTGTGCAGCGTGGTGTGCAGCGTGGTGTGTAGCATGGTGTGCAGCGTGGTGTGGAGCGTGGTGTGGAGCATGGTGTGCAGCATGGTGTGCAGCGTGGTGTGCAGCGTGGTGTGAAGCATGGTGTGCAGCGTGGTGTGGAGCGTGGTGTGGAGCGTGGTGTGCAGTGTGGTGTGGAGCGCGGTGTGCAGCGTGGTGTGTAGCATGGTGTGCAGCGTGGTGTGGAGCGTGGTGTGCAGCGTGGTGTGAAGCGTGGTGTACAGCGTGGTGTGCAGTGTGGTGTGGAGCGTGGTGTGCAGCATGGTGTGTAGCATGGTGTGCAGCGTGGTGTGCAGTGTGGTGTGGAGCGCGGTGTGCAGCGTGGTGTGCAGCATGGTGTGTAGCATGGTGTGCAGCGCGGTGTGCAGCGTGGTGTGCAGCATGGTGTGTAGCATGGTGTGCAGCGTGGTGTGGAGCGTGGTGTGCAGCGTGGTGTGCAGCATGGTGTGTAGCATGGTGTGCAGCGTGGTGTGGAGCGTGGTGTGGAGCGTGGTGTGCAGTGTGGTGTGGAGCGCGGTGTGCAGCGTGGTGTGTAGCATGGTGTGCAGCGTGGTGTGGAGCGTGGTGTGCAGCGTGGTGTGCAGCGTGGTGTTCAGCGTGGTGTGCAGTGTGGTGTGGAGCGTGGTGTGCAGCATGGTGTGTAGCATGGTGTGCAGCGTGGTGTGCAGTGTGGTGTGGAGCGCGGTGTGCAGCGTGGTGTGCAGCATGGTGTGTAGCATGGTGTGCAGCGCGGTGTGCAGCGTGGTGTGCAGCATGGTGTGTAGCATGGTGTGCAGCGTGGTGTGGAGCGTGGTGTGCAGCGTGGTGTGCAGCATGGTGTGTAGCATGGTGTGCAGCGTGGTGTGGAGCGTGGTGTGTAGCATGGTGTGCAGCGTGGTGTGGAGCGTGGTGTGTAGCCTGGGGCGCAGCGTGGTGTGGAGCGTGGTGTGCAGCGTGTTGTGTAGCATGGTGTGCAGCGTAGTGTGTAGCATGGTGTGCAGCGTGGTGTGCAGCGTAGTGTGTAGCATGGTGTGCAGCGTGGTGTGCAGCTCCGTATACACTCTAATGAAGAGTGCAAATAGACAGGCACATTTGTTTTATTGAAGAGACCAGTCCTAGACTTGAAGACTGTCTCATTTGTATCCTGAGAAACCTGATGATCGATCAGTCCATGGGGTTTTGTGTGACAGAGGAAGGGCGAGCGCAGTCCTTGGCTCACAAAAAAAGCAATTACTGCCATTTTACAGATAAATGTAGACGTTGAAGTAAAAGTTGAGAGAGTTAATCAGAGCTGATGAACACTGACAAAGCTAGAATAGAGGAATATGAAGCCAAACAACAGGCTACGTTTAGATAAATGGAAAATATTTATACAAGGCCAAATTCTGAAAGTTTTTTTTACACAATAGAGAGCTTTTAGGTACATGCTTGTCGATGGTAATTGTAGCTCTTTTATGACAATTGCTGCAACATATTAGAGATTAGGGCATTGTCCTTGACTATCTAACTAAAAGTTACATTGTATAAAAGGAAAAGCAAACTTAAAGGGGTTGTATGGGTTCCGGCGATCCCGCAATGCTTTCCCCCAGCTTGAGGCGGCTCTTCATTGGATGATTGATAGCAGAACAGCCATTGGCTTCCGCTGCTGTCAATCAAATCAATGACTTGGTGTGCCGGGGGGCGGGGATGAGTGATACACTTGACGGCTATGACTGCCAAGTGTATAACACGGGAGCGCGCCCACAAGCTAAACTCTTTTGGGAGAGCGCTTCCCAGAGGGGGTTAGCTCTTGCGGGGAGGAGCCGAGACAGCCTCAGTGGGACCCCAGAACAGGAGGATCGGGGGCCACTCTGTGCAAAACAAACTGCACAACAGAGGTAAGTATAACATGCTTGTTATTTTTTTTTTTTTTTTAAACAAACCCATACAACCCCTTTAAAGAAATACTTTAAGAGCAACTATTACATACATGTATTAATTTTAGATTCTATAGGGTATTTTTAAATTAGGTTTTACCTTTTTTTTTGGTATATTGGGCAGCCTGCAGCCCAAGCATCCTCTGTTGGGCAACAGAGACACACCTCCTCTGCTCCCATTGATTAATCTTTAATGCCCAGCCCGGGTCTCCATTGATTGGCAACCGGCCCTGCTTGGCGAGATTGCTCCCCCTCCGCTCCCACTGGCAGACCATGGTGCTCCCCTCTTCCACCTACTGTGCTATCATTGGCTTCAGCTCTGTGGTGCTCTATTTGAGTATTACAAGCCCAGAGCTTGGGATACCATTTTGTTACCTAGCTTCTGTATCCTCATCCATCGGCAACAGCAATACACAGTCACATTTAACCCTGTCTTCAACCACTAGCTGGGGTTTAAAGCCCTCCCCCCTCAGCAGCCGAATAGAATGGATGGTGTCAATAGGGCAGTGGGCAGTGTCAGTCGTTTTTTTATTTATTTTTTTACAAATTTATTTTTAAATTTTTTACCAGTCTTGTTGGGTGGATTTGGTGAAATATCAGGGGACTAAACAGACCCCTGATGGCTCACTTTTGAAAAATAGAAAGGGATTGAGTGTGAATTCTCCAGTTGCTTTCTCTGAGGCATAATAAACATACAGTAGTAATCTCTGTGTACCAAACTTTTCCTGATTTCCTCAATCTCTGTGACTGGTCCCCTGCAGCTTCTGTGAAAGTTGTGACAGGCTGCGGTAGCACTCCATCATCCTCATTGTACCATACAGGGTTAATGTTTCTGTATGGTATGCAATGATACTGAGGCTTTGGGTTGAGGAGGAGAGCAGTGTGGCTGGCTGGAACACGGAAACATAGAAGTAAAAGTGTTAATTTCCCCCCAGCAGTGCAAGGGTGGACTTTTCCCTTTCCTGGAGGTGGGCTGTATTCTGTATGTCTCTTTATACAATGTCAGGAATATACTGGGACTTTTCAGCTTCTACATAGAAAGTATTCCACATTATTAAAAATAATACATTTTAATAAGATATGGTGTGTGTGTGTAATGCATCCATGTGGAGCCTAAAAAGTGCAGTCCACTCTTACTTCCGGGGGGGGGGAATTGACCCCCCTTGCCCTATGGAGCGGACGCCCATGCCCTCATCTTGCCTTGTGTGGCCCTTCACACCTTGGCTTGTCCTCAGATTCTCTGGTAACTGACTCAGCTAGTAAATACAAATAACTTATTCTACACTCAGTATAACATAATCAATTGTGAAAACCAAATGTATGTGAAAAAGGTAAATTTTGTTGCCGTTGTTATTTGTCAGTCCCCTCCCGTCGCCTATAAGAACGATCAAGCGGTGGAACTGCCACCATGTTCATTTTTATTGTGCAAAGAATCGCCGCCGGCAAATAATGATATCTGAATGATGCCTCCAGCTGCAGGCATCATTCAGATATCCCCCCACAAAGCCCAGGACATCATATGACGTCCACCCAGGATGGTAAATCCCATCTGTGGACATCATATGACTATGGGCGGGTATTGGAGTGGTTTAAGGGGATTATTTTTTTAAATAAATAAATAGACATTGGGCCAGATTCTCAGTGGCGCTACGACGGAGTATCTCAGATACCCCGTCGTATCGCCGTTTTTTTTGCCTCGTATCTATGCGAGTGATTCCTAGAATCACTTTGGCATAGATACGCCTGAAGATCCGACAAGTGTAATACCATTACACTTGCGGATCGTAGTTGTAATGACAACTCCGGACACTAGGTGGCCTTTACGTTGTTTTCTCATTTGCCTATGCAAATGAGGCTACTACGCCGATTCCCGATCGCTTTTACGCAGCCCCGTCGTCGCGTACGTCGTTTTCGTCCGTGTAAGGTTACCCTTGCTAATATGAGGGTTAACCTTACGCAGTACCGTCGGATGCCGTCGGGTGCCATCGAATGCCATGTTAAGTATGGCGTCGGGTCAGCGTCGGCTTTTTCCGTTGCTTACGTCGTTTTACTAACTCGTTCGCGAATAGGGCATTGCGTAGTGACGATCACGTCGTTTTGACGTCGGTTTCAACAACGCTTTCTGACGTGAGCTGGAGCATGCGCACTGGGCTTTTTCCCTGGCCGGCGCATGCGCAGTTCGACGCGGGGGCGCGCTTAATTTAAATACAAGTCGCCCCCTTTGAATTACGCAGGCTTACGCTGGGCGATTTACTCTACGCCTCCGCAAACTACGGAGCAAGTGCATGGAGAATACGGCACTTACTCTGTTACGTTGCAGTGGCGTAGTGTAAATAGCTTACACTACGCCGGCGAATTTGTATGAGAATCTGGCCCATTGTATTTATTTATTTAGTTGTTTATTGCATTTAAGAGTAAATTTGAGATCTGAGGTTTTTTTGAACCTAGATCTCACATTAACCACTTAAGGACCCTTCACGCCGATATACGTTGGCAGAATGGCACGGCTGGGCACATAAACATACCTGTATGTTGCCCTTTAAGCCCAGCCGTGGGGTCGCGCGGGCGCGTGCACGCGACCAAGTCTGAAGCTCTGTGACCATGACCGCGGGACCCATGGACCCGATCACCGCTGGAGTCCCGCGATCAGTCCCCGGAGCTGAAGAATGGGGAGAGCTGTGCGTAAACACAGCTTCCCCGTTCTTCACTGTGGCGCCGTCATCGATCGTGTGATCCCTTTTATAGGGGTACACAATCGATGACATCACACCTACAGCCACACCCCCTACAGTTAGCAACACATATTAGGTCACACATAACCCCTTCAGCGCCCCCTTGTGGTTAAGTCCAAAACTGCAATTGTAATGTTCACAATAAACAATGCATTTTAACCACTTCCTTACTGGGCATGTATACTCCCTTCCTGACCAGGTGAAATTTCAGCTTGTGGCACTGCGTCACTTTAACTGACAATTGCGTGATCGTGCGACGTGCTCCCAAACAAAATTGACGTCCTTTTTTCCCCACACATAAAGCTTTCTTTTGGTGGTATTTGATCACCTCTGCGGTTTTTATTTTTTGTGCTATAAACAAAAATAGAGCGACAATTTTGAAAAAAAAAATATTTTTTACTTGTTGCTTTAATAAATAGCCCAATTTAAAAAAAAAAATATTATTATTATTTTTATCATTTTTTTTTACTACTAATGGCGGTGATCAGCGTTTTTTTTCGTGACTGCAACATTATGGCAGAGACATCAGACACTTTTGACACATTTTTGGAGCCATTCACATTTATACAGCGATCAGTGCTATAAATATGCACTAATTACTGTATAAATGTCACTGGCATTGAAGGGGTTAACACTAGGGGGTGAGGAAGGGGTTAATGTGTACCCTGAATTATGTTCTAACTGTGTGTGGAGGGGGGTGACTGGGGGAGGTGACCGATCTATGTCCCTATGTACAAGGGACACAAATCGGTCTCCTCTCTCCCTGACAGGACGTGGGTCTCTCTGTTTACACACAGAGATCCACGTCTTGTCCCTGTAGCCGCCGATCCCAAGTGCCTGGCGGACATCGCGACCGCCAGGCACGCTCATCAGCATCTCATCTGGGGGGCGGCGGGCACGCGCTCGCACGCCCCCCAGTGGCCTGGCGGAGCGCAGGCCATGAAAACACGGCCAGTTAGAGAAGTAGACCACCCTGCGACCGTACAAGGTCGTACTGCTGTCGGGTAGTGGTTAAATTCATTTTTTGCTGTGAAAATGACAATGGTCCCAAAAATGTGTCAAAAGTGTCTGATGTGTCCACCATAATGTCGCAGTCATGAAAAAATTGCTGATCACCGCCATTAGTAGTAAAAAAAATTAAAAAAAATGATAAAAATGCAATAAAACGATCCCTTATTTTGTAAACGCTATACATTTTGCGCAAACCAACCGATAAACGCTTATTGCGATTTTTTTTACAAAAAAAAAGTAGAAGAATACGTATCGGCCTAAAGTGAGGAAACAAATGTGTTTTTATATATTTTTGGGGGATATTTATTATAGCAAAAAGTAAAAAATATTGCATTTTTTTAAAAATTGTCGCTATATTTTGGTTTATAGCGGAAAAAATAAAAACCACAGATGTGATCAAATACCACTAAAAGAAAGCTCTATTTGTGGGGAAAAAAAGGACGCCAATTTTGTTTGGGAGCCACGTCGCACGACCGCGCAATTGTCTGTTAAAATGACAGTGCCAAATCGCAAAACCTGGCCAGGTCCTTTAGCTGCCTAAAGGTCCGGGTCTTAAGTGGTTAAAGAGTTCCTGTGTCATGCTTTTTTTCTATCACAAGTGATGTTTACATTCCTTGTAATAGGAATAAAAGTTATCCATTTTTTTAGGATCACTTTTATGAGGATATCGCATCCCTGGAGATAGAATTTAAAGTCATCCGTCTCCTTGCCTTCTTTTCACATTTCCCTTGGTTTCTTTGCTTTCTTTGGAGGACATCCATATTTTTCAGTGCTAGTGTTTAGTTTCTATTGCCCATGCTGCTAGGACTTAAAACAATATTAGAACACACCAGGGCAAATGTAAACTTTTATGTTTTTATCCTCTGTAGCAAAGCTTGTGTTTGTTTTTTTTGTTTTTTTTGTCTTGTTTCATTCCTCTTGCTTTTATTCAGGCAAAATACCATTCAGCATTATTCGCCCTAGAGTCCAATAGACTATTTGCTTTTGCGGCATTTGACTCTCCGCATCGAAATGGAAGCTTGTTTTCTGCAGAATTAAAAACAATTGATCGCTTAACTACAGCTTTGAAACATTTTGTGTGTCATTATTTTCTGTGTAGAGCTTAGCCTCTGGGGGAGTAGCAACGAAAAACACTGTGATTGCAACCGCATCATAAAGTTGCTATGACTCTTACTTGGCCGAGAGGAAAATATATATATATATATTTTCAACACAACAGTCTTTGGGTTTGTTTTTTGTTTTTTTGTTGTTTCCTGGATTGTAATCATATCCTTAATTGGGAATGTTCCAGCACTTGTAAAATGTATTAGCTTAGGAATTAGATAGAATTTATCCATAATCAATGTGCCTTTATTGCAGTGTGCTATCCCCGAGGCTTTGGGTCTTATCTAAACCCACCACAATTTATCCACTCTTGTGCTGGGGATTGTTTAACTTTAATCAGCCATTAAATAGGACTTATGTCTCTACCTATATATGATTACAAGTGGTTTGGAGCTTATTAAATAAGATCAGCCTTTAGAAACACAATCATCAAGTTGTTATGATTTTACGATGAAAAAAATCCTTTATGTGTAAAATTAGTTTTTGGAAATGGGAAAATAATTAACATTTGACAAAAATGATTGAATGCATTGCCCTTCAGTAAGTTGTAGCTATGAGCTATTTTACTGATCTATAAGTCCTTTATACATAAGAATGTAAAAAACATATAAAAAAAATGAAAAGCTAGCTTTATCCAAGACAGAAAATTCAGATTTGATTGACGTTAAATAAATTATAATGTCGGAGCAAAGCGTATATAAACAATATATATATATATATATATATATATATATATATATATAACCACTTCACCCCCGGAGAATTTGGCTGCCCAATTACCAAGCCATTTTTTGCGATTCGGCACTGCGTCGCATTACCTGACAATTGTGCGGTCCCAAACAAAATTGATGTCATTTTTTCCCACAAATATATAATGGGTCCAAATAGTGAACTTGGTGTTGAGTTATTCACTTTATGGTCAACCCTGAGGACATGGGGGCACTCTTTACGTCTAAAGAAAAGGAGATTTCATCTCCAAATACGGAAAGGTTTCTTCACAGTAAGAGCTGTGAAAATGTGGAATAGACTCCCTCCAGAGGTGGTTATGGCCAGCTCAGTAGATTGCTTTAAGAAAGTCCTGGATTGAGGCCTTGGCCTCCCGGACCTTTGGCTATATTATCTTTCAGCAAGATGGACCCAAATTGCACAATGGCATATCCCGCAGTCCAACATTCCTTGGGTCGAGTTTGAGAAAGCCTCTATAGCATCATACGCTATCTCAGGCATTCTCTGGGGGAATAAAATCCCTATCCCAGCCCTAAACTCCCAAAATCAAGTAGTCGCTCACTCATATTATCTATGGAAGCTCCATAATGAGAAATTCAATTTTACCTCTAAATCCCCTCCATATGCCACATTCCTAGGCGATCCAAAATGTTAACTAATTACCCAAGCCCCAGTGGACCTCACTTGGTGGAAAGATAATAACCTCACCTCACTTACTAATTTTATCGAAGGCACAAATTTTATCCCCTTCTCTACACTGAAATCAATATACCAGATCCCTGACTCAGAACTTGATACTTTCCTCCTCATAAAGCAATTCTTTGACTCACATTTCCAGACCTCGAACACCCAACCCCCCTCCCACCTCTGTCTTAAATCACCCAAGAAAAAAAGGATTCATTTCAGACCTATATTCCACCTTAGTTAACAATACAGATTCTCACAAACTACCTTATATGATTAAATGGGAACAATACTTAAACTTCACCTACATAGTTGTCTGGGATAACTGTATAAACAATCTACACAAATGCTCTAATTCCATTTCAATTAAAGAGACAGCCCTAAAAGTATTCACAAGATGGTACTACACCCCAACTAAACTCCATTCTATCTTCCCCTCAAATTCCCCCTCTTGCTTTAGAGATTGCAATACATTAGGCTCGTTCCCCCACATTTTCTGGCAATGTGACAAAGTCAGAGGCATTTGGTCACAACTTGAGAATTTTGCCTCCAAAATCTCAGGTAATGTTATCACCTTGACGATACATAATTGTATAATGTTTTCCCCAATAACCGGTCTTTCCACAAATGAGACTGATCCACACAATCTGTATCGCCATACACTGGCTAATAGCATCCCAGTAGAAATCTCCATCAATCCCCCTAGCCCCACTCAAACCCAGAATCAACAATATGAATCTAATGGAAAAAATATTCCATACTTTACAAAATACTATGCACATTTTTAATAATAAATGGTCTCACTGGACTGAACATTCCCCCCTATTCTTTAACACAGCCTAGACCCCCATAGTTTATCATTTTTTCTCTGATATTGTTTGTTTTCAACATATTGCACGGCTTACAGCCTTATAATACTTTTACCATATTTGATTATATTTGTAACATTTGTACGGTATTCTGATTTATCCACTAGTTTTATTTTCTTATATATGCTAACCCTCACTTTGTATATGCATTGTTCTTATAGATTTGTACCATCATCTATTTTTTTTTCTTTCAATAAAAGTTTGTAAACAAAAAGAAAGTCCTGGATTATTTCCTAAATGTACATAATATAACTGAGTACTAACATTTATAGGTAAAGTTGATCCGGGGAATATCCGATTGCCTCTCGGGGGATCAGGAAGGAATTTTTTCCCCTCCTGTAGCAAATTGGATCATCGCTCTGCTGGGGTTTTTTGCCTTCCTTTGGATCAACTGTGGGTATAGAATTGGGTATATGGGATTGTATGATATCATTATTGTTTTATTTCTTGTGGTTGAACTTGATGGACTTGTGTCTTTTTTTAACCTGACTAACTATGTAACTATGCAAATAGAGCTTTCTTTTGGTGGTATTTGATCACCTCTGCGGTTTAAATTTTTTGCGCTATAAACAAAAAAAGAGCGACAGTTTTAAAAAAAGCAATATTTTTTACTTTTTGCCAAAATAAATATCCCCCAAAAATATATAAATGGTTTTAATTTTTTTCCTCAGTTTAGGCCGATACGTATTCTTCTACATATTTTTGGTAAAAAAAAAATCGCAATAAGCGTTTATTGATTGGTTTGCACAAAAGTTATACCGTCTACAAAATAGGGGATAGAATTATCGCTCCACTCCTCCTCTCCTTTGGCTCCTCCATTGCCACTCTGGGCACCCAGCCGTAACAGCTTTTGGCTTCATGGCCGGGCACCCACTGCGCATGTGCGAGTCGCGCTGCGCCATCGAAGTGGACAGGTGATATTCCAGCTTTTGGCTTCATGGCCGGGCACCCACTGCGCATGTGCGAGTCGCGCTGCGCCATCGGAGTGGACAGGCGATATTCTGGGACCTGTCACATGTCCCAGGAGATTGTCTAAAGGGAGAGGCTGCCTAGGTGGAAAGGAGGAGTCGCCTAGGCGGCCCGTAGGCGGTAAGGAGGAAGTGGGACAGGAAGTCCCACTCCTAACGAAGCCCCCCCCCCAAAAAAAATTACATGCCAATTGGACTGTTATTACCTGCGAGTTTGGTGTTTTTTCAGAAAGTGCGCCACACCTGCAGGATATAATAGAAGTCTATGGCAAAGTGCAGCTAACCCGCAGGACAGCTACATGTGCACTGTGCTGCACCCGTGGTGTGGGTAAACCGCAGTGCATCAATATAAAAGCAGCCTTAGGCCCCATTCCCCCGATCTGCCCAAATCAATCTGACCCTCCATTCAACTTTAAGGAGTGGCAGATTTAAACTGACCTGTGTCCATTTTCACCGGCCTAAAAAAAACTGTCTGTCTGGGTGGATCAGATCGGAGGGCCCAAAGAGTAGGGTGGGCTGTGTTTGTGTCCGCTCTGCATATGCAGAGTGGACACAGACCTGTCTGTTGCCCGCTCCGCTCATTGTGGCCCACGACCAGTTGCCAAGTCGCTTAAGTGGCCCTCATTCTTCAAAAGGTTGGGCACTCCTGATGTACAGTAAGCTATGTAAAGTGGAAAGTTTTGAATAAAGCGTATAGGTGGTTAATATTACAGAAATCACAGTATTCTGCCTAACAATGCCTTCATCTGTCTTTCCAGAAATATAAAATGAAATTTTAGCCCCCCCCAAAAAAAAACTGCTGTCAGTTGCCATTTCCTTGTAAGAACTTCTCTTTGAAAGCAGTTTATTTTTATGTTGTCATCAGCAGCTAATGACTGAATGATTTTTTTTGCCTTTCTGACTTCATGTGGATTTGTGACAAAAGAATTGTTCATGCCAAGTCTCGATGCTGCTCCCCCCCTCCCCTTACTTCAATTTTCATTGTGAAAAGTATTTCCTTTTTAATCGTCCATTCTTAAATTTAAGAAATGTGAAAATGAAATAAATTGAAGCTACGTGTCTAAATTACAGGAAGACATTTTAAACCAGTGGATAATAAAGGTCCACAATTACCCTATAATTGGATTGTTATTTCAAGATTCTCTTTCCTTCTTGTTCTGCTTTCATGAAAAAAAAAAAAATCTTTGCTACAACAAGGTATACAATCAAATAGCGGCATGGATCAATTTTTATCATGAGCGCTCTGTTCAGAACACTGTGAGCAGGTGAGGATATGTTTTACCTTGCTGTTTTCTGGGGTCATAAATCTGCAGACCAAACAGCGGCGGCCTCTCTTGCCGCAAAAGAGAAATATTATTGGTTCTCAAGTTGAGCTGAAATATGTAGCCGTTCATGTAATCAGTCCAGAAGATGTATTGGCCATGGTGGGAGAGGCCGAACGGATGGTTTAACTCTTTCCCGCTACCGACTACCTGAAAAAAAGAAAACATTGAGTGATAGATAATAACATTTATATTCCATAATAGTTCACACCTTTTTTTTTTTTTAAGTCTAGGTATAATCACCCAGAGATGTGAAATAGAAGGCAATCAGTTCAGCTGTTTTTGGCCAGATCAGCCAATTATATAATGTCTGATGCCGCGTACACACGATCATTTTTAATGTCTAAACCGCTGGCAACAAAAGTGAGTACACCCTAAGTGAAAATTTACAAATTTAGCCCAATTAGCCATTTCCCCTCCCTGGTGTCATGTGACTTGTTAGTGTTACAAGGTCTCAGGTGTAAATGGGGAGCAAGTGTGTTAAATGTGGTGTTATCGCTCTCAGTCTCTCATACTGGTCACTGGAAGTTCAACATGGCACCTCATGGCAAAGAACTCTCTGAGGATCTGAAAACAAGAATCATTGCTCTACATAAAGATGGCCTAGGCTATAAGAAGATTGCCAAGACCCTGAAACTGAGCTACAGCACGGTGGCCAAGACCATACAGTGGTTCAACAGAACAGGTTCCATTCAGAACAGGCCTTGCCATGGTTGACCAAAGAAGTTGAGTGCATGTGCTCAGTGTCATATCCAGAGGTTGTCTTTGGGAAATAGATGTATAAGTGCTTCCAGCATTGCTGCAGAGGTTGAAGGGGTGGGGGGTCAGCCTATCAGTGCTCAGGCCATACACCGCACACTGCATAAAATTGGTCTGCATGGCCATCCCAGAAGAAAGCCTCTTTTAAAGATGATGCACAAGAAAGCCCACAAACAGTTTGTTGAAGATAACCAGACTAAGGGCATGGATTACTGGAGCCATGTCCTGTGGTCTGAGACCAATATAAACGTATTTGGTTCAGAAGGTGTCAATCGTGTGTGGCGGCAACCAGGTGGAGTACAAAGATAAGTGTGTCTTGCCTACAGTCAAGCATGTTGGTGGGAGTGTCATGGTCTGGGGCTGTCAACACTGGGGAGCAACAGTTCATTTAGAAAACCATGAATGCCAACATGTACTGTGACATACTAAAGCAGAGACTGGGCCGCAGGGCAGTATTCCAACATAATAACGACCCCAAATACTCTTCCAAGACGACAACTGCTATGTTAAAGAAGCTGAGGGTAAAGGTGATGGACTGGCCAAGCATGTCTCCAGACCTAAACCCTATAAAGCATCTGTGGGGTATCCTAAAACAGAAGGTGGAGGAGCGCAAAGTCTCTAATATCCTCCAGCTCTGTGATGTCGTCATTGAGGAGTGGAAGAGGACTCCAATGGCAACCTTTGAATCCCTGGTGAACTCCATGACCAAGAGAGTTACGTCAGTGCTGGACACTAATGGTGGGCAAAGAAAATATTGACTCTTTGGGCCCAATTTGGACATTTTCACTGTGTGTTTAGTTATTTTGAGGGGACAGCAAATTGACACTGTTATACAAGCTGTACACTCACTACTTTAAATTGTAGCAAAATGTAATTTCTTCAGTAAAATTATATAATAAAATACTTTCAAAAATGTGAGGGGTTTACTCACTTTTGTGAGATAATGTATATGGGTTGCAATTGCAACTGTTGCCCCCCCAAAAAATGCTCCCTCTGTATAGGAATAAACATATACATTCTTCTGAACAAAGCATTCCTGGTTATTGGACAATTGGTCCAGACACATGTTAGAGAGTGCTTGGATTGTGCCTGTATTTTGCTACCTTCTTTTAGCTATAGCTTTCAGAGAATAGGTGCAGGTGCTCATCAGCAGGGTGCAGGGGCCAAAAGTTCAGGGCACAGGAGTAGGTAACATACAGCCCAGTGTACAACAACTCCACCACCCCTCCCAGTGCAAAACTCTCCCCGCAAATCATTTCCCACTAATGCAAAGCTCTCCTCACAAATCCACTCCCTCAGTGCAGCACTTTCCACCCCAAATACCAACTCAGGGTTCATCTATTTGACTATTTCCTATAGCTCTTAGATCTATACACCTGTAGGATTTTTTTTATTGGAATGCATTATTTTATATGCAAAAGGGAATCTGGGACAAAGAAAGGTGGATGCTGTAAAGTTAGAAGCTATAACTAAAATATCTCTTCAGCACTGCCAGATAACAAACACCACCAAGGAAACTTAATTCTACTTTTACAGAATTCTATTTAATTTACCTTTCTGTTGGTCCCATTTAGAAAAATCTGTTCAATGTGGTCATAATAGGCATCACACCAGTACAGTAATTGGTTTGAATAATCCAGCGATAATCCATTGGGCCACAACATCTTGGAGGTGACAAAAACCTGACGATTAGCTCCATTCATCCAGGACTTTTCTATACGTCCAGCACCGTCATTAACAACATCCTCCTCCCAGTCCGTCCAGTACATCCAGCTGCAAAACCCAAAAGACAAAAGTGATTAAAGTAATTATTAAAATAAAAAAACACTCCAACCTAGGGGTGTCCAAACTTTTGGCCTTACTGGGTCAGAAGAAGAGGAATAGTCTTGGGTCACACATAAAATACACTACAAACAGATAAGGATAGCTAATGAGTAGAAAACGAAGATCACAAGTTATTGATCACTGATATAGATAATGTACCTATCTAAGTAATACAACTTTATTTTTATTTTTTATATTTTTTATTATAAAAGTAAAATAGGGCAACAAAATTAGTGTGCTAAACAGATGCCCTGTTCACACGATGTACACCGATTGGATGGGTGATCTGTCTATCAAACTGCCCGGACAAGAGGGAGGGGCTATGACGTGGAGCTGCGGGGAACACACACACAGCTGTTCAAAATTAAAGCTGTAATGTTCCCCGCGCTGATAGGTGGTGGCAGCGGCGGGGGGAGGAGGGCTTGGCTTGGCTTTCTCTGTGAGGAGTGGGACATGGCTGAATTACTGGGGGGACATGGCTGAATTACTGGGGGGACATGGCTGCATCTCTGGGAGGACATGGCTGCATCTATGGGGGGACATGGCTGCATCTCTAGGGGGACATGGCTGCATTTGGGGACACATTTAAAAAAAAGTATCGGTAATCAGTATCGGCGAGTACATGAAAAAATGTATCGGTACTTGTACTCGGTCCTAAAAAAGTGGTATCGGGACAACCCTAGTAGAAACCATATGTACAGAAATATTGGTACAGTCAATTTTTACAACTGTATACAATGCTTGACCTCCCATGTTGATGTGAGGTATCGAATATAATGCATCTTGGCAGCTGTCCTCAGTTTCTACCATAATGTTTTTATTCTTAAACTTAACTAAAATAATCCTTGTCTAAGTCCTTGAGGTACCGAGATAGTCTAAACCTACTCTCCCTTGCCAGGGGCACATCTAAGGTGGCTCCAGGCTCATTATTCTATATAATATGGATGATGGTACCCACCCCTATCTAAAAAATACCCAATTGAGGCATAAACTGTCCGGTATGGACATTACCAACATTTTTCTTTGGCTTTATGTGTTTGTATTTTTACAAAAAATTCCCCCAAAAATCATAATTTTTAAATAAGTTTATGACTCTGCATTGGGCCGAGACCTTGTAGAGAAAATTGGTAGCAGTTGCAATGCTTTATGTTACACAAAACTTGAAAAAATAGTTTTCATCTGCAAATATACTCAAGTTGATTTTAATGCACACAAACACAATATGATGTCTATTTTTTTGGTAAAATATAAAATATTAGGTTATGTTTGATAAATAAATATCAAATATGCCAAGCATGAAAATTGTGTTTGCCCATGAAATGGCAATAAAATACTGTATGCAAAATTGTCAACGGGCAATGCTTTACATTTTTTTTTTAAAGATTATCAATATAGAGTTAATAGTAAATGATGGACAAAAAATCTTTGCTTTCATTTCAGTATGCGCAATGATACCTAATATGTCCCCCGATTTCTTCCCTACCCCTACTCTTACTTTTTCTTTGTATTTTCTTTCCCCTTATTCTTTCAAGAACTATTTTATTTCTCAATCTTTTACTAATAGTAATTATTACCAGCAGGTAATTTTACATAATCGCAGTTATGGTTTATATTATAGATAGGTTCAAAATATTGAATTAAATTTGTCTATATTAACTTCAACCTTTTGAGATTTTAAACTTTTCAACTGGAAAACATTTTATCTACATATGATAATCAAATGTTTTTTTTTTTTAATTACACAGATAGTTTATTATAACTTGAAATTAAAGGACTTCCTCACAGTTAAGCCTCATACACACAATCGGACTTCCATCTGACTTTTCCGCAGGTTTTTTGTCTGAAGGGCGTTGTCCGTGAACTTGGTATGCATACACACTGCAGAACATTTTCAGCCAACAAACACAAACGTAGTGACGTATTAGACGTACTACGTCTTTTTCTGATCTTTAGCACAATTATTTGGGCAACTTCTGCTATTGTTGTCTGATGTTTAGCATTGGTTCGGTGCATGTGTGTTTGTACTTTGGATGTTAGTCCTAAGGATTTGTGCACACTCGATCGGATGATTCGACATAACACATTTGTTGTCGGAAAATTTGAGAGCACGCACTGCCAACATTTGTTGTGGGAAATTCCAACAACAATTGTCCGATGGAGCATGCAGACGGTCCGATTTTCCGACAAAACACGTCCGTTGGACAGTTGTTGTTCGAAAATCTGATTGTGTGTATGGGGATTTAAATCCTTCTATACCACTCATAAACATAGAGTAACGTATTTACCTGTATTTTCGGTAATATAAGAACAGTAGTCTGAAAATGTTATCAGATATATTGTATTTGTTATTACTTGATATTTCAAAATGCAATTTTTGAACAAGATATCCAATATGTCATTGTGACATCATGGTAATTTGTGTTTTTTCATTGGTGCTTTATGTAATCTGTCCACCTCTGTTACAAAACATATCAATGACTTCCTACATGTCGAGTGATTTAGTGTTGCCTTAATGAAAGTTCTTCTCCCTATACCAAGCAGGTAAGCCAGCAAGAGAAAGATTTACAACTGGATAAATAAACATTATGTCAAGAGGATAAAATAAGGCAGCCAACGTGAGTTGTATATCGCTAACATTTTGACCTATTTTTCAGCTGTCAATCATTGCACCTTGTTCCACCATCAGGATAATCAGCAGCAATCACTGCTGTATGGCTTATTGGCAGGAAGGTAATGGATGATTTAATGGTGTGCTATATAGGGAGCTTCCCTGGGCTTATGGAATAGATAAAGAGGATTCTAATATGAATCAAATAATGTACAAAAAAAAAAGAATGAGTGCAACAAGTGGGGCAAATAGACAATTTGTTTCCTTCCATAATCATTCAATATTTGGGCAGGAAAACAAGGACAAAACAAAATGTTTCATCGGCAAAACAGATCACAGGATGAGAGCGATTTAAATGACCAAGCCTGCAAGAGAAGCAATAAATCAGAACGAGTCTACGTTACATTAAGAGGAGAGGCAATCACTCCCATTTGTACATCACTTGTCTAATAGACATACAGACAACCTTTTAGGCCTGGGTCAATATTCTTCCCTGTGTGTTGAGAAACACGATAAATCAATGGAAGCCCTAAAAACATTTATAGGACTTGTTAAAGGATAATTACATTTTCCTTTCTCGGCTGGTTTGTTATAAATGCCTGGCTATATTTGTTGTTGGTGGGGGTGCTGAGAGCCAGCGCGGGCCCCTGGGCAAACATACTTGCTGGGCCCCGCTACATTCGTACTCTTTGAAAAACATTGATTCAAAAACAAAAGTTGAGCTCAACTGTCAATAAACATATAGGGCTAGATTCAGCAAAGAGTTACACCGGCGTATCTCCTGATATGCCGGCGTAACTCTGCGTGAGTGGGGTTGTATCTATGCGCCTGATTCTTAGAATCAGTTACGCATAGATTTGTGTTAGATCCGACCGGCGTTAGTCTCTTACGCCGTCGTATCTAAGTTGCATATTTACGCTGGCCGCTAGGTGGCGTTTCCGTCGATTTACGCGTTGAATACGCAAATGAGCTAAATATGCCGATTCATGAAGGTAGTTGCGGCCAGAGTATCTATTTGCATCACTTACGTTAGGCTTACGCCCTGCTATATGAGGCGCAGACAATATTAAGTATGGACGTCGGGACAGCGTCGTATTTTACGTCGTTTAGGTCGTTTGCGTAAGTCGATTCAGAATCGGGCTGGGCGTAAGTTATGTTCACGTAGTTTATAATGACTATTTGCGACATGATTTGGAGCATGCGCACTGGAATACGTTCACGGCCAGCGCATGCGCAGTTCGTTTGGCGCGTTGTTTACGTCGGGTCATGATTAGTTGACATACAACAAGCCCCCTACCTGCCCTATTTGAATTACGCGGGGATACGCAGGCACATTTAAGCTACGCCGCCGCAACTTATGGAGCAAGTACTTTGTGAATACAGCACTTGCCTGTAAAAGTTGCGGAGGCGTAGCGTAAATAGGATACGCTACGCCCGCACAAACTTACGCACATCTACCTGAATCTAGCCAATACTATTCTTACTGGTGCTATCTTATCTTTTTTTCATGTACTGTAGAGGTACAGCTTGGCACAGTGCTGGATCGAGTGAGGGGAGTATTAAGGGGGGTGATATTGTTACTGTTACATGTTTTAGCTTAAAAGAGAAGTTTGTTGTTTTTTTTTTCTTTCAAAGAAACTTACTTAACCACTTCCATACCAGGCACTTACGCACCTTCCCGCCCAAGCCAATTTTCAGCTTTCAGCACTGTCGCAATTTGAATGACAATTGCGCGGTCATGCTACACTGCACCCAAACAAAATTGGCGTCCTTTTTTCCCCACAAATAGAGCTTTCTTTTGGTGGTATTTGATCACCTCTGCGGTTTTTTTTTTGCGCAACAACTAAAAATAGAGCGAAGATTTTGAAAAAAAAATAAAGTTTTTATTTTTTTCTGTTAATTTTTTTGTAAATGAGTATGTTTTCTCTTTCAATTACGGGCACTGATATGGTGGCACTGATGGGCACCGATGAGGTGGCACTGATGGGCACAGATGAGGTAGTTCTGATGGGCACCGATTAGGTAGCACTGATGGGCACTGATAGGCGGCGCTGGTATGGGGCACTGATGGGCACTCATGGGCGGCACTGATGGGCACTCATGGGCGGCACTGATGGGCACTCATAGGCAGCACTGGGCACTCATAGGCAGCACAGGTGGGCACTCATAGGCGGCACAGGTGGGCACTGATAGGCGGCACAGGTGGGCACTGATAGGCGGCACAGGTGGGCACTGATAGGCGGCACAGGTGGGCACTGATAGGCGGCACAGGTGGGCACTGATAGGTGGGCACTGGGCATGGATTGGCACTGTGGGGTGGCACTGACAGACACTGGGGTGGCACTGATGATCACTGAGGGGTGGCACTGATGGATCAATGTTGCCAATCAGTGCCCATGTGTGGGCACTGATTGGCATCATTTTTTTACTGCCCCCTTTTTTTTTTTGCTGACTTTTTTTTTTTTTTTCATTTTTTTTTGTCATTTTTTTTTTGCCCTTTTTTTTGGATTTTTTTTATTTCCCTGGTGGTCTAGTGTGGCGATCCGAGGGGGGGCTGCGCTGATAAACAATCAGTGCGAACCCCCCCTGTCAGGAGAGCCGCTGATCGGCTCTCCTCTACTCGCGTCTGTCAGACGCGAGTGAGGAAGAGCCGTCGGCGGCTCTTCCTGTTTACATCGTGATTAGCCGTGATTGGACACGGCTGATCACGTGGTAACGAGGCTCCGCCGGAGACTCGTTACCGAGATCGGAGGTGCAGGGTGTCAGACTGACACCCCGCATCACCGATCGCCGCGCTGCGCGCCCGCACGGGCGCGGGCGGCATGAAATCGTGCAGGACGTTTGAGAACGGCCTGTCACGATTTCATAACCACTTCCCTGCCGTAAATCGGCTATTGGCCGGGCGGGAAGTGGTTAATTAGGTGGCTCCAGGATCAGTCCAATGCCCATGGGCTCTAAAACTGAGAACTGAGCAAATAAACACTGCTGATCGCTTGATTCTTAGAGCTCCGTGAGTAGAGAGCTGGTGACTGTCAGGCCGTGTACACACGGCAGAGAACCTCGACGGGCAGAACACATCGTTCCGCCCGTCGAGGTTCTCTGCCGGCCGTCGAAATCGGTGACCCGCCCGTCGGGAATGGCAACCAGCCATTCATCCAGGCGGGCCGTCGAGCAAAAATAGAGCGTGCTCAATTTTCGCTCGACGGGATTCCCGACGGGCGGGGCGAGCGCTCTGTGTACACACGGCCGAGGTCCTCGCTGGAATGCAGCTTCCAGCGAGGTTCTCGCTGGTTTCCAGTGAGAACCTCGGTCGTGTGTACGCCGCCTCAGTCACTGCTGTCTGCTCTGCCCTCCCACCCATTCTCACTAGAGAGCTGAGCTGTGAAGGGGACAGGAATGGGTGGCTCAGGCTCTCAGTGGCTTGCTGAGAGGCAGAGCCAGTTGCCGGTCCAGGGTTCTGGGCAGATCCCGGCCATATGGTCACGATCTTACGATCACGATCACGATCTTACCCCAGCTCTGTGACTTCGGCCTGTTGTCTTCGAAATATGTGCCCAGTAAGCAAGTGGTTAATGCAGAGAATACATCAAGATAAAAAAAAAGTATTGGCTTTAGAACCACTTTAACAGTACTACCATGTCCTATGAGGATGCAGACCAGTGGCAGACCAGTGGCAGTGTGTCCATTAGGCGAGCTCAGGCACCACCCCCTCTCTCCAGCCACCCCCTCTGTGTAATATAAATAGATTCATTACACTCACAGTGCACCCAGGCGTATTAGCAAAGCAAATTAATATTTGCTTTGCTAACACAGAACCGCCTCTCAGCCAATCAAGAGGCCCAGATGTAATACTGGGTACCTGATTGGCTGAAGGTAGAGGCGATCTCATTGGCCACCTAGCAAAACAGAAAGAAGACACGCACGGAGGAGACAGCTCGCCACCTGACCCGCTGCCTGATCCACCATCACGATGGGGTAAGTGCTGCACAGATCGCGGGGGGGGCACAGTGTCTGCATATTATGGGTACAGAGGCTGCAATTAATTTGGCACAGTTGGCTGCATATGATAGGCACAGTTGGCTTCATATGATGGGCACAGTTGGCTGCATATGATAGGCAGAGTGGCTGCATATGATGGGCAGAGTGAGGCTGCAATTGATGTTTTTGTTTCAGTATTTTTCAGTTTTTTTGCACCCCTGCCAAAAACATTTGAGCACCAGTCGCCACTAAGTCTACCAAAATCAGGGATAGAGCCTGTGATCATACTGCCATGTGAAAAAGTCAGAACACCCCATGGAAATTGTTGACTTTTTCATCATATTTGAAAAGGCAAACATTAGATCTCCATTCCAACAGTGCACACAGACACATGTTTTGTAATGCAGCACACTACAATGAACGGTAGTATAATACCATGTGTTATTGTGTCCTGAAATACATGTGACTTGGAGCAACATTGTATTAGGGCATTAGGGTGCCATTCAAAATTAAAGATAACATTTGTTAATATGTGTTAAGGTAGCATGCAAATCCGATCACATCAAAGTGTGTTTCAGCCTCTAGTGAAAACGAAAAACACCTTTAAATTGGCACACACGATCAGATTTTCTGTCGGGATAAACTGATGGATATTTCAGACGGAATTCTGTTCAAGCTGTCTTGCATACACACGGTCACACCAAATTCCGACCGTCAAGAACGAAGTGACGTACAACACTACGATGAGCCGAGAAAAATTAAGTACAATGCTTCCGAGCATGCATCTACTTGATTCTGAGCATGTTTTTTTTTTCCGTGGGATGAACGGAATTTCCGATAGAAAAAAATGAGAACATGTTCTTTTTCTAAATTTTGACGGAAAAAAGTCCAATGGGGCACACACACGGTCAGAATATCTGATTAAAGAAATCCGTCAGACTTTTTCCATCGGAAATTCTGATCATGTGTACAAGGCATAAGAGATTTGTCCTAACAATAGTATTTATTGGTGTATCTTGTGATCTATCAGGTAAAATAAATGTATTTTCCTAATTTTGTAATGAACATGGGCTCTGATCTCATAGAAAGTTTACAAAGAGAAACAAACACAGATCAAATACGATATTAAGCTCTTGGATAACATGATGTTCTCCACCCCTACCGATGGGCTTCAGGCTTTGTCTTCTTCATACAGAGCGGCACACTAAAAACTCATCATTGCACTGACAAGTTTGTGTTTTCATACACTGTATCTTGTATTATTTACTAGACATGTGCAGACTGGAATATTTTGTTTTGTTTTTTCGTTTTCGTTTGGAAAATACATTTATTTAGTTACTCCCGAAAATCATTTTGATTTATTTCGTTTTTCGTTAGGGAATAGCTTTTGTCCGAAAATCCAATAATACTTGGTTTCTGTCGAATGGTCAAAAGAATATTCGACGGAACGTCGAATCTATACGTTGAATTGTACATTTCCGTTCGAATATTCCGCCTACAAGAATTCTAATGTTGTATGACTAGTAATAATGTTGAATCTATTCTCTATAATGTCAAATCTATTTTCTCATAAATCGAAATCTATTCTCTGTAATATCGAATCTATTATTTCTATAGTGTCAAATCTTTTCTCTATAATGTCGAATCTTTTCTCTATGATGTTGAATCTTTTCCCTATAATGTCGAATCTCTCTATATCGAATTTTTACCGCAACGAAAACGAAAATAAAGCATTTTTTATGTCGGATCTTTCGGTTTTTGTTTCTTGCGCTTTCGTTATCGTTTGTTAAAACGATAACGAAAAAAACAGATTTTCAGACGAAAATGCATTCTAACGAAAACGAATGCACATGTCTATTTTTTACAGCATCTGATGCCATGAGGGTGACAAGATAAGAAAGGTAGAAAGAAGAGAGATGGGCGATGAGGGAGAATAAAGAAAAAATCAAAAAGCCCTTTTTTTGGTGACCATGCGATCACCAGGCTCGCGCTTTACAAGGGAACCAGCTGGTCTGATCACTGCAGCTTCTGTATAAACTCCTATCCAGCATGTCAATGAACTTGATGATTGGCTCCTTGGGGAGCCTCAATATAATCCATAGTTAGCAGTACCACAAATTAATGTAGAGGGGAAAAGATCAGACAACAAGACTACCAGCAAAGGAAATCCTCACATGACTATAATTAACCAATTAACAGAAAGACCCCAGTCACTGATTAGAATATTAAGGAATTAAACAACAATATCAGTCACCTCTGTGGATAGATGTAAAGCTTTTCTAGTTGGCTCCTCTTGCAAGCTCTTTTGTTTTTCTAATCATTCAATCATCCAGAGGGTTTACATTATTTCGCTTACAGTGAACTCACATTCAATGGTGTATCTCCCCTATGATAGGAAACATGCCCGGTGTGTGCCTTTATAGGCTAATGTGGAACGTAGTTCAAATATACAAAATGATGGAACAAATATACAACTGTCTTCGTTATAGGGAGACAAAATATCAAAAAATGTCCCCAAGATAATGCTGTATAATGCTATATAAGAGGATAGTTACAGACCAGTTTCGTGAATCCTGCCTCTCACTCAATGTGGCTGTACAGCATTATCTTGGAGACATTTTTAATATTGGCACAGTGGGATTGACTTATTAAACCTGGAGTGTGCAAAATCTGAAGCAGCTCTGCATAGAAACCAAGCAGCTTGCAGTTTTTTTTTTGTCAAAGCCTAATTGAATAAACTGAATTTCAAAACTGATTGGCTAAAATGCACAGATGCACCAGATTTTTCACAATTTCTCATGTAATAGACCATTTTTACAGTACTGTACTAGTATACATTAGGTTATTTTCTATTCTTTTTTTTTATTTTTATGGTATTTTATATCTATGACCAAAAATAAGTAAATCAATAAAGACATCTGACCCTTATCTGATATTCCTGATCTGCATTCTTATTCCTGATCAGTGGCTCAACATATTAAAGTAAATTTGGTTGGCATGAGGGTGAGGGAACTATGATGGGAGTGCAGGGTGCATACAAAGACCCACGTGGTATATTTTGACAATCAAATGTGCCATATAGTTAGCAATATCTCACTTGAGTGGGGTGAGATGAGTATTAAGCCCCATGTACACGGGACACTGCTAAACACGTTCAGAGACAGTTGATTTTTTTTTCATATGCCCCTGAACTCATTCAATGTTATCCTATGTCACCATTAGGCAGTTGCGTTTAACAGCGTTTCTTTAAAAGCAAAAAAATGGGTTCAGACGCCGAAGATTTCCACGTTTCAGATGCCAAATGCATTTAGCAGTGTTTCGTTTATAGCCGTTTTTAGTTTTTGGCCAAAAAAATATATTTTTTAATTATTTTATTTTTTTAAATGCTGCGTTTAGCCACGTTTAGCAGCGTCTGCGTTTAGTAGCGTTTTTTTTTTTCAAATAGTCAAAAATTAAAAACATAAAGGACTTAATGCAAGTTGCCACACGATTACAAGCTTTTACAGGGATTTGGCATTTTAAATGCCTCTGAACATTCGTTCTGAATGCATTTTTTGGCATTCCAAAAAAAGTCTTCTAATCTGAACTGCCTAGAAACTACTATAAACTACCCTGTGTACATGTACTGATAAGATAACATACTGTAGAGGTGAGTTCAGAGGCAGCTGAAAAAAACGCTCAACTGCTCCCAATCATCCGTTTACCAGCAGCAGTGTACATGAAGCCTTATGCCGCGTACACACGACCGTTTTTCATGATGTGAAAAATGCAATTTTTTAAATTGGTCATTAAAAACGATCGGGTGTGGGCTCCAGAGCATTTTTCCCGACGTGAAAAATGGGCATTAAAAATTTAGAACATGCTCTCATTTTTCTCGTCGTTTTTTTCACGTCGTGAAAAATGGTCGTGTGTAGGCTTTAACAACGGGAAAAAAAAATGTGCATGATTAGACACAAGTTATGAGACGGGAGCGCTCGTTCTGGTAAAACTAGCATTTGCAATGGAGATAGCACATTCATCACGCTGTAACAGACTGAAAAGCGCAAATCGTCTGTCACCAAACTTTTACTAACACAAAATCAGCAAAAGCAGCCCAAATGGTGGCACCATCCGAATAGAACGCCCCCTTTATAGTGCCATTGTATGTCACCACGCTTTGCTCGAGCATCTTTTTTCACGATTGTGTGTATGTAAGGTAGGCTTGACAGGAATCACGTCGAGAAAAACTTTTTTTTTCCCATGACATGAAAAATGCGGCTTTAGGGTTGAGGTTCAGGTTTTCTACTGCTGTTAGTTTAGGAAGAATCCCTAGAATTTGCAAAGTTTGCAAATCGCAACATTTTGGCTTGGTAGGTTCACCCGTACCTTTTCCCCTGGTCAGCTAAGAGATGAGAGACAATATTTTAAAGGAATGGATAACCCAGCACCCTTTGGTGGGCCTACAACTAGGGTTTCCACCTCATCCCTTTAAAACAGAACACATATGAATTACACAGGTTCTGAGGCTCAGGCTAATGCAGATTAGGCACCTAGTGAGTTTAATTACCACCATAACCAGCCACAGAACCAGTGTAATTCATATGTGTTCTGTTTTAAAGGGATGAGGTGGCAACCCTACCTACAACAGATGATAATTGTGTGTATGGACAAATATTTTTTTTTTTTTTGAGCATTGGTCCTTCATGGCAATCCCCAACTTCTCCTGCCTTTTGTTGTAAAATATCTTGCTATAAGCTCATGACCAGAATGTAATAACAAGATTGGTCAAATAATCTATTAGGATTCACTACAAAGTTCTCAGGTCTTGGGAGATGTAGACAAAGCATAGCACAAAGGTTGCACCGCTCCAAGGTGAAGTATGAGATCTCTTCATCTTGTGACAAATGCCGGGTGCCAGCCTTGGTCCGCAACCAGAGCATGTACAAAACAAAAAGGAGGTGGCGGCAAATACCAGCATAAACATGTCATTTTATTGAAAAACTATTAAAATCAAGGACATGGTCTGTGCTCATGTCTCCTGTGGCATTCATCAAACGCATTTCACACACCTGTGCTTAGTCATTGCATGTGAATGGCGTTTGCTGAATGCCACAGAAGATGTGTGTGCATACTGTGTCCTCGATTTTAATAGATTTTCAATAAAATTAAATTTTTATGCTGGTAGTGCCACCACCTGCTTTTTGTTCTGTACATGCTCTTGGGAGATGTAGTTGTTAATATTTTGTGGTCACACAAAAAATACACAGTTTAGTCCCTTTAAGTTTAAATTATTAAAAGCAGGCACAAAATCATAGGTTTTTTTCATCCTGAATATAACAAATATTGTGTACAAATAATTTATTTTCCTAATGAACAATGTTCACCCAAAATAGGTATTTGCATAATGAAGACAACTGGCCCAGCATCTTGATGGATAAACAGATCAGCCTTCATATTAAGCAAAACCGTCCCATGGATCCAAGTCATCTACCCTGAATGGTGATTGATCTGCACCTCCCTGTTCACAGAAGAATTTGACACATTAATTCTGAGGTCATTTGTCATCTCTAATCTAAAGTAATGGAAATATTCATTGCCCCAAAAAAACATCTCTCAAATTAGCCTTGTGAGGGAGCTGTCAAGCAAGTAATTGCCAGTGCCACACATTTTGCTTGTGACATTAATGACAAACTGTAAATAATATTTCCGGATTTTTTTCTCCTGTAAGACGTACAGATCAATAAGCCTCTTACTTCTATAAGACTTAGTGGCATGGCGTGGTAAGGAGAATTCAATGATGTGATTTCTATTTACCTTTAGAATTCGTATTCTAATGGCCAGTTGTTGAATAAAATCTAACAGACATACAATGGGCCAATAACTAATTTTGTCTGGCTGCTAACCTATAATGTCCACATGGCATTATAATAGATCACTCCTAGCCTGCAAACCTTTAGAATATCACTTCAGGGTGAACATTGCAAGGGTATCTGTAATGAAAATGTCAAGGTCAACTATAGCTTTAATAATTTATTTCAAGTACTTGTATATCACCGACAATTTACACAACTCTTTAAATTGCACATTCACATCAGTCCCTGTCCTCAAGGAGCTTACAATCTAAAGTCCTCACATTCTCACATTCATGCATATACTTGGGCCAGTTTAGACAGGAACCAAATAACCCGCCAGCATGTCTTTGGAGTATAGAAGTAAACCTACAGTACATAGGCACAGGGAGAACATGCAAGCTTCAGGCAGGTAGTGCCGTGGTTGGGATTCAAACCAGTGACCCTAGTGCTGCTAGGTGGAAGGAACAACCACTTAGCTACAGGCATACCTCACTTTTAAGTACACAATGGGGTTTATTTATTGTCACTGGAAAGTGCAAAATCAGGCTCACCTTTGCATAGAAACCAATGAGCCTCTAACCTCAGCTTGTTCAATAAAGCTTTGGTAATATAATCTGGAAGCTTGTTGGTTTCTATGCAGAAGTAAGCCTTATTTTTGCACTTTACAGCGATAGTAAATAAACTCCATTGTGTACTTAAAAGTTGGGTATGTCCGTACTGTGCTACCCCACATTTCATCACATGTATCTCAGCATCTGTGCCTGGTCATCATAAATGGTCATATGAATCCTTCAACCTTCTCATGGCAAAGGATGATCTTTCAATTCCTTATGTTTTCTGCAATCCTATGACATAAATTGTCACCAGACACAGGTGGGGAACTACATAATTATTTAAATATTTCTATTGCGCTCTTTTCTCTGGGGACTTACGCGTTTTATCTTTTTTCGGTGAGACATAAGGAAACAAGGTGAAATAGTAGACACGTGCATATGTTTTCGTCCGAATGCATTTTCGTCTGAATTTCAGGTATTTTAATTATTGTTTTAACAAACGAAAACAAATGCACAGAATACGAAAACCAAAAGATCCGACTTAAACAAATGCTTTATTTTCATTTTCGTTGGTCGAATGTGCCTAACCTTAAAGGGGTTGTAAAGTTACAAGTTTTTTTACCTTCATGCATCCTATGCATGAAGGTAAAAAAACATCTAGCAGCACCAGCCCCCCCCCCCGAGCCCCCGTTGTACTTACCTGACCGTTCGAATCTCCCGGGCGCATCCACGTCGTCCTCTTCGGTTCCCAGCCTGGCCGTTGATTGGCTAGGCTGGGCGGATTGATAGCAGCGCAGCCATTGGCTAGCGCTGCTGTCAATCAGAGCGGATGACGCGGCGCGCTGGGGGGCAGAGCCGAGTGATACAGTCGGCGGCTATGGCCGCCGCTGTAACACGGGAGCGCGCTCGCAAAAGCTTTCCTCCATGCGAGCACCCTCGCATGAAGAGGGAAAGCTTTTGCGTGGAGGAGCCCAGACAGCAGCCGAGGGACCCCAGAAGACAGCTTTCCGGGCCACTCTGTGCAAAACGAACTGCACAGTGGAGGTAAGTATCACATGTTTGTTATTTTTTTTTTTTTTTTAATCCCTGACTTTAGTGTCCCTTTAACTCTATTAGTCCAAGATTATTCTACATAGAGAGAAAAGATTCAACATTATAGAGAGAAAAGATTCAACATTATAGAGAGAAAAGATTCGATATAGAGAGAAAAAAAAATCGCTGCTGGAATTGGGTGGGGGAAGTAAAATAAAAATAATGATAATGATGAATATTATTGGCTGATTGTAACCAAAGAGGAGGGGCAGTAAAATAGCTAGAACTAACTTGACAATTCAACATGAATGACGAAGATTCGACAAAGCATCGAAAAACATACAAACGTCAAATCTGTCATTGAAGGCTTATGGTGTCTGTTGATAGTTCTAAGAAAAATCGACGGAGCAGCTAAACTGTACGAAGCTGCAATCATACATTTTCGGTCAAATGCTTGGCCCATAGTCTATTTAAAAATTCTATTGTTAGCTGACTAGTAATAATAATGAATAAATATAATTATTGCTAGTTATACAACATTATAATTCTACTATAGCTTGTAGGAGGAGCATTCGACCGGAAAAGTATGATTGCGGCGTCGTACAGTTTCGCTGCTCCGTCAAATCTTCTTTGAACATTCGACAGATACCATAAGCCTTCAATGACAGATTCAACCTTAATTAGTTCGGATTATCGGACAAATGCAATTTCCAACGAAAAACAAAATAAATAAAAAACAAATTTTGAAAAATTATTAAAAATAATAAATTTGGGCACTTATAGCTGGCACTGATGGGCACTCATAGGCGGCACTGATGGGCACTCATAGGCGGCATGCTTTAAAACTTGTCTGCTGGAAACCTGTCCGTCGGACATGTCCGCTGGTTAGTACGCCTAACCAGCGGACCGAAATCCCCCGCATGCGTCGAATGGATTAGACGCATGCGTGGAAGCATTTTACTTCCTGGTTTGGTGACGTGGCAGCCACGTCACTGCGTTCTCTGTCCGAGGGGATTTTCGTCCGATGGTGTGTACACACCGCCGGACCAAAATCCTGCAGGAGACATGTCCGATGTAAAAGGTCCGTGGACCGTTTTCATCGGACATGTCTCCTCGTGTGTACGCGGCCTTACAGGTGTGAAGGAATTAAGAAAGCGCATGTGGTCAACCCAACTTCAGCGTCTGCTTTCCACCTTTTCTACTGTTTCGGACATACAATACAATTAAAACATCATTTTATATTACAGTTCTGAATTCTATTTCCAGTGCTGGCTACAATGCTACCTCTTGGAGACACCTTTTAAAATAGTTGCTGGAAAGTGAAAAACCTGGTATAAGCTGTGTGGTCCTGTCATTTTTCTAATATCATATTTTTCTCTTATATGGCTCAACACTGCAGAACATCTATTAGCTCTTACCCGTTAACAGGATCCAAGACAATTCCGCGAGGATGTGACATTTCCCCCTCTATTAAGGTTTTGCGGCTCTGTGATGCCTTTTCCAGGCGAGCGACATTAATTGTCTTCCTTTGTCCGTCGTTTGTCCAATATAAATTATTACCAAGCCAGTCAACAGCAATCCCTTCCACGTTGTCCACATCTGATTAACAGGAGATTAACAGGAGAAAGATATTTGTTTGAAACCATTATATATATAAAACATTTTCTGTGCATGCACTAAATAAAAGATGTACCATATTTCAGAAGAATAAATGATTGAAAAAAAGTTTGTCAAAGTCTTTTTAGCATATTTCAATTTAGATACAACAAGCACACAGCTGTCAATCAGAAAGAAGACTTTTATCCTCCCAGATCTGACATTTTAGTTATCGCATGAAGGAAGCTTAGGTGGATTCAGTAGCATTTATTAGATGAGTGATTCATTCTGTGTATACTGTAGATCTAAATGCCAGTATTAAAGCAGAGTTCCAGCCTCAAAAAGTATATATATATATATATATATATATATATATATATTTTTTTTTTTTTAAGGACACTTACCTGTCCAGGGAGCCAGCAATGTCAAACAACCCCCCACCCCAGGCTGATCTGTCCATTGGCTCAGGTGCAGGCACTGCCATTGTAACTAAGGGAAAACGGCAGTGGAGCCTTCAGGCTTCAGAGCTGGTTTTCTACTGTGCAAGCGCAAGTCATGCGGCGCTATGTGAATGGCTACCTCGTCTTCTGGGACACACCCAGGTCCCAGAAGGCAGCGTGGGTGAAGGAAGAAATTACGTACTTTGCCATCGCTGGGCTAGAATGGAAGTACAATTAGTACTTCATAAAAGGTAGGATAGAGAAAAAAATAAAAATAAAATGTCTATATAGATATATCTATATATATATTTATATATTGATGAATCTATATATATATATATATATCCAAAAACAAGGGAGGGAGGGGTGGTCTTTGTTGAAATTGTATCTACTAAGTTCATAGAAACACATTAGATGCTACTTCGGGTACGATTTGTAAATCACATGTCCCACCTGAAGTCGTACCGGTGTAACCGGAGTTAAAGCCCCAAAACAACAACTAAGTATCTGTGCTCTTTCCTTAACTATGTTAAAAATTAGAGAAAAAAGGGGAAAGGGTACCTAGGAACCCTGGGACTTTGAAGCGGTGCTAATAAAGTGTAACGAAACACCAATTGTAAAAATAGAAAAATTTAATTTATTGATACAAAAGCATATAAATAAAGACTATCCACAATTTTGAATATACCAGGCTTCAACAAAGTGAAATATATCGAGAGAAATGGGTATAAGAAGGATGGTTCATGGAAAAATACAACAAGTGTATTAAATAATATCAATATGACAACAGATGTTGAATAAATGCAGTATACAATGATTGATAATTAGTAAATTCAACGTTATGACAATTCCAGAATTGATTATGTTTAGGCATAAATATTTCTCTCGATATATTGTAGCTAGTTCCAAGCCCCTGAAGAAGCTCAAATGTGAGCGAAACATGTCAGTTGAACTACAATTACAATGAGGTGTTTCACTTTGTTGAAGCCTGATATATTCAAAATTATGGATGGTCTTTATGTATATGCTTTTGTATCAATAAATTAAATGTTTCTATTTTTACAATTGGTGTTTCGTTACACCTTATTAGCACCACTTCAAAGTCCCAGGGTTTCTAGGTACCCCTTCCCCTTTTTTCTCTTTTTTTTGCTTACACGGGATGAGGTGCTTCAACTTGAGGATCTGTTTATCCACACAATACTATATGTTAAAAATTACTAAGGTGTCCATTTATTAAAAACTTGCAAAGCTATTTATCAAGAGAATCTGCATGAATGCATTCAATCTGGGCAGGAATTTGGAAAAAATGTATGTTCTTTAGTCTATTTAGTCTTCTGAATTTATTATGGGAATTAGTAAAATACAGCGTTATGCCAGTAGATGGAGCTGAGGAGCATAGGAAATGCATAGCGTCTTTAGAACAAGTGATACAATGTAGCCGACATCAATGATTTTCTTATTTTCTCTAGCAGTCTCTAGAATTGTAACATTGTATCTCTTTTTACAAATACGTATACAGTTCTGGTGCTCTTCAGCTCCATCTATCTATCGGGTTGAGGTCAGGACTCTGTGCAGGCCAGTCAGGTTCCTCTATTCCAAACTTCATGTCTTTATGGACCTTGATTTGTGCAGGGTTAGGGTTTCCCCTTGAAGAATAAGGCTAGGACTCAGGGATTGGAATACTCAGGTCAATAGTCAAGAGGCATGGCTGACCCACCCCCACTAAAGTGTACCACCTACCCAGTGCCGAGTGCCGATCCTGACCTCCCTGGGGCCCTAAGCAAAATGACATGTCACATTAAAGTTGAGAAGTGGGGGGCTGCCGAAAATGACATGTCACATTAAATATTAAAGTTGAGAAGCGGGGGGGGGGCAACTTCTTACCTCTTCTCCCATGCAGCCGGCGAGGGTGAGGGTGAGGGGCCGAAAATGACGTGGGGTTGAAAATGACTTCTCACCAGACGGGGCCTCTAGTAATTTGGGGGCCTTCCACAGCTTTGCGGGGCCCTAAGCGGCTTGCAAAGTGAGCCTATAGGGCGGATCGGCCCTGAGCCTTCCTAGGTACTACTACTAAGTCGGGGAACGAACAAGTGAACAATACTTTTTGTAATATAGTGTATGTAAAAAGAAAATCACTGTTCACTTATTTCCTTGGTAGGTGATTGAATAATTGAAATAAATATTCACTCCATTTTTTGGGTGAATATTTAGAATTTCTTAGAGGAAGTAAACCCTCTTTTCTTTTTTCTAAAACACCCTGCAAGACAAAAGACATAATGATCTAGTATCCATAGCATACTAGCTCATTATAAAGTACTTACCTAAGATCAAAGCCCCTGCAGTGGTGCTTGTTGCCCTCCTCCGTCCGCACCATCTCTCCACGGGTGACTGGCCGGAGCCATGATGACGTCACTCCCGCGCATGCAAATGGGTGCCGCCACTATAAGTGCGTCTGCGCGCCGTTGTCTATGGCGCATGCAACATAGAAATCAGTGCCTTTCTTTTGCAAATAAACACAGTTTAGGAGATATTTGTTGTAACTACAGGTAAGCCTTAATCTAGGATTACCTGTAGGTTAAAGTGGTCTTTTAGGCCTCTTACACACGATAGGATAGCCAGAGGACAACGGTCTAATGGACTGTTTTCATCGGTCAAAACCGATCGTGTGTGGGCCCCATAGGTTATTTAGCCTTCAGTTAAGCCAACTTGCTTTAAAATTTAACCAATGGACGCCTAACCGATAGGTCAAAACCGATCGTTAGTAGGCGATTAAAAATCCACCCATGCTTAGAATCAAATCAACGCATGCTTGGAAGCATTGAACTTCTTTTTTTTTCAGCACGTCGTTGTGTTTTACGTCACCGCGTTCTAACACAATTGTTTTCGGACCGTTCTCATCGGATGGACTGATCGTGTGTACGAGGCTTAAGGGTTTACAACCACTTTCACTGGCTCACACCAGTAGAATTCCATTAGAAAATTGTCTATTTTAGAATGTGTGTTAAATTAGCTAAGATGGGACGATTCAACAACCTGTTTCAATCAGAGCAAACAAAACAAAAATGAAGGGCGAACATGATTTTTTTTTGTCGAACCTAATGAGATTAATCAATTTTCTAATCAATCATTTCACTTGTGGCCAAAAAAACAACAACTAATCTGATGTGAATGCACTTACCAAAGTTAATTCTAAAGTAGAATTTTTGTTCTATGAAAACTGATATATTGATATGGCACGTCAATGAAAGTCATTCAAAATTAGTTAAGTTCATGAAGGCACCATCTAATGATTGGACAAGTGATTTTAATACTTGACTAAAGAACTCATAATTCCTCTACAAACCCGAACTGTGTGATATGTGTTTAAATGGCCATAGAAGCTATTTTATTTTATTTTCAAAATTAAATAAATAAAATAACAATTTTGTAAACCGCAAACAATAACATTTTTGACAATGCAACCAGGAGGGGGTCTTATGCCGAGTACACAAGACCGTTTTTCAGGTTGTAAAAAATGACGTTTTAAATGGTCTAGAAAAAATGATGTTTTTTTCAACCCGATCATTAAAACGGCCTTGACTACACACGATCGTGAAAAAAAAATGCTCTAGCAAAGCGCGGTGACGTACAACACGTACGTCGGCACTATAAAGGGGAAGTTCCATGCGGATGGCGCCACCCTTTGGGCTGCTTTTGCTGATTCCGTGTTAGTAAAAGACAATTTGCGCTTTTCAGTCTGTTACAGCGTGATGAATGTCCTTACTCCATTATGAATGCTAGTTTTACCAGAATGAGCGCTCCCGTCTCATAACTTGCTTCTGAGAAAGGGCGTGTTTTTCACGTCGTTAAAGCCCACACACGACCATTTTTTACGACGTTAATAACGACAACATTAAAAACGTTGTGAAAATAAGAGCATGTTCGAAATTTTTAATCTTTAATCTTTAAATTTTAAATTTTTTACATCGTGAAACATGCTCTGGAGCCCACACACGATAATTTTTAATGACATAAAAAAAGAAACGTAATTTTTTACAACCCGAAAAACAGTCGTGTGTACACGCCATTAGGGTGATATTAAAGGCAGAATTTAAAACCGGAATTGCCTATGTCCTCAGCTATTTCACAACCGGCTTGACATTATGAGCTCAAAAGTTCTTACATTTTTTACCCAAGGGATCTAGCTCCTGGGAGAAACACCAAAAAACGAACCAAGTGGAGATTTTTTTTTTGCAACTGCAGTTTTGTAAAAATTCATGTATTCGCTGAAACACCCCCCCCCCCCCAGGAAAAAATACCCCCCTGACCCACCTAGCCGCTGTGAAAACTTTGTTTTTTATTATTAACACTTCCGCACAACCATTGACTTCCTCTTCGCTTGAACTTTCTGGACGCCCAGCATGAACAACCCTTGCGGCTTCTCTCTGCCCAATTGAGCTTTGGCCCTCAATCCAGTTAAACCTACACACCCCCAACATTTTTTAACCGTTTTCTGACCCGTTCCTCCCCATAGCCACGCAGACCTTCCATCCATTTGCTCTTCTCACTAGTTTCACTTTTTCATCTCAACATTCAAAATAAATTCTACAGATGTCAGGCCAGCTCTAGAACTTGTTTACACCAGCAGGTGCGCATTATGCTCTGGAATAACGTGTGCCTGCTGGTGCACGTTGTGTAGGGAAGCATGATGCATTGTTACAATGCATCCCACTGTTAATGTCTTTTATCTTTATTGGAATGTCACAAAATGATATATTGTTCAACTTTATGCACAGTAATGCATTGTAACGCACTGTGGTACATAGAGTTGGATGAAAAGTCTTTGGTGGCCTTTCAATAAAGTTAAGAAAAAAAGAAAGAAAACATATATCTGATGCTATATCTACTTTAAGAAATCTATGTAATCCCTTTGAATATGTAGCTTTTATATTCTATTGCATTTTCAATATGCTATAAATTCATCTCATGCCCGGGTTCGCTTTAGTAGGTGTATTTTTGTAGCTGTTTGTTGATTACGTCTCAAAGTTACAGCTTTTATATCATAAAAGCAAAGTGATTGTTTCATCACACAACATATTTGACAAGTATTGTAAGAGCAACAAAGACAATCAACCATACCTCTAATTAGCCAGTATGAGGAGCAGCATAAAAACATCATTAAAATACAGCTCGCTAACAACATTTATGAACAGAATACAGCTTGCAATATCAGAGAATAAAGGCTGTCAAATAGGTACATTGTTTAGCGATCATTTGAGAACATATTTTCTCTCATTGTTGTTTTGATTTGTTGGATTTCATGAAAACCTCCGCTAACTTTAACCCCTGTGAAGTTTTGACAATTTTTCCTGCATGCAACAGAATGCATTATTTGCACTGTTGTGTATTATTATTATTATTTAGTATAATTTTAATTTTGCTTTTAAATGTTTACGTGTAATGCTGCGTACACACGATAGGTTAGTCTGATGAAACCGATCGTGTGTGGCCCCCATTGGTTCTTTATCCATAGTTTAAAAAAATAGGAACTTGTTTTAAAATGATCTAATAGATGAAAAACCTATAGGAAAAAAACGATCGTCTGTGGGTACGTCCATCGGTCAAAAATCTACGCATGCTCAGAATCAAGTGAACGCATGCTCGGAAGCATTGAACTTCATTTTCCTCAGCACGTCGTTGTGTTTTACGTCACCGCGCTCTGACACAATTTTTTTACAGCCCAACTCTGGGGAATCTGAAAATTCTCCCTTGTAGCAGTGCTCACACTGCTTGTTTATTCTTGGGGGAGTAAAAGGACATTTACGTACCTAATCCTCTACTCTCTCCTTCAGGCAGTGCTCCCCTATGCTCTGAAGGTGGACTGTTTTTTGGTGTCATCATGTATAATTAATGTAATGCATCATGTATATTTAGGCCAATGGAGAATGGAGGAGAAGATGCTATGGGGGACAATCTAGCAGTATGGAGCAGGGCTGTCTTTAGTATTAATTGAACCCTGTAAACATAAATATCTGGTCCACACTCACTGATTGGTCTAGGTTGACTTATTATTGTTACAGCACATCATTGTGGCTCACTGATTGGTTGCTGAAGGTTACAGCAAGAAAGTGAAAGATAAATCTGCGCAATAGGACCAAATATTGCCTGTGAGTGAGTATAGAGTTTTTATGCCCTTAATTAATTTAAGCAGCTGCCCCTACCTGATTTATTTCACCTAGGTGAGATAATGATATGAGAGAGGATGGAAGTAGGAATGGCGCTAGCTTTTAAAAGCTAGCACCATTCCAATTCCATCCTCTCTCGAAGTTTACAGCAAATCATCTCGTCACTGCCTGCACACACATGGACTGGTGAGGTGAGGGGACCCACCAATAGATAGAAAACTCCTAGAACACAGCTTTGTTGCGTGTGCTGTCTGTGCTGATAAATGCCAAGTACTCAGAATGGTCTGGTGTGGAAAGTGGGGTCCCCTAGGGATCTGTCCCAGGACCAATCCGGCTTAATTTTTTCCTAAACAATCTAGAAGATGGAATAAACAGCTAAATCTCAGTAATGGCAGATGATACTATGCAATAACTTTTACGCAGGATATGGAAACCTTGCAAGAAGACCTAAACAAAATAATGGGGTGGGCAACTACATGGCAAATAAGGTTTAATGTTGAAAAATGTAAAGTACTGCATTTGGGTACCAAAAATACAAATGCAAGTTACTTGCTAGGGGGAGAACCTCTGGGGGAATCTAGGATGGAAAAGGACCTTGGAGGTTGTAGTAGATGACAGGCTCAGCAACGGCATGCAATGCCAAGCTGCTGCAAGCAAAGACAACAGAATATTGGCATGTATTAAAAGGGGCATTCTTTACAGAGATAAAATTATTATCCCACTCTACAAGACTCTGGTTTGGCCGCATCTTGATTATGCCATCCAGTTCTGGGCACCAGTCCTCAGGAGGAATGTGCTGTAACTGAAGAGAGTCCAGAGAAGGGCAACAAAGCTAATTTAGAGAATGGAGGACCTCGGCTATGGGGAAAGACTACAAGCATTGAACTTATTCTCTCTGGGGAGGAGACGCTTGAGAGGGGATATGATATCAATGTACAAATACTGTACTGGTTACCCTAGCATAGGGAAATGACTATTCAGTGAAAGGGAATTTAAAAAGACACATGGCCATTCACTAAAACTGGAAGAGAAGCAGTTTCACCTTAAACTGTGTAAAGGATTCTTTACTGTCAGAGGGATAAGGATGTGGAATTCTCTTTCACAAGCAGTGGTATCAGCAGGCAGTGTCAATAGTTTAAAAAAAACTATTAGATGGGCACTTTAACGACCACAACATTCAGGGGTATACAATGTACTTTTCACATAAACACAAACACACCACACATACACATCAAAGGGTTAAACTGTTGTCTTTTTTCAACTATACCAACGATGTAACTATGTAGCTATGAAGATTAGCTGAGTGCAGGTAGAAACAGAGCATAGTGTGAGCATCATTCCTGAGGAAGGACTGCCAGTAATAAAGGACTAGTCATAATGTCTGCAGTAGAAGGACCCGCTGGGAATAGAGAATTCATACATAATAGGTGAGATTTACAAAAAGCTTGCCCTACCGGGTCAGGTTGTTGAGTGTCCAGAGGCATCCAGCACCTCTCTCTCCTCCACCATCACCTTCCTTCCCCACCGCCAGCTCAACCCCCACATTTTTTTTATTTTTAGTGCAGTGTTCTAGGAGGACAGGGGACTCCGTAAAATGCAGACTACTATTTTAGTGCAAGGTCTGCTTTAAAGGTGGAGCTAATAATGCCAGTGCCAATATCTCATTTTTTGACCAGCCATTCTCAACCAAGGCTCCATGGAACCATTCTCTACAGCAGGGGTCTCCAAACTGTTCAAACCAAGGGCCAGTTTATTGTCCTTCAGACTAGGAGGGCCAGATTGTGGCCTACAGGGGCAGAAAATGTCCAGCATCAGTGAGAATAAATATGGCCTCAAGGTTGGTGATCAGTAGAAGGAATAGTAGTGTTCCTTATTAGTAAGAGGAATAGTATCCCATCATTGGCATCGTTGTTGGTGTCAGTGGAACGAATAGGGCTGGGTAAAGGCTAGCAAAGGGCCACATCTGACGCTCAGGCCGCAGTTTGGAGACCCCTGCTCTAGAGGTTGCCAAGGGTTCCCTGAGCTGTAGATGGTTGGACTTCCATTTGATGATGCCTGCATAGTTGCAACACCACTTAAAAAAAGCAAGCTGCATGACACCAATTATCTTTTTAACTGTCTGAAAGGGGTATTCTTCTTACTGGCCACCAATGCTAGGGGTGTTTTTTACAATGAGCGCCAATTGATTGTTTCCCCCTGGGGTTTTCTAAAGCCTGCAAATTACTTATGGGTTCATCTGGAGTAAACTGATTAGAAAGGCTGCATTAGACGCTGTAAGACCAATAAGAAGGCAGTGTTTAATTCTACTTGCCAGCAAATACAGAAAACGAAACTATACACTTTGGGTTGAGTTGACCTTTACCAAAATAGTCATTCCTGGTTTCATTGTATTGTCTTAAGGGAAGTTGAAATTGAAATAAACAGCTTTTCGAAGATTTAATGAATGTGCAAAACTTAGAAGTGTTTAGTATTATAATCAGCATCAAAGCAATTTTTTTTAGTTGGTAAACAAGCAGAATGTAATTATCGAAGCTCTAAAGTGACGAGAATAGCTGGCACTGATTCAGAGTGCATTAGCACAACTAGGATTCCCTTCTACTGCACCGTGATCATGGTAACTAATAATAACTACAGCTGACTACGTGTACAAATGTTATTGACCCACTAAAGCTTGTCAGGAACCTGCTGCGGGTAAACTTTAAGGACTAAAACGCTGAATGGAGGCGTTTTTAAATTGTATCTCAACCGCAAAACAAAAATATATTGCAGTATATTGTAGTTTACCCATCCTTAAATGAAGAGCCTGAATTATTTTTCCTTTTTTTTCAGGCTCTTTTCCCTTTATTTTTACCTGATAATCCCTCAGATAACACACTTATATTCTCTTTGTGTCCATACTCATTTCTCCCATGTATCTATGAAGTCAGCCATGGTTAACACACAGACTGAACTTCAAACATGTCTTCCTTTATTCATCTCCATTACATGGTGGATTGACGGGATTAGTAGTTTACACAACAAAAAAATGTTCTTTGTGCTTACTTTTAAGGAATAGGAAGTGACAACTTTTCTGGGAAGATCAACAAAAATGATGTTCTGTTCTTAGCTTAAAAAGTAAAAATGTATGTAACCACCACATCTACGGACTGCTAAGCTGCAATAAATTATATTTTTGTTTTTGGGTTTAGATTTGCTTTAACTGGGGGTATCCATACCCTAACCTATAAGAACCAACTATTGGGGCTATAGGATTAAATCTCTGAATTACAAAACTTGCCATAGGGGACCCTCTCTGGTAAAGCAGATGTTGATAAGTGCATGTAACCTAGTATGGTTCAAAAGAAGAGGATCTTCATGCTCATATCCCCCCTTTCCTGGCCTGCTAGACTGCATGGTTAGATAAGGGTCTGGTATCTAGGGGGGATTAAACTCTGTTCCTTGGAGGTTTTTTGTGGGGTGCATCTTGACAGCCATACAAGACCCTCTTAAGCCCTGTACACACGATCGGTCCATCCGATGAGAACGATCCGACGGACCATTTTCATCGGTTCACCAATGAAGCTGACTGATGGACTGATGTGCCTACACACCATCGGTTCATGAACCGATCGTGTCAGAACGCGGTGACGTAAAACACAACGACGTGATAAAAAAAGGAAGTTGAATGCTTCCAAGAATGCGTCAAATTGATTCTGAGCATGCGTGGATTTTTAACCGATGCTCGTGTGTACTAACGATCGGTTTTGACCTATCGGTTAGCCGTCCATCGGTTGAATTTTAAAGCAAGCCCTCTGTTTTTGGACCGAAAGATAACAGACCGATGGGGCCTACACTCGATCGGTTTGGAAAGATGAAAACGAACCTCAGTCCATTTTCATTGGTTTGAACCGATTGTGTGTACGCGGCTTTAGAGGTCTATTATTTTTTCTGTTTTAGAGTTCAGTTCCCTTCAAATGTCTTTAAAGTCTAGATTAAGCCCAAACAAGCAAAATTTGAACCAAACCGGGAGCCATCCCTACTGGGTTGTGCATCTGGGACTTAAGATATGTATATATGATAAAAATCTTTGTGGTTTGTAAAGTAGAACTAGGCTTTTCAGTTATTCTGTAGTCATACCTGGTAAGGATGCTTTCGACAGTCTAAGGAAGAAGGTATAGGGAAGTATGAGGACAAACTTGGCATTCCATTTTTGCAAGAATTTCGGAATGAGGTTAAGCATCAGATTTCTAAACCATGATAAAAGTGAAGCTTAGCACAAACAGCATTGGTAAGTCTGTGACTCGCTACTTACCCTCTTTAAGGATAGTTTCCCTCCCAGTCCCATCAATCTTTTGCCGGCCAATGAGGAAGCTGGTGGTGTCGGCGAAGTAAATGTAACTAGACTCTGCGTGGTAATCCAAGGCTCTAGGGTTTACTAAGTTTTCAATAGGAAGCATGTATTCATCCGATATTTTGGTGTTTAGATCCATCCCCCGAATTATTCCTGGCCTCCCTTTCCCATAGAACAGGAATAATTCATTTTTAGGTTCTGCAAGGAAACACAACAAGTATTAAAGCTATACTCTGAGGTCACTAAAAGCCAGCTGGTAATGTAAAATATACGGTAGTTGTTAAAATAAAACATTTGGGTCCCATATACTGTACATTTTGTATTGTATTAACAGATGTTTATTAAGGCAGCCCATTAATTTTAAATAGGCAGAGAGTACACCTTGCACAAATAATTTTAATGCGCCATTACTGCAATGTAACATGGGCCGGTAAACTATGTTTACATGGGCAGAGGGCCACAGTAAAAAAAAAACAGGTACTGTAGTGATGCTCTTTGCTGCTGAATGGAGCAGTTCAGACTAGTGCACCCATGCTGCTTTGTGGCACAACAGCCCAGTTTTAACTCAGAATGTCAGGTTTGGCAGGCGCTGTGCCTGACAAACACACCCATTAAGGTCAATGGAACTGCACCCCAACCGCGGGCCAAACGCAGCTGTGGTTGTTTTTGCAGCACAGTTTCAATGTAAAAACCACCTTGAGATAGGAGCTGCGGTGGCTCAACGCGATTGGCACTGCGCTGACAAGCCGTTCACCTCTGCAGGTAAGGGTTCGGATCCCGGTCTCGGCTGCATGTGAATTGAGTTTGGTGGTCTCAGCCCGGCTCCCGGTGGGTGTGCTATGCGAGGTAAGCCTGCGCTTAGTACGCCCACCCCCCTCCCACAAAACCACCACACTTAGGCCTCGTACACACGAGGGGATATGTCCGCTGAAAACGGTCCGATGGACCGTTTCAGCAGACATCTCCGCTCGTGTGTATGGGCTAGCGGACAGATTTCTCCACCCGACAGATTTCAAAGCATGCTTTGAAATCCATCCGGTGAAATCTGTCCGCCCGACATGTCTGCTGGTTAGTACACTTACCAGCAGACATGTCGTGCCGCGCCGCCGCCGAATGGATTCGGCGCATGCGCGGAAGTGTTTAACTTCCTGGTGCGGTGACATGGCGGTGACGTGGCGGCGTCAACGTCACCGCCGCGTCACCGTGCCGTCCGGCGGCGGGGAATTTGATCCGATGGTGTGTACACGCCATCGGATCAAACTCCCGATCGGACATATCCGATGGAAATGGTCCGCGGACCGTTTTCATCGGATATGTCCAATCGTGTGTACGAGGCCTTACACGCACTCGAAATTGGGTTAACATGCACGCACTTTGGCCACGCGGTCTCTAAAAAAGAGATGCGAAGGACTAACAGGGCTGGCTGAGCGGGCTAGGTCCTCTCACTCCCTCATAGGGGAGTCCCTCTGCCCAGTTGGGCTTCAAAGCGGAGCAGGTAGGGCGGGCTGTGTGGGAGGACCCCCGCACACCCGCCATTGCCACCCGGGGGCATGGAGAAAGATGGCAGATTGCCTCTGGGGGAGGCCTCCCAACTCCTGCAGTCTGGCTCCTCTCTCTCGCACAAAAATACACTTTAAAAAAAAAAAACACCTTGAGATAACAAAACGAGAGGTGAGGTGGCAGTATCACCTCCTGTTCGCCTGTAAACTGTTTTCTATAGGAGACCCATTACAAATTGCCGCCACTGTGAAAGACTCGTAGTTGAGGGTGTTAAAAACACACAGTTGGCCGCTTTAAGACCACAAAGGGGGCACGCACGCTGCGCAATGACTGATCCCATGCGTGTGCCCGCCGGGTACCCGCGATCACTCCACACAGACAGAATGGAGGCCTGTCAATGGAGATAGACAGATCTCCGTTATGAAAAAAGAGGGAAAAAAAGAAAAAGGCGCACCAGCCTAGTGTGTTACCGTTGACAGTTTAATAGAACAAAAATGTAATAAAAAACTACTCACAAAGAAACCAACACAATAGGCTAAGCTTATATTGCTGTAGTGGATACCCCTTGAACCACACTCCCAATGGGGGGGTGAAGGTGTGTCACTGCCGGCTGACGCATTTCGAGGCTACAACGAACTCTTCATCAGAGACCAGCACTGCGCAATGACTGATCCCCCCTTGAACGCTCCACACAAACAGAATGGAGGTCTGTCAATGGAAATAGACAGATCTCCGTTATGTCAGGGGTGAGCGGGCCAATCGGCTGTTCCTAATGCTTAGGAACAACAATCAATCTTCTCCCCCAGGCAGTCCCATCCCACACACAGTTAGAAACACTCCCTAGGACACACATTCAGCTCTTGATCGCCCCCTAGTTTTAACCCCTTCCCTGCCAATGACATTTATACAGTAATCAGTGGCTATTTTTAGCTCTGATCACTGTATAAATGCCAATGGCCCCAAAAAGTGTCAAAAGTGCCCGATCTATCGGCCGCAATGTCACAGTACCGATAAAAATTGCAGATCACCACCACTACTGGTTAAATAATGATAATAAAAATGCCATAAATCTATCCCCTATTTTGTAGACGTTATAATGTTTGCGCAAACCAATCAATATATTATTATTTTTTAAATTTGGGGGATATTTATTGTAACGGAATGGACCGTGACAGACTGAGATATTCCTATGTCTAGGGTCACCTTATGTCCACTAGGGCCATAGGGTGACAAAGAATCATAATTCATATATTACAGAAGACATTAATAAGGGACATTAATAATAATTCATGTTTGCAGGATGTCTTCAAATATTAAAAGCTGTTAGCTATTCCATCTGGGCACACATGCTTTTGAAAGGTGTTAATTCAGGTCTACAAGACCAGAGTGAGTCATACCTTTGTATAATATGCTATTGAAATATCTTAAGGTGTTGGCTATTCACTGTAAAGACATTCCGTTGAAGGTGTTGATTGCACCCACTCTCACAAGACTCTGCCATTGTGTGATAAAGCTGTCTATATAACTTATTCAACTAGATGTCTGTGTTACTATTCAAGGTTAATTGAACACTATTGAAGATACGGTGCCGACAAGTCTACATGGTTAGCTTACCTGAATGCCTTTTAGAGTGTGATTGAAGCCCCCCATGGTGTGAAGGGGGGTGGAGACTACATTGTCCTGTGACTAACTGCATTATGCTTGACACTGTATAAGAAGCTGAGAAAATACCAATAAATTGTCATATCTTTGAAGCAAGTGCAGAGCTTGAGTCTCGTCTTGTTTATGGGAATGGATATGGATCGTGTATGCAAGATTGTCGGAGTGTGTCAGATAAGCTTGTCGTGGTTGGATGGAAGGTCGTAAGCGGTGGTGACCGTTACATTTATTATAGCAAAAAGTAAAAAAAATATATATTTATTTTCAAAATTGCCGATATTTTAAAGTTTCTATTGAAAAAATATATTGCAGAGGTGATCAAATACCACCAAAAGAAAGCTTTATTTGTGGGGGGGGGGAAAAGGACGTAAATTTTGTTTTTGTACAACATCGCAAAAAAATGGCCCAGTCATTAGGGGTCAAATCTTCCAGGGCTTAACTGGTTAAAGGAACAACACTTGGTATTCTTAAATGTTAAAATGTTCACTAAGAAATCATCTTCCCCTCGCCAAAAACATGACAGATCATATATGGTAAACTTTGTATCAAGTGTAAAATTGATAATATTGTATTGCAGGCATTTAATTTAACAACTCATTAGATTTTATCTTTCATGTCATTTGTGATTAAACACGGCATTCATTAAGCATCTGGATGGGATGCAAAAAAACAAACATGGAAGTTCGAAACAGGAAAATAGATAGAAAGCACTTTTGTGCTTATAAGGCGATTAAATCCACATTAGATCATTGAATCATTTCTCAACTTTTTTTGTTAGTCATCATTTCAAGTATGGCTGAGTGAAATCCATAAAAACTGCTGTATAAGTAAACTAATGCGATTTGGTGATAAATAGATGCAGCTCTTTAACCCCATCCCGCCCAGCCCTGGTGTGCCTTTAACTGAGAGACAAGGAACCATTGTCACCCTTTAACAGGAAGTGTCTGAACAAGAACCTTAATGGTAGAATCACCAGGTACTATTTAAATGAAAGAGTTTTTAAAATATTGAAGACTTACATTTTTAGTTTTAGATAAAGGTTAAAGTGGAATTTCAGACATGGCTTTTTTTTTTGCATAGTTACATTGATACAGCTTGGACCAACATAAGTATGTAATGTATGTGCCATACCTGTGGGATGCTCGTGGAAACTGGAAATCTCTACAGTGATTGGACCTAGCTTCCAGATCACATTCTGAGCGGTTGCTCTGCTGCATAGTGAACAGTGTAGGTTGCTCTTTCGGCATGGACATCATTCAAAGAACAAAGAACACTTTGTATTTTCTCAATTAATGCAACATCCTCTCTAACTGAACAAGGTGTAAGGTGGTGCCATAGGCGTGCGCAAAGGGTGCGTCAGGTGTGCTCAGGCACACCCTATTCACCCTGTTCCACCCCCTCCTTCCCCCCAAAGCAATGCCGGCTTCCCTCCTCTCCCACTGGTTGTTGCTGTGGATGTTTTAGGATGAATGTACAATTTCCCGGTCCCTTCCCTTTCTGAATGAACATCATGAGTGATCGGTAGAGTGAGTTTGAGCTTTGGGGTGCACACCCTAATGCCAAAGGCTGTGCACACCTATGGGTGGGGTAGTGATGTCACAATCTCAACCTCATCCAATTGGAGAAAGCTTTGCTAGGAGCAGGGGCAAATCTATCATGAGGCAAACAAGGCGTTTGCCTTGGGTGGGATTTTTCAGGGGGGTGGCGCTGGACCCAGGCAGAAGGGCAGACAATGCCACACATGTGAGGCAGCACTTCAAATGTCAGATCATGGACAGAAATTCTATATATGGCACTTATACAAATCATGTCTCAGGGTCTGATGAGGAAGCCGCAGCTGTTCACTGTGAATAGCTGCAGCTTCCCTATCAGACCCTGAGACAAGAACGGTATACCACGGCTAGGTTGGGACAAATTTAGATGGGGGTCATCCTATTTTAGTCTTGCCTTGGACAGCACAAAACCAAAATACACCACTGGCTATGAGTGACTACTACAGCGCTGTCCAGCTTCCACAGGAATCCCACAAATATGGTGCATACCTGCATAATTACTGGCCCAAGCTGGACCAATGTAACTATGCATAAAAAGAGAAAAGCCATACCTACACTTTAGCTTTAGGATTCCTGTGGAGAGATTTCACGTCATTTCTTGTCCCAGAGACATCCCTCCAAAGCAAGGGTTTACCCCCTTAGACATTTGTCACCAAAACAGGTTTGACCCTTTGGAACATTTAGGCTGGCCATACATGAAATCTGTGAGCGGCCCTGTCACTACCTGGCCTTGACTTAAGTAAAAAAAAAAATATTGACTTTTACCGAAGGAGCCAGAAAAAAAAAAAAAAGAAAAAGTGGACCAGCTTAAAACACCGGTAAATCTGCAAGAGAAGTCAAAAATGATCTGTATGTAATATTTATTTTGTAGAATAAAGTGGAACTAAAGGCAAAACTTTTTTTCCATTTTCCATTATGGAGTGTTTTTTTTTGCCATTAGTGTCCCATTGGAGAGATCTTTATTCACTTCCTGTAGCCAAAACAGGAATTGAGAAAATCCTCAATAATAAGGGAAATGCCTCAAAATCACCATGGTCACCAGAACTAGCAACTCCCTTGGAATATCTCCCCTCTATCCCTGTTCAGGTAGGAACACAAAATGTGGTATTTTATTTTACATTTGGTGATAAACGTACAGAGGACAAACCTGAAAGGTATTCCCTCTCCATGCTATAAAAAAAAAAAAGTGTTGCCTTAGTTATACTTTAACTTCCTGTACAGTAACCGAAAAAAACGGAAAAAAAATTAATATAACTGAAGACAGGGCTGGTGTCAGTCTTTACTAGCCTAAAATGGATAAACTTGACATTTAAGCAAACCGGATGTACTAACCCACACTCTTACAATTTATTTGGGTGTTGTACTTACAACTAGAGATGAACTTGGGCATGTTCTGATGCTCTTCCAAACCCATATGGCCAAGCCTGCAAAGAAGTTGTCATCTATAATTGGCCAATCATCTGCAGCATTCCCTACCCAGTATTGATCCGCCTCCGCGTGTCCGTTAGTTTAGCGGGGATCGCTCTGTAAATCCCTGCTGAGCCGTCGGATGACAGGGCGGTCTCCGCACACTGTGCAGAGACCGCCCTGTCTTTTCTCTGCTCTCCCCTATGGGGGAGCGGATGAACATGGACCATGTGTCTGTGTGGTTATTCGATCCGCTCTGCAGACGGAAGAAAAAATAGGGTTTTCTTCCGTCTGCAAAATCGGATCATTGCGGAGGCGGACAATTACGGGTGCCAGCGGATGTTTATCCGCTGACACCCGCAATCACATAGGGACCAATGTATGTCCCGTTTTCATCCGCAAACGGATAGATGAAAATGCAGACATACAGTCCGCACATGTGAAAGGGGCCTAATACGCCGGAAAATATAGTATTTTTGCCTAATCACCTTTTACAACTTCCTGATGGGCTTGGCCATATGGGTTTGAAAGAGCATCCAAACACACCCAAGCTCATCCTTACCACCAACAGCTTCCATCACAGGGTTGAATGTGTGAAATCACTGTGTATTTTCTCAATTCAGTAATACACAGAATCCATGTAGCACTTTTCTAAAGACCTGCTTGGTTCATAGAAACGTATCTAGACATGTTCTACGTAAAGGTGACTTGTTATTTGTGTTACAGACCAACCAGAGGTCTGTTCCTTTCTGTATGCTAATGAACGTGTGATTGTTCAACGTACTTTTGCAAGACTTTCCATCCATTGCCAAGCTGAATCCGGTCTTGCAGCGACAGGTCCGCGTTTTGTAGCTGGATCCGAGCAGACAGATGTGGGAACAGCCCCCTGGCAAACCATCTGCGCTGATTTCACATGCGTGACTCCTGCCTGCAACAAATCATGGCAAAACATCAAGCACAAATTGCTTTTTAAAATCAACATTATTTACTTTAGCTTGAGAGGCTCACTGACAACAAAATTGATCTTATTTTACCACTGACTGTCTTAATTGTTTATAATGAATTAAACATATTAATTTAACTCAGCAAACTGAAGATCTCCGTGGTGCAACTTCACCTCTTCAAACTTTACATGTCTTCATGTAGTTCATTTACATACACAGTATGCTAATGCTTATAAATGTATAAAGTGTATCTAAAGATAAACCTTTTTTTTTTTTTTAGTTGTGGAGTAGTTAGAACTCAATATCAAGTTATTTTGCTGTGTCCCCATTGGGGAAATTCACCCTCTCTATTGGACCTGGTGATCAATATCTCTGGGGATGAAGACAATTCTTAAATTGTAAATGGTCACCAGAACAGGAATAGGGAGGGAATCTTCAAATAAGGACACTAGTTTCCAGGATTTCCTTCCCTTTGATGTGTCCAGGGCTGGGACAAGGGGTGGGCAGGAGAGGATGTTGCCCTGGGTGCGGTGAAGCAAAGGGGCAAAAAATTGGATGCAGGGTGGTACATCTGTTCTATGGCAAGTATTAATAGTGATTGAAGGGGGTGCAATTCTGCATCCTTGCCCTGGGCACTGGATAAACCTGTCTGGTACTGGTTATGTCTAAATGACAAGGAGTAAATAGCTTTCCAATAGGAACAAGTGTTTAATCCTTCCTACTCTAGCCAAATAAAAAAAATAAACCTTCTGCTATTTAGATATCTTTTAATTGCACCTTCTTAAAGCATATCTATGGCCAAATTGTAAAATCATATATTAATTTCCACATTATAATTAAATTATTTCTAACCTAATCTTAATAATATGAAGTTTGTAAACTTTCTTTTAGAAGATCCCCACACATTTACTTTGTCCTGTAATCAGGCACTGCTGTGTCACACATTTCACTGAGCCTGCCTTCTGAACTACGGTGTAGCTGAGATGAGGAGTTTCGGGAGACAAGACAGGAATTACTTGCTTGCAGACAGAAAATTACCATGGGATATATAGTCCTTGGAAATTGAAAGTAAACAGTAGAGGAGCAGCTGAAAAGCATGCAGGAAATCCAGGAAATTGTAGAAAGAGAAGGACAGCAGACAGGCAGGACTCACAACATGAAAGGAGATTTTTCAAGTAAGCTTATATTAGATCATCAAATATAACTATTGTTTGTATTGCTGTTACAACACTGATGTTATACAATGAAAGTGTATGCTGTGACCATAAAACTCCTTTTAAAGGAGAAGTACAGCCAAGGATCATTGGCTGTACTTCTATTGTGGATCACAGGAGTGCATTTCGTTCTGGACTCCTGTGACCGGTTGTATATTTTACTTCGTGTGAGTGTCACATGGCAAGCTTTAAGGCAAACCTATATTAGTTTTAGGACAATTGTTCTTTTATATATATATATATATACATTTATTATTATTTTTTTACTATAAATACATGTGCTTTGAAAATAAATGTAATGTTTGACAGAGGAATTCCAGAGTGCTATTGGCTAAAAGATTCCTCTGTTTTACTCAGATGGCACCATCCAATAAAGGATAAGTCACTCCTCTGGTTCTTTGCCTTGTTGTATAAAATTCACTTTGAGCTATTGAGCTTTGTAAACAACTAGCTTAAAAAAAAAGAAGTGCAAAGAGACAAGAGCTCCACCTCCTGCCTAAATCAAAAACTGCACATAGTTCATATGTCTGTTTATCCCCTAAGAGGTGCACTACCACGCTGCAACCACAGCGGAGCAGAAGCAGCTTAGCCTGATTCTCTTGAATAAGTCACGTTCTGCAGCAAGCATTGCCTGACAAACGCATCAGTTGGTTAATTTCTGCTGTGCCTAAAAATTAAAGCAATGCAGCCATGGCATGTGTGCAACCTCAGCCACTGCCTTTACAGTTTAAGGGGAGGTGGCTGGGTGGCAGTAAAGACAGAGTTCAACTGTGTGTTTTTACTGTCCTAAATCGCAGGCATTAACAAGCTCTTATGGGTATCTTGGTATATCACAACAAAAATTCCTAAATGTTCAATCTGTTCATTCAATTTTGTGTGGTAATAATCACAGCTCTTACCGGTTGGCTGGGTGCGTTTATGATAAACCTTCAAGCCACGGGCGTTTTCCATTGTTAATAAAGATTGTATATCCGTACTGTTGAATCTGTTGATCTTCAGAATGTTGGCATTGTCCAGATTGGTGGCGTACAAATAATTTTCAAATAATGATAAACCGTACACTTGACTGACCTATAGAAAATCAAGAAAGAAACAATATTGTTCTTAGCAAGAACCTTCTAAACAGCTTCTACTCAGCTACTGAAGATTTCAGAGTGGAATATTACAGAAAAACTCTGGCCAATAAGCTGAATACACTGTTGAAATCTGCAGCCAGAGACAAAACCAAAGATAGACATTGCCATGGGCAGGTCAGCACAGTAGAAAAGTGCTATGTCTGCATTTTAGCTTTGCATTATACTTAGTATATATTTTATTATAAGAGCGGGAGGAAACCAGATGCAAATTAAAGTTTATATTAGCTTTATATTAAAGGGACCATCCACCAAGGGAAGTTTCTGTTTTTGGCAGATGCTTGAGATTTAGGCTGGGTTCACACCTATGAGAATCGGATGCGGGGAAAAGCAGGAGATTTTGACTGTCTCTCTATGGAGCCGGTTCACATATCTACGCTGCGGCTCTGGCGCAAATTTGTACAGAAGCCCTGTGCGTCTTTTGGTCTGTTTCAGGTCCGAATTCAGCCCAAAATTCAGGCTAAAATCGGACCTAAAATGGTGAACGGACCCCTGCTGTGAGCAACATGCAGCAATGCTGTGAAACCAGCCTTAACCTCCCTGGCGGTAAGATTTTTTCTGATTTTAGGTGCTGAAAGCGGTACCATTATTTGCAAGGAAATTTAGCGTTTTATACTTTAGGCTTGTAATTCTTAGGGATAACTCACTTAAATCTGACCAAACACGAGTCTAATAGGCATCCCGGGTATGAATTAAAAAAAAAATATATATTAATATAAATTATAATATAATAAATAATTATAAATAATTATAACAAATAATAATATAATTATAATAACAATTATTCAATAATGTAATCAACTCAAAAACACTGAAATTTGCTCAGTTGCAGAATTGTCGCTCTCATTATTATTATTTTTTTATGACGAATTTCCCCACAAATCGCTATCGCTCAATTTTACAAGTGATTATAATTTATTATCGCTGTTTTTTAGCTCTACTTTTTTGAATTTGGCGCCGTTCTCCGCCCTCGTGCGTCATAACTTCGCAGGGAACGGAGATCGCTCGCTCACACAGCGTGGATGCATCGCTGCATCCAGGAACAAGGTAAGCCAGTGCGCGCTGCAGGCTCTGCATAGCTACCCCGAGCGTGACTCGGGGTTACCGATAATGGCACAAAAAAAACCACCCCGAGTGACCCTCGGGAATACTGCCAGGGGGGTTAAAGTGTATGTATAGCCAAAACATTTTGGTTTGGGATAGAGTAGGTAAGGGGTAAATCCCCAGACAGGTTATGTTGTTGCTATCTGTGTACCATTGGGGAGATTTTCCTTCACTTCCCGATGCAACAGAGAGTTAGAGGAAATCTTCCAAAGTGAGGGTTATTCCCTCTTAGGCCTCGTACACACGATCAAATCTGTCTGCTGGAAATGGTCGGCCCGACCGTCCCAGCAAACAGATTCAACCGTGTGTACGGGCGAGCCGACGGATTTGGTCACCTGACAGATTTCAAAGCATGCTTTGAAATCTGTCGGCTGGGAACCCGTCCGCCCGACATGTCTGCTGGTTAGTACGCTAACCAGCAGACATGTCTTCTCGCACACGCGCCGAATGATTTTGACGCATTTGCGGAAGTGTTTTACTTCCTGGTGCAGTGACGTGACGGCGTCAACGTCACCGCCACTTCACCGACACATCAGCGCGCTGTCTGCTGGCGGGGATTTTGGTTTGCTCGTGTGTACATGCGAGCAAACCAAAATGCCAGCAGACAGATCTGTTCAAATTGGTCGGACAGACCGTTTTGAACAAATCGATTGCCTCGTGTGTACGAGGCCTTAGACAGTTGTCCCAATTGTACAGTTTTTCCAATTGCATTTAAATCTGGGGCCAACACAAACATTTTGGTCATCAGTAAAAATCGAGAGGGATAAATTCCCTGAAAGGAAGGACAGACAGCAAGAAAAAATGAAAGAGGACGTAACCCTTCCCCACTCTATTCAAAAAAATAAAAATAAAACATTTCTGTCTACATATACAATTTATAGGGATATTAAAGGCTTGTTTAAAAAAAAAAAAAAAACATGTTATACTTACCTGTTCTGTGCAGTGGTTTTGGGCAGAGAAACCATAGACCATCCTATTCTTGGGTCCCCCGCCAGCTCTTCTGGCTTCTTCCTCCTGCAGAGTGCCCCCATAGTAACCGGCTCGCTATGGGGGCACCCGGAGCCACTGCTCTGAGTGTCCATTCACACACATGGCATGGCTCTACTCAGTGGCTCACTGGCTGTGATTGACAGTATCAGAAGCCAATGGCTACTGCTGCTGTCTTAGGCCGTGTACACATGATCAGACTGGTCCGATGAAACTGGTCTGCAGACCAGTTTCATCGGACCAGTTCAATGGTGTGTACAGGCCATCGGACCGTTGTCCGTCTGACCAAAGTTTTAAAACCTGCTTTAAAATCTGTCTGACGGACCAAAAACCTGCGCATGCTCAGAATCAAGTCGACACATGCTTGGAAGCATTGAACTGTGTTTTTTCAGCACGTCGCTGTGTTCTACGTCACCGCGTTCTGGTCTGATCGGATTTTTGGTCCGATGGTGTGTACACACATCAGACCATCAGACCACTTCAGCCTTGTCCGATGAAAACGGTCCGTCGGACCAGTTTCATCAGACCGGTCTGATCGTGTGTACAAGGCCTTAGCCAATGAGGACGGAGAGACCCTGGAAAGCTGAGGTTCTCATGCACATCGCAGGATCGAGACAGGGCTCAGATACATTTTACTGAGGGGGCTGGGGTGACTACTGAACATAGAAAGTTGTTTTACCTTCATGCATACAGTGCATGAAGGTAAAATAGCTTTTGGAACTATGTTTGCACATGTGCTCAATGTGGGTTCCCACTCTACTTCCTCATTAAGTCTAGGTGTAGAGCTGTAATAATGACCTCATTTTCTGCCTTTTCTCTTGCAGAATCCAGAATCCAGTGCTCCGGGTTGTGAATGAGCTTTTGCTGCCATCAAGTACAATGCAGTGAGATACTGTATATATATATATAATGTGTACACAGATGTGTTTGCTTCTATATTACAGACGGGGACGTTTTTACCATAGGGCAAACAGGGGCAGCTGCCCAGGGCCCTGTCACTGTTGGGGACCCAAAGCAGAGCCGCCCGTTAAGCCCCTGTGCTGCCCACAAATCAGTGCTGAAAATCATCAGCGGCACACAGTACTGCTTCCCTTCCCAGTGCTGCTTGTGTATAAAAGTGAATTAGTTTTTTTAGCATCCCCAGTTTGCTCTTCCTGAGGCTGACTTCTTCTTCATGTCCTGCACTCCAAGGTATGTCACTGTTTGCTCATCTATATTATAAATATAAGTTTTCTGTAGAGTGTGCCCAAAGTCTATATATTATTTGATGATTCACTGCAGGCCTGTCGAATGGTCAAAAGAATATTCGATGGAACGTCGAATCTTTACGTCGAATCGTACATTTCCGTTCGAATATTCCACCTACAAGAATTCTAATGATGTATGACTAGTAATAATGTCGAATCTATTCTCTATAATGTCAAATCTATTTTCTCATAAATCAAAATCTATTCTCTGTAATGTCGAATCTATTATTTCTAAAGTGTCGAATCTTTTCCCTATAATGTCAAATCTTTTCTCTATAATGTCGAATCTCTCTACATCGAATTTTTACCACAACGAAAACGAAAATAAAGCATTTTTTATGTCGGATCTTTCGGTTTTCGTTTCTTGCGCTTTTGTTATCGTTTGTTAAAACGATAACGAAAAAACATGATTTTCGGACGAAAATGCATTCTAACGAAAACAAATGCACATGTCTACTGATTTCAGAGTACAGCCCTAGGCTAGCTTACCTCCTTCCCATGTAATATAGTATGTCTGTTCCTTCCTTCATAATCAGCCACTTCTATGTAATCCAGGTAAACATCCGCCCAATAAACAAATCGATTGACAAGATCCAGCGTCAGGGCGGTCGGCTGTTCGATCTTAGTGAGAATAATCCGTGTTCTGTTCCCTCCATCCAGATCACATCTTTCCACCTTCGCCACGTTCCCATAATCCGTGAAAAACAATTTCCTGTTAGAAGAGATTTATGAACATTTGTAACAATATACCGACATTTACTAAAACCAAAGTGTATTCTCTACAATGTGTTATTAGCTGAACTCCAAGCAAACAGCTACATACACAATTAACCTGCATGTAGGTGTTCCGCCAGACCTGTGATCCGGGCATCCCTGCCACACAGTGCAGCCAGTAGGTGTCACCTACCTGTCCTTGCTGGTGCTTGGTGAACTCTCTACCACACTACATAGCCAGAGAGGTGACATCATTATTTTCTTATTTCAGCTTTACAGCTACTGCTATTTGTGTTCCCTGGCTGCCTATTGGTCAGTGAAACCATCCACATATAGTGTATGTAGTCTAAAGCTGAATTCCAGGTATTATCTGACATGTGCAGAATGAAAAAAATTTTTTTGGTTTCCTTTCCTTTTTTTTCTGTATTTACATAAATTCGCTTAGTTCAATTTGTTTAATGTGTTTAATCCACTTTCAGAATTTTCTTTGTTTATTAAAATTTTAATAGATTCACATTTTCCAAATTCTAAAAATTCTAATTGATTAAAAATTTGAATTCTATTCTAATTGCATTTGAATTAAACTCCATTTAACATTGAATTGATTCTATTTGAAAATTTGAATTTTGGAAGATGGTTAAATTCTTTCTATTCCATTCTATTCTATTGTTTATGTTCTATTCTATTATTTCCTGTTATATTTTATTTTCTATTATACTCTATTCTTTTATATTATGTTCTATTTGAATTTGAATTTATTCGATTCAGATTTCAGAAAACAGTTATATTGATATATTTTTTCTATTCTATTCTTTTATATTATTTATTATTTTCTCTTCTCTTCTCTCCTATTTTAATTTGCTATTCTATTATTTTCTATTCTATTCAAATTTAAAGTTATTCTAATTGAAATTCTAAATTTGGAAGAAGGTTATATTATATTCTTTTTTTTATATTCTATTCAAATATTTTCTATTCAATTTTAATTCACATTTATTCTATTTGAAATTCAAATTTTATAAGATGATTATATTCTTTCAATTTTGTATTCTATTCTATTCATTTATTGTATTTTCTAGTCTGTTATCTTATTTTCTATTCTATTGTGTTCTTTTTTTATACTTTATTATTTTTTATTCTATTCTTATATTTTCTGATTTATCCCTTTATTTTTATTTTTTTTCTATTCTATTCTTTTTTACTCCATTATATTCTATTATTTTGTTTTCTATTCTATTAAATTCATTTTTTTTCTATTCTATTCTATTATTTTTTAATAAACTCCTTTATTTTCTATTGTATTGTATTATGTTATTTTATTTTCTATTCTATGTTGTTATTTGTTTTACTCTATTCTTTTTTATTCTATTCTTATATTTTCTGATTTATCCCTTTATTTTTATTTTTTTCTATTCTGTTCTTTTTTACTCCATTATATTATATATTTTTTGTTTTCTATTCTATTGTATTCATTTTTTGTTTTCTATTGTATTATATTCATTGTTATTCTACTCCTTTATTTTCCATTCTATTGTATTATGTTATTTTATTTTCTATTCTATTTTTTTTACTCTATTCTTTTTTGTTCTTTTTGAATTTTTGAAATTCGAAGATTCGGAATTCCTCAAATTTCGAAATTTCGGAATTAACTAATTTGTCAAAATTTGTTAAAAAAACTAATTTGGAGCAAAACTAATTGCACATGTCTAGTAAAAACTTACAGGGTTTCATGCGTTTCGGCTTACACATTGATTACAGCTTGGGTCCCTGTATGTTTTTGCATCACTTTTTTATGCACCAATAAAGAAGCAACAATTCTTTGTATTTAAGTGCGCAATACAAATAATTCCTGAAGTTCAACTTTAGCTTTTTTATTTACCTATTAGACCTTTTAAAGTGGTATTAAAGTAAAGAAAAAAAAACATGACAGGCAGGGTCTGGCTTTTAATGGTATTGTACACTGAGCCACGCATGCAGAGCTCAGAATATATGTATGGCACCCGGTCTGTACCGTTATGAAGTCACTCCCCTGCGCATGCGTGGGAATGAAGCCATTCAAGCACAAACCAGGTAGGAAGACCAGAAGACAAAAGTGCCTGAGCTCTGACAGCCCAACGCTGGAGACAGGTAGACCTGTGGGTATGCGATGCATGTGGTACAAACCTGCAGGGGGCTTGTTTCAAATTTTTTTTTGTTGCAAAGTTAAATTACGTTTTAATATGCAAACAGATCTCATATAGGCAGAAACAGACACACATGTGGCCAGATTCAGGTAGACTACTGATACGCCGTCGTAACTCAGAATCTGCGCCACTGTATCTTTAAGCGTATTCTCAAAGTGAGATACGCTTAAATGTTGCTAAGATACGACCGCCTAAGTCTCCTACACCGTCGTATCTTAGCTGCCTATTTACACTACGTAGGCAGCCAATGTTAAGTATGGACGTCGGGACCGCGTCAAATTTTTCAATTTACCATTTACGCTATGCCGCCGTAACTTAGCTTGGTGAATACAGGCACTAGGGGCGTGTACGCTGATTTACGCCTAGAATATGTAAATCAGCGAGATACGCCTATTCATGAACGTACACCCGGCCGTCGCAGTAAAGATACGCCATTTACGTAAGGCGTTTTCAGGCGTAAAGATAAAACTGCAAAAAGATGGCACAGCCAATGTTAAGTATGGACGTCGGGAACGCGTCAAATTTTTCAAATTTTACGTTGTTTGCGTAACTCGTCCGTAAATTACGTTCACGCCGAAACCAATGAGTCTTAGTGGCGTAATTTGGAGCATGCGCACTGGGATATGACCACGCATGCGCCGTTAGTAAAAAAAGTCATTTACGTGGGGTCACACTTAATTTAAATAAAACACGCCCACATCAAACACATTTGAATTCGGCGGGCTTACGCCGGCCCATTTACGCTATGCCGCTGTAACTTAGCTTGGTGAATACAGCACTTGCCTCTCTAATTTACGGCGGCGTAGCGTATCTGAGATACGCTACGCCCGCACTAAATTACGCCGCTCTACGGGAATCTAGCCAATGATCTCTAATTAACAATTGCCTCCAAACAGCTAATATATCATAAATGTTACTGATGGAATGAATTGCATCAAACAGGACGTGTTTTATAGTTACAGATTAAAGTTTATCTCTAGCCAAAAAGTTCTGGCTAGGGATTTACTTTAATAAATTAAATTCGATGTATCATGTTATACATTGGAGTCTCATAACTTCAAAAAAATGTTTATTTTTTTTCTTTTTACAGGAAATATTTCTCACTAAAGATATTTGTGACAATAGCTATATATCAGAGTTCACATTCAATTTAACCTGGTGCATTAAAGATGAATTCCAGGTATACGGCTAAATACACAGTGAGCTGCGTCATCTGTCAAAGGAATTCTAATTTTAATCTGCCCGAAAAAAATTAAAACAACAGGAGTTTCCCCCGGAAGTGGGAAAGGATACCTGTCAAGGACAGGTATCCTGTCAGCCCTCCGCCATGAAAGGTGTCAATGGTGGCACCAGAGGGGGAGGAATCTCATATGTTTGGGGTGGAACTCCGCTTTAAGTTATTGGTTAAACTAGATGGTCTTTTTTCAACCTCGAGGTGACTCGATGTTTGCCCGTGTCCCGCAATCTGGTCACGGAACAGCAGAACAAGTGGATGCCTTTAATAAACAAGGCATCTCCCTGTTCTGCCTAGTGACACAACACTGATCGTCTGCTCCCTCTCATTGGGAGCAGCGATCAGTGACGTGTCACAGTAAGCCATGTCCCCTAAGGCCACGTATACACGATTAGACTGGTCTGATGAAACTGGTCCGACGGACCGTTTTCATCGGACCACGCTGAAGTGGTCTGATGGTCTGATGTGCATACACACCATCGAACCAAAATCCGATCAGACCAGAACGCGGTGACGTAGAACACACCGACGTGCTGAAAAAACGAAGTTCAATGCTTCCAAGCATGTGTCGACTTGGTCTGATGCTTTGGCGTACTAACCATCGAACCTGTCCGACAGACAGGTGTTCGCCAGACAGATTTTGAAGCAGGTTTTAAAACTTTGGTCCAACGGACAACAGTCCGATGGGCCGTACACACCATCGAATTGGTCCGATGAAACTGGTCTGCAGACCTAACAGGTCTGATGGTGTGTACGCGGCCTAACAGTTAAAATCACTCACTAGGACACAGTTAACCCCTTCCTCGCACCCATAGGCGTGCGCACAGGGTGTGCCAGGCGTGCCCAGGCACACCCTAATCACTCCCTGCAGTGCAGATTCCCCTTGCTGCCCGGTGCTCCCTCCCACAGCATGGCTGGCTTCCCTCCTCTCCCTCTCTGTGTTTTTTTCCAGTGCTCTTTACTACTATACCAATCATAGGTAGGGGCAGTGACACACCCCCAGTCACCTGCCCTCTATCTACTCATCAGTATTTATGTGCCTCTATTGAGGAGACTTAAAAAGTTTAGTTAGGACTGCAGTACGCAGAGAGCCTTGGCGAGGCCTGCAGCTTAATCATGTATTTGCAAATGCGTGCAACCAATCCTCTGTTTTTAATGCAAACAGTTAGACAGTTGAATTTGGTTTGCTGTTTGGGTGGTAAGTTTGAGCCTGGTTATTACGTATACAATTTTATTTATACTTACTTTTTGCTTAAAAACGCATCTCATTCAAAATCCCAAAACACCCCTTTCTTCTATCCAACAGGGGTGGAGGCGTATGTTTTTCATATGCCTCATTTAAAGTCCCAATCCTAGTTTTCTTTATACTCCCATTGGCTACTACAGTGGGCACACATAGATGATATTTCAGGCTGAGTGGGGGAGGGGGTAATGTCATTTACCGGCTTTTTCCCTTTCTGAATGAACACAGTGAGAGATTGGTACTGTGTTTTTGAGATTTCAGGTGCATTCCCTAATGCAACAGGCTGCACACGCCTATGCTCGCACCTTAGTGGTTAACCCCTTCCCTGCCAGTCACGTTTACACAGTAATCAGTGCATATTTATACTGTAGCACCGATCACTGTATAAATGTCAATGGTCCTAAAATAGTGTCAAAAGTGTCTGATGTGTCCTCCATAATGTCACAGTCACGAAAAAAAATTGCAGATCGCCACCATAACCACCAAAAATAATAATAAAACTGCCATAAAATGGCCCCCTATTTTGTAAACGCTATAACTTTTGCGCAAACCAGTCAATAAACGCTTATTGCGATTTTTTTTTTACCAAAAATATGTAGAAGAATACGTATCGGCCTAAACTGAGGAAAAAAACATGTTTTGTATATTTTTTGGAGATATTTATTTAAGCAAAAAGTAAAAAAGATTGCTTTTTTTCAAAATTGTCGCTCCATTTTTGTTTATAATGCAAAAAATAAAACTGCAGAGGTGATTAAATACCACCAAAGGAAAGCTCTATTTGTGGAGAAAAAAGGATGTCAATTTTGTTAGGGAGCCACGTCGCACGGCCGCGCAATTGTCAGTTAAAGTGACACAATGCCGAATCGCAAAAAACGTCCCGGTCATTGGGCAGCCAAATCCTCCGGGGCTAAAGTGGTTAAACTCAAGCTACAGCTAGGTTAATCGCAGGCAAACTGCTTGCTTGTGTGCGCTCTTAGATAAGTTCTCCAGGGGCGGTCCTCGACGCGCTTTGATGCCTGTGTGCGTCTTAAGCAACATTATAAAGTGTCGTTAAAAGGAACCGCACCACGCTCGCGTGAAACAAAGAAGATTGATTGTCTGCAAACCTCGGCACTTAAGAGGTTTTGCAAAGCGATGCATTAGCAGTACTTAAACCGGCAAAGCCCCAGCTCACCCGTATCTCAAAGAACATATTGTTGTTCTTCACAGATTATATAATCTGTAAATGGCCTCCGTGGATTCAAAACTTTACAAGCTGCTATAAATGCTACATCGCAATCTAAAAACAATTTAAGAAATCCGAGGAAAGTAAATCTCAGCCTTTAAAATACAGTTGTGTTTGCTAAATGTGCTGCACTTTTCCAATCAATATGGGCCTGGAAACACGCTGTAGATCGTATATTGTGCAAGAAATGTTCCCAATGGGAATTTACACCCAATTTAAGGTGTTCTTTAACTACTAAAGACCCGGACCATTATGCAGGTAAAGAACCGGGCCCCTTTTTGCGATTCGGCACTGCGTCACTTTAACTGACAATTGCGCGGTCGTGCGACGTGGCTCCTTAACAAAATTGGCGTCCTTTTTTTCCCACAAATAGCGCTTTCTTTTGGTGGTATTTGATCACCTCTGCGGTTTTATTTTTTGTGCTATAAACGAAAATAGAGCGACAATTTTGAAAAAAATGCAATATTTTTTACTTTTTGCTATAATAAATATCCCCAAATAAGATATAAAAAACGTTTTTTTTTTTTCTCAGTTTAGGCCGATACCTATTCTTCTACCTATTTTTGGTAAAAAAAATTACAATAAGCGTTTATCGATTGGTTTGCGCAAAATTTATACCGTTTACAAAATAGGGGATATTTATTAGGGTATTGCGCGCACCGGTGTATAGTGTGCACCCCCAACCTAGAAGGGAAAATCCTGAAAAAAAAAGAAAATACTTACAGTTTAGATGCCCCTCGTCGGTGTCTTGCCCGGCGTCCATCGGCGGCCTTGTCCGGTCCAGCATCCATCTGCGGCCTTGGTGGTGTCCTCCTTGCTTCTCCCGCGCTGTCTCCGAGTCAAATCCCCACTTCCCACGATTAGTTTGAATGCCCCCGCCGACATATACCGAGCGCAGTACACTCGGGCGCGCTCGGCCACACTCGGCTTCTCACGCATAAAGGCTAGGAGCGTGACCGCGAGTTAAGCCGAGCCTAGCCGAATGTACCCGAGTGTACTGCGCTTGGTATATGTTGGCGGAGGCGTTCAAACTAAGCACGGGAAGCGGGTATCGGCGTATATCGCGTGCCCACGATTTTCCCCTTATTTTAAGGGGAAAAAAGTGTGCGGTATATGCCGATAAATACGGTAGTTTTATGGCATTTCTATTAATATTTTTTTTTTACTACTAATGGCGGTGATTTTTTTCATGACTGCGACATTATGGCGGACACATCGGACAATTTTGACACATTTTTGGGACCAATGTCATTTTCACAGCGAAAAGTGCTAAAAAAATGCACTGATTACTGAGAAAATGACAATTGCAGTTTAGGAGTTAACCACTCGGGGGCGCTGTAGGGGTTAAGTGTGACCTCATATGTGTTTCTAACTGTAGGGGGGCGGGACCTGATGTGTGACATCAGTGATCGTCTTTCCCTATATCAGGGAACAAACGATCACTTAAAGAGGACGTACAGGTACGTGGATGTGCTCAGCTGTGCCCGTCTGCCAACGTATATCGGTGTGAAGGGGTCTTTAAGTGGTTAAAGTTGAAGTTTAATATGCTTATATTTTGCCTCCCCCTGGCCCCTCTTTTCACCAGCATGATAATACTTTTTTTTTTTTATATAAAAAAAATATTTGAGGCTTCATTTACACCAATGCGTTTTTTTTTTATGTTTTTTTTTTTTGCTTTTTGCAGAAATGCAGTTCATTTTTTTTAACATAGGTTCCCATGGAAGGCTCCATTCACACCAATGCATTTTTTCATGCTTTTTGCAGAAATGCAGGATTTTTTTTTTAAATGGGTTTCTATGGAACATGTTCACGTCAATGCATTGTTGTGCCTCTGCGATTTGGAAAGGGTTTTTGCATTCCAAAAAAAGGCTCTAAACTCAACTGCCTAGAAACGACTATAAACGACCCTGTGTACATGGACAGATAAGATAACATGGAGGAAAGTTCAGGGGCAGTTGTTGCAAAAAATGCCCAAATGCTCCTAAACATCCGTTTAGCAGCAGCAGTGTACAAGAGGCCTTAAAGTGATTGTAAAGACAGAAGTTTTTTTTTATCTTAACTGCTTGCCGACCAGCCGCTGTCATATTACTGCGGCAGAGTGCCGGGCACGCGTGATTGCTCGGTACAGAGCGAGGAACTGGAGCTATGTGTGTAAACACACAGCTCCCGTTCCTGTCAGTGGGGAAACGCTGATCTTCTGTTCATACAATGTATGAACAGAAGATCAGTGATTTCCCCTAGTGAGTCCACCCCCCCTATACAGTTAGAACACACCCAGGAACATACTTAACCCCTTCCCCGCCCCCTAGTGTTAACCCCTTCACTGCCAATGGCATTTTTATAGTAATCCAATGCATTTTTATAGCATTGATCGCTATAAAAATGCCAATTGTCCCAAAAATGTGTCAAAAGTGTCCGAAGTGTCCGCCATAATATCGCAGTACCGAAAAAAAAAATGCTGATTGCCGCCATTACTAGTAAAAAAAAATAATAATAAAAATGCCATAAAACTACCCCCTATTTTGTAAACGCTATAACTTTTGCGCAAACTAATCAATAAACGCTAATTGCGATATTTTTTTACGAAAAATAGGTAGAAGAATACGTATCAGCCTAAACTTAGGAAAAAAAAAATTATATATTTTTGGGGGATATTTATTATAGCAAAATGTAAAAAATATTGCATTTTTTTCAAAATTGTCGCTCTATTTTTGTTTATAGCGCAAAAAATAAAAACCGCAGAGATGATCAAATACCACCAAAAGAAAGCTCTATTTATGGGGAAAAAAGGACACAAATTTTGTTTGGGAGCCACATCGCACGCGCAATTGTCAGTTAAAGCGAAGCAGTGGCGAATCACAAAAAGTGCTCTGGTCTTTGATCAGCAATATGGTCTGGGGGTTAAGTGGTTAATGCATTCTATGCATTAAGATAAAAAGGCTTCTGCGCAGCCGCCCCTCTAATACTTATCTGAGCCCCATCTCGATCCAGTGATGTTGCATGAGAGCCTCGCCTGTCCGAGTCTCTCGCTCCTCAATGGCTAAAACAGCAGCGAAGCACCATTGGCTGCTGTCATTCAAAGTCAGTGAGCCAATGAGGAGAGAGAGGGGGCCGGGCCGGGCCACAGCTCCATTGTCTAAATGGACACAGGGAGCTGCAGCTCAGCTCGGTGCTCCCATAGCAAGATGCTTGCTGTGGAGGTACTCAACCAGAGGGAGGGGCCAGGAGCACCGAAGAAGGACCTGAGAAGAGGAGGATTGGGGCTGCTCTGTATAAAATCATTTCACAGAGCAGGTAAGTATAACATGTTTGTTATTAATAAACAAACAAACAAGGCTTTAGTATCAAAAGTGATACTAAAGTCTCATTTTTATTTTTTAAATAACAAACATGTTATACTCAGGGGTGGACTGACCACCCCCTATGCCACTAGGGGGCCCCATCAGGGTTGCCAGGCTCAGTAAAACCAGGGACAGTATGTAAAAATCTGTGTTTTTTTTTACATCTGTCCCTGATATGTCCGAAACTGACATGCTTTTGATGTGAAAATCCAGAGATTTTAGCTGCACTGCCTCCTGGCATGGTGGCCATCTGTAAGCCCAGGGGCCCCATCTTCTTCTGTTACCTGGGGGCCCCATGAGTTGTCAGTCCGCCCCTGGTTATACTTACCTGCTCTGTGAAATGGTTTTATACAGAGCAGCCCCAATCCTCCTCTTCTCAGGTCCTTCTTCGGTGCTCCTGGCCCCTCCCTCCGGTTGAGTGCCCCCACAGCAAACATCTTTCTATTAGGGCACCGAGCCGAGCTGCAACTCCCCGTCCGCTGTGATATAGGTAGGTGGTCAACCGCCTTTTTTTTTTTTACCTTTCCATTGACCAACTGTGTGATAGAGCTTGAAATCCCATAAAAAGTCTCCGAACCAAGTAACAAAAAAAAATAAAAAATCCTTTTTACCAAGGGCTACATATAATGTAGACCCAGAAGGGCACTAAGTAATGCCAGTCTGGAAGGAGTGTGAAATTGGGAGGAATTAAAAGCTGCTCTGTATTTAAGGTTGTGAAATGTTAACAAGTATGAGGATACATCTATTTTTTTTAAAGTTATAAGGAGCTGTGAGGCCCTTGAGATCAATGGTAATAGGAATAGCATTGTAAAGGTGCCCTAAGGGGGGCGGATGATTGAAATTCAGGCCTGACCTAGATCACTCTGATGTGAGGCCAACTCAGCTAAATACATTTGATTTGAGGAATATCTCACGGAGCTCTCAAATATTCACCACATCGGCGCAGACAAAGCTAAAAGTTAAATACAATGCAATTACTACAAAAATAATGACAGTTTCCAATTTAAACTAATAATGGATTTCTTTGCTAAAAAGAATAGTTTTTTTTTCTTTTCTTCTTTTAATCCAGGCAACAAAACAACCTTGATGCATATGAATTAAATGTGCAATGATCCCCGTTCTCTCCTCTTCATAATTGCAGAGTATATTTCTTTCACATGTGAAATAAAATGATTAAAGCTCTGAAAACTAATCCTCCAAACTGCTTTCCTCAACACTTATCACATTTATTCTTGCTTAGTGTGGTGCTCTGTCTAAATATAATTCAACGCACTTCACATTAAGCTGTATAATCAGCTTGGGAAATGTTGGACTTTTTATAAAACCAGAAGTATTTTTGAAGATCGTCCTAAATATAGAGAAAGTTTCCTTTTTTTTCCTAATGTTTTTATTTTTTTTATTTTATTTTATTTTAATTATTGAAAAATAAATAAACGGTGTTGAGTACATTTAACCAATTCAGGCCCGGAGGATTTGGCTGCCCAATGACCGGGACTTTTTTTTGCGATTCGGCACTGCGTCGCTTTAACTGACAATTTGCGCGGTCGCGCAACGTGGCTCCCAAACAAAATTGACGTAATTTTTTCCCCACAAATAGAGCTTTCTTTTGGTGGTATTTGATCACCTCTGCATTTTTTTTACTATAAACAAAAATAGAGCGACAATTAAAAAAAAAAAAACAATATTTTTTACTTTTTTGCTACAATAAATATCCCCCAAAAATAGATATACCGGTATATAAAAAAAAATATTTCTCAGTTTAGGCCAATACGTATTCTTCTACATATTTTTGGTAAAAAAATTGCAATAAGCGTATATTGATTGGGTTGCGCAAAAGTTATAACGTCTACAAAATACGGGATAGTATCATGGCATTTTTATTATATATTTTTTTATTAGAAATGGCGACGATCGGAGATTTTTATCATGACTGCGACATTATTACGGACAAATCGGACACTTTTAATGCTAGTTTGCGATCATTGTCATTTATACAGCGATCAGTGCTATAAAAATGCACTAATTACTGTGTAAATGTCACTGGAAGGGAAGGGGTTAACCAGAAAGGGGTGAAGAAGGGGTGAAGTGTGTACTAGGGAGTGATTCTAACTGTGTGGGGGCTGAGCTACCTGTGATACGACACTGATCGCTGCTCCCAATGAGAGGGAGCAGTAGATCAGTGTCCTGTCACTAGGCAGAACAGGGAGATGCCTTGTTTACAATGGCATCCCCCCATTTTGCCGCTCTGTGACACAATCACGGGAGCAAGGCAGGTTTTTTAAAGCAACATACAGGTACGTTGCTATGCGCACCAGAGCCATTCTGTTGACGTAAATATTCATTCTGTTGACGTAAATATTTGTTACATGGACGGCAAGTGGTTAATTACATTAAAAGTGATATCCACTTATTATTATTATTATTATTATTATACAGGATTTATATAGCACCAACAGTTTGCGCAGACGATACACCAACAGTACAATTCAATACAAGAGGAGGGTTAGAAGGGCCCTGCTCCTGCAAGCTTACTTATAAACTAGATGAGATTCTTTTTTTTCTCTTTTTTTTTGTACTTTAGTAAACTGAAACCTAATTGTTTGGAATCAATAAAAAAAAAATTCTGCAGATGCATCATGCTTTGTTGGCAAGGCATGCTAACAGGAAGATGTCCCTGGCATGATGGTTCCTTGGTTGAGTGCAGGGACATCGTTTCCATTTTGGGATTTTGTATTCCCCCTTTCTTGTATTGGGTATCTTGGTATTGGCGGGTGTCTATACAAACATCTGCTCCATTTATTTGCAGCAATCTGAGAATATCTAAATTCCTTGGCTATTTTCTGGTCTCTATACACTCACCTGTCTCACCACCTAAGTTGGCTTCCTAGATTTATATGCCACCCCGCTATGGCTGTTGGTTGTGTGGTTCTGGTACCCCTGTCTCCACCCGAAGTTTAATCTTGGATATGTCTTCACCAATGACATCCATTGATACTATTTCTATATACTGGGTCCTGAAGAAGCCAATACTTGGGGAAACGTGCTGACCTTTTGTATTGGGGATTTATATTATTATTATTATTATTATTATTATTATTAATATTTAAGTTACTTATATAGCACTGTCAATTTACACAGCGCTTTTACATATAAATTGTACATTCACATCGGTCCCTACCCTCAAGGAGCTTACAATCTAAGGTCCCTAACTCACATTAATATACAAGGACCAATTTTAGACAGAAGCCATTTAACCTACAAGCATGTCTTTGGAGTGTGGGTATTACTGTATTATCATTTACCATCATCATTCAGTATGGATTTATCTGATTATTTGTGATTCATATTAAGATTTTCCATTTTTTCTACATAGCTTATTATATTTTACCCTGCTCGATTTTTGGTCATTGAGTGTATTTTATGTTTTACCTTTTTATATAGGTATTTTTTCACATATATACTAAAGCTCATTATGTTTTATTAAATAATTATGTTGTTTCCTGTGCTGAGCCAATAAAGTCCGGTGTTTTTTTTATGTTGGGCTTGAGCTTTTCGGTCCACATTTTTCCTCTTAAAGCGGAGCTCCAGGCTCCTGAAGAAAAAAAAACAGAAGTCAGTAGCTACAAATACTGCAGCTGCTGACTTTTTACCTGTCCAGGAATCCAGTGGTGTCTTCACCCAAGCCTATTTTTTATTGGGTGCTGCCACCGCCCTCTCCACAAAGGAAAACCAGCCTACTGCACATGCGTGAAGCGCGATGCACTTTCTTATTGGGCCGGCTATGGGGGAGCGAGGAGGGGGGCCAAACTTTCGGCTGTCAAAACCAAGTACCCACTCCCCCCAAAAGGTGTCAAATGCGGGAGGTAGGAGGGGGGCCAAACTTCTGGTTGTCAAAACCAAGTACCCACTCCGCCCAAAAGGTGCCAAATGTGGGAGGTAGGAGGGGGGCCAAACTTCTGGTTGTCAAAACCAAGAACCCACTCCCCCCAAAAGGTGCCAAATGTGAACTCTTTGGCCTGAATGGCAAGCATCTGTGTCTGGAGGAAACAAGGCACCACACATCACCTGGCCAATGCCATCCCTACAGTGAAACGTGTTGGTGGCATCATCATGCTGTGGGGATGTTTTTCAAAAACAGGAACTGGGAGACTAGTCAGGATAGAGGAAAAAGATGAATGTAGCAATGTACAAAGACATCCTTGATGAGAACCTACTCCAAAATGCTTTGGACCTCAGACTGGGCTAAAGGTTCATCTTCCAACAGGACAACGGCCCTAAGCACACAGCCAAGATAACAAAGGAGTAGCTACTTGACAATTCTGTCAATGTTCTTAAGTGGCCCAGCCAGAGCCCAGACTTGAACCCGATTGAACATCTCTGGAGAGATCTGAAAATGGCTGTACACCGACACTCCCCATCCAACCTGAGCTTTAGAGGTCTTGCAAAGAAGAATGGAAAAAACTTCCCAAAATAGGTGTGCCAAGCAAGCTTGTAGCATCATACTCAATAAGACTTGAGGCTGTAATTGGTGCCAAAGGTGCTTCAACAAAAAATTTAGCAAAGGCTGTGAATATTTATGTACATGGTATTTTTTTTTTGTTACTTTATTTTTAATAAATTTGCAAAGGTTTCAAACAGACTTCTTTTACGTTGTCATTATGGGATACTTCCTGAACAATCCCCCTAAAGTAAGATACCATATAACTCGTGATGAATCTATACCTATACACAGTAATTTGAGAAATCATTCTGTGTTTAATCCCCAAGTCAAGAGCAAGCAACAAATTGATGTGTTTAAACAATTAGTTCTGAAAGACTTGGAATCTCTTAAACTAAAACCGCAATCAGACCCCGCAAATATTAAAAAAGGAATTAAACTCCTTACCCAAAGGAAAGATATTGTTATCCGTCCTGCGGACAAAGGGGGGGCAGTGGTGATACAGTCTAAACAACAATACAAGGAAGAGCTAAGTAGGCAATTGCAAGATGAAGATACTTATACTAAACTTTTGGGCAATCCACTAACGAAGTATAAGAAAGAAGTAAAATTGCTTATCAATCTGGGAGTGAAGAAAGATATTCTGGATAAGAGGGAGGCTAAATATTTAATTCCCGAATCATGTAGTGTACCGGTGATCTACACCATTCCAAAAATCCATAAGTCAAAAGAGAACCCCCCGGGTAGACCAATTGTCAACGGGATTGATTCCCTAACTTCAAGACTTGGCCAATATATAGACCACTTCATGCAACCAGCTGTCCAAAAGACCAATGCCTTTCTCAAAGACACAAAACATATTTTACAATTACTAGACTCAACACCTGTACTAGAAGGCAGAACTGTACTTGCCACGGCAGATGTAACATCGTTATATACGATAGTTAAACACCATGACGCATGCCATGCGACCAAATGGCTTTTGAGGAATTTTAGTAATCTAGTATGTCCTCAAAGAAAATACCTCATTAAATGTTTGGATACATGCCTTAAATACAACTATTTTTAGTATGACTAATCATATTACAAGCAAACCATTGGGATTGCAATGGGAGCTAAATTTGCCCCTAGCGTTGCTAACGCATTTATGGCCCAATGGGAGGAATCAGCTGTATATGAGGATATGCTAGCGGAGCTCTCCCTATATAAGAGGTACATTGATGATCTAATCATCATTTGGAATGGAAGTAGGGAATCATTAGAAAATTTCCTTAACAAATTAAATGTCAATGAGAAAAACATTAAATTAGTATGGAAGATCGATGACCATTCCATTGATTTTTTAGACCTTAAAGTGAGTATAGAAGGCAATAGGATAGTAACAAAGACTTTTTTCAAAAATGTAGATACCAACAGCTACATTTCGATGGACAGCTGCCATTTCAGACCCTGGCTCTTTAATGTCCCTAGGGGCCAATTGGTCAGAATGAAACGTAATTGTACGAAGGATGAAGACTATAACATACAGGCCCGACTTATTGGATCACGATTCACAAGTAAATATGATGAATCGTTTATCAATGAACAAATCAGAGAAGTGGCACTATTAGATAGATCTAAGATGCTACAAACAAGATCTCTGTACAGAGAGACCAACAGGCTCCCTCGCTCATCCTTAATTTCAATTCACAGCATAAAGATGTAGCCAAGATTTTGAATAAACACTGGCACATCCTACAAAACGATAAGGATCAGTGTACTATACTCCCAGAGAAACCACGGATCATATACAAAAGAACTCCCACATTTAAAGATCTGATTGTGAAGTCAGTGGTTGAACCTCCACCTAAAGTTCCATTTTTCTTCACGGGAAAGGGTTTCTTCCCATGTAAAAGTTGCTTTGCATGTGTGAGGTCCCAAAAACCGCAGAAGAAAAGAACACAATTCATAGCAACAAATACAGGAGAATCCTTTGATATTAAAGAGTTTATAGGATGTCACACCGAAGGAGTTGTCTACGTCCTACAGTGTAGCTGTAATTTACAGTACATAGGTAGGACTAAAAGAGCCTTGAAAATTCGCATCAAGGAACATGTGCAGAATATTATCAAAGGCTCGTCTAAGCATAGTGTCTCACGACATTTCGACTCAGTGCACAATAAAGACCCTTCACATCTATAATTTTGGGGAATAGATAAATATATTAAAGGCTGGAGAGGTAGTCATAAAATAGGAACTATTAGCCAAAAAGAGTCCCAATGGATTCACAAGATGAGGACATTAGTTCCTGGGGGAATGAATGTCGAATTCGACTTAAATTGTTTTTTAAGTAATTTCTAAAGTTATTTTCATCCGTAGATGTATTGAGTATATGCTTATGAGTTTTCTCTCTAGTTTCCATTCAATGTATATTTTAATTCGTGTAATTTTAATAGTACATAATTTTAATATAATATATTTTATGCCATATGATCTGTAACATGACAAGCCCGATGTACGGTCATCCTGCTGGTGAGTTATATACAGTGCCTGCCGCCGAGAATGTGTTTTTAGCACGCCAGCATCGCGCTGAATCTCGGCGACAGGCTGCCGATATCTCGCACTCGCTGGAATAGTAAAAGCACATTCCAGCGAGTGCGTCATAGAAGCGACGGGGATCCGACGCGGATTCCCGCCAATTCTACACGTGGGCGGAGTTTGTTATGAATCCTGAAGGAGAAATCCCAGCCGGATTTTTAAAGAAAAATCCGGCATGGGTTCCCCCCTCAGGAGCATAACGGGCCCTTAGGTCTGTTATGGGTTGTAAGGAGACCCCCTACGCCGACCTAAGGGCCCGTTATGCTCCTGAGGGGGGAACCCATGCCGGATTTTTCTTTAAAAATCCGGCGGGGATTTCTCCTTCAGGATTCATAACAAACTCCGCCCACGTGTAGAATTGGCAGGAATCCGCGTCGGATCCCCGTCGCTTCTATGACGTCTTTGTCTCCATCGCGGCAAGCCAGCTCGGCGCTGGCTCCCGCGATGGGGCTCGTAGGTGGTCAATCTCGCCGAGAAAGGGAGCGAGATTGACACAATATCCCAGTCACCTACTGTATGCAAAGAGCAGAAGACTTTGTCATTATGTCCACATTCACTTTATGTGAACTAATCCAATGAGGAGAGCTGTGGAAGTGATATATATATTTTATATTTACTTGATACAGCGTAGGTTGATGTGGCTAGTATGGTTACTGCATTTGGAGAATGGCTGTATTTAACATCAACAGTACCTAGCTTAAACGCTAGATGGCGATAGACTGGCTGGATCCATCTATAGCCATTGCATTATATCAATGCTGTTGCTGATCGATGTGCCATTTGCATATGAATTTTATGAATTTTATTTATTTGTTTAATATGTTTTAAACTATCCGTTGTCCATAACCTGGTTACTGTAAAAGAAAGGCATTTCTCTTTGCGGTCACGGACATTTTCGATCCGCCGGACGGCGGACTACGAAAAAATGGCGGAATTAGAACTTCCGGTCCGTACAGGTACAAAGTGAGTCCCGGTATTCTCCAACCATATACCCCAGATGAAGACACGTGTGTTGCTGTGTCGTAACGCGTAGGGCTAATTGGGAAAAGACGTACACCGGGAGTGCCGTGAAAACAGTGCTACTAGTCACTGCTGTTATGCCCATTTTATTCATCTTTGCTGTAAGTGCAATTTCATTTATTAAAAGTTTTTATTTGTGCTAATGCACTATTGGAGGTTCTTCTTCTCTCCATGTCCCCCTGTTGAGACCTCAGGTCATCCAGATCCACTTTGGTGGATATCAGTACGTTGAATAGAGACACCTGGAAGGAGGATTCATTACTAAGGCCTGTTTTTTGCTGCTTTAAGGTGAGAGTTCTGGAAGACCAGACTTTATGTGTGGTGAAGTGCACATCTCTCTCAGGAATAGTGGGCTTCTACTATCAAATCTTCTACTATTATGAACTCTTTCTGCACACATTGAGATTGTTTGCTATTGGGCACATTGATTTCTATGTATATAGCACATAGTGTTTTGTTTTTTTGCACTTTTTGCAGTATTTTTGTGTTGTTACTTTTTTATGTAATCCATTCTTTTGGTCATATACACTTTGCGCCATCAACCCCACAATTTTACATTACGGGATATTGTTTATTTCATTTTAACTACTTTCCGGCCAGCTGCCGCAGTTCTACGGCGGCAGGTCGGCTCCCCTGCGCAAGAGCCCATAGCTCTAAATCGGCTCTCGAATCGGCCACTAGGGGCCGCCGCAGGGGTGCGCCCCCCCGATCGTCCCTGACTCCCGTGCGTGTTCCCGGCGGGCGCGATCGCTGCCGGGCACCTGCGATTGCTCGTTACAGAGTGAGGGTCGGAAGCTGTGTGTGTAAACACACAGCTCCCGGTCCTGTCAGGAGAGAAATGACGGATCGTCTGTTCATACAATGTATGAACAGCGATCAGTCATTTCCCCTAGTGAGGCCACCCCCCATACAGTTAGAACACATCCAGGGAACATACTTAACCACTTCCCCACCCCCTAGTGTTAACCCCTTCCCTGCCAGTGGCATTTTTATAGTAATTCAATGCATTTTTATAGCACTGATCGCTATGAAAATGCCAATGGTCCCAAAAATGTGTCAAAAGTTTCCAAAGCTGGTCGCCGCCATTACTAGTAAAAAAAATATTAATAAAAATGCCATAAAACTACCCCCTATATTGTAAACGCTATAACTTTTGCGCAAACCAATCAATAAACGTTTATTGCGATTTTTTTTAGAATACGTATCGGCCTAAACTGAAGAAATGTTTTAATTTTCTTTATATATATATATATATATATATATATTTTTTTTTTTGGGGGATATTTATTATAGCAAAAACTAAAAAATATAAAAAAAAAAATCTAAATTGTCGCTTTATTTTTGTTTATAGCGCAAAAACTAAAAAACGCAGAGGTGATCAAATACCACCAAAAGAAATCTCTTTTTGTGGGAAAATAAGGACACCAATTTTGTTTGGGAGCCACGTCGCACGACCGCACAATTGTCAGTTAAAGCGACGCAGTGCCGAATCGCAAAAAGTGCTCTGGTCTTTGACCAGCAATATGGTCGGGAGTGGTTAAGGAAAATAATGAATTTATTCCATTTTGGAATAGGGCAAAACCTAACAAAATGTGGAAAAAGTGAAGGGCTGTGAATACTTTCCAGATGCACTGTATATACACTATATATATATATATATATAATGTATATATACACTGCATATTCTCATCAAGAGAGGCATTTACCATTTCATATTCTGTTAAAAAAACTCATCAATTAGGCGCACATAAGTCACAATGGACTTCAATTCTCCCCGCTCACATTTAAATTACCATCTTATGACAGTTCCACCTATTGCTTTGCGCTAATTTATGCACATATCTTGCTTTATATAAATTGACCATGAACACTCCTCATTCACCTTGATGTGAGTGCTAAGATCGGAATTTAGTGGAAGACTCAGAGAAAAGAAAAAAAGAAAAAAAGGCAGAGCTTCATGAACTGCTCAATGGAGCTAAAATAAAAGCATTAGTTCTACAAAAGATGAGCTGATTTCTCCGCTCGCTATTGTCTGTATGGACGATCGCATAATCAGACTCTGCAAAACAGGTTGTTTGGTGGAGAAAATTGCATTACTGATGAATTAAACACTCAGTCCCTTGTACAGGCTTCAAACCACATTAAACCTAATAAAAGCTGATTTATTTTAACCGTTTCCCCTCGGTAGAAGACCGTGGTGGATCCTCTAGGCACCGAGGTAATCCAAGACTCATTTGTAAGAGTGGGTTGATAACAATATATCTGCTGTATGTCAAATACTTTATAGATTGTAGGCGTCCTGGGTACGCAGAGAAAACTTTAAGTGCTATGTTATTCCAATACATGGTACAGCGAATTCCCCAAACTGTGAGCCAACATAGATAAGTGCCACGGCGATGTACTGCGATTAATCCTGAACCAAGTATAACAAATGTGAACTACTCTAAGGCCTGGAGAAACTTCCAACTTTAGTCTTGTTTAAGTCTTTTTAGAAATATGGAGTGATCAGCTTTATATAGAAGAGTTACCAAAGTGTTTTTATCTTGTTAAAGTGTATGTAAACCCGATTCATGAAATTTGAGCTGGGCACATATATCTGCAGTATTTTGTTATCTCTCTTCAATGAGCTAAGTCCAGCAGCTCTCTCCTGAACGGTTCCTCTGTTATCAACCTTGAATATTGGGCTTTAAAATGAGCACTTTTGAATTCGAACATTCGAGTCCCATAGACTTCAATGGGGTTCTAAATGTTCGCGCGAATGGGCGGTCTGTTTGAACGTTCTGGTGCGAACCGAACACGGGGGGTTCAGCTAATCCCTACTCCTGACACATTCTCAGACTTTTTAGACAAAAGCAGCCTGAATCTTCTGTTTGGGGAGGTTGCTAAAATAGATTAGCAGAGAGAAGGTCCTATTACAAAACAGCTCTGAGGCCTCGTACACACGATCAAATCTGTCTGCTGGAAACGGTCTGCTAGACCGTTTCAGCAGACAGATTTGATCGTGTGTACGGGCAAACAGACGGATTTGGCCACCCGACAGATTTCAAAGCATGCTTTGAAATCTGTCGGCTGGGAACCCGTCCGCCCGACATGTCTGCTGGTTAGTATGCTAACCAGCAGAATGATTTTGACGCATGCGCGGAAGTGTTTTACTTCCTGGTGCGGTGACGTGGCGGCGTCAACGTCACCGCCACATCACCGACACGTCAGCGCGCTGTCTGCTGGCGGGGATTTTGGTTTGCTCGTGTGTACACGCGAGCAAACCAAAATGCCAGCAGACAGATCTGTTCAAATCGGTCGGTCCGACCGATTTGAACAGATAGATTTACTGGTGTGTACGAGGCCTGAGAGTCTCTGCCTATGATGAGAGGGGTGTGTGCCTTTCCTCCAATCAGCAATGTTTGCTATCCTGGCTGTATGCCCAGATGTCACACTCTGTGTTAACCAGGAAGAGAAAATCTCCTAACACGGTCTCAACTTTCTAAACAGTATATACCATATTTATCGGCGTATACCCCGCACTTTTTCCCCTTAAAATAAGGGGAAAATTGTGGGTGCGCGATATACGCCGATACCCGCTTCCCGCAGTCAGTTTGAACTGAGCCGCCGACATATACCGAGTGCAGTACACTCGGGTACATTCGGCCAGGCTTGACTTCGCTCGTAGTCACGCTCTGTGACGTTTGAGCGTGGCCGAGCATGCCCGAGTGTACTGTGCTCGGTATATGTCGGCAGAGGCTTCAAACTGAGCGCGGGAAGCGGGGATTCGACTCGGACAGCGCTGGAGAAGCCAGGAGGACACCACTGGAGCCGAAGACAGACACCGGACCGGACGATGGACGCCGGGCAAGACACCAAAACTGTAAGTAATAAAATGTTATAACATTTTTTTTACAGGAATTTCGGGGCTACTTTAGGGGTGCGCGCTATACGCCAGAGCGCGCAATACCCCGATAAATACGGTAAATGTGAAGACAGCATATATTCATGTAAAACCAATGTAGGGAGATTGGTTTCATCCCTGTGTATCGTCTGAGGCTGTTCACTTCACTGGGTGTATGTAGGGGTTGAATCCACTTTAAAACAAACCTCCATAAAAAAAAAATTGCCAATTAAAAAAAAAAAAAAAACAGCATTTATTGCTATACTCAATTGGATTTAGAGCTGTCCCCACAGTATTTCTTTACTACCACTAGATGTCTTGAAGGCCAGCAATATTGAACCCACTTTCTCTAAACTAAGGCTGGCATAGACCCGCTCCCTGCCTGTGACTGGACAGTGAAAGGAAAAGAAGCATGCTGATAAGCTGATCTCTCTGTTAATCTTTTGTCTTCTCCTGTCAGCATACTTCTGGTCAGCACATGAACTGATTGGACACTTGTGCTGGTTTTCCCTCCCTGAGGTTTGCTGTACAGGGACTACAAGAGGCTGATACCGAGCAAAACTCTGCGGTACTGGCACTGAATGATGCTGGGCTCACTTCTATCTGAGGAAAATCTCTATGTGTCCTGTCCTTAAGGACATGTCATCATCATATCAGTGGCTTTAAAAAAAAATTGTTTCTATTTATAGTTTATGATTCTTTGTACATAGGGAAGTAATGTTTGCTTGTTACACATGCAAGATCTACTTTTAAATTTTCAGTGTTACACCAAGATTGCACTGTACTGCTCCTTCGTACGATGCAAGTCTATAAGTAAGTTGACTCTTTAGAAACAATGTAATTTCTCTAAACCACTTTTTTCCCTTTAAAATAAGAGGAAAATCGTGGGTGCGCGATATACGCCGATACCCGCTTCCCACGCTTAGTTTGAATGACGCCGACGACATATACCGAGAGCTGTACACTCGGGTACATTTGGCCAGGCTCAGCTTCACTCGCGGTCACGCGTGCCCGAGTGTACTGCGATCGGTATATGTCGGCGGCGGCGTTCAAACTAAGCGCAGGAAGTGGGGATTTGACTCAGAGACAGCGCGGGAGAAGCGGGGAGGACACCACCGAGGCCGCAGATGGACGCCGGACCGGGCAAGGCTGCCGATGGACGCCGGGCAAGACACCGACGAGGGGCATTTAAACTGTAAGTATTTTCTTTTTTTTCAGGATTTTCCCTTCTAGGTTGGGGGTGCGCGCTATACGTGGGTGCACGCAATACCCCGATAAATACGGTATATATCTCCTAAACCTGCACCATTTAGAAGATATTCACATTGGCAATAGCCGATGACCTCACCCACGCTTGAGCATTGACACACTGCATTCGGGGCATACTGTATGCAGTTGAATGCAGAGCTCCGTGCTGCAGCCGGGGCTCCTGTGAGCATGTGCGGGAGTGATGTCATTGTGGTTATTCAAACAGCCAGAGCTTGTAAACCCAGCCAGGTGAAGATGGAAGTGCCAGGTAAGCTGTGACAGCGCTGTGCTCGAGGACTTTGTGTGCAGGCAGGGCCGCTGATAGGGGGGACCACCAGCCCTCCTGTAGGGGGCCCCGACACACAGAGGGGCCCTGAGAGCAGGAGGATCGGTGGCAAACAATGCCCTCCAAGTCCCTTACCCAGGTTTCTCCCACTCTCCATCCCACCAGCTTTTAGCTGCTGGGTGAGAGACATGGAGCGATAATAAACATGGCCTGCTCGCACTCACAGCTGGGACAAGGAAACCGGAAGCTAGAGCAGAGAGGAGACATCCAGGAGGAGGTGTGCTGTGTTGTGCATTCCACATACAGCACGAGACCGGATCATTCGTACTGTACATTGCATTGTACATTGCATTGCATTGCATGCAAAAGAAAATATTGTATAAAATACCATCAGGTGTGTGTGTGGACGGGCCCCCGTCAGGTAGTCCGACCGTGTGTAGGCTCCATCAGACTTTTGCTGTCGGAATTTCCGCCAGCAAAAGTTTGAGAGCAGGTTCGTCTGTATGCAATTTCGACCGGAAAAAAAACATGCATGCTCGGAAAAAATTGGACGCATGCTCGGAAGCATTGCATTTATTTTTCTTGCCTCGTCGTAGTGTTGTACATCACAGCGTTCTTAATGCTCGAAAGTTCAGAGAACTTTTGTGTGACCGTGTGTATGCAAGCCAAGCTTGAACGGAATTCAACCAACTATTCTGCTCGTATGCACAGGGCATAAGGGTGTCATATTGTGCATACTAGCACATTATGGGATAAACAGGCGTTGGTGGTTTACTACCATTGATGGTTTTAGTTGTTTACTATCACATTAAGGAACCTTTAGAAGCCACAAAAGGAACCTTTTGGTTAAGAAACACTGCTTTAGTGGAAATAGAAATGAGACATGAGTGAATTCTTCAACGGTGAGCTTTTTATTTTAGATGGAGTGGGGAAAAATTAGAGCCAGTGGGCCAGATTCAGAAACAAGATACGTCGGCGTATCTCGAGATAAGCCGCGTAACTTCTAAGATGCGCCGGCGTATCTTTTTTCTGTATTCAGAAAACAAGATACGCCGGAATTTAGCTAAGATACGAGCGGCGTAAGTCTCTTATGCCATCGTATCTTAGTTGCATATTTACGCTGGCCGCTAGGTGGCGCTTCCGTCGATTTACGCGTTGATAATGCAAATGAGCTAGATACGCCGATTTACGAAAGTACTTGCGCCCGGTTTTTTGTATTTTTTGTTGTTTGCGTAAGCGTAAGTCCGGCGTAAAGTTACCCCTGCTATATGAGGCATACGTAATGTTAAGTATGGACGTCGGGACAGCATTGAATTTTCCGTCGTTTATGTCATTTGCGTAAATCGTTAGCGAATAGGGCTTTGCGTAAGTTACGTTCATGTCGAAACCAATGAGTAATTGCGGCGTAATTTGGAGCATGCGCACTGGGATATGTCCACGGACGCAACATGCGCCGTTCGGAAAATGCGTCAATTACGTGGGGTCACGATGAATTTACAAGGATCACGCCCCCTACCTGCCCATTTACGCTACGCAGCCGTAACTTTGGGCGCAAATTCTTTGTGAATACGGCACCTGCCTCTCAAAGTTACGGCGGCGTAGCGTAAATGAGATACGCTACGCCGCCGGAAAGATACACGGATGTATCTGAATCTACCCCAGTGTCTTTTTCTCTCACTATTAGGGAGATTTTCTGTCCTGTCCTGTCAGGACATGGAGACCAGGTCACCAAAACATTTCACAAAGCAATAGAGCTCTGATGTACTGAAAAATGCCAGTCTGAAAGGTCATCAGGTAGACTGGCCATCTAGGTGTTTTTAAGTTAATATTAAGTTTGACTTAAGTATATATATATATATTTTTTTTTTTTTAAATAGGACATAATATTGATAGAGAAAGTGCTAAAATGCTAAAACCAGTCCAACTGTTAGGCCTCGTAAACACGTCCGAGGAATTTGTCGTTTCAGACACATCGTTTTCCTCTTAGAGTTCCTTGTTAGGCTTGTCGAGGAACTTGACAAGCTGTCTTTGCGTACACACTGTCAAGACCAAATCTCCTCGTTCTCAAACGCGGTTACTTCAACACATACAACGGCAGGGGAAGTTCGATTCCACTGGCACAACCCTTGGGGCTGCTTTTGCTAATCTCATGTTACTGCGTGTTAGGTAAAAGTTTGGTAAGAGACATTTGCACCTTTCAGTCTGTTACAGCGTGAAGAATGTGCTATCTCCATTACAAATACTACTTTTACTGAAGGTGCGCGGGTTTCTAAGCATACACACGCTCGAGTTTCTCGTCGAAAAGCAGCCCAACGAGGAACACGACGAGCCAATTTGGACTCCCGTCGAGGAAAAAGTGAACTTGCTCTCTTTTTTGCTCGTTAAGTTCCTCGACAGTTTCCTCGATGGAAAAGCATACACACGACCGGTTTCCTCCGCAAAAAAGCTCTCCCACCAAGTTTCTTGATGGATTCTGCTGAGGAAACCGGTCGTGTGTACGAGGCCTTATGCCGCGTACACACAATCACTTTTTGTGATGTAAAAAAAATTTTGTTTTATCTCACAAAACAAAACAACGTTTTTCAAACTTCATTTTAAAAAACGACATTGCCTACATACCATCGTTTTCTGAAAATGCCCTCGCAAAGCGCGGTTACGTACACCACGTTCGACGGCACTCTGTTCCATTGAAGCTCCGTCTCATAACTTGCTTCTGAGCATGCGCGGGTTTAAAAACGTCATTTTAAACGTTGTTTTGCCCACACACCATCATTTTTTGTGAAACAAAAGACAACATTCTGAAAAACGACATAAAAAATTGAAGCATGTTCGATTTTTTTTTTGGTCGTTTTTTTGAAGACATAAAACGACGTTTTGCCCAAACACGATCATTTTAAATGACGTTTTTTAAAACGTTGTTTTTTTTCATCACAAAAAGTGATCGTGTGTACGCGGCATTAGTGTAATGAAGGATCTAAATTTGCTGAAAAGTGTTTTGCTGTTCCCTAATACATAATATGCTCCTTAATTGTACAAAATCACACAGAATGCTATTTGTTATGTGCGGCTGGCAGAATACATTATGATCTCCCTCAACGGTACATTTGTAACAATGCTGTCTGTGTTACAAGTGCTGCCAAGTGATTTCGAATTAACTAGGTAAACTTTTGTGGTTCTGCAGAACAATGTTGCTGACTATAAAACTGAGGAACCTTCAAGGTTAGAAAACAAGTTCTGTTACTTTTAGTTTTTCATTTTTTATTTATTTTTTAACTTATTAAATCTGAAAGTATGTCACTCTGTTGTTCTACAACATATTGATATGGTAAAATAAAACCCCTTGAGACTCCTGTGTGTACCATGGTCCCTCTTCCTATAGGTTCTGAGTATGAAATTACAAAAAATTTGCAGTTTTGCATTTAATTACGTTTTGTCAAATTTTTTCAGAGAGAGAGAGGGAGAGAGAGAGAGAGAGAGAGAGAGAGAGAGAGAGAGAGAGAGAGAGAGGCTTTAACCACTTCCATACTGGGCACTTATACACCTTCACGCTCAGACCAATTTTTAGCTTTCGGTGCTGTTGCACTTTGAATGACAATTGCGCAGTCATGCTACACTGTACACAAACCAAATTTGTATCGTTTTGTACCCACAAATAGAGCTTTCTTTTGGTGGTTATTGATCACCTCTGGGATTTTTATTTTCTGCAAAAAAATTAACAGAAAATTTAGAAAAAAATGTTTTTTCTTGTTTCCGTTATAAAACATTGTAAATAAGTACGTTTTCTCCTTCACTAATGGGCACTGATGGTACTGCACTGACTGGCACTGATAAGGTGGCACTGATGGGCACTGATGAGGTGGCACTGATGTGGTGGCATTGATGATGGGCACCAATATGAGGCACTGATGGGCACTGATAGGTGGCACAGATGGGCACGGATAGGCGGCACAGATGGGCATGGATAGGCGGCACAGATAGGCAGCACATATGGGCAGGGATAGGCGGCATGGATGGGCAGGGATAGGCGGCACGGATAGGCACAGATGGGCACGGATAGGCGGCATGGATGGGCACTGATAGGTGGCATGGATGGGCACTGATAGGCGGCATGGATGGGCATAGATGGGCACTAACATATGTGTTGTACTAATGGATGCCAATCAGTGCCAAAAAATGCCTGCCAGTCTGTGATGCCCATTGTGGGCACTGATTGGCATCCATTGCAGGCACTGATTGGCATCCATAATGTGTCATCCCTGGTGGTCTAGGGTGGCATACCTTTGTTTTACATCCCTGGTGGTCTAGTGGAATCCCTGGTGGTCGAGTGGGCATCCTCGGGGGGGGGGCTGTGCTGGTAATCGATCAGCACAATCCCCCACTGTGAGAGGAGCAGCCGATCGGCTCTCCTCTACTTGCGTCTGACAGATGCCAGTGAGGAAAAGCCGATTAACGGCTTTTTCTGTTTACATCGTGATCAGCCGTGATTGGACACGGCTGATCACGTGGTAAAGTGTCTCTGTGAGAGACACTTTACCTCGATTGGTGTTGCGGGGTGTCAGACTGACACCCTGCAACAACGATCGCCGCAATGAGCGCCCCTGGGCTGCGCAACAGCTCAATATCCTGAGAACGTCATTTGACGTCCAGTCAGGATATAGCAACCACTTTGCTGCCGTCAATCTGTCATTGGCGGGCGGCAAGTGGTTAAAACTGGACTGATAGGCTTATGAAAAAAAAAAACATGTTCGGATGGCTCCCCCACATAGTAGGGGGCCAGTGCCAGTGCTTTTCTTTACTTCCACTCCAGCCTCACAATGTGGACTAGGGATGAGCCGAACACCCCCCCCCCCCCCCCGTTCGGTTCACACCAGAACCTGCGAACAGACCAAAAGTTTGTGTGAACTTTTAAACCCCATTAAAGTCTATGGGACCCGAACATTTGAAATCGAAACTGCTATTTTTAAGGCTAATATGTAGTGTTGCTCACGAATATTCGTATTGCGAATATTCGGCTCGAATATGGCATATTTGAGTATTCACGATATATTCCGAATTTCGCAGTGAATATTCGCTATTTCGAATATTCGTATTTTTTCAATTTTATTTTAGAACAGATCACATCCTAGAGATCCCCATCGACGTCTAAAAGCATTGCTGGTATGATTAGAGACCTTGGGCCGAGTAGCTGCAGCGATCATTTTATATTGCCGAAAAATCGCAATGCGATTATTCGGCAATAGCGATATCGCGCAATTATTTTCGAGAAATTCGCAATATTGTTTTTAGCTAAAATAACACATATATTCGATTTCAGAGTGTTACTGTCGAAATTCCGCAATCAATTTCTCATTCGCATTTTTGCGAAATTACGATAAAATATCAAGAATATTCTGAGCCAATCAGAGTGCTCCTTCCGCATTTGCCGAATATTCGCAATTATTTTGTATTGTAATATATCACGAATATTCTGAGCCAATCAGAGTGCTCCATTCCGCATTTCTCGAAATTTCGCAATTATTTTGTATTATAAAATATCACGAATATTCTGAGCCAATCAGAGTGCTCCTTCCGCATTTCTCGAAATTTCATTCGCATTTCGCATTCGCATTCACAATAGCGAAATTTCGCAATCATTTCATTTCCAAAAAATATCGCGGGGAGAATTTGGTCCCTTTGCCAGTGTACAGGACTGCGTTTCAGATATATCCAGAGCTGGATTCACACAGCATAAACAATTTTATGCCAAAGCGAGTGCGCTTTAATGCAATGAACTGAATCCAGCTGAGGCTACCTTTGTAGGCCATGAGACTTTTGTTGACGGTAATGTCCCTCTCAGGAACATAGGTCCGCTGGAATTTCTGCAAAATAATCTGGTAAATATCACAACGTTTTTTCAGCTTTGGAGCTAGATGAGAACCCCCATCAAAGTCCTCATTATTTTCAAAGTGCAAATACTTCATGATCAATGAAAATCTGTACTCTGACATGACGGTTCCAAAAAAAGGTGTGGCCAATAATTTATTGGTTGTCCAATACCACTTTTGCAGGGGTTTCCCCACCACTCCCTGTAAAATGATGAGGCCAAGGAACTTCCAGATATCGTCGCTGGTTACAGGCTTCTATTTTCTGCACATTGAAAATCGCTGATGGGTAGCAGCTTGTTGTTTCTGGTATCGATTTGTCTCCAAAACGATTTTGGTGATCACTTCAGTGGTCAAAAAAAGTTAGAGGTATTCCAAAGGATTGTCATCCTCAATGTCCACTTTTATCCCAGGTGCTCCTGTAAATGGAAATCGTCGGGGCGCTACGTGCTCAGCACCGCAATCAATTGCGCACCAAGTCCGCACATTGCTGGGCACAGTCGCAGCATCATCGCTTATATCACTTTCTGCATCTAATGATGAACTTTCCCACGCGTCGCTGTCACTCAGCTCCTCCGCAAGTGATTCCGTATCGCTGTCGCTGTTTTACAGCAGGTCGCATAGCAATTTTGAGGTAGAGGCACGCTTTGCCATGAGCGCTGTGCAGTTTACAGACACTGGTACAGTAAATCTGCAGACAGGGCACTGGAGAAAGCACTGGGGGCAATCAAAGGTCACTGTATATTATTTTTAATTTTAATCCAATAGTATCAGTGTGTTTTACTTTGTTTCTACCTATACTTTTTGAATTTAGCGCCGCCCCGTCCATTCCACCCCCCTGCGTCGCGATGCTCGCAGGGAAGGGAGTCAGATGAACACAGTGCATTGGGCGGACATCCGGCCGCTGTAGACTGCGGGGATTCATCACTGGATTGCAGGGAAAAGGTAAGCTACCTCTTTCTGCATCCAGCAAGGCAAACCCGGGTGTGGCTCGGGGTTACCGATCATAGCTTAAAAATCTCACCCCGAGCCTCACTCCGGAATACCGCTAGGAGGGTTAAATTACCCTTTATCCTTCAGAAATGACACGTTGTGCAGGGACAGTTCTAAGCACGGGAAACATGCAATATTTTACAGGCATACTATACACCCCTCTTGGTATGAAATTTAAAGGAATATTTCACTTTTATTGTTTCACTTTAAGCATTATTAAAATCAATGCCCCCGAAAAAACTGCTGTTTTTTTAATATTATTTTTGCATTGATACATGTCCCCTGGGACAGGACCCAGGTCTCCAAACACTTTTTAGGACAATAACTTGCATATAAGCCTTTAAAATTAGCAGTTTAGATTTTCCCATAGACTTTTCCAGGGTGTTCTGCAGCTTTTCGAATTTCCCACGAACACCCCAAATTGTTCGCTGTTCGGCGAACAGGCAATGTTCGAGTCAAACATGAGTTTGACTCTAACTCGAAGCTCATCCCTAATGTGGACAGGTCCTAGACATCCTAATGTGATATGCCACACCACTGTTCCTGCATTGTTTGTGATGACATAAGCATGCATGACAATAGAAGAGGTACTGCTTAGTAGCATCACTCATGAATACAGTAACGGGGTGGGAGGAAGCTTGTAGGACAGAGGAAAGAAAATTCCCTTCTGCATGCCCTCAAGAACGTTATTTTAATGATCCAACAAAGTTCAGCTTTATAAAAAAAGACACCTGTTGTGTACAGAATGTGTATCATTGCAACCGTGATGAGGGCTGAGTTAAGGACTTCAATCAGACAAAGGGAGCAACAAAGCAAGCTGCTCTACTATACTGTCACTTTAGATAAACCATAGTGCTTTAAGAACATTAGATAAACTCTAGTGCTTTAAGAACATGAGATAAATTATAGTGCTTTGAGAACTTTAGATAAACTATAGTGCTTTGATAAACTCTAGTGCTTAAAGAATATTAGAACATTAGATAAACTATAGTGCTTTAAGAACATTAGATAAATTGTAGTGCTTTGATAAACTACTGTATAGTGCATTAAGAACATTAGATAAACTATAGTGGTTTAAGAACATTAGAACATTAGACTATAGTGCTTTAAGAATATTAGAACATTAGACAGACTATAGTGCTTTAAGTACATTAGATAAACTATAGTGCTTTGATAAACTATAGTAATTTGAGAACCTTCCTTCATAATGTATTAAATGTAAATTTGCAAAACACACTGTATGTAGAGCTTAAAACAACAGGTATAAATCATCAGTTTAAAGTGATATTAAAGCCTTGTTTTTTTTTTTTTTTTTAAATAACAAACATGTTATACTCACCTGCTCTGTAATGGATTTGCACAGAGCAGCCCTAATCCTACACCTTCATGCCCCCCCGCTGGCGCTCCTGGCCCCCACAGCATGCAGTTCGTGGGCACCCAAGCAAGTGCGCTCCCAAACCCACAGCTCTGTGTATCCATTCCAAATGGAGCCGTGGCTTGCCCTGCTCCCTCCATCTCCTGATTGGCTGACTGGTTGTGATTGACAGCAGCTGCCAAAAGCCAATCAAGTCCCCAGAGAGACAAGTCTTTCAGTGGTGGACCATCCATTTGTCTGGCCCCCTTCATGCAGGGCGCCAGACACATGGATTCCAATTATTTATTTTTATTTTTTTGAAGCACAAGATTAGAGCCAGAGGCTCTAATAGGCTTCAAAAAAGGGTGGGCAGAGTGAATATTCACTGTTTCTCCTCTCGGCCAAGCAGGAAGCGGATCACAAGACCCATCACCCGATTGGCCAAAAGGAGATCTGATTGGATTGGCCACCAGGAGGAGGAGGATGGAGATGCAGGGGAACCGAGAAAGCAGCCGAACACACCTGGGAGAGAATCTGCCCGCCGCCCGGAGCTCTGCCTGGCGAGATGGGCTAAGTGTGGGGCCCCACCTAACTGACCGACAAGGGGGTTGCGACATGTGGATTGTTTGCCTCCCCCCTTCAAAAAAAAAAAAACACCAGCCACCACTGGGCTCAGGTAAGGAATTAGGGGGGCTCGGGGGGCTGCTGCACACGGGAAGGTTTTTTACCTTCATGCATTGAGCATAGTTTTTCTTAAAGGGGTTGTAAAGAAAAAAAATCCCTAAATACCTTCCTTTACCTCATCCTTCAATTTTGATTTTAAATGTCCTTATTTCTGCTGAGAAATCCTCACTTACTGTTCTTCTGTCTGTAACTCCACACAGTAATGCAAGGCTTTCTCCCTGGTGTGGAGAAAGCCTCTTGAGGGGGGAGGGGGCGAGCAGGAGTGTCAGGACACTCTCTACTTTGCAGATAGAGAAAGGAGCTGTGTGTTAGTGGGCATCCTGACACTCCTGCTCGCCCCCTCCCCCCTCAAGAGGCGTTCTCCACACCAAGGAGAAAGCCTTGCATTACTGTGTGGAGTTACAGATAGAAGAACAGGAAGTGAGGATTCCTCAGAAGAAATAAGGACATTTAAAAGCAAAATGGAAGGATGAGGTAATTGAAGGAGGACTGCACTAAGGTCAAGGAAGCTATTTAGGGAACAGTTTTTTTTAGCTTCTAAACACCTTTAAACAACACTTTTCTGTTTTTCCCCACTGAAAAGGTGCTTTAACCTCGATTAACGATTAACAAGGAGTCCTGCTGAGAAGCACAAATTCAAGAGATGCTGTGCCTGAGGAGCAAACATTGCAAGGCAGCAATTTCAGTTTAAGAGTATGAGTGAGCAAGAAGAGGAAGGTATCCAAAGTTCAACTTATGATTTCTGGGAAAGAGATGGTTTGGAAATCCTTTATTACAGGGATGTCCAACCTGCGCTCCCAAGGCGGTTCCAAATGCGACCCAACACAAAATCGTAAACTTAAAAATTTAGATTTTTGGGGGAAGTTTTTGTAAAAATACATTTACAATTAGCGAAGAAAAAAAGTGACTGTGTCTTGTTACTGGACTTTCATACGTTTTTTTATCTTCCAAAAAAAAATCTCCAACACTTCACAATCACGCCTTATTCATGTCATCAGTTTTCGGCAGCACCTATATTTGTGAGCAACTTCTTCAAGGATGAAGCACACGAAGGGCAAAATTACAACCAAAATATCCGATGAGCACCTTGAGAATTCATTGAAAATTGCTACTACGTTCATCCAACCAGATATTGATAGTTTATCATAATCAATATCCAATATTGCACTCGTTTTATTTTGTCTTCTTTTACTTTTATAGCAATAAATATTACAAAAAAAAATAAGATTTATTACTCAGATAGGTACATTGGGCCAGATTCACAGAGCCGTAACTCCTGTCTAACTGGTGTTAGACCGGAGTACTTTCTAATTACGCGCATTTTTTCTCTAGTTTAAATCCTCAAACCATGAAGACGGCTTTGCGCTTCAATCCGACTGGTTTACGTGTTCGTACGCCTTCGGATCTACGCTGTAATAAAATTGCGGCTGCTGGGTGGACTTCCCGTCGTTTTCCGCGTCGGGGTATGCAAATGAGCTTTTGCCGTCGATCCCCGAAATTACGATCTTCAATCGCAATCTCTTAAGGCATCTTTAGTCATCTTTTCGCTGCGTAATGTTATACCAGCTTTTAGCTGGTCTAATATTAGACAGCCCATGTTAAGTATGGCCGTCGTTCCCGCGTCGAATTTCAACGTTTTCCGACGTCTTTTATTATTTTTTACGTAAGTCGTCCGGGAATAGGAATGTCCGTAAACGACGCTACTCAAAAAAAAAATGATGTGACGACGTTATTTCGCTCAAATGCACGGCAGGAAATTTCTTAACGGAGCATGCGCAGTTCGATCGCCGCGGGGATGCGCCTAATTTAAATGCTTCACGCCCCCTAATCGCGTGTTTCGATTACGCGGCGAGAAATAGACTACGCCGCCGTATCGTACGGGCAAAAATCTACCAGAATTCGTTGTAGAGCCTGGTAAAATACGGCTGCGTAGCGTATGTCGGATACGCTGCGCAAATGTACGTGTACCTGAATCTGGCCCATTATCTTTATCGGTGACTGTTACCTGGTAATCTGCCTGACTATTTTCTGTTCATCAGCTATCTTTATTGTTAGTGTACCCTATGTGTGGCCCAAGACAATTCCTCTCCCAAGGTGGCCCAGGAAGGTCAAATGGTTAGACACCCCTGTTTTATTCTATATGGTGTTTGTACAAAGGCCATGGTGACATAATTGTACCTGAGAAATATAAATCATTTGACACTGACCATGTTGTCTAAGAAAGTCAGGAATATCTCTTTAACCTTGAATCTATGTCCAAGTGATGACTTAGAGTTCAAGGTTGTGTATATAAGCGTATGTCAAGTGATGCATTTGTGTCACATGTTTGTAAACTTGTCTGTGAACCATAATCTGGGATTTGGTCCTTCTATTACGACTCTACTTCAAATGGCAAAGCTATAGATCAAGTGGTCCTGGTGCAAAGTGATGACAAACCCTTAACTACCTCTAACCCCATCCCCAAATTCCCTCTTTTTATTGTGTGCTTCATTTTTTCTTCTTCTACTATTTATTGTACCACAAACCCCTGACTTCCTTTTATTGGGCACCCCTCCCCCACTTCTGCCTAGAAATAAAACTTGCCGAACACACCAGGAGAGTTTAAAGTGATATTAAAGGTTTGCATTTTTAGATAACAAAAATATCATACTTACCTCCACTGTGCACCTTCTTTTGCACAGAGTGGCCCCAGTCCTCCTGTTCTGGGGTCCCACGGCAGCTCTCTAGGCTCCTCCCCACCTCAGATAACCCCCTCTGGGAAGCGCTCTCCCTAGAGGGTTACCTCATGGTTCTGCTCCCGAGTCCTGCATTTAGAGTCCATAGCCGCCGAGTACAGGACTCGGCCTGCCCCCCCAGTGCCTGCGTCATTAGATTTGATTGACAGCAACGTGAGCCAATGGCTGCGCTACTATCAATTTATCCCAAACTTTGCCCGAGCCAAGAAGCCCGGGCAAGAGCGCGTTCACGACAGGGGATGGTGATGAAAGAAGGAAAATGGACTGCCGCACTCCAGGAGAACTTCAAACGAAAAAGTAGTCTTTAATGTAAAACAGGAACAAATACATTCCAGGGCTCAGGTAAGTAAAACAGGGGGGCTGGAGGGCTTAAGGTGCATTAAGGTAAAAAACATGAACCTTTACAACCCCTTTAAATCATACTTTCGTAGGGCACAAGGACACTACATATTTGGGGAATATCATCGGGATACTATCTTAAGTACCCCAGTGCTGTGCATTGGTTGCATCAGGTTCATCAGGTTCATGTACAGATTGCAGTGGATCCTTGATAATAGTATGATAAAAAAAAAAAAACTACCGGTGTGTCTTGCAGTAGTACAATTTTATTTCAGGTATTTTTGGAAAGCAAAGTGTGATGGGAATGGCAAGCAGAAAAAAATAAACACATCAATAAAAACAATATAAATTAAACGTAAATGAGTACTATGTGCCAAAAGTACCAATACCTGGTTTTATGTTCATGGTATCACTGTGCTTGATTGGCCTGGAAACTCGCTTGACCTAAACCCTATAGAGAATCTGTGGGGTATTGTCAAAAGGAAGATGAGAGACACCAGACCCAACAATGCCGATGAGCTGAAGGTCGTTATCAAAGCAACCTGGGCTTTCATGACACCTCAGCAGTACAACAGACTGATCGCCTCCATGCAACGCCGCATTGATCCAGTAATTTGTGCAAAAGGAGCCCAGACCAACTATTGAGTGCATACTATATGGCAGTGGCCACCAACCCTGTTCTCAGGGCCCATTAACAGGCCAGGTTTGCAAGATAACTGAAATACATCACAGCTGATATCATTTGCTGCTCAGTGACTGCAGTATTCGGCACTGTTCCAATCGGTGCGACACCATTTTTGCGGCGCCTCACTGATTTGCAAAAGTAGTTCCTGCACTACTTTTGCCGATTTCAGGTGCGACTTCTATAGACATCTGTGTATGAAGCCACACAAATGTCTATCAAGTAGCACCTGAAATCATGCTGACCTTGCTACTTTGAAATCGCGCTACTTCAAGTAAAGTAGCACAATTTCAAAGTAGCATGAGTGTGAACCAGGGCTTCTAGTCTGCATCTCTCCAAGGTAATACATAAAACCTGGACTGTTAGTGGGCCCCGAGGAGAGGGTTGATGACCATTGCTATATGGTACATTTTCTTATATACCGAGTTTGGGGTTTTCACTACCTGTAAGCCATAATCATTAAAATTAAAAGAATGAAATGTGTGAAATATATTACTTAGTGTGTAATGTATCTATATAATTTTCATTTTTTGAATTGAATTACTGAAATAAATTAACTTTTTGATGATATTCAAATTTTTGGAGATGCACCTGTGTATGTCATTTAATTTAAATTGTTTTTATTATGAATGCCTGCCATATTGTATGTATGTATATATATATATATATATATATACAGTATATACACTGTACACACACACAGGTTTCTTTCCAGTTATTCTCTGTGCTATTTAGATGGTTACACAGATACAAGGGCTCTATCTTCTACAATGTGTGGACATTGCAGCACAGTCAAGAATTGACTGTAAATAACAGGTTTAAGTTTTATTTATCAAAAAAATTATAAAAGATTAAATCTAATTAATGTCCATAGAAAAGGACAAGCCAACAAACATTCAAAACAAAAATAACAAAAAAATCCAGCAAATTTCCATGTAAGTCAAGTAACGCTTATTAAACTATAATAGTAATAATAGTAGTAGTAATTATTGTGTACAGTGTGAACAAAGTTATTGTAAATCCATATTTGATGTCATGTTAATCTATAATGATATTAATTTTCTTGCTAGCCAAAATATATTGTCATGTATTTTCCCCTCACCTTGGTATTTTATTACAGATGACCTATGCGTGATTAAATGTCAGAATGAAATGGCATTTTGAGACTTGTCTCATCAATCTCATGAAATAATGCTACAATAAACACAATAAGTATCTTATCAAAGTATTATGGAAATGATCTATGGAGGTTTAAAACCGTTTTTTGTTTTTTTTTAGACATTAGAATAATGAACAGGTAGTAAAGGTTTCAGGTGAATTTTAATTTTCCTCAAACTTTGAACTCATACTGTGTTTATATGTGCTATGGAGGTAGTATGTACTAAATAGATGTATTATATAGAGATAGCTATCTATCTATCTATCTACCGTGTGAGATTAAAAAGTTGCAATGACTGTCATTTTATTGCCTAGAGGGGGCCTTCTAAAAAATCATATATAATGTTTAGGGGTTCTGAGTAAATTTCTAGCAAAAATATTATGATTTTTACATGTGGGAGAATAGGCCCGGTATGGAAGTGGTTAAACAAAAAGGAGGAGTAGAGAAGGCTTCCGAAGAGGAGGTTTGGCCTCTCTGTAATGTGCAAAGGTAAGTATAACATGTTTTTTATTAAAAAAAAATAATAATTGTTTGTCCCTTTAACCACTTCCCGACCGCCGCATGTACATATACGTCAGCAGAATGGCAGAATGCGGAGGTCGGTATTGCTGTGCGAGCGATCCGGGATGAGGGGGCGGCTGTTTGTTTTTGTCTGCCCCCTCCGGATCGCTCCCAGCGAATCAGCTCCCTCCCTGCTCTGCACTTCCTCTGCCTATGTAATGTAAACACAGGAAGGGGGAAGTGATGTCAGCTCTCCTCTCGGCGGTATTTTCAATCCGCCGAGGGGAGAGGAGACATCACAAGTGAGTCGCACCAACACTACACTGACACCACACACATAGGCACATAAACCCCTTCAGATCACCCCCCCCCCCAGCCCCCAATCACAGTGTCACTAATAGCAGTGATCATATATTTACTGATCACCGCATTTAGTGTCAGTGTGACAGTTAGTGTGACAGGCAGTTAGTGTTAGGTCCAGGGTAGCCCCTGTACCCCCCCTAATGAAGGTTTAACCCCTTAATCATCGCCCTAGTTACCCCCTATTGCCAGCGTCACTAAGCAATAGTTTTTCTGATCGCTGTATTAGTGTCGCTGTTGCCGCTATGAAGCTAGTTTTTTTTTATTGCGATTTTATTTTACTAAAGACATGTGGCTGAATACAGTTTGGCCTAAATGTTTGACTAAAATTTAGTTTATTCAATTTGTCTTATAACAAAAAGTAGAAAATATCATTTGTTTTAAAAAATGACGGTCTTTTTCGGTTTTTATCGCAAAAAATAAAAATCGCAGAGGAAATCAAATACCATCAAAAGAAAGCTCTATTTGTGGGAAGAAAAGGACGCACATTTTGTTTGGAAGCCATGTCGCACGACCGCGCAATTGTCTGTTAAAGCGACGCAGTGCCGAATTGTAAAAACGCCTTTGGGCATTTAGCAGCATGTTGGTCTGGGGCTTAAGTGGTTAAAATCAATGTTACTTGTTATTTTTGACTCCACGCATAGTAAGCAAATACATTGTAAATTTCATTATTTAAAATAAGTAACATAAAAAGCCAAACTGGTTGCCATAGACACCATAGATATGTCCTGAGACTTTGGAGGGTCAATGTAACTGATTAAAGATTATGGAAATGCATGTTATCTATTATTAAACTTAACCCTTCCAAAACAACTAAACCTCAATATTCCCTTGTTCCATGGACAGATAATCCTTTGTATCCTTACCTATGAAAGGTGATGTACCCACACACTGGACACTGCTAACACATCACACGAGTAGAGCATGCAAGGAATTATCCTCAGCAAATGCCTTTCATTTCTTCTAATACGTTGTAGTAAAAATCTTTGCCATAGCTGTGAATGTAATTATTTTTTAACAGTGGGAATGCGCCTACTGTGTAACCGCTGTAGTGGCCGCATTTGTACTACACCTTCTGTAATTTAGGTACATTTCATCGACAGACAAAATTAGTTTGAGACATTGGGTAACTGCAGCTATGTATGTGCTAAACTTTAATGTGCTAACATGAGGAGACTTGTGCTACTGCAGCAGCTTTATGGAGTGAAGAACAAGGAACTGGACTTTGCAGTTGCTTAGGGACAGGACAGCCCCTAATTGCTGATGAAGTCACGAGGCACGTGACGTAACGCCGTAGGGAAGTCGAGATCACGTGACACCCGCACTAGCCGGAGGCCAACAGAATACAGGCTGCGGAACGATCGCTCCGTCTCTCTATCTTTGATTTTGTTGGATTTTACATTTTGTTGGATTTTATCCTCGTTTTTCTTTTAATAAACCCACGTTGGTTCATACTAGGGTTGTCCCGATACCACTTTTTTAGGACCGAGTACAAGTACCGATACTTTTTTTCAAGTAGTCGCCGATACCGAATACCGATACTTTTTTTTTTTTAAATGTCACCCCCATATATGCAGCCATGTCACCCCCATATATGCAGCCATGTCACCCCCATATATGCAGCCATGTCAGCCCCATATATGCAGCCATGTCAGCCCCATATATCCAGCCATGTCAGCCCCATATATCCAGCTATGTCAGCCCCATATATTCAGCCATGTCAGCCCCATATATCCAGCCATGTCAGCCCCATATATCCAGCTATGTCAGCCCCATATATCCAGCTATGTCAGCCCCATATATGCAGCCATGTCAGCCCCATATATCCAGCTATGTCAGCCCCATATATCCAGCTATGTCAGCCCCATATATGCAGCTATGTCAGCCCCATATATGCAGCCAGTTCCCACATACCTGCATCCTGCATCGCTGCTGCCGCCGCTTAGTTAATACAGGCGGGGAAGATAACAGCTTTCATTTGAATAGCTGTATCGTTTCCTGCCGTGCCGCGTATAGACACTCCCCCTTGCTCGCGATCTGTCCAATCACGAGCAAGGGGGACTGTCTATGTGAGGCGCCGCGGGAAACGATACAGCTATTCAAATGAAAGCTGTTATCTTCCCCGCCTGTATTAACTAAGCGGCGGTGATGCGGCGATGTTGCGCGGCCGTTAGCAGGAGCGGCGGCGGTGATGATGGCGGCGGCAGCGGGGGGGCGAGTATTCTATTCTGGTATCGGGGGTATTTGCGGGAGTACAAGTACTCCCGCAAATACTCGGTATCGGTCCCGATACCGATACTGGTATCGGTATCGGGACAACCCTAGTTCATACCTACTTCACCATTGGGGATTCGTATTTCTTTTCCCATATCCACCACATTTACTCTGTGGACTGCTGAGCCTGGAACAGCACCATCACCTGGATACATCAGAGGGAATTCATCTGGGAAAGCGAGATCTCCATACCTGGATGAACCCCACTATATGCTCACATATAGCACCCTGAAGGTAAGGGAACTACAACACCTGTTGGGGATTTCCAGTACTGAACAGCATCTAGAGTGAAGTTTTTCATCATAGAATCATCCAGCCCATGAGCAGTTACCAGCCAAAGACTGCCCGGTGCAATTGTCCATAGCCCAGCACATCCCTCACTGGTGTAATAGGACTTCACCCTTGGTTTTTCAGTTGTGTTTGACACATGGAACCCTAATTTTGTATACATATATTTTGTATACATGAGTTTTTGTATACACATATAGCCATTAAGTGTTTTTCTTTGACATTCATGTATTGTGTACTTTTGTAGTGCTCACGCATCACTATCTGTAGCGCTTATCACTTATTTTACTGATTAGATCTTTGGTTATCTATATTCCATCATGTGTGAGGTGTTTAAATTGGAGACTGTGGGTGGCTATTTTTTGTTTAAAGGGCTCAGAATGCCCAGAAGTAAGAGCAAGCTGTAGTATCTTCAACAAAATGGTTGATTTACCCCTCAAGCACCTCACCATTATTGAACCAATATTGAGACATAATCAGCATAATCAGGAAACTCTGGAACAGCCATTCTAAATTAGGGTTCAATGGAACCCTAGGTTTTCTCTAGGTGTGCTTGATTGATCTCCTATCTGATGAGGCCCGCAAAGTTCTTGTACTTCACAAGTGTACACCCTAACCAGTGAATGGTGCCAGGATGGTTGCCTTTGGCAATGTAGAGGAACCTAAAGCATGCAAAATTGTAGTACATCAGCACAGAGGTCTTTGTCCATATTATAAACAATTTCATTTTTTTTTTAGCATTTTGGACCATATCTAGTAATTTTTAAAGCTAAGAGCAAACTGTTCCTAGCTTGATACATTTCTAGACATGGATCTTACTGTGTGAAATAGAACATGAACAGATACATTCTTTCAACAAGTGTAAGTAGCATTCTTTCCATCGACCACCAATGTAAGAGGCATTTTTATCCATTGGCTACCAATGCAGGGGCATTCTTCCCATTGTCCACCTATGTATTGGGCATTCTTCCAAATAACCCCCAAATAATTAATTTCAGCAGGGGTTCCCTGAAAATTATTTTAAGAGTTCCTCTAGGGTTGGGAAAGGCAGCTCTAGAAAATAACTTAGAATATGTAAAATTACATAGGCAGTTTACTAAGCTTGGGTCATGCCTCGATTGCGGGGCAGTACCATTTTAAACTTTTTGGAGATCTAGCGGGGTCTCTTTAAAGATCATCTGCAGGCAAAAAATAAAATGATTGTGTGACTTTTTTTTAATGCTATCCTGTAAATATAACCAGAAAAAAAAAAAAGCATTTCCTTTGCAAAGCTTTTACACAGCCTTAGTCATTAGCAGACATAGAGTGTCTGACAGCTAGCTGTCTAACAGTAACGTGTTTAACAACTACAGTGGATTGAAAAGAATTCTAACAATTTAATTTATGTTAGAATTATGCAACTGTAACCTCTAGAGAAAAGTGTCAAACGATAAACAATAATTTTCTCAAGACTGTTGTCATGGCATTGCGTGCGAAAAGTTTACCCTGTTAGATCTATGAACTAGTGTTGACAGAATTGAAAGCAAAATAAAGCAGTCATTTTATGACCTGTATACAATAAGATGCCTTAACTAGCACACAAATTAGTCTATTCACTGAAAGCTTGCAGCAATGTCTAGAGCCTAGTGTGTATTGCAGCTGGTCCGACAGAAGGTGTTCCATCAGGTTGAGGTCAGGACTCCGTGAAGGTCAGTCAATTTCCTCCACCCCACACTCGCTCATCCATGTCTTTATGGACCTTGCTTTGTGTACTGGTCATGTCGGAACAGGAAGGGGCCATCCCCAAACTGTTCCCACAAAGTTGGGAACATGAAATTGCCCAAAATGTCTTAGTATGCTGACCCCTTAAAGTGGTTGTAAACCCTTTACAACCACTTTATGCTACAGGTAAGCCTATATTAAGGCTTACCTGTAGCTACCCAGGATATCTCCTAAACCTGCATGGTTTAGGAGATATCCCCTGTCCTGTGCATGTGCCGTTGTCATTGGCACATGCGCACTGGAGCAACCTGAAACAATGGCACATATGTGCTTCAGTCCGTGTGCCGTTACCGGCAGGTCCCGCGTGCATGCGCGGGAGTGACATCATTATGGCTCTGGCCAATCACAGCGCCAGAGCCACAATACCTGGAAGTAAACCCCAGGAGAGATGTCGCTGCCGGAGGGGGGGACGAAGACCATTGCGGGGGCTTTGATCTCAGGTAAGTAATTCATAATGAGCTAGTATGCTATTGTATGCTAGTATGCTATGAGCTAGTTCATTATGCCTTTGTCTTACAGGGTTTTTTCTTTTTCTTTTTTTTTTACAACCACTTTTAGGCCTCGTACACATGAGGCAATCGATTTGTTCAAAACGGTCTGTCCGACCGATTTGAACAAATCTGTCTGCTGGCATTTTGGTTTGCTCGGGTGTACACACGAGCAAACCAAAATCCCCGCCAGCAGACAGCGCGCTGACGTGTCGGTGACGTGGCGGTGACGTTGACGCCGCCACGTCACCGCACCAGGAAGTAAAACACTTCCGCGCATGCGTCGAAATCATTTGGCGCGTGTGCGAGAAGACATGTCTGCTGGTTAGCATACTAACCAGCAGACATGTCGGGCGGACGGGTTCCCAGCCGACAGATTTCAAAGCATGCTTTGAAATCTGTCGGCTGGCCAAATCCGTCGGCTCGCCCGTACACACGGTCGAATCTGTTTGCTGGGACAGTCTAGCAGACCATTTCCAGCAGACAGATTTGATCGTGTGTACGAGGCCTAAGAGTTCACTTCACTGGAACTAAGGGACCAAGCCCAACCCCTGAAAAACAACCCCACACCATAATCTTCCCTACACCAAATGATTTGGACGAAGTGCACAGCCCAAGGTCCATAAAGACATGGATGACTGTGTTTGGGGTGGAGCAACTTGACTGGCCTGACCTCAACCCGATAGAACACCTTTGGGATGTCTCGTTCAATATCAGTGCCTGACCTAACAAATTGGCTTCTGGAAGAATGATCAAACATTCCCATAGACACACTCCTAAACCTTGTGGACAGCCTTCCCAGAAGAGTTGAAGCTGTTATAGCTACAAAGGGTGGGTCAACTCAATATTGACTGGGATGTCATTAAAGTTCATGTGCGTGTAAAGGCAGGCATCCTATACTTTTGACATTATAGTGTGTATATATAAGCTGGTCACATGTGCAATTATATGATAAAAAAAAAAGGTCATCTGCTATCACCATGTTTTACCTACAGTGGTGCTATAACTGGAAATCTCCAAAAATGTACATGAAGAGCCCCCTGTGTAGCAGTTAGGGACACATTTGCATTTCAAATGAGAGAAAAAAAGGAATTACAAAATGTTTTTCATATTCCTTAAGTCTGTATTTTGGACAGCCATCCAATTTTCTGCAATCAGTACCGCACGCGCCTTGCCCCAGAAATGTCATCTGAGATGTCTTGGAGAAAATCGCTCTGTTTTGTCAAATGAGGACTTAACAGCAAGACTAGTACCTAACTCAAATTAAATAGAGCTTGAAAACATTAATTAAAATATGCCTTTTTTTTTTCTTCCCCTATTGATTTGACGAGATCTCGGCTTTCACAGCCGCCTAAAAATAGAAAAACAAATGATACATTAATAGATATCATTATGAACTCTCCTCCTCAATGCAAATCTCCGGTGACACCATTTAGAAGAGATTTAAACTTTTATGAGTGGGACACATTCGGGTTCACGCAAAGGTCATTTACAGGCATTTACAAATCACTGCATATTTAATTAGCACAGCTCAATTTCTAATTAATACTTTATCTTAATGGATCTGGAAATAATACATTTCACCTACATTAGCTCTTAAATACTGTTCAGGAACACAATGGAGGTAATTACGCCCTCCATCCATTAAGCTGCGGCCAGCTCAGTCCCTTGAGGAACATAAGGCAGGCAGCTCCATGGCTGGTGGAATCTTATCGACAGATCTGCCTCTATGTGTCAAAGTGACCACCTCTGTTCACCCCTAGCATGAACAATCACCAGTCCTAGAGAGCAATCGTCCAATGAATATAGTTCCAATGTGATCTGGAAAATATGGTACATGACCAAAAGTCAATACATCCATCCAATTTAACCACTTCAGCCCCAAAAGGTTTTACCCCCTTAATGACAGGCCAATATTTCCGATACAGCACTACCGTTTAACTGACAATTAGGCGGTTGTGGGATGGTACACACAAACAAAATGTATGTTATTTTTTCCCACAAATAGAGCTTCACTAAATTTTTACGTAACATTTTCGCTTTTCAAATACTTATAGGCATACCCCACTTTTAGGTACACAATGGGGTTTATTTACTAAATCTGGAAAGCGGAAAATCAGGCTCACTTCTGCATAAAAAACAATGAGCTTCCAGATTTTATTACTAAAGCTTAATTGAACAAGCTGGGGTTAGAAGCTCATTGGTTTTTATGCAGAAGTGAGCCTGATTTTGCACTTTCCAGATTTAGTAAATAAACCCCATTGTGTACTTAAAAGTGGGATATGCCTGTATTTTTCTTCTAAAAAAACCCTTGAGGGATCTTCCATTCAATTTTATAAATTGGGGAGTGCAGCACCTACAACTCATGTTTATGTGTTATTCATTCTATTTGATTACCTCTTCTTTTGAATTTTTTTGCGCTATAAAAAAAAAAAAAAACAATTATTAAAAAAAATTACCGTATTTATCGGCATATAACACACACTTGTTTCCCCTTAAAATCAGGGGGAAATCGTGGGTGCGTGTTATACGCCGATCCCTGCCGGAAAAGGAGCGAGCACTGCTGAATGACATAGAGCCGCAATCACCTGTTTACCCGGCGCTCCATCACGCACAGCCACGCCTCCTGGTTCCGCATTGGCCCACTGTTCTGTCTATCATATGAGCAGGGCCTGGAGGCGTGGCTGTGAGTGACGGAGCGCCGGGTACACAGGAGATAGCGGCTCTGTAATTCAGTGGCTCTCGCTCCTCCTCTTTCCTCGGTTACCCACAAATGTACACAAGGAAACGCTCCTCAATACTTAAGCAAGAAAATAAATCCCTACATCACCAATCGCGTGCTCCGGGCCAACCAACCAAAACCTCCTCCAAACACCCAAGACCCGCTACAAATCCAAGGGAGAACACAGATTTGCAGTCCAAGGACCCTGACTTTGGAATGCACTACCTACGACCATCCACCTGGAAGAAAACCATCGCTTAGGAAAAAACAAAAGACTCACCTCTTCTGAAGGATCAGGACGACACTAGATGCAAAGCACCTTGAGGCGATTAAGTTTGCATTTGCTGCGCTATACAAGTTACTCACTCACTCAGACAGCAGGGATAATCTGACACTGGCGAGGCTGCAATGATGGCAGGTCAGTGTTTCCAAGATATGACCACCATTGTTATAATTTTACTATTGCATGGATAGAGCAGACACCAGCTATTTATAAATCCAAGCATAATCTTCAATTCTCTGTCCTGCTCCCATTGTATTGGAGGCTCCTTTCAGCTTTGGTGATAGGGTGAAAGAGAGACAGGGAAGAGAGTTTTAAAGTTTCTCAACCTTATTTCATAAGTTATAGGATGGAAAGTAGAAGATAGAAACAATTCAGGGTGTTTGCAGAGGCTGATATACAGAAATACACTGCACACTCATCTGATCCATTGCTGCCCTCACCCTTTCTAGAGTTAGCATAGGATAATATGGGAATATTTTTTCGGGGGCTTCAAAGTTCTAAGGTCTTTATTTAAAATGTTTTTTTTTTCTTAAACTTCCCTCCTAAAATTGGGGTGCGTGTTATACGCATGTGCGTGTTATACGCCGATAAATCACACCAAGGCATTTTTAGTGCTTTTTGCAGATTTGCACTACAGAACGTGTTCCATAGGAAACCATGTTAAATGGATTGTAGTGCATACCTGCAAAATGCAAAAAAAAAAAAACACTAAAAATGCATAAGAGTGAACCTAGCATAATACATATCCAAAAAAAACAAAAACAAATGTATTCATCAGTTTAGGCCAATATGTATTCTTCTACATATTTTTGGTAAAAAAATAAGCGTATATTGGCCCAGATTCACGTACATCGGCGCATTATTGGACCGGCGTAGCGCACCGCCTTTACGTTAGACTTGCGCTATCTAGCCGCGTAATCCCCCGATTCACGTAGCTTTTGTGCAGGAAATTGCGCAAGCGTAAGGTTTTTCCAGAGGCGTAATGAGGAGTAATACAAATTGGGAAGGACGTGGGCGTGTTACATTGAAATGAGCCGTGACCCCATGCAAATGAAGGGCCGGCCGGCTCGCGCATGCGTGCTTGAAGGAGACCATGGTCAGCTCCGCTGTGCGCATGCTCACAACTCGGGAGCGGCGCAATCAGTGAAATTGGAAATGGACTAGGGCAACTTTGTGAACTACGCAGACAGCATAAATAGACAGACACAAATGCACTTCCTTTGCAAAAGTACATCCCTTTGTATCCCTCCCTCTACAGCAAGGTGCTTTTGTTTGTTTGTGACGTGTCTTTGAGATATTTGGGGACTGTTTTGCAGAGTGATTTTTGTCTTTTATGTGTTTTCTTTGTTGTTATTTTGTTTAAATTATATTTTTGCTGGGCATTTTTTTTTTTTGCTCGTCATTTATTTAATTTTTTGGGTTCTGTTTGTGTATGATTTTGGAATGTGGGGTTGATATTCCTGCGGGAAAAGGGGTGTCACCCTCATTTGTGGTGGAGAAGTGATCCCCAGGTCTGTGTGAATGGTGTATGAATGTACAGTGACATAATTGGAGCTGTGGCATGGCGTTGCAGCTCACAAGTCCTGCATGGTGGACTGGTGCCAATCCAATGTGATGACGATGTGGTGTGTGTGTGCTAGGGACCACAGTGGTGTGCATGCATGCATTCTCATTGTGCCATGATTAATGTGTGTGTTTAACGTGCAAAGATGCATAATGTGAGCTGGCATGAGATGGGGTCATGAGATGGGGTACCAGTGCATATGCAGAGTCACCTTGAAGGGAAAAGACAGGAGGATGTTAGTCATGCATGTGCCACTTGTGAGGTGTGCATCACGGGAGGGGATAGTCATGCCTGCCACCCATGTCACTCACCAACCAGCCAGCTGTCCCCATACATGTTCTGTTCGAAATCTGTGGGGATGGGGCTCTGATTGTATATGTAGCTGTCATGGGTGTCATGGGTGGTGCCATGTGTTGGGCTGCTGATGTCCTCCTGCAAGGTTGTGGTAATTCCAGGATGGCATGAGGGGTGAATCTGAAGATGCGAGACACCTCAGAATCACTCATGCCAAAGATGTCTATGCGTGTGTGATATATCAAGTGAAGAGTGAGGGGCTTGTATCAGATAAGAATATTGTATTAGATTAGATTAAATTGTAAATTTTATATAAGCAAATAAAAACAAAAAAAAAAACATCTCCCGTGCCCTCCTTAGTGCCATCCTCCGTGCCCTCCTCCTTCTTTGTTCATCTAAAGTCAGTAGTATAGCTATGTGCGACGATGCCCCTGGCATGTTGGCATACAGATTGTTGAGCAACACGTGTGACTGCTGAGCTGCTCACTAACAGTGTTGCTTTATCTGACAAGTAGACTTTTTTTCTTTTTTTAGACCAGCTTTTATCAGCTCTAATTTTAGACAGGACATTTTGCTGTTGCGCACACTGCGTCGCTTGCGCTGCCCCAACGTTGTTTTGTGGATCCCCGTAAATCCCTCATTAGCATATTTGACTAGCAAATCAATGGTGTGTCTATCGCACTTTTGCGCGGACGGATGCGCCAGTCTAACGAAATTACGCGGGACAAAAAAAAAACGTTTTTTTGCGTATCTCGTTCTGGGGATGCCGCGCAACGAAACGCACGCGCACATTTAGACTTACGCACGCGCATCTCCTGTTGCGCAGGCGTAATCGCTCTGTGAATCTGGGCCATTGATTGGTTTGTGCAAAAGTTGTAGCGTCTACAAAATAGTGGATAGATTTAGTTTTTTTTTTACTGGTTATGGCAGCAATTTTTTGCGGAACTGTTACATCGCGGTGGACAAATCTGACCAAATCTGCGGTGGACAAATCTGACACTTTTTGGGGGCCATTGACACCAATACAGTGATCAGTGCTAAAAAAATGCACTGATCAATGTATAAATGGCAGTGATAGGGAAAGGGTTAACACTAGGGGTGGTCAAAGGGTTAACTGTGTTCCCTCAGTGTGTGTTCTAACTGCGTGGGGGATGGGCTCACTGGGACAACACAGAGATTGCTATTTCTGATTACTAGGTACAGCCAATCTCAGTGTTGTCCCCTGTCAGAATGTATTTACATAAGCAGATCCCCGTTCTGCCTCTGCGGATATTGAGTCTGTTGGACCCATGCGCAAGCTCCCCTGGCGTTCAATGGGCACACCCACATTATCTCATGCATGAATCTAACATGGGAGTAGACGTGTGATTTGTTTCATTCCTAATCTAAATGCAGATTAAAGTTTGGTTATTCAGGGATTGGCATGTATTTGAATCTCCGAATCACAATAGAAATTGATTTAAAAGAATCAGATAAGGAAACAACACCATTTATTCATATTCATTTTGTACCTTTTGTTTATGTTTGAAGCACCTGTAAAATGTAGAGATTTAACAAATGATCCAAATAGATTCAGATCCATTTAGCTTTGACGTTGCCTTAACATTTTTATTATTATTAAAAATTCACTACATATGAAATGGAAACATATTGCAATAAATACAAGCAAAGGTATAAAAGTGAAATAAGATGATTCTTACTTATTGTGCTTGGATTCGATGGAGGTGGATCCATCAGAATCTCCAAATCATAATCAGAAAATACTCCCTCAGTGTGTTCTAACTGTATGGGGATAGGATTGATTAGGAGAGGAGACATATCGTTGTTGCTACTTAGTAGAAACAAACAATATGGCTCCTCTTCCCTGAAAGCACAGGGATTGTTTATGTTTACACACATAAATCTCCTCGTACACGTGATTGCACGTGGCCGGCGGCAATCATGCCCGCTGGCTATACGTATCTGGTCCCCCACCGTGCAACCCACACATGCACGCCCTCTGGTGGCCACTAAAGGGAAGGATGTACCCATATGGGATTCTACTGCAGTATATCTACATAACATGGTTGGGAACCTGTTAAATGACAAACTATGCACAAATACACTGTTTCAAAAACTTTAACAGTCATACATTTACCTTAGGCTGATCATTTATTCATTCATTCATCATGTTCTCATGTAATACAAACAACTGAAAAAAACTGAAAAAAAATCTTTAGTTTCCCTTCAATGAAAGAAACCCAGGCTCCCCTTAATACTATGAAAATATCTTGCCTGTTACAGTGTAATGTATATTAAACTTGCCTAACAGCTGGTCAGATTGACAGGCTGTTTTGTTGGAACAATAGTCTCCATGAGCAAAACCCCTTCATCCTGCTGGCATCACTGGATTGCCATTTGTCAAATCAAGTGTGCAGTCAATTCAGCCTTTGTTTTGTTAATGTCTCATGTCAGAGCGCTGCCATGCATGACTGCCACACAAGACTGGAGCATACCACTAAGATCTCCCTGATTAATTTCAGCAATGCCAGTTAATCCTGAAGCCGGGGCTTTTAAGGTGGAAATTTCATTTGAACTGGGCCAGCTTGTTCTGAGTGACAAAATGCATTATCTAAAAAGGGAGAACTATTAATTGCACTACACTGGATATCAGAGCCCAGAAACCAGGGCTACTGGTTCTTAACATAGGCCTATTTGATGCCAAAAATAAGGCCACTTGCCTCTGACCCCAAACCTTAACCTTTTCTTTGTCATGTGATCTGTGATAGTCCATCACCATCTTCTCCACCAGATATTCAGTCCAACAAAACTATTCCTCTATAACATCATTATATAGAATACAGAACCAGTGGTCCTGCATTGTAGACAAGAAGGTCACTGGCCCTCCCATATTTCAGGATAAGTATTCTTCGACTTGAAATCTCTCTTATGCTATGTAAACATGTGCATTTTCGTCCGAAAATCAGTTTTTTTCGTTATCGTTTTAACAAACGATAACGAAAGCACAAGAAACGAAAACCGAGATCCGACATAAAAAATGCTTTATTTTCGTTTTTGTTGCTGTAAAAATTCGATATAGAGAGATTCGACATTATAGAGAAAATATTTGACATTATAGAAATAATAGATTCAGCATTACAGAGAATAGATTTCAATTTATGAGAAAATAGATTCAACATTATTACTAGTCATACAACATTAGAATTCTTGTAGGCGGAATATTCGAACGGAAATATACGATTCGACGTAAAGATTCGGCGTTCCATCGAATATTCTTATGACCATTCGACAGAACCCAAGTATTATTGGATTTTCGGACGAAAGCGATTCCCCAACGAAAAACGAAATAAATCAAAACGATTTTTGGGAGTAACTAAATACATTTATTTTCCAAACGAAAACGAAAAAACGAAACAAAATTTTCCAGTCTGCACATGTCTAATGCTACGAACATGTTCTATATCTAAACTCCGATGGAATTCATTGGAATTTCCGATGAAAAAACTCAGATGGAAAAAGTCCATCTGACTTTTTCCATCGGAAATTCTGATTGTGCATGCATTTATCTTTTGCTATCCTTTTAGAAGGGAGGGCTGGCCTTGTGTGTAGATGTGGAAGCACCTGCCTCTTAACAATGAAGGATGCTATTCAGAAGGAACTAGAAGTATGGGTGTCCGCAGAAGTTTTTTCAGGGGGGGGGGCATCATTTTAAGGTCACCCATGGTCACCTTTTGACAATGTCATGAAGGGGAGGGGCTTAGGCATGACTCAAATATACTTATTTTTAAAGGGGAAACGGCAGACTTTATTTCAGGCGTGTGCTATGTACAGGGTGCAGATTCCAGTCGTGTGCTATGTACAGGGTGCAGATTCCAGTCGTGTGCTATGTACAGGGTGCAGATTCCAGTCGTGTGCTATGTACAGGGTGCAGATTCCAGTCGTGTGCTATGTACAGAGTACAGATTCCAGTCATGTGCTATGCCAGTATGCATTGGGCGGCTGTAGATAACCTGCCCCCTCCTCTGTTGTATAATGAAGAGCTGGGCAAAACCTGTGCACCCTGATCATTCTCAGCACTCTCGCAGGATTACACTGTGCCCAGGAAATACAATGACATAAACGTGACACATTGATCTACAGACAGATGGCACACAGACGAGTTGTCTTCTTACTACCACCTTTTAGTTTCTTGAATTCAGTGATATTATCACATGATATAAATGATATATGTTTGCTGGACGTGACACTTTTATGATGCATTGCATGATATGACAGCCTAATGAATACTGATTTAGAACGTAACAAATGAGATTATGTTAAAGAAATGCATGAAGCATAAAACAAATCTCCCTTTAAATTGCACAACAGCAGGACGCACGTTGGCGAAATTCTCCATTTGTAAAATCGATGAAAGTCAAATTTTTTTTTTTTTGTGCAAAAATAATAAGCTGAATGTGTTTGAAGCCCATACATAGTGCACAGGAATAGGAAATATAAGGAGGTTGCATACAGTCACAGTGGAACAGGGGAGATAACAATACCAAGTAAAACATCAAATAAGGACCAGGAACACACAATGACTTTGTTCTTGTAATACTGGGAATAGTGAGTAATGGAGACATGATTAACTGTAATGCCAGTGTGAAGCCCAGCTCAAAGAAGAATTATATCTCTTTAGTGTTTTAGGGAGAGATTAGCAAAGCTGTGAAGGTTGACGCATCTCTCAAACCCATATAAGGCCGCGTACACACGATCAGTCCATCCGATGAGAATGGTCCGGGGACGTAAAACACAACGACGTGCTGAAAAAAACGAAGTTCAATGCTTCCAAGCATGCGTCGACTTGATTCTGAGAATGCGCGGGTTTTGAACCAATGCTTTTGTGTACTAACCATCGGTTTGGAGCGATCGGTCAGCGGGCCATCAGGTCAATTTTAATTTTGGTCCGAAGGACAAAAGACCGATGGGCCGTACACACGGTCGGTTTGGAACGATGAAACTGAACTTCGGGCCGTTTTCATCGGTTTGGACCGATCGTGTGTACGCGGCCTTAGAGTAACCATATACAGGCAATAATTATCTTCTGATCTAGGGAAATATGGATATCCTATATGACTACCTGTCTGTGTATGGTATATGTTTGGTAAGATTAGAATACTATATAATGGGAAGACTTCTAATTGGTGCAAAGCTCACAACTGCCCCTCAATTCGAGGGACTGTGCCTCTTTCGGTGTCCATCTTTCCTTTTTCTTTTCTTTCCCTCAGTTTGGTTTGATGTGTAGACCTTTATAAGTCTCTTGTGAAGAGGCAAATTAACCACTTCAATACCGGGCACCTTCCTGCCCAAACCAATTTTCAGCTTTCAGTGCTGGCATATTTTGAATGACAGTTGCGCAGTCATGGAACACTGTACCCAAATAACAATTTTTATATTTTTCCCCCCACAACTACAGCTTTCTTTTGGTGGTATTTAATAGACATGTGCATTTTTGTCCGAATTTCTGGTATTTTCGTTATCGTTTTAACAAACGATAACAAAAGCACAGAAAAAAACAAAAGATCCGACATAAACAAATGCTTTATTTTTGTTTTCGTTGCGGTCGAATGTTCCTAACCTTTTAATCTATTAGTCCAATATTATTCTACACAGAGAGAAAAGATTCGACATTATAGAGACATGAAGAAGAGTCAACATAGAGAGAAAATATTCGACATAGAGAGACATAAACTGTCAAATCTTCTTTTTTTTTTTTTTTTTCTTAGAACATTCGACAGACACCATAAGCCTTTCAATGACAGATTGGACCTTAAAGGATCACTAAAGGAAAACATTTTTTTTGCTGAAATGACTGTTTACAGGGTATAGAGACATAAAAGTTGACTGATTCCTTAATAAAAATCAATCATATAATATGCCTCTATTTTGGTTTTGTGTTTAAGTAGAGAGAGAGAGACAGAACAAAAACAAACAAATCCAGGGCAGTGTTTTGTTTTTAAATTGAATCCCAGGGCAGTGTTTGGTTTTTAAAATGAATCTGATTGGTTCTGAGGAGTTTTAGACACACAGCTTGGACCACAGTGAAAAGATGCCATGAGATTTTTCATATGGAGCCAGACAAGCAGGAAGTGTGGAGATCAGAGCAGAATTTCAGCAACTTCAAAGCAAAAACGAATAATGAGAACATGAAAACAGCACTGCATTAAGGTAAAGGAAGCTATTTAGCTAAAAAAAATAAAAATCCTTTAGTGATCCTTTAATTTGGATTTTCGGATTTTTACGAAAAACAAAATAAATAAAAGCGAATTTCGAGAGTAACTAAATAAATTTATTTTTCGGACGAAAACAAAATTATGAAACAAAATATTTCAGTGTGCACAGTATTTAATCACTGGTGTTTTTTTTTGTTTTTTTTTGATAAACAAATAAAAAAAGACTCAAGCATTTTGAAAAAAAAATATATATCTTTGTTTCTGTTTTGTAAATAAGTAATCTTTTTCCTTCACTGATGGGCACTGATGATAAGGCCCCTTTCACATGGACGGCTGTTTCGCCGCAGTTAAAGCATGTAAAATGTTTTGTGAAATTCAAGGCTCCAGGCACTGTGACTAGCTGCATTTGTACATTGCGATTACATGCGTTAACGTGCGGTTACATGCGGCCGTGTTTAGCTGCGGTAGTCATTCCCATAGCAACCCTTTTTATTTTTTTTGAGATTATGATGTGCTTCCTGTTGTATTTTTTTTCTCACGCTGCTATCTGCAGTTGACAAAAAAGACTGATTACCTGCGGTTATGTGCATATAGCTGCTCTACATCGCACCTTGACGCATTCAAATCAATTTTTTCTATTCGCACCAAACCGCATGTAACAAAATCGCAAAATCGATGTGTGTGAATGGGGCCATAGGAAAGCTTTGTGTGCTTTTAGTTGCGGTAGAAAACTAGAAAATCTGCAGCTAAAAGCACCAATTTATCCGTCCGTGTGAAAGGGGCCTAAGGCACAAATATGCAGCACTGATATGTAGCACTGATGGGCACTAATAGGTAGCCCTGATGGACACTGATAGGTGGCACTTATGGGCACTGATAGACAGCACTGATGGGCAATTATAGATGGCACTAATAGGCAGCACTGATGAGACAGCACTGACAGGCATTACTGATGGACTCAAATTGCCATTCCTGGTGGGCACGGATTGCCATCGCTGGTGGGCACTGATTAGCATTACTGAAAAGGGCAATGATTGCCATCCCTAGTGGGCATGGGTTTGGATCCCTGGTGGGCACAGGTTGGCATCCCTGGTGGGCACCAGTTGGCACTTGTGGGCATTCCTAAAGGGCCTGCACTGATAATCAATGCACTAATTATCACGGCAGACCCCCCTGTCAGGATGACCCGCTGATTGGCTCTCCTCTACTCGCGCCTTGTCATTGCGGATAGAGGAAAGACCGATAAACGTCACTTTACTGATTACCATGTGATCAGCTGTCATTGGACACAGCTAATCACATGGTCAAGAGCCTACATCATAGGCTCTTTACCAAGATCAGAGATGCGGTGTGTCACAGCGACACACCAAACTACCGATCGCCACTCTACATGCCCTCGTGGGAGCGTGCAAGCGGCTTATCCTGCTCGACGCCATATGATGCCCAGTCAGGATAACGGATCCCAGCTTTTTACAATACGGCGGGCGGGAAGTGGTTAAGGAGGGATATGATCACCATAGATCAGTGGTGGGCCACCAGGGTCAGCAAGGCCTTTTCTGCTGCTCTAAACTATTATAATCATTGACTTACTTTTTACTATATTTTCTCCATAAATATATTATTGCCAATAGTCTATTCTCTTCATTTCATAGATTTTTCTCTTGGTTTCACTGCTTCCAGTACTGTTAGAGATTTTAGCCAATCATACGTCAGCCATGATTGCCATGTATTGCCATCTTCAAAGAAATCTGCCTTAAGGCCTTCAGAATGAACAGTGCAGGCGCCTCTGGCTTACAGTAAATGGCAATGAAACTTTAACCACTTGAAGTCAGGCCTATTTTGACATTTTACATGTATATATATATATATATATATATTTTTTTTTTTTTTTTTAGCAGAGGCCCTAGAGAATAAAATGAAATGTATTATATCACACATTATTGGATTGGTTTCTATGCAGAGCTGCACCAGATTTTGCACTCCTCAATTTTAGTAAATCAACCCCTGTGTGTTTAGTATCACTTTACAGCAGCTGTTTTTGGCTTCAAGCGTTTTTTTTTCTGCAGCCAGTAAACTCCATGCACACATAGGCTGTTATCAGCATTTTTTGTCAGGGGTGTTTTCTGCCGTCATTTTTACAGCGATCAGTGCTATAAAAATGCACTGATTACTGTGTAAATGACACTGGCAGGAAAGGGGTTAACCACTAGGGGCCAAGGAAGGGGTTAAGTGTATTCTAGGGAGTGATTCTAACTGTGTGGGGGCTGGGCTACCAGTAACATGACATTGATCACTGCCCCCGATGACAGGGAGGAGTAGATCAGTGTCATGTCACAAGGCAGAACAGGGAAATTGTTTACACAGGCATCCCCCTTGTTCTGCAGCTCCGTGACACGATCGCGGCACACCGGGGGATATCAAGTCTGCGGGTCTCATGGACACAGTCACAGAGCTAGCGGCAGTAAGCGACAAATTCAAAGGGAAGTACATGTACACCCATTTGCCTGCCTATGCCATTCTGCCGACGTAAATGTTCGTGCGGCAGTCCTTAAGTGTTTAAGCTACTGGTATTTTTTTAGGGCTGTGGAAATTAAAGATTAATTCCTTGATTAATCGTAAATATTTTTGATCTATCAAAATTATTTTGATCGGTACTAGTGGTGCAATGGATCGTAAATGATCCATGATCCGAACGGGGTCACCATATGCGAATCGGCACACCACGTGATCCGCGGAGCTCCGCTGCTGCCTCGGCCATAGGAAAGGCCGCAGCTTCACCCTAGCTCCCGGGGTGGCGGCCATCTTGGTCCACCCGGTGGCGGCCTAGGTGAGCCTAGAGCGGCACGTTGACGCCATCACCACACTTCTCTGGTAAGACTAAGCAAGCACTAATCTTCCTATACAGTGGGGAAGATGTGGACCTTATTACAGTGGGGGAGATGTCTGTGGATTACAGTGGGGGAGATGTCTGTGGATTACAGTGGGGGAGATGTATGTGGATATTACAGTGGGGAGATGTCTGTGGATATTACAGTGGGGGAGATGTTTGTAGATATTACAGTGGGGGAGATGTCTGTGGATATTACAGTGGGGAGATGTCTGTGGATTACAGTGGGGGAGATGTCTGTGGATATTACAGTGGGGAGATGTCTGTGGATATTATGCCGCATACACACGATCACTTTATGTTATGAAAAAAAAACAACGTTTTCTGTGAAGTAAAAAACGACGTTTTTAAAACTTCACTTTTCAAAGACGATGTTGCCTACACACCAACGTTTTTTCACAAAAAGCGAGGTTACGTTCACCACTCTTTTCCATTGAAGCTCGCTTCGCAACTAGCTTCTGGGCATGCGCGGGTTGAAAAACGTTGTTTTAAACAAAGTTTTTTGCTACACACGTTTTGAAAAACGACACATAAAATTGAAGCATGCTTCAATGTTTTTTTGTCGTTTTTTACAAGACATAAAACAACGTTTTCCCCTACACACGGTCAATGAAATTGACGTTTTTTAAAACATTTTTTTTCATCACATAAAGTGATCGTGTGTACGTGGCATTACAGTGGGGAGATGTCTGTGGATATTACAGTGGGGAGATGTCTGTGGATATTACAGTGGTGAGATGTCTGTGGATATTACAGTGGGAGATGTCTGTGGATATTACAGTGGGGGAGATGTCTGTGAATATTACAGTGGGGGAGATGTCTGTGGATATTACAGTGGGGGAGATGTCTGTGGATATTACAGTGGGGGAGATGTCTGTGGATATTACAGTGGGGGAGATGTCTGTGGATATTACAGTGGGGAGATGTCTGTGGATATTACAGTGGGGAGATGTCTGTGGATATTACAGTGGGGGAGATGTCTGTGGATATTACAGTGGGGGAGATGTCTGTGAATATTACAGTGGGGGAGATGTCTGTGGATATTACAGTGGGGGAGATGTCTGTGGATATTACAGTGGGGGAGATGTCTGTGGATATTACAGTAGGGAGATGTCTGTGGATATTACAGTGGGGAGATGTCTGTGGATATTACAGTGGGGGAGATGTCTGTGGATATTACAGTGGGGAGATGTCTGTGGATATTACAATGGGGGAGATGTCTGTGGATATTACAGTGGGGAGATGTCTGTGGATATTACAGTGGGGAGATGTCTGTGGATATTACAGTGGGGGAGATGTCTGTGGATATTACAGTGGGGAGATGTCTGTGGATATTACAGTGGGGGGAGATGCCTGTGGATATTACAGTGGGGAGATGTCTGTGTATTACAGTGGGGAGATGTCTGTGGACGTTACAGTGGAGGGGGAGATGTCTGTGGACGTTACAGTGGAGGGGGAGATGTCTGTGGATATTACAGTGGGGGGGGGGAGATGTCTGTGGATATTATAATGGGGAGATGTCTGTGGATATTGCAGTGGGGGGATGTCTGTGGATATTACAATGGGGGGAGATGTCTGTGGATATTACAGTGGGGGAGATGTCTGTGGATATTACAGTGGGGAGATGTCTGTGGATTTTACAGTGGGGGAGTTGTCTGTGTATATTACAGTGGGGGGAGATGTCTGTGGATGTTACAGTGGGGGGGGGGAGATGTCTGTGGATATTACAGTGGGGGAGATGTCTGTGGATTACAGTGGGGAGATGTCTGTGGACGTTACAGTGGAGGGGGAGATGTCTGTGGATATTACAGTGGGGGGGGAGATGTCTGTGGATATTATAATGGGGAGATGTCTGTGGATATTGCAGTGGGGGGATGTCTGTGGATATTACAATGGGGGGAGATGTCTGTGGATATTACAGTGGGGGAGATGTCTGTGGATATTACAGTGGGGAGATGTCTGTGGATTTTACAGTGGGGGAGTTGTCTGTGTATATTACAGTGGGGGGAGATGTCTGTGGATGTTACAGTGGGGGGGGGGGAGATGTCTGTGGATATTACAGTGGGGAGATGTCTGTGGATTACAGTGGGGGAGATGTCTGTGGATATTACAGTGGGGAGATGTCTGTGGATATTATGCCGCATACACACGATCACTTTATGTTATGAAAAAAAAACAACGTTTTCTGTGAAGTAAAAAACGACGTTTTTAAAACTTCACTTTTCAAAGACGATGTTGCCTACACACCAACGTTTTTTCACAAAAAGCGAGGTTACGTTCACCACTCTTTTCCATTGAAGCTCGCTTCGCAACTAGCTTCTGGGCATGCGCGGGTTGAAAAACGTTGTTTTAAACAAAGTTTTTTGCTACACACAGTGATTTTTTGTGAAACAAAAAACGACGTTTTGAAAAACGACACATAAAATTGAAGCATGCTTCAATGTTTTTTTGTCGTTTTTTACAAGACATAAAACAACGTTTTCCCCTACACACGGTCAATGAAATTGACGTTTTTTAAAACATTTTTTTTCATCACATAAAGTGATCGTGTGTACGTGGCATTACAGTGGGGAGATGTCTGTGGATATTACAGTGGGGAGATGTCTGTGGATATTACAGTGGTGAGATGTCTGTGGATATTACAGTGGGAGATGTCTGTGGATATTACAGTGGGGGAGATGTCTGTGAATATTACAGTGGGGGAGATGTCTGTGGATATTACAGTGGGGGAGATGTCTGTGGATATTACAGTGGGGGAGATGTCTGTGGATATTACAGTGGGGGAGATGTCTGTGGATATTACAGTGGGGAGATGTCTGTGGATATTACAGTGGGGAGATGTCTGTGGATATTACAGTGGGGAGATGTCTGTGGATATTACAGTGGGGGAGATGTCTGTGGATTACAGTGGGGGAGATGTCTGTGGATATTACAGTGGGGGAGATGTCTGTGAATATTACAGTGGGGGAGATGTCTGTGGATATTACAGTGGGGGAGATGTCTGTGGATATTACAGTAGGGAGATGTCTGTGGATATTACAGTGGGGAGATGTCTGTGGATATTACAGTGGGGGAGATGTCTGTGGATATTACAGTGGGGAGATGTCTGTGGATATTACAATGGGGGAGATGTCTGTGGATATTACAGTGGGGAGATGTCTGTGGATATTACAGTGGGGAGATGTCTGTGGATATTACAGTGGGGGAGATGTCTGTGGATATTACAGTGGGGAGATGTCTGTGGATATTACAGTGGGGGGAGATGCCTGTGGATATTACAGTGGGGAGATGTCTGTGTATTACAGTGGGGAGATGTCTGTGGACGTTACAGTGGAGGGGGAGATGTCTGTGGACGTTACAGTGGAGGGGGAGATGTCTGTGGATATTACAGTGGGGGGGGGGAGATGTCTGTGGATATTATAATGGGGAGATGTCTGTGGATATTGCAGTGGGGGGATGTCTGTGGATATTACAATGGGGGGAGATGTCTGTGGATATTACAGTGGGGGAGATGTCTGTGGATATTACAGTGGGGAGATGTCTGTGGATTTTACAGTGGGGGAGTTGTCTGTGTATATTACAGTGGGGGGAGATGTCTGTGGATGTTACAGTGGGGGGGGGGGGAGATGTCTGTGGATATTACAGTGGGGGAGATGTCTGTGGATTACAGTGGGGAGATGTCTGTGGACGTTACAGTGGAGGGGGAGATGTCTGTGGATATTACAGTGGGGGGGGAGATGTCTGTGGATATTATAATGGGGAGATGTCTGTGGATATTGCAGTGGGGGGATGTCTGTGGATATTACAATGGGGGGAGATGTCTGTGGATATTACAGTGGGGGAGATGTCTGTGGATATTACAGTGGGGAGATGTCTGTGGATTTTACAGTGGGGGAGTTGTCTGTGTATATTACAGTGGGGGGAGATGTCTGTGGATGTTACAGTGGGGGGGGGAGATGTCTGTGGATATTACAGTGGGGGAGATGTCTGTAGATATTACAGTGAGGGCTATATATGGACTATATATGGTGGTGATCCGAAAAATGTATGTGCGTTATAATTAATCGAAATTAGTCGATTACTCGATTAAAACAAAAATCGATTAATCGAACGCGAACATTTTAATCACCAACAGACCTGGTATTTTTATAACACCCACCCAGTGTGTGTACGAGGCTTAAGGCTAAATGTACTGTACTCGTTTTTACACTTCAGACAGAACAGCGGGGATCTGTATTGTCATTAAACCGGTCTTCTTTCACTCGGCACATGTTGAATTATTTACACTAAACAATACTATTAGAAAACAACCTTTTGTCGCATAATGGATAATTGTAGGTGGAAAATAAAACCCAGGGATGTTAATCGAGATTACTGTTTTCTTCTGCATACTGTCAGCAATTATAGGCTGATTTTTTTCAATGCCCCCGAATACGGTCATCTCACGTTGTATTGTCTGCATCGCTTTCTTCAGAACAGAGGAATAAAGAGACCGCGACGTGTTTACTGACAATGAGTACACAGATTCTGCCGGGCAGAAAGGTGACGGAGGAGCTTATTACAAATGTGGATGTTGTTGAGGATATCAGGGCTCCTTTCCACTTACTCTATTTTTTTTTTTTTTGCATTGGCCAGAGAAAGCAAAGTTCATGGACTTCATAAATAAACTGCTTTTAATAGAGGTTGTTCCCACCAATGTGTTGTGTTGAAGTGTACAGTATTTGAAAGAAAAAAAAGTCCTGCCTGCTGGATTTCGAGTACATTAACCTGAAGTTCACTGTAAGTCAATTCAAAATGAGCCTTAAAAAAAAAAAAAAAAAAAAAACAACACTAGAGTAATTTGAGTTACAGTAGATCTTGTTTTTAGTGTAATTGAGTCCTTCCTGCGTCTGGGTTCACACTATTGAGAATTGGATGTGGCTTTTGCCGCAACCAATTTGCATGTCAGGAGAGTGTGGTTCAAGAGGTCCAGTGCGGCTCCTAAGTGAATTGCACAGGCTTCTTGTGTGTCTTTTGGTCCGTTTTAGTCCACAGGGCACCCCTTACCTTAGTGTACTCACTTGCTTGGAGGCAGGAGAGAGAAGAGAGGGAGGGGGGGCAGGCCCTGACTGGTACAAAAAATAGGCCCGGGCATTTTAGATTGAGCACCTTGGGGGGGCTGTGCTTTGCCGTGGGGGTTAATGATGGTATGTGGGGTGCCAGCACCTTGTACCTCTGGACCCCTTTACATTACACAGCACCCTGCACCTCTGGACCCCTTTACATTACACAGCACCCTGCACCTCTGGACCCCTTTACATTACACAGCACCTTTCACCTCTGGACCCCTTTACATTACACAGCACCCTGGACCCCTTTACATTACATAGCACCGCACCTCTGGACCCTTTTACTTTTACACAGCACCCTGCATCTCTGGACCCATTTACCTTACACAGCACCATGCACCTCTGAACCCCTTTACATTACACAGCACCCTGCACCTCTGGACCTCTTTACATTACACAACACCCTGCACCTCTGGACCCCTTTATATTACACAGCACCCTGCACCTCTGGACCCCTTTACATTACACAGCCCCCCACAGTTTGTTACACAGACACCCCCCCAAACATTTATGGACCCCCTACATGTTACACAGACCTCTCTACAGTACAGACCCCCTCCCAACAGTACAGACCCCCTCCCTACAGTACAGACCCCACTACATTACATACCCCCTCTACAATACAGACCACCCTACATTACATCCCCCCCCACAATACAGCACATACAGACCCCTCCTGCATTACAGAGACGTGACCTGCGGCCTGCATGCCATAAAGGGACGCTGCGGGCCGCCGCGGCCCACCGGGCATATGCCCGGTATGCCCTATGAGCCAGTCTGGGCCTGGAGGAGGGAGACTTCAGTTACAGACATTGGGTGGTGAGCTCACTCACCCATGGATGGAGGCTCAGGCATCGACACCTTCCATCCACCATGTACCTGAGCTTCAAACTTCCATCCCACACATCCCTTTCCTGAAGCACAGAACACTGTGGATTGTAGTGTGGCTGGGCAGACAGAGGGATAGGGGTGGGAGGAGGAGGAGAAGATCAAGCACTCTCTCCTGTCCATGTATTGGGGTGGGGCCCGTGTGCACACCTGTGAACTTGGCATTTGTGCTACTTGATTACTTGGGGAGCCACAGTCTATTCTGAATATTGTGTCTGGGTTTCAGATGTCTTAAACATGGATACACAATTTAAAACCCGGACTGTCTGGGTGAATCCCGGACAGGTGGCAACCCTAGTTCGGCAGTGTGAACCCAGTCCTTAAAGGGGTTGTAAAGGTTTGTTTTTTTATTTTCTAAATAGGTTCCTTTAGGCTAGTGCATTGTTGGTTCACTTACCTTTCCTTCGATTTCCCTTCTGAATGTTTTTTTTCCTTTGTCTGAATTTATCACTTCCTGTTTCTCCTCAGTAAACTTGCCACCATCATCCAAGCGTGGTTAGCCAGCCAGAACAGCTTACTGAACAGTTTACTGAGGAGAAACAGGAAGTGAGAAATTTAGACAAAGAAAACAAAGAAAAAAAATATTTAGAAGGGAAATCAAAGGAAAAGATAAGTGAACCAACAATGCACTAGCCTAAAGGAACCCATTTAGAAAATAAAAAACAAACCTTTACAACCCCTTTAAGAGGAACAACAACCGATGCAGCTAAAAGTCACTCAGCTGTTATCCTAAAGGAGCGGGAGATGACGTCAAAGGGTTGGGCACCCCTGCTTTACATGAATTTGAACTGCATTTCTAGCTGACTGCCTGGAGTTCTGATTGAAGAAAAAAAAAAAACGTTTAAAGGGGTTGTAAAGGTACAATTTGTTTTCCTAAATAGCTTCCTTTACCCTAGTGCAGTCCTCCTTCACTTACCACATCATCTACCGTCGCCACGCTATGATTACAAGCGCTTTTTATCCTGAATTTATGTAAGTGCAATACTTATTACATTTTTTATTTACCTTGACGTTATTACACTATATTGCTCCTTCTTTTCCTCCAAAACGTTTCCCCATATACATTCACGGAGTGTCAAGCCTTGAACAGCAGAAGTTTACTCCCATACCACCAGTGGCGTAACTATAACCTTCAGGGCCCCAATGCAAGAAACCAGGAAGGGCCCCCCCTGACCCCCAGATAGGGCTCTTTTCTCCGAGCCCGGTGGCGTTACAGGACCCGATCGCAAGTAGGCGGCTGCATATAAATGAACCGATTTCTCCAGTTCCCCTTGCTTTTTTTCCTCTCCCTCCCGCAGGCATTCAGCGGCTGCAGGAGGAAAATGGAGAGATCGATTTTTCTATGTCGGTGTTTCGCAATCTTTTTCCAGTCAGGGCACCCTTGAAGTATACCCCTAGGTGAATGTGGCTACACTGCAACCCCCTTGCAACTGTGTGCATTGCATACAGTTGCAGCATAGTGATGATGTATTTAAGGGGTTAAAACAGGCAGTCAGGAGGCAACATGTTGCCTCTTCACCGGCTGTCAAATGTCTCTGAAAAACGATCCAAGCATGGATCGCTTTTCGGAAGCATAGCATTTTTCTAAGATACTATGAACAAGCAAAAAATAAAAAATAAACAAATAGGTTCTGATTGTACACAAATAGGATTAAAAGTGCATACATAAAATGTGCATACATACATGTAAACACACATATGAAAACACACACACATATAAATATATAAATGCACATATGCACGCACATATAAACCAGTGGCAGCTGGTACTCAAAATTTTTAGGGGGTGCAAGCAAATGGAAAAATGCTTAAAAAAAACATAATTTGCAGTGCAAATCAAAAGCTCTCACTGTGCCCATCAAATGCTGCCACTGTGCCCATCAAACGCCACCACTGTGCCCATCAAATGTCGCCACTGTGCCCAGCAAATACTGCCACTGTGCCCAAACTCTGCCACTGTGCCACACACAGTATATACATATATGCACACACACAGTATATAGATATATACACACACACACACAGTATATACATATATACACACACACAGGGCCAGATTCATGAAGAGTTAGGCTGGCGGATCCAGTGATCCGCCAGCCTAACTGTCACTTTAAGCCGGCGTTTCTGTTTTCTATAACCAGAAAACAAGAAACGCCGGGTTGGAGTTCCGATGCGATCGGCGTAATTGAATTTCGCCATCGCATTGTTACTTCAACTTAAAAATGGCGCCAGGGGGCGTTCCCGCCGATTTACGCAAAAAAAATATGTTAATGAGCGGGAATCGGCAATTCACGATCTTTTTCGGGCGCGACGCAGTGACTTTACGACGTTTCCGGAAGCGATACGCGGCGTATAGATAAAGCAGCCCCCTAGTGGAGTATCCTATGTTAAGTATAGGCGTCGTCATCGCGTCGGAAAAAAAACAAATCGCGTCGCTTGCGTAAAACATTCATGAATGGGAATGTGACGTCATTGACGTTCACTGACAGAATTTGGAGCATGCGCACTGGGATGCATTGACACTCGACGCATGCGCAGTACGTTCGCCGCGGGATCGCGCATAGTTAGAATACTACACGCCCCGTTCCCGCCCAATTTGAATTCCGCTGGCTCATTTGCGATGCGCTGCCGCAACTTTAGGAGCAAGTGCTTCCTGAATAACAGCACTTGCTCCTAAAATTTCGTCAGAGTAACGCAAATGAGAAGCGTTACTCCAGAGCAAAGATGCTCTGATCTACCTGAATCTGGCCCTTAGTATATACATATATACACACACACAGTATATACATATATACACACACAGTATATACATATATACACAGTATATACATATATACACACACACAGTATATACACACACACAGTATATACATATACGCACACACAGTATATACATATACATACACACAGTATATACACACATACAGTATATACATATACATACACACAGTATATACATATACACACACACACACAGTATATACATATACACACATACAGTAGATAGTCAAAAAAAAACGGGAGACATTTACCTTGGCACTTCCTGCCGGGTACTGCACTCTAGGGGGAGACAAAGAGCACAGCACTGACTACTTTCACTTTTGACAAGCTCCTTCCCTGCACACTGTGCAGCTGACGATCGTGAAACTCATCTCTGCCGCCGCTACTCATATCAAAGAGTAGAGGGGGCCCTCAAGGGCCCCCTGCAGCAAGGGGCCCGGTCGCCATGGCGATCTCAGCACCCCTATAATTACGCCACTGCATACCACGGTGTAGATGTACATCTCTGTTACCTGCAGCTTGATGAGGCCCTGACCAATGTTGGATGTTTTAAAGCTCATATGACTCTCAAGTCTATACTGCTTGTAGAGTCCATTCAATCCGGTAAGCCTCCATTCTTTCAGCGGGTGAAGGTTTTCTCTCCTATTTGTCACCAAGCAATATACCATTTAAGGACAATATTTGCCTACACAGAGCACTTTTTGTCCATTATCATTGGACACTAATTATATTGTTTTTGTTTGGACACTTTTTTCTACCTGGTGTTTATTGATTTCATTCACGATTTACTTATACTTTATATAACATATGGACTTATTGTATTTTATTTTATATATGTCTATACTTAGCGCTACACAATTCTTATCCACAGTATTTCTTTGCTTATTGTTTTCTATTAGCCGTGTTTAGCAGCTTACCATACACCATCCTAGCAGCGCGGTATTTATCCAACCTATCCACTTCATGTTCTTCCGTCTGTAACTCCACACAGTAATGCGAGGCTTTCTCCCTGGTGTGGAGTGTCGTGCTCGCCCCCTCCTTTGGACCACAGGAGAGTCAGGATGCCCACTAACACACAGATCCTTTCTCTATCTACAATGTAGAGAGCGTCCTGACTCTCCTGTAGTCCAAGGGAGTGGGCGAGCACAACACTCCACACCAGGGAGAAAGCCACACATTACTGTGTGGAGTTACAGACAGAAGAACAGGAAGTGAGGATTTCTCAGAAGAAATAAGGACATTTAAAAGCAAAATGGAAGGATGAGGTAAGTGAAGGAGGACTGCACTAAGGTAAAGGAAGCTATTTAGGAAAAAAAAATTGTACCTTTACAACCCCTTTAAGTTATAGGGGTAGATTCACGTACCTCGGCGCATCTTTGTGTGGGCGTAGCATATCTTCTATACGCTACGCCGGTGCAACGTTGAGAGGCATGCATGGTATTCACAAAGAAAATGCGCTCAACGTTGCGCCGGCGTAGTGTATAGTTGTCGGCGTAAGCCGATGTAAGTCCAAGTAGGTGGAAGTGGGCTGGAAGTGGGCGTGATACATTAAAATGAAGCGTGACCCCATGCAAATGATGGGCTGAGCTTCAAAAAACGAACTGCGCATGCGTCGTCTCTTGGACGCATCCCAGTGCGCATGCTCACAGTCACGTCGAAATAACTGCCTAAGATAGGTCGAAACACTGCCTACGACGTGAACGTAACCTACGCCCTGCCCTATTCACTCACTACGTAATCGGCGTACACAACGTAAAATTCGACAGCGTCCGTTCCCTGGTCCACACCTTTGCATGGGTTGCGCCTCCTATATGAGGAATAACTTTACGCCAGACGTAACCCTTACGCAAATCGCTTAAAACATGTGCCGGGCGCATCTACGTTCGTGAATCGGCGTATCTCCCTCATTTGCATATCTGAATCGAAACTTCCATATGCATCCAGCGTAAATATGCGCCCATGATACGCCGGCGTAGGAAAGTTACGTCGGTCGAAGAAGCCTATTTTTCGACGTAACTTAGTTTGTGGGTCCGGCGCATAGATACGACGGCGCACATTTGTAGTTACGCGTACTGTAGATACGTCGGCGTAAGTGTTACGTGAATCCAGGCCATTGATGTCACATTACTGATATATTAGTTTCGCTCATGTTTTCTTGGTTTCCTGAAAATATAAAAATGAAATGTCCATGAACTTTTTGCACAACAAAGAAGCTGAATACACGCCGTATGAAGTGGGACTCCGTGTGGATTTTTAAACACAACAGGGTAGCTGCTTTCTCGACGATCTATAATAAAATATATATATTTAAGTCTGATAAGCCAGGACTTTGACATCTAGCAAAATGTATATGTTTTATTAAGTTGTTTTTGCAGGAGATGACAGGCCATTAAACGGAGCACCCATTATTAACACGCAGCTGGGCTCTCCAACTTTCTGCCTAGCTGAAGATTTCAGGCAGCATGGGGTAGAACAAATGAAAGATATCTAAGAAGAAGACGAACCCGAAACAGCACATTAAAAGGTATTCACATGTGGCACCGCTTTGTACGGAGTGATGTGAGCAAAATGGACTTGGGAATAAAATGCTTTCATTCAATTATGTTTTTCAGCAAAGTTCAATTTGACTTTGGCCAGGTTTTTAGCAGCGCGATTTTGACAGCCTTAACTCATCCAGAACCTTCAACGTCTTTATGATTAAACGAGAATTCGTTTTTTACATTTCTGGTTTATTTTATTTTGTATTCCAAAAATGTATAGTTATGCCCATATCGTCTACGGATCTGCCTATCCTGGAGAGAGTGTCCCCTTTATACTTCCACCCAGAGGCGGCTCTAGGCTTTGTGAGGCCTTAGGCAAAACTGGACATGGGGCCCCACTCTTATCTATGATGGGAAAAATAATTCAAGAGCCTCTTCCCCACAACCCTAGCCAGTGGTTGTGGAGGTCTGCGGGCAGTCGGCTTATCGGAATCTGAAAGCCCCCTTTAACAAGGCGGCCCCCCAGATCCTTCTCTTTAATAACTAAGAGGCGGGGCCACCCAGTGATGTCACCTGGTGAACCCACCTCCTTGTGACGTCATTGACTGAGGGCATGCTGGGTCATTGACGTCACAAGGGAGGTGTCACCAATATTCACTGGTTGTTAGGGATGCTTGTGGTCCCACGCCTGAGTCAGGGCTCCTAACTCTGCCTGAGCACAGCAGCGTTAAGGTCCCCTGTCCCTCAAAACTGGGATAATGCATTAGGTAAGTTAGTCGACCACAAGGCCCCTGTGAGTGCGAGGCCTTAGGCGGCCACCTAATTTGCCTAATTAAAGAGCCGCCTCTGCTTTCACCGACATCTGTGGGAACGGAGATGAGGTTTTCAGGAGGTGTCCAGTGATCTTAAACCTTGCAGAGGTATATCTGTTATGCCGCGTACACACGATCATTTTTCAGCATGAAAAAAAAACAACGTTTTTCCAACTTCATCATTAACCACTTAAAGACCTTGGGTGTTTTTCAGTTTTGGTGTTTGCAAGACTGAAACAGTTTTTTCTGCTAGAAAATTACTTAAAACCCCCAAACATTATATATTTTTTTTTTCTAACACCCTAGAGAATAAAATAGTGGTCATGGCAATACTTTTTGTCACACCGTATTTGCGCAGCGGTCTTACAAGCGCACTTTTTTTGGAAAAAATACACTTTTTTGAATTAAAAAATAAGACAACAATAAATTTGGTCCAATTTTTTTATATATTGTGAAAGATAATGTTACGCCGAGTAAAATGACACCCAACATGTCACGTTTAGAAATTGCGCCCGCTCGTAGCATGGCGTCAAACTTTTACCCTTAAAAATCTCCATAGGCGACATTTAAAAAATTCTATAGGTTGCATTTTTTTAGATACAGAGGAGGTCTAGGGCTAGAATTATTGCTCTCACTCTAACGATCGCGGCGATACCTCACTTGTGTGGTTTGAACACCGTTTTCACATGCCGGCGCTACTCGCGTATGCGTTCGCTTCTGCGCGCGAGCTCGTCGGGGCGGGGCGCTTTAAAAAATTTTTTTTTTGTTTTCCTATTTATTTGTATTTATTTTAACATTTTTTACACTGAAAAAAAAAAATATATAATAATTGATCACTTTTATTCCTATTACAAGAAATGTAAACATCCCTTGTAATAGAAAAAAGCATGACAGGTCCTCTTAAATATGAGATCTGGGGTCAAAAAGACCTCAGATCTCATATTTAGGCTTAAAAAGAAAAAAAAAAAAAAAAAGGAAAATGTCATTTTTTAAATAGCCTTAAAAAGAAAATATCTCTTTAAGACAGTGGGCGGAAATGACGTTTTGACGTCACTTCCGCCCAGCGCTGCTATGGGGAACGGGTGGGGGCGATTTTTCCCTCACTCGTATCCCAGCAGAGGAGCCGCACAGACCCGATCGCCTCCGCCGCTACCGACGGCAACGGTAAGCGGCGGAGAGCACGGGAAAGCGGCGGGAGGGGGGGGGGCACCTCTCCGGTCACCGATAACGGCGATCTCGCGGCGAATCCGCCGCGGAGACCGCCGTTATTGTACACAGGACCCTGCACTGAAGAGATGGATATCTCGGTTGTGGCAGCAGCTGCTGCCGTTACCGAGATATCCATCTTTAAAAAGAGGACGTATATATACAGTGCAGGGTCCGCAAGTGGTTAAAACGGTCTTGCCTACACACCTTCGTTTAAAAAAAATGCTCTAGCAAAGCTCGGTGATGTACAACACGTACGACGGCACTCTAAAGGGGAAGTTCCATTCGCTTTTGGGCTGCTTTCGCTGATTCCATGTTAGTAAAAAAATGATTCGCGCTTTTCTGTCTGTTACAGCGTGATGAATGTGCTTACTCCATTATGAACGGTAGTTTTACCAGAACGAGTGCTCCCGTCTCATAACTTGCTTCTGAGCATGCGCGGGTTTTTAACATTGTTTTAGCCCACACACAATAATTTTTTACAACCCGAAAAACTACATAGTTTAAAACAACGTTAAAAAAATGCAGCATGTTCGAATTTTTCAGAACCCGAAAAATTATGTGAAGCCCACACATGATCATTTTAACCACTTAAGACCCGGATCTTTAGGTCCCTTTCACACTTGTACGACTTCAAAGTCACGCGATTTTACCACGATTTCGCGGCCGCAATTTTACCACGATTTGCGGCCGCGATTTCAATGAATGCCTGTGTAAGTGGCATCAAAATTGGACCAAAGTAGTGCAAGGACTACTTAAAGTCGTGCCAGTATGAATGGTGTTCATTGGAAATAATGGAGAATGACTTGTCATACGATTTTGCAGTCCAAAATCGTGGGACAAGTCGTGTAAGTGTGAAAGGGCTCTTAGGCAGCTAAAGCACCGGACAGTTTTTGCGATTCGGCACTGCGTCGCTTTAACCGACAATTGCGCGGTCGTGTGACGTGGCTCCAAACAAAATTGGCGTCCTTTTTTCCCCACAAATAGAGCTTTCTTTTGGTGGTATTTGATCACCTCTGCGGTTTTTATTTTTTTTGCTATAAACAAAAATAGAGCGACAATTTTGAGAAAAATTCAATATTTTTAAATTTTTGCTATAATAAAATATCCCCCCAAAATATATATAAAAACATTTTTTTCCTCAGTTTAGGCTGATACGTATTCTTCTACCTATTTTTGGTTAAAAAATCGCAATAAGTGTTTATCGGTTGGTTTGCGCAAAATTTATAGCATTTACAAAATAGGGGATAGTTTTATTGCATTTTTATTAATGATTTTTTTTTTACTACTAATGGCGATCAGCAATTTTTTTCGTGACTGCGACATTATGGCGGACACTTTGGACAATTTTGACACATTTTTGGGACCATTTTCATTTTCACAGCAATAAATGCATTAAAAATGCATTGTTTAATGTGAAAATAGCAATTGCAGTTTTGGAGTTAACTACAGGGGGGCACTGAAGGGGTTAAGTGTGACCTTATATGTGTTTCTAACTGTAGGGGGTGTGGCTGTAGGTGTGACGTCATTGATTGTGGTTCCCTATATCAGGGAACACACGATCAATGACGGCGCCACAGTGAAGAACGGGGAAGCCGTGTTTACACACAGCTCTCCCCGTTCTTCAGCTCCGGGGACCGATTGCCGGACTCCAGCGGCGATCGCGGTCACGTGCGCCCGCGACCCACGGCTGGGCACTTGAAGAGGACGTACCTGTACATGCTTGTGCCCAGCCGTGCCATTCTGCCGACGTATATGTGCAGATGGCGGTCCTTAAGTGGTTAAATGACATTTTTTTTAAACAACGTTTTTTTTTAATGCTGAGAAATGATCGTGTGTATGCGGCATTAAGCTCGTATGACCTTGTCACCTGAGGTCCAACGTATCTGGTAAGGGTCCCCACTTTTTTTTCCGGTGTGTGACGCACAAGGAGTAATCCATTGTGGTGGTGGTGGACGGCTGTTTGATTCCCTGCACTCTTCACCCCTATACCATTTTCCTGTTGGACGGGATCTTTATCATTTTTCTGTGGACACTGGGAATTGTGCTTTTCTTATATGTGGTGTTATATATTCATTGACATCATAGATGTCTGATTAATACACCGATATTGACCATGTTAGTAGATGTTTTGAAGATATCTATATATCACTGTTTTTGTGTATTCACTTTTGGTTTTGTTTGTACACTATTGCAAGGTGATTTTTTTCCAGCATCAGCATGAATTTTCACACTGGAATTTTTGGTTTATATATTTAGATATATAATCTTAGCGCAACTATATTATTATTTTCACATTGTTCACATGATTATCACATGTTTTTGTGTCGCAACTTTTTTCTTCTCAATACTTCGTTTTTTCATTAATACACCATTAGCCCATATTAACCCCCTCCCCTTTTTTTTTTCATTTGATAGTTATTATTTATTTTGTTTCATAATTTTTTATAATTATAGACCATGTACATTAACCTGTTATATACTGTGGCAGGGAGGCCCTCCTGCACAAAATCACGTACCTGTACAAGATTTCATACACTGGGTTTGGGGCGTGCGCGCTGTGATTGGACACAGTGAGAGACCAGATCAGTGGGTCATACACTATATTCCAAAGGCTGTTTTTTTTTTTAATACATTTTGAAAATTTAAATAGAAGCTCCCTGCAGACAGACTGGGAAAAAGTTGGGTCACATGCCAGCTGTAGATCGATTAGGAAAATGTTATTAGATTTTTTTTTATTATTTGATTTTGTGGCAGGTGGCCCTGTACAAGATTTCGTACACTGGGCCTGTGACGTGCGCGCGCGCTCACCGCTGGCAACCTGCTCTCGCTATGATTGGACACAGTGAGAGTCAATCAGCGGGTCGTATTCTAAATTCCAAAGGCTGTTTTTTTTTTTTTCTTTTTAATATATTTTGTATATGTGACCAGCAGCAGAGCACTAGAAGCTCCTCCAACTTATGTTTCCCTGCAGACAGGCTGGGAAAGAGTTGGGTCATGTCACAGCTGTATATCAATTAGGAAAAAGGTATTCGATTTTTTTTTTTATTAAAATAATTACAGTGCCATCATCCACATACAGAAGGCACAATGTAAATTAATCATAAATATAGTGGAATTTCAGTAGTTTTTTTCATCTTTTCATCTATTAAATCTTCTGCCCTTGTTGTTTTAACTTTGGATAGTAAAACATTTTTTTTTCTGCCAGTAAATGATAAAAACAGAGGAAAAAAAGGTATTTATAATGTTTTTTTCTTTTATATATCTATACACAAATGTTTTGCCTTTCATTTCTATTTAAAATAGCAATGAAAGGCAAAACATTTGTGTATTGATATAAAAAAAATGGGTTGTTTTAAAAGGTGATCGTTTACAATCACTTTACTACATCATGTGTTTTATTTAAAATACAAGCAGGGGAGGATTGTGGTGTGGGGTTGTTTTTCAGGGGTTGGGCTTGGCCCCTTAGTTCCAGTGAAGGGATCTTAAGGCCTCAGCATACCAAGACATTTTATGCAAATTCATGCTCCCAATTTTGTGGGAACAGTTTGGCGATGGCCCCTTCCTGTTCCAACATGACTGGATGAGCAAGTTTGGTGTGGAGGAATCTGACTGGCCTACACAGAGTCCTGACCTCAACCCGATAGAATACCTTTTGGATGAATTTGAGGGGAGCCAGGCCTATTTGTGCAATATCAGTGCCTGACCACATAAATGCGCTTCTGGAAGAATGGTAAAACATTCCCATAGACACACTCCTAAACCTTGTGGACAGCCTTCCCAGAAGAGTTGAAGCTGTTATATCTGCAAAGGGTGGGCCAACTCAATATTGAACCCTACAGACTAAAGCCTCATACACACGCTCTGTTTATTCGGCAAGAACCAACAAGAAAACTGCTGGGAGAGCTTTCTTGCCGAGTATACAGAGTGTGCGTATGGTTTTTTTTAGGTTTCTCGATAAGAAAACTGCCCAGAATCTAGACAAGAAAAATAGACAACATGTTCTCTATTTTCTCGCTGTGAGATTCTCGTCAGTTTTCCGTGGAAACCCGCACATGCTCAAAATGACTTTGACGCATGCGCGGTAGCTTTCTAGGCATAGGTAGGGTGCGGTAAGATGGAGGCGACAGCATCGAATGTGACGAGCGCATGCTCGTCGTATGCGATGACGTCACTGTGTTCTTGCCTTTCAAGAGAACCGCAGTTCTTTTGAAAGGAGAGTCTGTACACTCGGGCGGCAAGAGATTTTTGCCAAACAACTTGTTTTTCCTGACGAGATTCTTGCCCGTGTGTACAGGGCTTTAGACTGGGATAGCATCAAAGCGGAAGTAAACCCATCCATTAAACCAGTTTAATTTACGGCCGGAAATGTAACACTCCCATTGGTTGTGCTCTCAACCAAACTGCCAAACCATCCAATGGCTGGTGTCATAACTGATCACATGTGCAGCATCATGGCAGTTGTAGAGTAAACAGAGGCAAAGATGGCAACAATAGGAGGTTTACACTTATGTACACACGATCACTTTTCGGCATGAAAAAAAACAATGGCCCAGATTCATAAAGCAATTACGCCTGTCTAACTGGTGTTAGACAGGAGTAATTTCAAATTTTGCGCGCCGTATCACTAGTTTGAATCCTCAAACCATGATACGGCGGCTTCGGGCTTCGATCCGAGAGGCTTACGTCCTCGTAAGCCTTCGGATCTACGCTGCGATATTTTTGCGCCGCTGGGAGGAGTCCGCGTCGTTTTCATGCGTCGGGATATGCAAATGACTTTTTACGGCGATCCACGAAGATACGAGTGTCCCTCGCAATCGCCTACGTCATTTTTTGGCTACGTAATGTTAGAGGAGCTTTTTGCTGGTCTAACAGTGCGTAACCCATGTAAAGTATGGCCGTCGTTCCCGCTTCGATTTTAAAATATTATTTTTTTTTTAACGTAACTCGTTCGGGAATAGAAATGTACGTAAACGACGCTACTACGACGTGACGACGTGTTTTCGCTCAATGCACGGCGGGAAATTTGCGAACTGAGCATGCGCAGTTCGATCGCCGCGGGAACGCGCCTATTTTAAATGCTTCACGCCCCCTACTCGCGCGGATGGATTGCGACGGGAGAAATACACTACGCCGCCGTCGTTTACTGGACAAAATCTACCTGGATTCCACGTAGAGCCAGGTAAAAAACGGCAGCGTAGTGTATTTCTGATACTCTACGAGAATCTAATTCTCTGTGAATCTGCCCCAATGTTTTTAAAACGTCATTTAAAATGATCGTGTGTGGGCTTCATCACGCTGTAACATACAGAAAAGCGCGAATCGTCTTTTACTAACAAGGAAGCAGCTAAATGCAGCTCCAAGGAGAATAGAACTTCCCCTTTAGAGTGCCGTTGTACCATGCTTTGTTCATCATTTTTCAAAAATGATGGTGTGTGGGCAACATCGTTTTTAATGATGAAGTTGGAAAATCTTTGTTTTTGTTTCATGATGAAAAGTGATCGTGTGTACGCGGCATTACACTTCAAACTTCATGTGCGTGTAAAGCCAAGGTGTCCCAATACTTTTGGTAATATAGTGTGTGGCCTGGATTTACATACATCGACGCATATTTATGCCGCCGTAGCATATCTAATATACGCTACGCCGACGCAGCGCAGAGAGGCAAGCACAGTATTCACAAAGCACTTGCTCTCTGGGTTTTAAAAGCGTAAGTGGTCGTAAGTGGAAGTGGGCGTGAGTAATGCAAATGAGGCGTGACCCCATGCAAATCATGTGCCGAGTGCTAGACAATTACTTAAAACGAATGGCGCATGCGCCGTCCCGTGGACGTATCCCAGTGCGCATGCTCACAATCACGTCAAAACAACTGCCTAAGATATGTCGAATCACTGCCTACGTCGTGAACGTAACCTACGCCCAGCCCTATTCACGTACAATGTAAACTACGTAAAATTCGATGGCATTCGTTCCCTGGTCCATACCTTTGCATGAGTTGCACCTCCTATATGGGGAATTACTTTACGCCGGACGTACGACTTATTCAAACCGTGTATATTATGCGCCGGGCGCAAGTACATTCGTGAATCGGCGTATCTCCCTCATTTACATATTTGCATCGAAAATCAATGGGAGCGCCACATGCGTCCAGCGTAAATATGCGCCCACTATACGCCGGCGTAGGAAAGTTACGTTGGGCGGCTGAAGCCTATTTTTCGACTTATCTAGCTTTGTGGGTCGGCGCATAGATACGACGGCGCACATTTGTACTTACGTCGGCGTATCTGGAGATACGTCGGCGTAAGTGCATTGCGAATCCGGGCCTATGTGTTTAGCTGTTTCTCTAGAGTCCAGCTTTAAAGAATAATAACCTACGCAATAATGTTTGTAAATCCACTTTACATACCTGTACCCTAAAATTCAATAAAAAGATGAGAAAAAGTATAAACGTGGTAAACAACAAACAAGGGCCCCGTAACACAGCTGTTCACAAGTTGAAAACAGTATTTTCAATTTGCTGTGAATATGATTAGTATAACAAAAAAAAAAATCTAGAGGTTAAACAAATATGACCCATGCGATAAAACCTTTTCTAGACTGGAAATGTAATTTTCAATAATAATAATAAAAAAAAAAAAAAACATAAATAACTCACAGTGATGAAATGACCAGATGAGTTATTATTTGGCGCACCGATGTCATAGTCCTTCAGAGAAGCTGTTTTCTTTCTTTCCAACATATTATTTATTTATTTGTAACAGCAGATATATTTTTTTGTTAGTTTTTTCGTTTTTTTTTTTTATATATACATTCATTCCCCTCTGGTGTAAACTGTAAATCATCCACTTAATTTTTCCTTCTTTCCTCCCTTATTGGCAGTTGATACATATATATAAATAAAATATAACCATTATAACTGTCATCATAGAAGATATGTCCTCTGTGTACGCGTGTTCCCAGCGGGGAACAATCACAGTTTGGAATCTACAGATTTTTTTTCCCCATCATGTATGGGATGCATTTCAGGGATGAATAAGACTATAATTACATGCATGAGGAAATATACCTTTTACCTAGTGATGGGCCGATCGCATGTTCGCAGCATGAATCGGCATGGGGGCGTTTTCCAAAGATCCACTGACTGCTGTTTTACTGCTCGGCCTCAGCGGCAGCGTAATGACAATTTAGGACAAAATTTGCATTCCATGGTCTCTCCAGCTGCTTTGTCTGCTTAACAAAACTGACTTTGGCGATATTTTATTTGGAACTTAGCAGAATGCGCACAGTGAGAAACAAAAATAGGGAAAGCAACAAAAGCAAATTAAAGGAACAAAAAAGAAATAATTTGCTTAACATACAAAGAGTAACACTAAAATGGTAAGTTTAAAAAAAAAAGTCTATCATGTCCATTCTATTCTAATATTGTTGTAATGTAGCTTTTTTTTTTTTTTAAATGGAAAGGATAAGTTCATCTTTTGGAAACAGGTAATTTTTCTCCTTCATTAATGTGTGCTGATAAGGCTGCACTGATGGGCACTGATGAGGTGGCTCTGGTGGGCACTGATGAGGAGGCACTAATGAGGCTGCACTGATAGGTGGCACTGATGGGCACTGATAGGTGTCACTGAGAGTTGGCACTGATAGGTAGCATTGATGGGCACTGATAGGTACTGATAGGTGACACTGATAGGCAATGGTAGGTGACACTAAGGCCGCGTACACACGACCAAATAAATCTGATCAAATCGGTCTGTCAGACCGATTTGATCGGATTTGTCTGCTGGGATATATTGGTTTGATCGTGTACACACGATCAAACCAAAATCCCCGCCGGCAGACAGCGTGGTGACTTGGTGGTGACGTTGACGCCACCACGTCACCACACCAGGAAGTAAAACACTTCCGCGCATGCGTCAAATCCATTTTTTCTGCTGGAAAAATCTGTCTGTCCGCCCGTACACACGATCGAATTTGTCTGCTGAAACGGTCCGTCGGACCGTTTTCAACAGATAGATTTGATCGTGTGTACTCGGCCTAATAGGCAGCACTGATAGATGGCACTAATGATGAGACACTGATGGGCACTGATTGGCAGCACTGGTGGGCACTGATAGGTGGCACTGGTGGACACTGGTAGGTGACAGCGCTTACCAGTACTGATGGGCACTGGTAGGTGGCACTGGTGGGCACTGGTAGGTTGCACTGTTGGGTACTGCTTAGCAGCAGTGACTGTCAGTGTGTGGGGCCAATCTCCTGTTTACACAAGCCGGTAATAGGCTTATTGTTTCTCCTGGGAAAAAAAGCCAATTACCGGCTTCTGTATACATCATGTGATCAGCTGCCATTGGCTGACAGCTGATCACGAGGTAAAGGGCCGAGATTGGCCCTTTACTCCGATTTGGGATCATCTGAGGTGATCACAGAGCGTGCCGTCTTTCAGCTATAGTGCGGGCGTGAAGAGCTTAAGGCCCCTTTTACACTTGTGTCACTCCAAAGTCGTGCGATTTTGCCGCAAAAGTTTGCGGCCGCGATTTAGACAAGACAGTCATACGACTTGAAGTGCAACTTCAATGACCAGGGAGGCGACTTTGATCCCCCAATAATTAGGTGGAATTAATAGCTTAATAATTCAGGTCAAAGTGATGACTTCTTTCCAAAACCCACTCCAAGTTTACTATAAATAACAAAAATAATTATGTGCTTCAATTACATATAGCACAGCATTTAACTAACACAAGTTTTTCTTTATTTTTCAATTTAATAAGATATGTTTGGAGCGACATTACGTACAATTTTCAAGTTCACGATGGACCAGTTTGCCAAAAACGTTGTACATAATCAAGAGCAAATATTAGTTTGATTAAGGAGGACAATTAATCCTGCGCGTTCTTTCTCGTGTCCATAGAGGCTGTGCGACAGCATAAAGCAAATAGTTTTCCTGTAGCGGCCACCTTCCCTGTCACTCTCTGATTAACAGCGGAGTTCAAGGAGAACCGTTTTGTAACACGCTCAAGAAGAGAGTCCCAGCGGGTCGTTGACTATTTGTCTGCACCCAAGTGATGTCAAAAGTTTGTTTATTATTGTGAAAAGGACACTGGAATCACACCAAACTTATCTTACAGGCTGTCATATTACATTAAAGTGAAGCTCTAGGTAGATATATAAACAATTATTAAAAAATATATATATATTCAATGTGTTATTATAAGTACCTACAGTAAATATGACATTTTACAACATCCAGTAATTCCCTGCACAGCAAAACTGGGATTTGGAGAGCTAGGGTTAGCACTATGAGCCAGTCAGGGGTCTTTTGTTTTGCACAGTGCTGTCAGTCAAAAATGTGAACATGCTAACAGGAGGGCAGAGCACACATACAGCCTCATCTGCTTCATCTTCATTGTATAGTCACAGGCTGGACAGGTCTCTGGACATCCTTTGCATTAAGGTAAAAAAAAGCAAAAAACATTGCAGTCATCGACCCCCAGCCCCCATTTTACTTACCTGAGACCGGAATCTCCTTGGGCGCTATCCCACGTTGCTTTCTAGACATGTACATTCGTTTTCGTTCGAATGCATTTTCATCCGAAATTCAGGTATTTTCGTTTTTAACAAACGATAACGAAAGCACAGAAAACGAAAAAACGAAAGATCCGACATAAACAAATGCTTTATTTTCGTTTTCGTTGCGGTCGAATGTGCCTAACCTTAACTCTATTAGTCCAATATTATTTTACATAGAGAGAAAAGATTTGACATAGAGAGAAACGATTCGACATAGAAAGACATGAAGAGTCAAATTTTTTTTTTTTTTAAAGATTCTGTCAAATTCAGTCCCGTACCCGTGCCCGGCGGGCGCGATCATAGCCCGGCACCCGCGATTGCTCAGTACAGAGCGAGGACCAGGAGCTGTGTGTGTAAACACACAGCTCCCGGTCCTGTCAGGGGGGGCAATGCTGATCTTCTGTTCATACAATGTATGAACGGAAGATCAGTGATTTCCCCTAGTGAGTCCACCCCCCCATACAGTTAGAACACACCCAGGAACATACTTAACCTCTTCCCCGCCCCCTAGTGTTAACCCCTTCACTGCCAGTGGCATTTTTATAGTAATCCAATGCATTTTTATAGCACTGATCGCTATAAAAATGCCAATGGTCCCAAAAATGTGTCAAAAGCGTCCGAAGTGTCCGCCATAATGTCGCAGTACTGAAAAAAATCGCTGATCGCCGCCATTACTAGTAAAAAAAAATATTAATAAAAATGCCATAAAACTACACCCTATTTTGTAAACGCTATAACTTTTGCGCAAACCAATCAATAAATGCTTATTTTTTTAACGAAAAATATGTAGAAGAATACGCATCGGCCTAAACTGAGGAAAAAATATTTTTTTTTAGATATTTTTGGGGATATTTATTATAGCAAAAAGTAAAAAATATTGCATTTTTTTTCAAAATAGTCGCATTTTGTTTATAGCGCAAAAAATAAAAACCGCAGAGGTGATCAAATACCACCAAAAGAAACCTCTAATTGTGGGAAAAAAAGGACGCCAATTTTGTTTGGGAGCCACGTCGCATGACCGCGCAATTGTCAGTTAAAGCGACGCAGTGCGGGATCGCAAAAAGTGCTCTGGTCATTGGGCAGCAATATGGTCCGGGGGTTAAGTGGTTAACTACCATTAGTCATTAAGGTTGTTAATCAACCAACTTTGCTCAACCAGATTGCTCAACACGGATGTCTTCCCAATTCCCAGTTGATATGTTGGAGTGGTCAGTAATACTACCCCCTGCTTCCAGCACTTAATGCCTCTTTTCTTTTTGTTAGCAGGGTATCATTTTTCATATAATATTTCTTGTACAATATTACTTAATAAAAAATAATGGGCCAGAAGATGGTTTTAACTTTTTCTCCAAATATTCTGTTGTTGTTGTTGTTCAGTCATTTAGTCATATCTGACTCTTCATGACCTCATGGACCATGGATTTCATGGACCATAGCGTCCCAGGATTTTCTATTCTCCAATGCCTTCCAGGGCTTGCTTAACTTCATGTTCATTGTTCCGATGATGCTATCTATCCATCTTGTTTTCTGTTGTCCTCTTCTCCTTTTTCCTTCTTATTTCCCAACATCGTGGTCTTTTGCAATGTGTCCTCTTCTTGCATTAGGTGGCCAAACTATTTGAGTTTCAGCTTCAGCTTCTGTCCTTCCAGTGAATATTCAGGCTTGATTTCATTCAAGATTGACTGATTTGTTCTTCTTGCTGTCCAAGGGATTTTCAAGAGTTTTCTCCAACACCATAGTTCAAAAGCATCAATTTTTCGGCGTTCAGCCTTCCTTATGGTCCAACTTTCACAGCCATAGGTTACTTCTGGGAATACCATAGCCATAATTCTAAAGCCGCGTACACACGATCGGTCAAACCGATGAGAGCGGTCTGATGGACCGTTTTCATCGGACCAAACCGATCGTGTTTAGGCACCATCGGTTATTTATCCATCGGTTAAAAAAAAAAAAACTTGTCTTAAATTTAACCGAGAGGATACCTAACCGATAGCACCAAACTGATTGTTTGTAGGCACGACCATCGGTTAAAAATCCACGCATGCTCAGAATCAAGTCGACGCATGCTTGGAAGCATTGAACTTTTTTTTCAGCACGTCGGTGTGTTTTACGTCACCGCGTTCTGACACAATATATTTTTTAACTGATGGTGTGTAGGCAAGACTGACCATCAGTCAGCTTCATCGGCTAACCGATGAAAACGTTCCATCAGACCATTCTCATCGGATGGACCGATCGTGTGTACAGGGCATAATACTAATAATAATAATCCTCTATTAGGCTTCCCTTAATCCCAGTATTCAAGACTTTTATTTTGTTGTTTTTTTGCATCATAAATTCTGTTGCTCCACGTATGATATTAAAGCCCCATAAACTTTATAGATTGCTCTTTTTTATCTTCATACTTTTTTATTTTTGTGCAAAAAAAAAAAAAAAAAAGATTGAAAATGTGTCTCTCATGGTTGTGCGGTGACTTTATTTTTAGGAAGTTATACAATTGTCCATTCTCTATTACAATGCACAATTTTATTGCAACACAGGCTGTCATTTTCCTGCCAGCTTCTGCAGCGGATTTAAGAAAAGCTCTTGCCATATCTGGATTCCCTAATGCACAACTGGATAAAAAATTAGTGGATTTCAGATCAGAATTAGTTATCTGAAAGGTCATGCTGAACTGATGATAGACAGGCAAACAGAGGGATAGAAAGAACAAGAGATAAATAAAAAAAGTCAGCAGAGCATCACCACATCTTCTAAACTCCTTTGCAAAGTGTAACTTCTATTGCAAAGTGAACAGTCTATTTGCTTTTAGTTAATCAACCTCATAGACTCAGGCAAGCAATGAGTTATGCCGCGTACACACGGTCATTTTTTGCGATGAAAAAAAACGTTGTTTTTTAAAACTTCATTTAAATTGATTGTGTGTGGGCAATTTTTTGTGTCGTTTTTCAAAACGTCGTTTTTTGTTTCACAAAAAGTCACCGTGTGTAGCAAAAACGTCGTTTAAAACGACGTTTTTCAACCCGCGCATGCCCAGAAGCTAGTTATGAAGCGAGCTTCAATGGAAAAGAGTGGTGAACATAACCTCGCTTTTTGTGAAAAAAACGATGGTGTGTATGCAACATCGTCTTTGAAAGTGACGTTTCAAAAACGTCGTTTTTTACTTCACAGAAAACGTCATTTTTTTTCATCACAAAAAATGATCGTGTGTACGCGGCATTAGAATAAAGCAGAATGACGAAATTAAACCACACAATTAGGTTCTATACAATATAGTACTGCGTAGTCATTATCCACAAATAACGCACAATTCCGGTCACATACAATACAAGCTATTTACTTGAAAGCTTTCTAAGAGGTGAAGGAAGTATATATCAAAAGTATAAACACATATAACAATTTGCACAAACAATAGTTACATAAAAACTAGAGAGGAGTAATAAATGCCAATAAAATGTCTAATAATAAGTACACATAAAAAGTTATATAAAAAGAACAGTGTGAGTCATAGGATGCTAAAAAAAACTAAATAAACAGAGGCATAGAGAGGGAGAGAGAAAATTGGGAAGGGAGAGAGAAAGAGAGGGAGGGGGGAGAAAAAGTGAAGAAGGGAAACAGAGATGGGGAGGGGGAAGAGAAAGAGAGGGGGAGTGAGGGGGAGTGAGGGGGAGAGAAAGGGAGAGAGGGAGAGAGAAATAGAGAGAGGGAGAGAGAGAGAGGGGGTAGAGATAGATGGGGGAGGGGAGGGAAAGAGAGAGAGGGAGAGTGAGGGAGAGGGGGGAGAGAGAGAGAGATATGGGAGAGGGAAAGAGAAAAAGAGAGGGGGGAGTGAGGGAGGGAGAGAAATAGAGAGAGATGGGGAGGGGGAGAGGGAGGGAGAGAGAGAGAGACAGAGGGAGAGAGGAAGAGAGAGGGACAGAGAAAGAAACTTTGTGAGATTTTTTTTTACCAACTGTATCCTATTGTGGAGATTTCCCTTCACTTCCTGTCCCATAGCCAAATAGGGAAATTAAGGGAATCCCTTAGGCCACCAGAACTAGTGTCTCCCCATTGGAATAGATCCCCAAAATGTGGGATTTTTTACTGGACAAATAGAGAAGGGGAAACTTCCTAACATTAGCACAGACAGCAATAAACATTGATGTAAGGAATAGAAAACTGCCCTTATCCTTAACCCCATGGCACTGTCTGTACGCATATATGCAGCCTCTCATCGATCGGTTCTTAGTGCTGAGGGGCCACATATTTGCGTGAATTGCTGCCAATACACCTGTACCAAGCACATGCTCGCTCATGGCACAGTTAACGTCTACTAACTGAAAACTAGGAGGGATCGGGATGTAATGACTAAGCGCTTACATTTGCGTGAAAAGCGTCTACCTTTTTGTCCCCTGCTCCATCTGTCAACTACTTGTCATATGAAGCTTCAATAAAAGAATTTTTGGAAGTGCAGTAGTCTGGAATACTTTTCCTATGTTACATAGCATGCAAGCTGGGCTAGCACCTGACTAGTGTGTGTGGGGATTAACCAGAGACTCATTCACCTGGAGCGGCTTTTCTTGTTTCATAGGAGTGAATGGGAGTTTTTGGACAACCTACGGCGCTAAGAGTTGATTGATTACGGCGCTAAGAGTTTAAAGTAATCAATTATATAATCCTCTGTTAAAAATCAACACACCAATTTATATATCTTATACAAATTGATACATGGAAACTGTTTTTGAACATGCAAATTTCCATAAAGTGTAATCCTCAATAATAAAGTGCAATGGTGCAAATAAATGTGCAATACAGTTGTATTGCAATTCCTTTAAAATCAATAAAAGTGACTTGTACTCTGTGTGTGCTTCACTCCAATCGATTCCACTTGTGTCACCACCAGTATCCCCAGTGTGTGCTCCACTTCAACCAATTCCACTTGTCCACCACCAGTATCCCCTCCAGGGACTGTACTCATTGATGGTTGTTGACTTCCTAAACATATGCTTAGAAAGGTCAATACAGGCTTTTTGTCACAGACCCACTGTGCCACTGTACTGATTATGCCATCAACCAAGGAACTCCATATGTTCATCCTATGAAACGGCAGGAAAGAAGCTAGGAAACAATATTTTTTCATAGCGTAAAACTGTTTATCAAAATTCCCCAAAAATAAATGATAAAATACACTCACAAATGACATTCCTTGTTCAGGCACACAGAGCAATCTGTGAAATGCTTTCACAAGAATGCAACCGCTCTGATCCACATAGGGGCCAGTGTGCGTTCCAAAGAGCAGAAATTACATAACTGGAATATCCTGCCACCACGCGTTTCATCGTAGGACGTCATCAGGAACTGACAAGCATTCTACTCCCTCTGCACTCTATCCAAAACTAAAAAAAGTTTAACTTGTCTTGATACTTTATTCTGTTGACAATAAAGCTGCTGCCGATACATATTGTCTCCACCTAAAAACCACACCCCCAAACATGTTTTATACCTGGGGGTTGTTTACAAGGATAAAGTAGGTCACAGTGCATACTCTATCCTGATGAGCAAGCCCCATTGGGGTGAAACACGTGAAGCACACACCCTAAGGAGCTACAAGTACACTGGGATCCCCCAACCTGCACAGCCATTCACACCAAATTTCCACAGGCACTCCAGAGACTGAGAAACGCATGTGACTTTGTTTTTAATTTGTTTTTGTTTATTGAGGGATAATAACTTGGATAGAGATGGGAGATTATGATATGCCCATTTGACTTTAGAACAAACTTCGATTGCCTTGCTGGTATGGCATATGTATATTTATGCGGTAAGCTCTGTCCCCTGCCAGCCCAGGTGGGGATTAGCTGAGGCCTCATAAATATGCATGGCAGCCCCCAGCTCTGGAAGTTTCTACAAATTTCAGACTGGAGCAAGTCCCAAAGAGAGCAGCCAGATGAGTCATCCAGCCCCTGAGCCACCAAACCCTGACCCAGATTCACAACCCAAGCTTGGCCCTCAGCCAAGCTAAAAAAAAATCTACACTTATGCCACGTACATGTGATCGGGCATTCCGACAACAAAACTGTGGATTTTCTTCAGACGGATGTTCGCTCAAACTTGTCTTGCATACACATGGTCACACAAATGTTGTCGGAAATTCACTAACACTGCGACGAGCCGAACAAAATGAAGTTCAATGATTCCGAGCATGCGTCAAATTGATTCCGAGCATGCGTGGAATTTTTGTATGTTGAATTGTGTACACACAGTCAGAAAATTTGAGAACCAGTTCTCAAATTTCTGTTGTCGGAAATTCCGACAGCAAATGTCCGTGGAGCATACACATGGTCGGAAATTTCGAACGCGTGTACGCGGCATAACATCTACTTCTAGCACACACTAGAAGGTGCTACTCACGTTTAGAGAGTGTTGATTTTTAGGTGGAGACAATATATACGTAGCAGCTTTATTGTTAGTAGAATAAAGTATCAAGAAGAGTTGATGATAAAATGTGACTCTCAAGCCTCGTACACAATGCCGAGAAACGTTGTTTCTCTCTACGGGACTCTTGTCAAGCTTGACGGGATTCTTGTCTAGCTTTCCTTGCACACCCTCTCGAGACAAAATCTCATCGTTCTCAAACGCGGTGACATACAACACATACGATGGCACTATAAAGGGGAAGTTCGATTCCACTGGTGCCACCCTTGGTGCTGCTTTTGCTAATCTCGTGTTACCGCGTGATAGTAAAAGTTTGGTGAGAGACGATTCGCGCTTTTCAGTCTGTTACAGCGTGACGAATGTGCTATCTCCATTAACAAACGCTAGTTTTACCAAACGTGCGCTCCCATCTCATACTTGATTCTGACCATATGCAGGTTTTTAAGACTCGGAAAAGCATACACACAAAGGGCCAGATTCACAGAGCGATTACGCCTGCGCAACTGCTGTTGCGCGTGCGTAAGTCTAAATGTGCGCGTGCGTATAGTTGGACGCGATTCACAAAACAATATACGCCAGAAATCTTCGTTTTTTTGGTCCGGCGTAATTTAATTAGACATTCGCTTCCCTTCGCGCAAAACTGCGCTAGACACACCATTGATTTGCTAGTCAAATATGCTAATGAGGGAGTTACGGGGATTCACAAAAAAACGCAGTTGCTGCGCAGGCTACGCAATGTGCGCAACTGCAAAATGTTCTGTCTAAAGTTAGAGGACCTAAAAGCTGGTCTAAATTTTGAAAAAAAGTCTAATTGTCTGATAAAGCAACACTGTTAGTGAGGAGTTCAGCAGTCACACGTGTTGCCCAACAATCTGTATGCCAACATGCCAGGGGCATCGTCGCGCATAGCTATACTACTGACTTTAGATGAACAAAGAAGGATGAGGGCACGGAGGATGGCACTAAGGAGGGCACGGGAGATGTTTTTTTTTTTTTTGCTTATATAAAATTTACCATTTAATCTAATCTAATACAATATTCTTATCTGATACAAGCCCCTCACTCTTCACTTGATATATCACACACGCATAGACATCTTTGGCATGAGAGATTCTGAGGTGTCTCGCATCTTCAGATTCACCCCTCATGTCATCCTGGAATTACCACAACCTTGCAGGAGGACATCAGCAGCCCAACACATGGCACCACCCATGACACCCATGACAGCTACATATACAATCAGAGCCCCATCCCCACAGATTTCAAACAGAACATGTATGGGGACAGCTGGCTGGTTGGTGAGTGACATGGGAGTCAGGCATGACTATCCCCTCCCGTGATGCACACCTCACAAGTGGCACATGCATGACTAACATCCTCCTGTCTTTTCCCTTCAAGGTGACTCTGCATATGCACTGGGACCCCATCTCATGACCCCATCTCATGCCAGCTCACATTATGCATCTTTGCACGTTAAACACACACATTAATCATGGCACAATGAGAATGCATGCATGTACACCACTGTGGTCCCTAGCACACAAAGAGAAAAAGAACACCCAAAAATCACACTAGCACTCAGCAAGAAACAGACACAAAAAAATCAGATGAAAAAATAAAGCCAGAAAACAAACGCTCAGAAATATATCAATCAAACAAACAGTCTCAAACACTTATCAAAATACACTTTCACAAAACTACCAACAAGCACTAGATCACACAGAACACTAATCTGACAACTACAAAACACACTCTAACGAACAACAGAGCAAAAGCACTTGATTCAATGGGAAGGGACACAAAGGGATGTACTTTTGCAATGGAAGGGCGTTTGTGTGTGTCTATTTATGCTGTCTGCGTAGTTCACAACGTTGCCCTAGTCCATTTCCAATTTCAATGATTGCGCCGCTCCCGAGTTGTGAGCATGCGCACAACGGAGCTGACATGGTTTCCTTCACGCGCGCATGCGCGAGTCGGCCGGCCCTTCATTTGCATGGGGTCACGGCTCATTTCAATGTAACACGCCCACGTCCCTCCCAATTTGTATTACTCCTCCTTACGCCTACGGAAAAAACCTTACGTTTGCGCAAGCTCTTGCGTAAAAGCTACGTGAATCGCCGGATTACGCGGCTAGATTGCGCAAGTCTAACGGAAAAGTGGTGCGCTACGCCGGAATGATAATGCGCCGATCTACGTGAATCTGCCCCAAAGTTTTTCTCGTCGTAAACCAGCCCAACAAGAATCACAACGAGAAAATTGAGACTCCCCACGAGAAAATAGAGAGCAGGTCCTCTTTTTTCCGAGAAAACCAAGTATGTGTACGAGGCTTTAATATGCAGTATTCTTCATTGCATTGGCCAATTACGGTACCTCTCCAAAAAAAAAAAAACGTTTTAATTTCTATTCAGGAACTGCATGGCTACCTTTAGAAGGCTGATAGCTGTATTATTAGGTTGAAAACTGATAAAAAGAAGATACGTCCCAAATAAAAAAACAAAAAAACAAACAAACAGTGTTAATAATTTATTGGCGCATTTAGCAATAACTGCTGTCAATAAGGTTAACTTCTATGGCTGCTCTTTGATAACAAGACGCCAAAATGTTTTAATCAAGACAGTTCAAGAAGGAAGCTCACTAGAGACCAATGCTTATTTTTATTGCGACAGAATAGGACATTGGAGGAAAATAATGTAATCTCAAGCTGGAAGGCATCAATCCTTAAAATGAATGTTCGGCTTGGAATATGCATAAGTTAACATTTCCGTCATCTGCTTACAAAAAGCTGCAACCTAATTGTCTTCTAAAAGTGTCATGAAAGGCGCTTTCCTCTCTTTTGACTAGAAAAAAAGTGGATTATAACAACTGGAACAAAAGCTGAGACTTTACAAAGCTTCTGCCATAATCAGGAAAGATACAGGATGAGGGACGTGTGGTGCTTTCTAAACAGAAAACAACAGGCAGATAGCTCATGGCTTAGAAAGAACTCCGGACAAACATGTTCCACCTTCCAAAATAACTGTACTATTTGTTCAGCCTAAGAGGGTGACACCATTGTTTAGTTTCTTTAGCTTAGAAGCTTTCTTTGTCCCCCTGTAATGATCAATCTTGAAGTATCTCTACCAGCTGGACGTTCTTCAGCATTGAAGCTCAAGTCACACTGCAGTGCACACCTGTTCTCATTAGGAGTGCTGAAAGAATATGTGACGCCAACATTTTATATTCCTGATATGTTATATTCCTGTATCATGTATTTGCAGTGGTGTATTTAAGTTTTGTGCTGCCCTAGGCCTGACTAAACTCGTGCAACCCCTAATTTAAATATGATCAACCCCTTCCTGTCAAGGCCACACCCCTTCCTGTTTAAGACTTGCCCTGCAATTTTCCAGTGGGGACACTAGTTCTGAGGGCCTTGGGGGGGGGGGGGGGGTTGATTCCGTTAACCACTTAAGGACTAAGCCTATTTTTTAAACTTGGCGTGTTTATATGTTAAAATAATTTTTTGTTGCTAGAAAATTACTTAGAACCCCCAAACATTATATATCTATATATATTGTTTTACACCCTAGATAATAAACTGTCAGTCGTTGCAATTCTTTATGTCACACACCATATTTGTGTAGCGGTCTTACAAGCGCATTTTTTTTATATTGTAAAAGATAATGATACCCAACGTGTCACGCTTCAAAATTGGCCAGCTTGTGGAATGGAGACAAACTTTGACCCTTAAAAATCTCCATAGGCAACATTTAAAACTTTCTACAGGTTACCAGTTTTGAGTTACAGAGAAGGTATTTTGCTAGTACTGCTCTTGCTCTAGTGATCGCGGTGATACCTCACATGTGTGGTTTGAAAATTGTTTTTTTATGCGGGTGCAACTTGTGGGTGCGGCTTAAATGTGAGATCTGGGGTCAAAAAGAACTCAGATCTCACATTTACACTTAATTTTTTTTTTTAAGCCAATAAAAAGTAAATACATTTATTTTTTGCTTTAGACATTTTTTGCCCTTTTAGGACTGTTGGGCAGAAGCAACGTCAAACATCATTTCCTCCCAATGTTATGGAGCAGAGCGGGGGCCATCTTTGCCTCACTCGGCTCCATGTCTCAGAGGGGAGAAGGCCTGGGCCGGCTCCGTTGCTACCGACCGCTCCGGTAAGCAGAGGAGACGACCGAAGCGTGGTGGGACATCATGCCCACCAGCCACGCGCATTAACCCCTTGCCGACCACTGCATGACTACATCGGCAGAATGGCACGGGCAGGCAGATTGGCGTACAGGTATGTCTCTTTGAATCTGCCGCCCAGCCACGGGTCCCGGGAACTCGATGTTCCCAGGAGTCCCACGATTGCAGTCGGCAAGGGCAGAACAGGGGATTGCCTTTGTAAACAAGGCATTCCCCTATGCTGCCTAGTGACACTGTCACTGATGACCGTTCCCTGTAATCGGGAATGGTTATCAGTGACATGTCATGTGTAGCCAGGCCCTCTAACAGAATCACTTCTTAGGGAACACTTAACCCCTGCAGCTCCACCTAGTGGTTAACCTCCTCACTGCCAGCCTTTATAGCACTGTTCGCTGTAAAAATGACAATGGTCCTAAAATGGTGTCAAAAGTGTCCGATGTGTCCGCCATAATGTCGCAGTCTCGATAAAAATCGCAGATTGCCGCCATTACTAGTAAAAAAAATATTAATAAAAATACTATAAAACAGTCCCCTATTTTGTAGACACTATAACTTGTTCGCAAACCATTTAATAAACGCTTATTGTGGGTTTTTTTCCCAAAAAATATGTAGAAGAATATGTATCGGCCTAAACTGAGGGAAAAAACATTTTATTATATATTTTTTGGGGATATTTATTATAGCAAAAAGTTATAGTTTTTTGGTTATAGTGCAAAAAATAAAAAAACGCAGAGGTGATCAAATACCACCAAAATAAAGCTCTATTTGTGGGAAAAGGCTGTCAATTTTGTTTGGGAGCCTCATCACACAACCGCGCAATTGTCAGTTATATCGACGCAGTGCCGAATCACAAAAAGTGGCCTGGTCTTTGACCACCAAAATGGTCCGGGGCTGAAGCAGTTAAATACTGTATTTATTGGCGTATAACACTCACCTTTTTACCCTGAAAATAGAGGGTAAACTGTGCCTGCGTGTTATACGCAGGGGGCCGTGGAAAGTTTTTTTTCATGAAACTTCCCTCTCAGGCCACGTACAGACGAGGAGACATGTCCGCTCAAACATGTCCGACGGACCATTTCCAGCGGACACGTCTCACCATCAGACCAAAATCCCCTCGGACGGATAACGCGGTGACGTGGCGGTGACGTTGGTGCCGCCACGTCACCAATCCAGGAAGTAAAATACTTCCACGCATGCGTCAAATCCATTCAACGCATGTGGGAAATTTATGTCCGCTGGTTAGGCGTACTAACTAGCGGACATATCCGATGGACAGGTTTCCAGCGGACAAATTTCAAAGCATGCTTTGAAATTTGTCCGCTCTAAAAACCTGTCCGCTAGGTCGTACACACGATCGGATATGTTCGCTGAAACTGGTCGGCGGACCAGTTTCAGCGGACATGTTCGATCGTGTGTATGCAGCCTTAAAGTTAGGGTGCGTGTTATACATAAATACGATAAATACGGTAACAACTTGCGGACCGCTGTCGTTATACGTTGGAAGTGGGTAAATCCTTCTGGGGCTGAAGTGGTTAAGATGTTTTTTTATAGGCACCGATTATATTTTAGGATTACTTTGGAATGTAATTGGTGATACATGAAGCATTCTTTACTGCTGCGTATTATTGTTTCTGATTTTAGTACAGCTGCAGTGTTTGCTGGAGACCATTAGTAGCTCAGTGATTGCTTTCAGCTGTTGCCTGGAACTGCTCTTTAAATACAAACGTCCGTAACATCGTAATAACAGATCATATATGAACATTGGAAAGAAGATGCACTCTTTACTTTTTACTTTGAGAAATGACTGTAGTCACACAGAGTCAGGGCGGCCATCTGTTATATTCAGCAATATGGCTTCATTCAAGGATTATGGATAGAACTTTCCGTGCAAAGTTGTGTTTCCAAGCTGTTCTTGTCAGCCTTAAACCCATTGCCATGATGCATTTTAATATCAATCAGGGGAAGCTGAGACTGACAAAAGTCCACATATGGGTGACAAGCTGTTTCTTCCATAAATATTTTTACATTATTCCAATCAAGGCTTCAAAAGAGATTTGAGTTTGCAAATGCCTCCCATCCTACTGACTGATAGAGTCAGAAAATAGATGTGATGATTACAATATTATGATTTGTCGTGTTCACTTAAAGGGGGCTTCTCCCTTTAGTTTTCCATTACTTACAGTACTTCTAACAAAGAAAGGTAACCGGAGTTAGGCTTTAAAATCACAAACAAGCAAGTGGAAGAGGCATGTTCTCATATTTAAGTTATGCCGCGTACACACGATTTTTTTTCGACTGAAATTTTGGCTCAAACTTGTGTTGCATACACACGGTCACACAAAATTTCCGACCATCAAGAACGTGGTGACGTACAACACTACAACCAGCCGAGAAAAATGAAGTACAATGATTCCGAGCATGCATCAATTTCTGAAAATAACTTTTCCCGTCGGAAAATTTGAGAACCAGCTTTTGAGAAAAGTCCGGTGGGGCCTAGACACGGTCGACATTTCCGTCCAAAAGCTCACATCAAACTTTGGTTGATGGAATTTCCAATCGTGTGTACGCGGCATTATAGTGTGTGTATTTCACAATGGCAAGGTTGGAATATTATAAACAATGCTAAAGAAGTATTTTAGTGGACAGTATGTTGTTAGGGGTATGACATGGGGTGGGACAGAAGAGAAGTTAGGGGATATGATGATGGACAGTGTATGACAGACAGAAGTGCAGAGGGTAGGGTGATGGGCAGTGTATGCTAGAAAGGAATGCAGAGGGTATGATGATGGATAATGTATGATGGTGTGAAGAGTAAAAGGGTATGATGATGGGCAGTGTATGATGGAGAGGATAGCAAAAGGGTATGATGATGGGCAATGTATTTTAGAGAGGACTGCAGAGGTTATGATAATGGGCAATGTATTTTAGAGAGGAGTGCAGATGGTATGATGATGGGCAGCGTATGATGGTGAGGAGTGCAGTGGTTGTAATGATGGGCAGTGTATGCTAGAGAAGAATGCAGAGGGTATGGCAGCTGCCAATGCTTGTTGGAGGGGTGTGCAGAGGATATTATGTTGGGCAGTGTATGCTAGAGAGGAGTGCAGAGGGTGTTATATTGTCCAGTATATGCTAGAAAAGAATGCAAAGGGTGGGCAGTGTATTCTAGAGAGTAGTGCAAAGGATAAGATGATGGGCAGTATATAATGAACAGGAGTGCAGAGGTTATGATGATGGGCAGTGTTATCTAGAGAGGAGGACACAGGGTATGACGATAAGCAGTATATGATGAGAATAGTACAAAGGGTATTATGATGAACAGTGTATGCTAGAGAGGAGTGAAGAGGGTATGATGATGGGCAGTGTATGTTAGAGAAGAGTGCAGAAGATATGGTGGCTGCCAACGCTTGTTGGAGAGGTGTGCAGAGGATATAATGATGGGCAGAGTATGCTACAGAGAAGTGCAGAGGGTATTATAATGGCCAGTATATGGTAGAGAGGAATGCAAATGGTATAATGATGGGCAGTGTATGCTGGAGAGGAGTGCAGAAGGTATAATAATGCCACACTCGATGTGTTATTCACCAATTGCTCTGGTTGCCCGTGTTTGGTAGTTTATTTTCGCAGAGGAAGCACAATCACTTGCTTCCAAACAGCTGGTAGGTGGTTGAGCATGCACGGTGCATTTTTTGTGTCAGCTGTGGACAGCTGGAGCATGTTGTGACAGTAGTAACTGGCACAGCAGATATGAAGCTGTTGAAGCTGAATGAAGCTGTTGCCCATTATTTGTCAGCCACAAATCTGCAATGTGTGTGAGGGTTGGGTGGTGTAGCACAGCTTGCCATGTGGACTCCCACTGCGTCATAGCACTGCACCCGGGGCGGCTGTCCTTCCTGCCCCCCCTTGTCCAAACTCTGGGAGGACATGATGGTGGGCAGTATATGCAGGAAAGTAGCACAAAGAATATACCAGGGGTAGCAATAGCAGGAACGGAACGTGGGAGGTATGACAGCATGTGAAGAAGAGAAGCAAGATGGGTATGATGGCGGCCAATATGTGCACGGCAGTAACCAGTGAAAAGTGTTTACATGGGGCAGTTTGGAGAATATAATAATGGGAAGTATGTGCAGAACCAGAGTGATATGTACTGTTAATATTTCAGCAATATTGAAATGGGCACAGACAGCATCTTCAGCCTCGAGTGACGGGGAATAAATACATGTGTTTCAAAAAGGTCACTGTACTCAGCAATGCAATCTCACAGAACAGAATGAAATGATGGCACTGAGAATAGAAGAGAGCACAAAAATCAAACACTTCCTGAAGATTTACACATTTACAGCTGATACTTAAGTATCAAACAGAGAACATTTGGCAGAACTATAATGTGAAAAGCCAACTAGGTGATCTTTGTTGTGCCTCCGACATGACATATTTAGAACTCATTTGTAGCATTCATAAGGTCAAAGGTCTCCATTGAAAAATAAAGAGAAAATAGAGATTTCAGCTACAAAGTAAAAAAAAAATACTTCTTATGTTAGCCCTAAAATAATCCCTGGAGTCAGTGGCCCAGATTCACATACAATTAGATTCGCGTAGAGTATCAGAAATACACTACGCCACCGTATTTTACCTGGCTCTACGTGGAATCCCGGTAGATTTTGTCCAGTAAACTACGGAGGCGTAGTGTATTTCTCCCGGCGCAAGCCATCTACGCGAGTAGGGGGCGTGAAGCATTTAAAATAGGCGCGTTCCCGCAAGCGATCGAACTGCGCATGCTCCGTTCAAAAATTTCCCGCCGTGCATTGCGCGAAATCACGTCGTTACGTCATTCGTTGTTTGAGTAGCGTCGTTTACGGACATTCCTATTCCCGAACGAGTTACGTAAAAAAATAAAAAAATTAAATTCAACGCGGGAACGACGGCCATACTTAACATGGGCTACGCACCGTTAGACCAGCAAATAGCTGGTCTAACAGTACGTAGCAAAAAAATGACGTAAGCGATTGCGAAGACCACTCGTATCTTCGTGGATCGCCGTAAAAAGTCATTTGCATATCCCGACGCTGAAAACGACGCGGACTCCTCCCAGCGGCCGCAAAAATATTGCAGCGTAGATCCGAAGGCTTACGAAGACGTAAGCCTCTCGGATCGAAACCCGAAGGCGCCGTATCATGGTTTAAAGGATTCAAACTAGTGATACGGCGCGCAAAATTTGAAATTACTCCTGTCTAACACCAGTTAGACAGGCGTAATTGCTCTGTGAATCTGGGCCAGTAAAGCATGCTTGTTATACTCACTGTGGAGCCTAAAGAGTTCATTTTAAAGGCTGTTTGATCCTGTCTTCTCTGAGTCTCCCCTTTTTCCACAGTCCCCATTCTATCTCCTGCCCTAGGAGGCACTCTGCACATGCTCAATTTGGTGTGTATTGCTAGAGCACTTTTTTTTTGGGAGGTTGCATATGATCAGCATAGGGCCAATCAGCACTGTCCAGGCAAAGGGTCAACGTCAGGGTCATACAGCCTCATAGGACAGTCAGAGGAGAATGAAAACCCCTCTTGCAATATTTAACCAGTGCTTGGCCAGACCCTAATAGAAGTCACAAGACTGCTACATACTGCTGATGATAACATTTATTTAGCAGTTTATATTTACAAAATTAATTGCATTTCCATGTTCTGTGTACTGTGGGAACCAGATATAGTGAATGCAGAGGCCTGGGTTTAGTAACACTTTAAGGAGCACCTAACATCAGATAAATATATCCATATTAAACTCATGCTTAGTAAGTAATACAATATGTAAGTGTATCATGCAGGTACTCATTATGTCTCATAGAGATAACAGTACTCCCGCTAACAAAAAATATTAATAAGATAGAACAAGTCCAGACAGGCAACACAAATGGTGAAAGGTCTGAGGGATAAAACATATCAGGAGAGAATTCAGGTACCTAATATGTACAGTCTGGAGGAACGAAGGGAAAGGGGAGATATGACTGAAAACTTTAAATACAAGCCCTGTACACACGATCGGATATCTGATGGAATCTAATCGGATGAATTTTTTCGTCGGATATCCGATGAAGCTGACTTTCATCAGTCTTGCCTACACACCATCAGTCAAAAATCTGACTGTGTCCAACGCGGTGACGTAAAACACTACAACATGCTGAAAAAAATGAAGTTCAATGCTTCCGAGCATGCGTCAACTTGATTCTGAGCATGCATGGATTTTTGACTGATGGAGTTCCACACAGACGATCGTTTTTTTTTTTTCTATCGTTTTTTTTATCCATAGGAAAATGTAAAACATGTTCTATTTTTTTTCACTGATGGATAACAAACCGATGGGGCCCACACAGGATCGGTTTGTCCGATGAGAACAGTCCATCGGTCTATTTTCATTGGACAAACCGATCGTGTGTACAGGGCTTAAGGATGCAGATAGGGTTCAGGAGGGCAGTATTTTCAATATGAAGCCAGGATCAAGAACACAGGAACATGACCTAAAACTAACAAGAAGAAAAGTTCAAAGCTAACCTTAGAATGTATTATTTTTTCTGAAAGAGTTGATGCTTACAATAGACTTCCAGCAAAGGTAGTAAGTCAGACAACAGTCAGTGAATAAAAAAATAAATAATAAAAAAAGAATATATATATAATGGGGCAGGCTCAATGGATTCCTTGGTCTTTATTCCACTGTCACTGTCTGTATAATCTATCTATCTATCTATCTATCTATCTATCTATCTATCTATCTATCTATCTATCTATCTATCTATCTATCTATAGATATATATCTATATATATATATATATAGATATATATATATAGATATACATCTATATGTACGTATATATATATATATATATATATATATATATAGAGAGAGAGAGAGAGAGAGAGAGAGAGAGAGAGAGAGAGAGAGAGAGAGAGAGACAGATAGATCTAAATGTATATAAACATATGAACCTATTTTTCTTTGTATGTATTAATCATGCATTACTGAAAAGTTTACATGTCATAGCTGTAGACATTTGACAAGGCCACGGAGTGATTCCCGAGGACACAAGAGACATGCTATCATATCTCAGTAATCAAGGCAACGAGAGTGACAGCAGCCAGACTAGCCGAGCAGATACACAAGTACAACATTCTTTATTAGATCTCTGCCACTTTCCTTCTCTGGTTCCTTTGGAAAGGACCTGTCAGGACAGAGCTGTCACTCCTCACCTGATCATAAAGGTGCAAAGTTCCAATCCTTAAAGCCTTCTGTTCAGACTTGCACAGTTGTACAGGATCTTCTCCTGTACGGCATTTGATTACTTTGGTTTCACTGCACACTGTGAACTTTTCAGGGTGTGCATTATCAGAAGCTACAACAAGTCAGTCGGAACCCTGCCTAGGAATTCCAACTCACCCAGACTGACATCCACCCATCGAGGCATTGTGATTATTTCATAACTCCTCCCATGAGCAGCACACACACAACCAATGCAAGAGGGGCACAGTTAAAGCCACGCCTCTCCTTGTCCACAGCGGTGATTGACAGCGGCTCTTTGTCTCTCTTGTGAAGGCTGTGTGTCTGGCTGCATGCAAAGTTGCAGTACACATTGGGAGCAGCACATAGAGATGAGCATGAGCTCCTGACAGCACAGAGATAACAGAAATAAAGCTGCATGGTCAGGGGAAATTAAACAAGGAGCTCCAAAGAGGAAGTAAAAAAAAAAAATCTAATGCATGCAAGTTCTGCAATTGTTATCTGACTATAAATTTACTTTAATACCACTATAATAAATTAGAAATCTTATAAAGATAAGAAACATCACATAAGCATTAAATGAAAGAACCATATACAATTTTGAAATTATTAAAACATAGCATGAAATCATTAAAACATAGCATAGAAAACAAAAAAATCGGAGGAAAATCCTACTTTATGCTCGTATGTCAGCAATAATGCCGCGTACACACGGTCGTTTTTTGCGATGAAAAAAAAACGACGTTTTTTAAAACGTCATTTAAATTGATCGTGTGTGGGCAAAACGTCGTTTTTTGTCTTAAAAAAAACGACCAAAAAAAAATTCCAACATGCTTGAATTTTTTGTGTCGTTTTTTAAAACGTAGTTTTTTGTTTCACAAAAAGTCACCGTGTGTAGCAAAAACGTCTTTCAAAACGACGTTTTTCAACCCGCGCATGCCCAGAAGCTAGTTATGAAGCAAGCTTCAATGGAAAAGAGTGGTGAACGTAACCTCGCTTTTTGTGAAAAAAACGATGGTGTGTATGCTAAATTGTCTTTGAAAAGTGACGTTTCAAAAACGTCGTTTTTTACTTCACAGAAAACGTCGTTTTTTTTCATCGCAAAAAACGACCGTGTGTACGCGGCATAAGTGTGCTACTGTATAGGCACAGCTCAGAGATCTGGCAAAAACTCTTAGTAACTTTTTCTGACCACCAGCAAGAAACAAGTATAATCACTGTATGTAGCTATCCATCTTACCCCGCTATCGGGTCCAGTGCAATCGCTTTCGGATTATGGAGATCGAGGTCCACCAAGGTGATGCACACAGTCCCATTGCGACTACATGTAAAAATCCTGTCGTTCCCATGATCCACAAAGTAAAAGTTTCCAGTAATCCAGTCAATGACCATTTGCTGAACATCTGAAGAAGCAAAAAAGACAATAACGAATATTAACAAAGGAAGGCCAAATATTTAGACCAGATTTATGAGCAAAACAAACTGCTTTTGCATTTTTTTAAAGTTATATTTACAGAAGAACGGGTGATTTGGCCAAAAAAGATTTTTCTGTAAAATTACCGATTTTGTCAACATTTGGTAAAATTATTCTTTCATTTTGGCATACAGGTTGCTTAGCGAAAACGGCAAAAAAAAAAAAAAAATCACGTGACTATTTTCAATCAAAGCCTTGTGATCAACATTTTAAAGGTTCACAGGGAAAGAGCTAAAAATGAGGCATGTGAAATCCATAATACACTTTTTACAGAGGATGAAAGCTGTAAAACAGACAAAATGTTTTGTGAGTTGGTAGGTCCCTGTTCATCAAGACTTAGTAGGCAGAGGAGATGATAGAGCTGAGATAATACTTAGAGCAGTGGTGTCCAACCTTTTGACTTTCTGGGCCACATTGGAAGAAGAGGAATTATCTTGGGCCACACATAAAATACACAAAAAATAAGTATGGCTGAGGAACTGAGAAAGTCAGGCAGATCACAAGTTAATGATCACTAATATAGATAATGGCCCGGATTCACATACCTCGGCGCATATATATGCCACCGTAGCGTATCTTATTTACGCTACGCCGGCGCAACGCAGAGAGGGAAGCATGGAATTCACAAAGCAAACGCTCCGGCGTAGCGTATAGTCGTAAGTCAAAGTAAGTGGAAGTGGGCTGGAAGTGGGCGTGATAGATTTAAATGAAGCGTGACCCCAAGCAAATGATGGCCTGAGCTTCAGACAAGTACTTATAATGAACTGCCAATGCGTCATGCCTTGGACGTATCCCAGTGCGCATGCTCACAATCATGTCGAAACAACTGGCTAAGATACGTCGAATCACTGCCTATGACGTGAACGTAACCTACGCCCAGCCCTATTCACGTACTATGTAAACTACGCAAAATTAGACGACGTTCGTTCCCTGGTCCATACTTTTGCATGAGTTGCGCCTCCAATATAGGGAATAACTTTACACCAGACGTAAACCTTATGCAAATCGCTTAAAAAATGCGCCGGGCGCAAGTACGTTCGTGAATCAGCGTATCTCCCTCATTTGCATCGAAAATCAATGGGAGTGCCAAATGCGTCCAGCGTAAATATGCGCCCACTATACGCCGGCGTAGGCAAGTTACATCGGTCGGATGGAGCCTATTTTTCGACGTATCTTGCTTTGTGGGTCGGCGCATAGATACGACGGCGCACATTTGTACTTACGTCGGCGTATCTGGAGATACGTCAACGTAACTGCTTTGTGAATCCGGGCCAATGTACTTATCTGAGTAATACAACTTCATTTTTTCTGTAATATTTTTTTTATATAAGAGGGAAACATAAAACTAGAGTTATATTTGACACTGTTCCACTGCTTTTTGATAAACTGATGCAACAATATCTGGTTGGATGGATGGAGTAGAAATTTTCAAAAAATTCTCAAGGTGCTCATCGGATATTTTGGTTCTAATTTTCCCCTTTGTGTGCTTCATCCTTCCAAATAGTTGCTCACAAGTATAGGTGCTGCCGAAAACTGATGACATGAATAAGGCTTGATTATGAAGCTTGAGAGATTTTTGTTTGGCAAGATAAAAAGTATAAAAGTCCAATAAAGAGACACTCTCATATTTTTCTTCATCCGCCTCTGTTCTCTAAGGAGTTGATTTACTTAAGACTAATATATTACTACTACTTATAATAATAATAATAATAATAATAATAACTTTTCTTATTATATTTAATATTGTTTGTCCATTTTAAAAAGTTATGGTTCCTCTCTATCTCAATATAATCCCAAAGGTGCCATTTTTTTTCTGTGAAAACAAGCTCAGGATAGTTGGAATGAGCTTCTAAAACTCTTAAGAGCCTTTTAAAGTGTAGAGAGAAAGGAGTCACCGCTCCAGGTGGGATCACTAAATGGTTACAGGTGGTGCAGGATACCGAGGGTGCTGGCGGTGCACTAAGCAAAATGAGGTGGTGGTCTTTTATTCAATAGACAGCATGTACAAAATAGGGTCACAGCAGTGGACACAAGGAGCAGCCGACGTGTTTCACACTGGATCAGTGCTTATTCATGGCTAAAGTGTATTGAACCTTCCAAATTCAACAAAATACATTTTAAAGTATACTGTATATATAGCCGATCCTTTTTTTTTTTTTTTTTCAGTTTGATTTGGATAGAAAATGGATGGGTTAGAAACTGTGCCAGGTTTATATTTCTCTTAGTGTCCCTGTGGAGTAAGATCACTTTCTGTCTGTCTTCATAGTCATTGTCAATATAACAAGACTTGAGGAGAAGTGATGAATTTCAGAGATATCACCAAAACAGAAGGTGAGGGTCAATTTTCCAATGAGGAGAATTGTCGAGTGACAACCATCTGAGAAACATTCTACTTATTTTGTAGGGATTTCTTCTCACTTCCTGTTATGTCTCCAGAACAGGAAGTGAAGGGAACTTCCTCCAAAAGACTTGAAATCATAAATGGCTTTCTGAAGGTACTACACAATGGCATTTGTTAGTATTGTGGTAGAGCACAGTGAATCATCACAGGAGGCATTAATCTATAAGTATAAAGCAGATCTTCACCCTCCAGTTCATCGTCCTTCCTCTTCACCCCTGTGCATGATTCAGGCTCTTTTTTTTATTTTTTATTAAATTCTTCGGTCCTACCCCCCTATTCATATAATTCGCCTAGGTGAATGATGTGCACTGTCCTCCCTTTGACCCCTGGGTTATACATGTCATACATCCCAGGAGGCAAAGCATTTCATTAAGTAAATGAGGAAGAGGCGGCCCTAGAGGGGTATAACCGAGAGACGTGCCAGCTGAACCTGGGACACCTGGCAGGCTCTCGATGACATCACGCAAAATATGGCACCACAGAACCAAGCGCTGTCAGAAGAAAGAAGGATCCTCACTGGACAGCACTGGATCCTTTGGGGTGGTGAGCATCTAAACTGTGCCCAACGTACCACCATGCAAGTAGGGGGCCTAAAAAAAAATGGCTTATATTCCTAACTAAAAAAAGTCCCTTTATTGCACTCAGCCTCCTCCAAATTCCAATTTTTTTTTTTTTTTTTGCTGCTTTGATCTGTGTTAGAGGTCGACTAAGTTCACTCTCAGGGTCCCACTGGATGTAGACACATAGCCACCCTTCTCTTTATTGGTCCTGAGATGGACTAGGAAGTGTGGCCTTTGGGATTTGTATAGCGAATAGAGCAGTGCACTTGACTGCATTTGCACTGCTCATTTCAAGTGGTGGTTTAAGGGGGGAAAGGGATGGGAGCTTGTGGCGGACATTCCAAGGAGGCAGTAAGAAACTATTTCATGAAAAATAGATTACAGAGCCATTACGTAGCGGATGTGTATGGATTATTTTTGTAGAGTATGGAGAATAAATAGATATTTTATAAATGTGTCCTCTCCCCCCAATACCCCCTCCCAAAACGTAGCTGTCTTTGACTCTGTGAGAGTTTCCTTGTGCCCACTAGGCCCTCTACAGCCTCTATTCTCAAAGAATCCTCATTTATTCCTATGTGGACCATCCATTGATGAAACCAAGAACCCAGAACAGATCAATAGCACTGGGCCAAGAGAGTTGGTGGAATGATGCTCCCTGCCATTCAACCCAAGACTGAGGACATCTAATGGTGGGAAACAAGTACTGCAGGAAACAGCTGGATTGATAGTGAGCACTGTAGCAAAAGCTGTTTTTTTCTCTTTGAGTTGGCTATTTAATTTTTGGATTTCTTCTTTAAACTCAAAGGGCCAGATTCAGAAAGGACTTACGCCAACGTATCTACTGATACGCCGCGTAAGTCCACTGATGTTTAGTCGTATCTATGCGCCTTATTCTTGAAATAAGATACGCCTATATTTTGGCTTCATCCGACCGGCGTAAGTCTCCTAAGCCGTCGGATCTTGGGCGCATATTTACGCTGGCCGCAAGGGGCGCTTCCATAGATTTATGCGTTGAATATGTAAATGAGCAAGATACGCCGATTCACAAACGCACTTGCGCCCGTCGCTGTAATCGACGCCGATTACATAAGGCGTACTTCCAGCTTAAAGTTACCACTGCTATATGAGGCGCAGGTCATGCAAAGGTATGGACGTCGGAATTTAACGTTGTTTACGTAAGTCGTACGTTAATGGAGCTGGGCGTAGTTTACATTAACGTCGTAGGCATTGAGCCATCGTATCTTAGGGAGTATATGCAACGTGATTCTGAGCATGCACGCGCCATTCATTTGCATGGGGTCACACTTAATTTAAATAGATTACGCCCACCTCCTTCCTACTTTGAATTAGGTGGGCTTACGCCGGCCAATTTACGGTACGCAGCTGCAACTTAAGGAGCAAGTGCTTTGTGAATACTGTTCTTGCCTCTCTATGTTACGTTGGCATAGCGCATATGAGATGCTCTACGCCCGCACAAATATACGCCGCCCGCTTCTTCTGTTTTAGCTTGTTTTCGTGAACATCCTCTCTACTGGCATTCAACATCAGCCAAAGACAATTGCAAAATAAAATCCTGCTTCAAACCGACCTCCGGGTTCCCAGCTTGCAGTGTATAGATGCCATTTTTTTTTGCCTATTTTAGATTTTTACATGTGTAGATGGCTTTTTCCTTGCCAGGACCCATGCAAAACACGAAGGCAAACAAAAGGCAACCATTATGAGCCTAATTTCTATGTAAGTGAATTCCTAGCCCGTTGCCAAACGATTATAAAATTATAATGGCGTCCCTCAAGCCTGGCATCTGAACCGCACAATAAAACAAGATTTATGGAGGTACACAATGATTACAATCTTTTCTAAACGTGTCTCGTAAATCTGCTATTATAAATCAGAAAAAAATAAAAAATAAATTCTTCCCTGAAAGCAAGAATGCTTTTCACTGTTGATCTTAAGCTAAAAAACGTAATGTGTTATTAGTAAGGAAATCATCAAATATATACAGCCAAATGAGATGCGCTGTTGAGGATAATGCGACACGACCACTTAATCCTGCTAGACTTTACCAACTCTAATTGTGCATCCCCAGGGAAATAACTCTGTAGCCTCTCCACCCTTTTATCAGAATACAAACCCCTACTGCGCCGACCATCACTATTTTCAGCCTCCGAGTAGAATTACTGCCACTGACAATTTTGACAATGCTTTTATTTTTTATTTTATTTTTCAAGGTAAAAACTAATAAAGTATGCTAACATTTTATCTGAACAATATAATTGAACATGTTTGAAGATTCATTTTAGCAGTTCTCCGAGACAAGGCTTCTATTTTATCTTCATATGCTATTCGCAATGATGCAATTGTTGGTGCTGTCACCTTGCAGCATTATTTTATTTTTTTGCTTTATTTCAATTTCTCAGTATCTAATTGGTGTTTTTGTGCTTGCTGAAGATGTTCACTAGTTATTCTATGTGTTCCTCATTTTCATCAGAAAAGAACCTCTATCCCTAAACATATATATAAAAAAAAAGACATCCTATTTGAGACTTTATTGATACTAAACACACAGAATTCACATAAAGCATGTATCTATTAAATCCCTTTTTGTAAATTTCTATATAAATAAATAAAATATATATATATATATATATATATATATATATATATATATATATATATATATATATATACAGGGCTTTTTTTCTGGGGGAACTTGGGGGAACTCAGTTCCACCACCTTTGGCTCAGACCCTTTGGTGCCCGCTCACCACAATCACTTGTGAACACAGAAGTCTGGTTTCTGTGTTTACAAGTGACTGCTTTGTAACCCCCTGAACTCTGCACACTGTATGTAATGCAATTCTGGTATTTAATGCCCCTTTAAGACCCTTCTACTGTTTGTGAAATCTGAACGGGTCGTGGTTGAGTTCCTGCACCTATTTTCTGAGAAAAAAAGCTCTGTATATATATATATATATATATATATATATATATATACACACACTTTATTGTCAAAAGTATTGGAACACCTGACTTTTAGGGATGAGCCGAACACCCCCGCGTTCGGTTCGCACCAGAACCGTCGAACTGACCGACCGCGAACATTTAGAACCCCATTGAAGTCTATGGGACTTGAACGTTCTAAATTCAAAAACGATCACTTTAAAGACCAATATTCAATTTACTGTTGAAAAATGTCTTTCAGAACCCGGGTCGTGCCCCAGGGAACATGTATCAATGGAAAAAAGTTTAAAAACTGTCGTTTTTTTCAGGACTCCTGAAAAATGATATATATAGAAAAATACAGCGCTACTAAATCTCTAAAATACACCACAAAAATTAATAACCAAATGTAAAATAAGCAGCTGTATAAGTGACTGGTGCACCAACCAAAAAGAAAATGATAATAGTGAAATACGCGCTATTTTTACAACTAATATTGTGAAATCCAACCATAAATAATGACTAGCACATACATATAGAGGTGATCACTGAGGCAACAAACGGCCAATTGACTCATGTGAAACTCCTGAAAAACTACCGTTTTTAAAACTTTTTTTTCCATTGATACATGTTCAGTCAGGCAAGACCCAGGTTCTCAAAGACGTTTTCACAGGCAAACTTTAGACACCCAGCAGGTACAATATTTAAAGGAATTTTTTATAATTTTTTTTTTAAAGTTAAGCATCATTAAAATCACTGCTCCAGGAGCAGTGATTTTATTGATGCTTAAATAAAAAAATAAAAAAAAAATCCTTTAAATATTGTACCTGCTGGTTGTCTATACCTGTGATAACGTCTTTAAATAGCACAATCACCTGCCTGCCAGTAAATTAGGAAGAGCTGATCTAGCTAAGCTATACAGTGTATAAATATATGTACAACTCCTAGGGATGTATATATATATATATATATATATATATATATTCTCTACACACTGTAATTAAATCTTAACTGACTAGCCTGCTCTATCTAGCTATCTAAAAAGACAATCTCTCTGTCTCTCTGACTGCTTTCATGAACAAACCGGAACACACTACACGAGGCCGCCCAGCAGGCAGCCTTATATAGTGGTGGGTGTGTGCTAAAGCCTTGAGCCATAATTGGCCAAAGCTACCCAGGCTTTGGCCAATTATGGCTCTTTGTTTTTTGCGTGCTGTGATTGGCCAAGCATGCGGGACATACAGCATGCTTGGCGAATCATCAGCACGCAATGCCGCAGTGAATTATGGGCCGTTTTGCGTCACTCGAATTTGGCGCGAACGACCGCTTTTGTTCGAATTTTGTCGAACGTACGAACAGACAATGTTCGAGTTGAACATACGTTCGTATCGAACGCGAAGCTCATGCCTACTGACTTTACACACGCACATGATTTTTAATGGCATCCCAGTCCGCCCCATGCATAATATTCTCTGTAGATTTTTGTCTTCATATTTACCAAAACCATGTAGTGCAAGGGCCTGCCTGATTGCATACAAATTGAAACTCTTATGCCGCGTACACACGATCGGTTTGTCTGATAAAAACGGTGTAATGGACCATTTTCATCGGATGAACCGTTCGTGTGTACAGGGCATTAGGCTGGGTTCACACTATACTACATGACAGCATTACGACTTTCATCATACTTTGCTCTGCGACATCAGTCCTACATCGGTCCTACATCCATACGACTTTCATGAACAGGATACTACTTTGATCCGACTTTGTGATAGTCTGACTTGTTATTTGACCAATCAAAACAATCCCAGAGTGAGAAAAAATCCTTTTACTGCTGCTGTATTCACACGTCGGATCTTAAAAGTCAGATGGTAAGGACAAGGCTCCTACTTTGGTCCGACTTCAATGATATTCAATGGGCTGAAGTAGGATCAAAGTCGGACCAAAGTAGTACAAGAAGCATTTTCAAAGTCGGACTGACTTGTGTTAGGCCAGTTAAGACAGGTCTCATAGGGAAACATTGATTTTCACACGTCATACGACATGAGCTCCCAATGTTGGAGCGTTTGTTGGACAAGTGTGAACCCAGCCTTATGATTTGACCTCATATTACATTGTTTTGGTAAATCTGAAGCCAAAAATCTGAAGAAAACCTAATAGTGTGTATGGGGTCTAAGTCCATAGAATTCAATATTGAGTTGGCCCATAACAGCTTCAACTCTTCTGGGACGGCTGTCCACAATGTTTAGGAGTGTGTCTATGGGAATGTTTGACCGTTCTTCCAAAATGCACATTTATGAGGTCAGGCACTGATGTTGGAAGAGACAGACTGTCTCGCAGTCTCTGCTCTAATTCATCCCAAAGGTGTTGAGATCAGGACACTGTGTAGGCCAGTCAAGTTCCTCCACCCAAAATTCGCTCATCTATGTCTTAATGGATCTTGCTTTGTGCAGTGGTCCAAATTCTTTGGTGGAGGGGGATTAAAGTGTGTTTTTTTTTTTTTTTTTAGGGGTTGGGTTTGGCCCCTTAGTTCCAGTGAAGGGAACTCTTAAGGCGTCAGCATAACAAGACATTTTGGACAATTTAATGCTCCTTACTTTGTGGGAAAAGTTTGGGGATGGCCCTTTCATGTTCCAACCTGACTGCACACCAGTGTACAAAGCAAGGTCTTTTTTTCAAAATTGTGGTTCTTTGTTTATAGCACAAAAAAAAGAGGTGATCAAATACCACCAAAAGAAAGGGGGGAAAAAGGAGGTCAATTTTGATTGGGTACATCATCGCACGACCGCGCAATTGTTAGTTAAAGCAATGCAGTGCTGTATCACAAAAAATGGCCTGGTCATGAATGGGGCAAATCCTCCCGGGGCTGAAGTGGTTAATAAAGTTGAGCTTTGAGGCAGGAGTGACTTCTATACATAATTCCTATATAATCAATAAAAAACAATCAATCTACTTACTGTGTAGGTGCTGAGATATGTACATTGTTCTCCCTTCTGTGAAAGTCCATGTCTTTGTTATCTTGTGGCATTTCAGTTGGTATGAAGACTTCCTGGATTCAATCCAGCAGACGGTGTTCTCATCATACAGAAAATCCAGCGTATGAATTCCATTTGCATTCATAGGGCTCCTGGTGGGCGCTTTGCCCCCACTAAGATCCAGCACTTCTATTGTTTCAGAGTTTGCAATCAAAAGAACTGAAGGCCTGTCAGCGGGCTCTAGAATTAAACATAATGCAATCATAAGTATTAATTTGAGAGCAATGTCAATCTGCATATCACATAGCAAAGGAAGGCAAGAATGAGCTGAGACTATTGCTGCTGGAGCTTAAAGCCGAACTTCAAGCGGATATAAAAGACACATTAATTCAGCTCTGTATTCATTAATAAATCATTAAATGTGTTTTTTTTTTACTTCAAGCTAGATAAGTATTTGAATTTAAAATAGTTTCAGTCTATTGCAATTACTATTGCTTGAACACAATAGGCCAAATAGGCTAAAAATCATAAAAAAAAAAAAGAAAAACAAACCCAGATTTGAACACAGCTGAAGTCAATATCTAAAAAGCCAAAAATACTTTTGCACTCAGGTGTGGTGAATGTGGTGGATGTAAGGGCCCATACACACGATCTGACCTTTGGACAACAACGGTCCGACAGACATGTTTTATCGGACAATCCGACCGTCTGTATGCTCCATCAGACAATTGTTGTTGATTTTTCAAGGGACAAATGTTCACTGTGCATGCTCTCAACAACAAATATTCGATGGAGGATAATCCGATTGTGTGTACACAAGTCTATCGGACTAAAGTACAAACATGCATGCTCAGAACCAATACTAAACATCAGCCAACAATAGCAGAGGTTGTCCAAATGGTGGCATAACAGAGCTGAAAAACAATGTGATTTGGTGAAAGTTGGCTGAAAATGTCCATTCGGACAAAAATCCACGGAAAAGTCTGATGGAAGTCCAATCGTGGGGATGAGGCTTTAGTGGTATTTCAGTCAACACAGGCAATCATTCCATTGGCCTGTGTCTTCCTAGGTCAGCGTTTCTGAACTCCAGTCCTCAAGGCGCCCCAACCAGAGCTGTAATCTGGCCTAGGCCAACAAGGCCCAGGCCTAGGGCAGCACTTTGCAGGGGGGCAGCACGAAAAGAGTCCCCGCCGGCTTACGCTACACTGTTAGGAAAATTAGTTTAGCGCCCCCAAAAAGCGTCCGCGCTGCTTTTGGTATGCGGGTGGGCGGCATTCCGCAACTGTGGGGGGGGGGGGCTTCCAATTTTGACTGTTTTATCATCCTGGACCACAAACCTTCCTCACTGTGCTATATGGTTCTGCTGCACCATCTACTTAAAGTAGAACTATAGGCTACACTTTTGTTTTTTCATTTTGGGCAGAGTAAGGGAGGGTTATAGCCCCTGTCAGTTTATTTTTTACCATCCCTGTCCCATTGCGAAGATTTTCCTTCACTTCCTGCTCTATGGGCAACCAGGAAGTAAGAGGAAATCTAAGTAAATTAGGGGAATCCATTGCAACCCCCCCCCAGGCCCTCAGAACTAGTGTCCTCACTCGAAAATTTCAGGGCGGGTCTTAAACAACACAGGGTGTGGCTGTTACAGGAAGGGGTGGGTCATATTTAAATTAGGGGGTGCTCGAGTTTAGTCAGGCCTAGGGCAGCAAAAAACCTAAATACACCTCTGGCCCCAACAGGTCATGTTTTCAGGATTTCCATTATTTTGCACAGGTGATTTGATCAGTTTCACTGCTTTAGTATTTACCACAGCCGTTTCATCTGAGGGTAATCCTAAAAACATGACCTGTTGGGGCGCCTTGAGGCCTGGAGTTGAGAAACACTGTCCTAGGTCACACAGAGCTCTTCATTAGAGCTATGATGAAGAGGGGATGCCCTCTAAACGTGTCAGAATCTGATATACATCCCTGGGTGTCATCTGTATCTGTTGAGGGTCCAGTGTTGCCAACCTACCAGAATGTAATTGACTGACATGACACCCAAAATATACTGGCACAGCCAAGTTTTTACTGGCATTTCCAAAAATTACAACATTACAGTTTTAAGTGCACATTTCAGTATTTAGTCTACAAACAAGGACAATAAGCAACTAGCAATATGATTGAAGGTAGATATTAGGGCAAAAAACATATTTATTATTTGATTTTCGATATAGTAAGTAGCTCAGGGACAGGACTCAGGAGGACACACACATGAAATTGACTTTTGCAGCACAGGAGGCTCCGACCTCTCCACTCAGCTCCCTTAAACCATGACATCACACAACACACTTTGGCACCGTGTCTGTCAGACCCGCTCCTCGCCGGCACTACCCAAACACACTGTAGCAGACACTTGGATGGTCTTGGCCGGCTTCGCACCGGAACTGCACACCCATGATTTTTACTGATAACCTTTCCCTGTCACTGGCATTTACTGGCAGGAGAAAATTTTTTGTTTTTTACTGGCTGTCAGTAAAATTACTGATGCTTGGCAATACTATGGGAGCCATGGTTTGTGGCTTTTGCTTCTGTTGTATGTTATGAGCCTAAGGCCTCGTACACACGATCAAATCTGTCTGCTGGAAACGGTCTGCCAGACCGTTTCAGCAGACAGATTCGATCGTGTGTACGGGCAAACAGACGGATTTGGCAACCTGACAGATTTCAAAGCATGCTTTGAAATCTGTCGGCTGGAAACCCGTCCGCCCGACATGTCTGCTGGTTAGTATGCTAACCAGCAGACATGTCTTCTCGCACACGCGCCAAATGATTTCGACGCATGCGCGGAAGTGTTTTACTTCCTGGTGCGGTGACGCGGCGGCGTCAACGTCACCGCCACGTCACCGACACATCAGCGCGCTGTCTGCTGGCGGGGATTTTGGTTTGCTCGTGTGTACACGCGAGCAAACCAAAATGCCAGCAGACAGATTTGTTCAAATCAGTCGGACAGACCGTTTTGAACAAATCGATTGACTCGTGTGTACGAGGCCTTACACATTGCATAGCTCCCAACTGTCACTGATTTAGAGGGACTGTCCCTGATTTGGAGCAAAGTACCTCTGTACCTCATTCCTAATCATTTGTCCCTCATTTTGGTCTGATCTATATAGTTGTAAATAAAATACACTTTCTTATCTATCAAAAAGTATTTTCCATTGCTAAACCTTTCATCCAATATCTTAATTTCTGCATTTGTACATTCCAAGAGCCAATATAAAGGAATAGTAGTGGTAAAAAAAAGCACTCAGGGGTTTAACTAATCTTGATTTTTTTTGTACAATTCTCCTTAAAGGGGGCGTGGCAAGAGTGTGTGTCCTATGCATTCATACTTTTGTTAATAAGTGTCCCTCATTCTTATCTTAGAAAGGTGGGAGGTATGACTGTGTGAGTCTATGGTGTGCTACTTTTAATTTAATAAATGATGCCATAGATCAGTGTTTCTTAACTCCAGTTCTCAAGGCGCCCCAACAGGTCAGGTTTTCAGGCTTTCCATTATTTTGCACAGGTGATTTGATCAGTTTCACTGCCTTAGTAATTATCACAGCCGTTTCATCTGAGGGAAATCCTGAAAGCATGACCTGTTGGGGCGCCCTGAGGACTGGAGTTGAGAAACACTGCCATAGATGATGCACTAGGCTGGTGTGCCTTGTTTTGCTTTTTGTATACCATTGAAATCAATGGTGACGGAATTCAGGTGGACTGTACATGTCACACAGCCCAGGTTCACACTGAACTGTGGGAATGTCAAATCGCATGTCAAATCGTACCAACGTACAATTCCCCCTATACACTCTTTTCCAAATTTGTAATAGGGAGGAGGTGGCTTTACAAGAATACATTAATGAGCAACCAAGGTCCTCCAAAATCGAATTCCGCATACACACGACCGTTTTTAATGTCATGGAAAAAACAAAAATAAATGCTTGAGCAAAGCGTTGTGACGTACAACACGTCCGACGGCACTATAAAGGGGAAGTTCCATTCGGATGGTGCCACCATTTGGGCTGCTTTTGCTGATTTTGTGTTAGTAAAAGTTTGGTGAGAGACGATTCGCACTTTTCAGTCTTTGTGCTTTTCAGTCTGTTACAGCGTGATTAATGCGCTATCTCTATTACAAATGCTAGTTTTACCAGAATGAGTGCTCCCGTCTCATAACTTGCTTCTGAGAATGCACGTTTTTTTTCCTGTCATTAAAGCCTACACACGACCATTTTTCACGACCTGAAAAACGACGACGTGAAACACGACACGAAAAATTAGAGCATGTTCTAAATTTTTAATGCCCATTTTTCACATCATGAAAAATGCTCTGGCGCCCACACACGGTCGTTTTTAATGACCAATTTAAAAAAAAATATTCACGTCATGAAAAACGGTCGTGTGTACGCGGCATAAGAGGTAGATGCCAGGATACGCTCTTCCAAAATAATTGTATCACCCATGATTTGGGATTCTATATACAGAGCAGTTTATTGTGAGTTGTAACTACAGGGGTTTGGAATAACAAGATAGCTGTAAGAAGGGCCAATGATGTAAGCCATATTACCCCAGTCCATTAGGAGAATTTGTTCCTATTTTGCATTAGAGTAATCATTGAGCTATTTCTAAATATCTTTTTTCATGGATGGATTGTTTGAGCATTCTATTATGAAGATCTATGTAAAATGGCTGATCATAATTTTGTGCTCACCAAATATAAATAGAGAACAAAACCAATTCAATTGCTAATATCATCTCCATTACAACCCAGAGACAGCTGTTAAAAGGAGTAAAAATCGGAAAATTCTTAACTACATACTTTTTCCACGTCAGCGACTGAATTGCATAAAAGAGATAAATGGCTGCCCCATTTTCATATGCGTTACTGTTCATTTCAGCCCATTCATTTTGGATGCGATGCTTAACTTAAACCAACACACGCCGACACACTATAACACAGTGTTTCTCAATTCCAGTCCTCACGCCCCCCCAACAGGTCATGTTTTCAGTATTTCCCTCAGATGAAAAGGCTGTAGGAATTACTAAGGCAGTGAAACTGATCAAATCACCTGTGCAAAATAATGGAAATCCTAAAACCTGACCTGTTGGGGGGGCGTGAGGACTGGAATTGAGAAACACTGCTATAACACAACATAGTTTGGCTATGAGACAGGAAGTGAAAGGAAATCTGCAAAATGGGACATAATGTAGATGGGGAAAAAAAATCCTGTCCTTGCTTTATCCAAAATTACAAAAACAAGTTTTGCCTCAAGTTCTACTTTAGGACACATACAGTCATGCCCCCCCCCTTTTCTCCTCATTGGCTCGCTGGCTGTGATTTGGTGCCTCAGCCAATAAGGAGGGAGAGTCCTGGGACACCGGGACAGCCAAGGATTTTCTGAACATGGATCTGAAGGAGCTCAGTTAAGTATTAGGGGGGCTGGGGGTGGCCGCTGCACACAGAAGGTTTTTGTGGCTTTCAGCCTTTAGAACCACTTTGAATATTTAAAAGTATGATGTTTAATTGGGGCGTTGCAGACTCTTAAAACATACTTAAAAAGGCCCTACATTATTCAATGTACAATTAAATATGAACACATTAAAACATTGGTATTATGCTTAACTACTTCAATACTGGCCACTCACCCCCCTTCCTGCCCAAGCCAATTTTAAATGACAATTCATACAACACTGTACCCAAACACAATTTTGATGATTTTGTTCCCACAAATAGGTGGTGGTATTTGATCACCTCTGCAGTTTTTATTTTTTGATGAGGCACTGACGATAGGAACTTATAGGCAGCACTGATATGTAGCACTGATTAGCATTGATAGGCGGCACCAATGGCCACTTATAGGTGGTACTGATAGGCAACACTTATGGGCACTCAAAGGCTGTGCTGATGGGTACTTATGGGTAGCACTGACATGTGGCACTGATAGGCAGTGATAGGTAGGGCACTGATGGACACTGATTGGCAGCACTGATGGGCACTAATGGCTGGCACTGATCGATTGCACTGATAAGCATCACTGATGGCACTGGTACTGGCAGGCATTGTTAATGGGCACTGATTGGCATATCCCTGGTGGTCTAGGGTGGCATACCTGGTGGAAGTCCTTTATGGCTATCTCTGGTGGTCCTGGGCGTGCATCATGTCAGGAGAGCCACCAGTTGGCTCTCCTCTACTCGTGTCTGTCAGGCACGAGTGAGGAAAAGCTGATAAACAGCTCTTCCTGTTTACATCGTGATCAGCCATGATTGGACATGACTGATCACGTGGTAAAGAGCCTCCATCAGTAATGCAGTGTGTTAGACTGAAATGTCGCACCACCGATCGATGTGCTGGGCGTTCCCTAGGGTGCAATCGCGGATCATCCTAGTCAGTCAGTATAACTAAACCACTGTCCGGCCGTCATTTTGCTAGAGGCTGGGCAGGAAGTAGTTAAAGTGGAAAAAAAGTCTAAGGCTGCGTACACACGATCAGTCCATCTGATGGGAACGGTCTGAAGGACCGTTTCATCGGTTAACCGATGAAGCTGACTGATGGTCTGATGTGCCTACACACCATGGGTTAATTAACCGATCGTGTCAGAACGCGGTGACGTAAAACACAACGACGTGCTGAGAAAAATGAAGTTCAATGCTTCCAAGCATGCGTCGACTTGATTCTGAGCATGCGTGGGTTTCAAACCGATGGGCGTGCGTCAGGGGTGTATTTAGGATTTGTGCTGCCCTAGGCCTGACTAAACTTGTGCACCCCCTAATTTAAATATGACCCACCCCTTCCTGTTACGGCCACACCCTGTGTTGTTTAAGACCCGCCCTGAAATTTTCGGGTGAGGACACTAGTTCTGAGGGCCTGGGGGGGGGTTGCAATGGATTCCCCTAATTTACTTAGATTTCCTCTTACTTCCTGGTTGCCCATAGAGCAGGAAGTGAAGGGAAATCTTCGCAATGAGACAGGGATGGTAAAATAAATAAACTGGCAGGGGCTATAACCCTCCCTTACTCTACCCAAAATGAAAAAAAAGTGTTGCCTATAGTTCTAATTTAAGTAGATGGTGCAGCAGAATCATATAGCACAGTGAGGAAGGTTTGTGGTCCAGGATGATAAAACAGTCAAAATTGAAAGCGCCCCCCCCTCTACAGTTGCGGAATACCGGGCGCCCGCATACCGGAAGCAGCGCGGCCGCTTTATGGGGGCACTAGACTAATTTTCCTAACAGTGTAAAGCAAGCCGGCGGGGACTCTTTTCGTGCTGCCCCCTGCAAAGTGCTGCCCTAGGCCTGGGCCTTGTTGGCCTAGGCCAGGATACAGCTCTGGCGTGCGTACTAACGATCAGTTTTGACCTATCGGTTAGCCATCCATCGGTTCAATTTTAAAGCAAGCCCTCTGTTTTTGGACCGAAGGATAACGGACCGATGGGGCCTACACGCGATTGGTTTGGACCGATGAAAACGGTTTGAACCGATCGTGTGTACGCGGCCTAACACTATTCTTAGAAATGCCCCCCCTCCTACCCGTCCTACTTAACCAGTATAAAAATCTGTGAATAAACTTATTTTTAATCCACCCTGGTCCACATCAGCGGCTCCCTGGTGTCAGTGCTGCTGCAGGGGGAGGAGGGAGCGCCAACAATAGCTAGGCCATAGGAGCCTATGGGTGACGTCACAGTTCCTAGAATTCCCAGCCATTGTTGAGTGCCGCCTAAGCCAGAGCTACAGGATCCTGTGACCAGACTGGGGTGGAATAAAAATAAACAAGCATACAAATCTTTTTTTATACGGGTTAGGCAGGATAGGTGGGAGGAGGGTCTAAGGCCCCGTACACACGAGCAGACAGATTTGTTCAAATCTGTCCGTCCGACAGACTTGAACAAATCTGTCTGCTGGGATTTTGGTTTGCTCGCGTGTACACACGAGCAAACCAAAATCCCCGCCAGCAGAGAGCGCGCTGACGTGTCGGTGACGTGGCGGTGACGTTGACGCCGCCACGTCACCGCACCAGGAAGTAAAACACTTCCGCGCATGCGCCGAATCCATTCGGCGGCGGTGCGGCGGCGGTGCGGGACGACATGTCTACTGGTAAGTGTACTAACCAGCAGACATGTCGGGCGGACGGATTCCCACCTGATAGATTTCAAAGCATGCTTTGAAATCTGTCGGGTGGCCAAATCCGTTGGCTCGGCCGTACACACGATCGAATCTGTCTGCTCTAACGGTCCAGCGGACCGTTTCCAGCGGACAGATTTGATCGTGTGTACGAGGCCTTAGGCACACTTTTAAGAATAGTTAGACTTTTCTTCCACTTCAATGCTCCATTTTCAAAGGAACCCATTAAAAAAAAATATATATCCTGACCCATTTTAAGGGTGCTGATGCTGTCACTCGTACCCTTCCTTTATTTATTCCTTTATTCCTTTTTTTTATAGCAGCCAATGACATCTAATTTTTACCAATGTTTTAGGTTAGTCATTTATCAAGTTTTAAAATAAGAATGACAACCCTGCACCCTAGTCTTTCATAAACACGATAACAATAGCATATCTTTCTGATGACAGGTCCTCTTTATATTAGTTATCAATCCTATTAATTAGAAAGATGTTACGCCTATAAAGGATGTTACAAGTATACCCAGACAATTATCTTTATCCTAAATCTGGCTTTCCTATCTATTACAGCACAACACTCGGAATTTACTAGCTGGTAACTAACCTTGCCAAGAACTTAATCTGTATGTATTTCGTCCAGGCACTGGAGGGGACTTTGAACTATTTCAAGGTAGCAGCACTTTTAAAAGCCTCTGTTGTCTTGTGTGCATTTGGTGCCAGGGGAGACATCTTTTATACTTTCCTCGTGGCTGTTAGGTCAAAGAAATGCTCAGAGGTTCAGAGACTCCAAAGGTTTGAGGGATATAATCGATTCGGAACACTTAGAGGAATTTGTTTGTTTTATGGCTGTTTGTTTTAAGCAGATCTACAGCACAGCGGCAGAACAGGCTGTGCCGGTATGTGTCCTGTAATTCCACTATGGAGCATGGTCACAACCTTTGACTTCTGATTTAAATTTATCTAAAGTCATTTTATGTTCGGAATATTAGCAAGAGCTTTCCAGATTATAGCTATATTTAAAGTGGACCTAAACTCAAAAAGTGAAGATTTGCTATCTCATAGGGGATACCTAGAAATGTTAATTGTACCTAAGTAGTACCCAGAAAAAAATGACCGTTTGTCTTAAAGTGAAAGTTTTTTTTAAATCTTGTACTTATAGGTAAGCCTATAATAAGCCTTACCTGTAGGTACAGTGAATATCTCCTACACCTGAATGGTGGTGAAACTGGTGCCGCATGTACTCTGAAGGGTTGGCTTACCTGTGCCGCCCCTTCAGAGCTCCATGCCTCGGTCCGTGACTCTTGAGACGTCATTGCAGCGCAGCCAGTCAGATGGTCTGAGGATGTTAAACCCTTAAGGAAGATCAGGTTTAGATGGAAGCATCTTCAGCGGTAACAGCATGCCGCTGAAGGGCTTCGTTCTAAAGTAAGTATTTCATAATGTGCTAGTATGCATCGCATACAGGGCCATTTTCTTAGGCCGCGTACACACGTACGAGAACCTCGTCGGGCTAAACCCATCGTTCGGCCCGACGAGGTTCTCGGCCGGCCGTCGAGTTCGTCGACCAGGCTGTCGAAAAAGGCGTCGAGCTATTAGTCCCGATGGCCCGTCGAGGAAATAGAGAACCTGCTCTCTATTTTGGCTCGACGCCTCGCTCGACAGTTTGCTCGGCGAAAACGTACACACGATCGAGCTTCTCGGCAGAATATGGATCCCAGCGAGCTTCTCGCTGGATTCTGCCGAGAAGCTCGGTCGTGTGTACGGGGCCATACAGGGTTAAAAAAATGTGGTTTGCTACCGCTTTAAATTACTCCTGAAAAATAGTAGTGCACTCCTTGTCCCCAGCCAGGCATGCCTGTTCTTTAGCCTCATAACTGTACAATATAGAGTATATGCAGTGTGAGATCATCTAAAGTATTAATGTCTCTAAATACTACAGCCCTGGCCAAAAGTTTTGAGAATGACACAAATATAAATGTTCACAATGTCTGCTGCCACAGTTTTTTATGATGGCAATTTGCATATACTCCAGAATGTTATGAAGAGTGATCAGAAAAATTGCAATTAATTGCAAAGTCCCTCTTTGCTATGAAAATTAACTTAATCCCCACAAAATAACATTCCCATTGCATTTCAGCCTTGTCACAAAACCCTGCTACAAAAGGACCAGCTGACATCATGTCAGTGATTCTCTCTTTAACACAGGTGTCAGCGCTGACGGGGACAAGGCTGGAAATCACTCTGTAATGCTAGAGTAAGAATAACAGACTGGAAGTTTCAAAAGGAGGGCGGTGCTTGAAATCATTGTTCTTCCCCTGCTAACCAGGGCTTCCTGCAAGAAAACACATGCAGTCATCATTTCTTTGCACAAAAAGAGATTCACGGGCCAGGATATTGCTACTACTAAGGCCGCGTACACATGACCAAATCTGTCTGCTGGAAACGGTCTGCCAGACCATCCCAGCAGACAGATTCGATCGTGTGTACGGGCGAGCAGACGGATTTGGCCAGCCGACAGATTTGAAAGCATGCTTTCAAATCTGTCGGCTGGGAACCCGTCCGCCCGACATGTCTGCTGGTTATTACGCTAACCAGCAGACATGTCTTCTCGCACATGCGTCGAATGGATTCGACGCATGCGCGGAAGTGATTTACTTCCTGGTGCGGTGACGTGGCGGCGTCAACGTCACCGCCACGCCACCGCGCCGTCTTCCGGCGGGGATTTTGGTTTGATCGTGTGTACACGATCAAACCAATACGTCCCCAGCAGACAAATTTGTTCAAATCGGTCTGCCTGACCAATTTGAACAAATCTGTCTGCTCGTTTGTATGGGGCCTTAGATTGCACCAAAATCAATCATTTATTGGATCATCAAGAACTCCAAGGAGAGAGGTTCAATTCTTGTGATGGAGGCTTCAGGGTGCTCCTACAGTTGATTCAGCTGCAGGATCGGGCCCTGCCAGCGCAGAGCTTGCTCAGGATTCAGGAATGGCAGCAGGCAGGTATGAGTGCATCTGTACACACAGTGAGGAGAAGACTTTTGTAGGATAGTCTGGTGTCACAAAGGGCAACAAAGAAGCCACTTCTCCCCAGGAAAAACATCAGGGACAGGCTGATATTCTGCAAAAGGTACAGGGATTGGACTGCTGAGGACTAGGGTAAAGTAATTTTCTCTGATTTCTCTGTAAGTTCTTTAGCTGCATTATCCCGGCTGGTTGAAGGTAAATAAAATTCACTATTTTATTTTAAGACAGAGACAGCTGTGGAGCACCAAAGTCTGGACTCTCTAATATGCAATGACCAATAGCACTTGACTCCACCCTCTCCACCCCTTCACTCCACCCTCTCCACTCCTTCACTATTGGTCTGTGAAGACACAAATCACATTGATTGACCAACTGTGAGGCATTGGAGGTAGGAGGAGAAAGAGCAAAGTCCCAACTTCCTAACTGAATTTGGTATTTCTGTAAGAGAAGGCCTGGAGTTTTAGGACTCATGGGGTGTTCTGAAAGATAGCTAAGTTGCAAACACTAGAGATATTATCACCAGTGTTTAGTGACACTCTAAAATGGAAACTGTGGGTACAGATCTTAGAGGCAAACTTTTCATGTTTTGAATGGTGAGGGGTCAGAACCACTGCCAGGTTTTTAATGTTGTATGTGTCCTCCATCAGGGAGATTAATTCTCTCTAAATGTCCTGATTGCTAATGTCACTGAGAATGAAAGTTGGGGTAAATCCCAAATTATGAGTTACCACCAGAACAGGAAAAGTTTGGAAATTTTCCAACTGGAACACTTGGTTCCATGACTAAAAGGGGGTTTTCTTCAAATTTAAATGTATACTTTTTGCTAAGTCTACAGGACAAAAAGTAAGGGAAAAACTGCTGAAAGTAGATGTAACCCTCCCTTATTGTGGTCACATGGTGCACTGGGTCCTGAGTCTTCCATTTCCTTCCCATGCAAAAAAGGAAGGTCCTCCTCTGGGTGTCCACATCCCTTCCTGGGATGTAAATACACTCCATATTGAACGTTAAGGGGCAGGACTCTAAAGACTGCAGTGGATCATGTCAAGGAAGAGACAACTGGTTCACTACCACAATGGATTGGCCAGTCATAACTCCTGAAAGAAGTAGAGCAAGGGAAATGTAGACAGCCTTAGGTAGAGCTAATAATCGTTATCACAATTTTTCCCATTGCAATCTTGACAAAGGGTTTCCTGATCAATGCAGAGAATTTTCTCTCTGCTCTCAGCTGTCAAAAGTCTGGGCAGTCTGCCAAGTTTTAAAACATACTATTAAAGGAATGATAAGTCTAAACATTGTATCAATTCGACTTTTACATCAAAGGAATAGACTTCTGTATGTAAATTAGGAACTTTTAACTACTTTTTTTGATAGTTGTTGCTTTCAAGTAAATTTTTTTTTTGCTAAAAAATTACTTAGAACTTCTAAACATTATATATATATATATATATATATATATATATATATATATATATATATTTAGTAAAGAATCTAGAGAATAAAATGGTAATTTTTGCAATATTTTATGTCACACTGTATTTGCGCAGCGGTCTTTAGAATGCAATTTTTTGGGAAAAATTACTTTAATGAATTTAAAAAAAAATAACCAGTAAAGTTGGCCCAAATTTGTTTTGTATAATGTGAAAGATTTTACGTTGCGAGAATCGTAATCTTTATTCTAAGCAAGCAAATTGTAATTCTCATTTTCCCCCGAATCGTGCAGCTCTAGCCTTAGGTGAGTATAAAAAGTGTTTATAAAACTGCTACATGGATGAGAGGGGAGTGAGAGGTAGGATTGTGAGAGGGATCAGCTTTGTTTGGAGATGGACTTTGGGGCCCAGATTCAGGTACATCTGCGCATTATTGGACCGGCGTAGCGCACCGCCTTTACGTTAGACTTGCGCAATTTTGTCGCGTAATCACCCTGTTCTCGTAGCTTTTGCGCAGAAAATTGCGCATACGTAACGTTTTTTCAGAGGCGTAAGCAGGAGTAATACAAATTGGGAAGGACGTGGGCGTGTTACATTGAAATGAGCCGTGACCCCATGCAAATGAAGGGCCGGCCGGCTCGCGCATGCGCGCTTGAAGGAGACCATGTCAGCTCCGCTGTGCGCATGCTCACAACTCGGGAGCGGCGCAATCAGTGAAATTGGAAATGGACTAGGGCAACGTTGTGAACTACGCAGACAGCATAAATAGACACACACAAACGCACTTGCATTGCAAAAGTACATCCCTTTGTCCCTTCCCATTTAACAAAGTGCTTTTGTCCTGTTGTTCGTTGCGGTGTGTTTTGTAGTTGTCAGATTAGTGTTCTGTGTGATCAGGTGTTTGCTAGTAGATTTTTGAAAGTGGTTTTTGATAAGTGTTTGAGAGACTGTTTGTTTGATTGATATATTTGTGTTTGTTTCTTTTCCTGCTGTATTTTTGTTTTGTTTTTTGGTGACTGTTTCTTGCTCAGTAGTTTTATCTCTGTGTGTGTGTTTTTTTTTTTGATTGGTTGTGCTTGTTTGTGTGCGTGAATTTTGTTGACTGGGACTGTTTTTTTTTGGAAGGATGACTGAGAGAAAACGAAAGCTGAATTTTACAGTTGTGGAAAAACAGATTCTTGCCCGGGCCATTAGCGAGTATGGGCGTTACCTCCACGGCCCACATGCCAACACCACCCCGGCCAGGAGGAGGGAGATTTTGGATAGGATCACTGACCAGGTGAATTCAGCGGGGCAGGGGGAGACACGGACCCGGTCTGGGATTGACAAAAAAATCAATGACCTCCGGCGTCTGGTCAAAAAGAAGCTGGCCAGAATGCATGCCCATGCCAGGGGCACAGGAGGGGGCCCACCATGCCGTATTAGCCTGACAGCGGAGGAGCGTGCGGTGGCCCTGACCTTTCATCGGCATGAAGTTGCGGGCCTGCCCGGCTTTGACTCAAGTCCGGAGCCTGTGGTGCCAGGTAAGTTTTTTTTTTTTTTTATATCAGGTGTGTAGCATGTGTGGGGGAGGGGGTGAAAGGGAATATGTGGCAAGTGTGTGGATCCTCCAACCTGTGAATGTTTTGTGTCATTCACAGATGTGCAGGAGGGTGCAGGGCCATCTGGCCTGACCGCACCAACCCCAGGACAGCAGCCTAATGAGGCCCCCCCAACAAGGCCGGAGTCCACGGAGGAGGTTCAAGAGGAGCAGGAGAATCATGAGGAGGAGGAGAATCATGAGGAGGAGGAGAATCATGAGGAGGAGGAGTCCATGTCAGGCACTGGACGTTTGGGTTTTGAGGACTCTTCCCCTCTGGCTGGCAGCAGGCAGGCCTCCCTAAGGGGGAGCCCCCCCCTTCTCCCCCAACATGGCTCCCCTCACAAGGGCCTCCCCTTCTCCCCGGCCACAAGCATCAGCTGGAGGCAGGATGTCATCCCAGACCACCAGGGGGGTGGCCGATCTCCTGCCCGCCACTCTGAGAAGGGACCAGTTCCTCCAGACCCGCCATCTGGGACAGGTCAGCCAGACATTGGTGCGGATGGAGGAGAGCCTGTCCTCCATCAAGGATACGCTGGGGAACCTGGACTCCCACTCCCGGGCTTTCACAACCTGCCTAAATGAACTGCAGACGACATCAGCAGGCGTTGGGCAGGATGTAAGGGCCCTTACCCTGGCTATCCAGGCCAACACGGCAACACTTGGTGCTGCCCTGGACAGAATAGCCGTGGCCTTGGAGGGCAGGCCGCCAGGTGGGCAGAGATCAGGGGCTGCTCCTCCTTCCCCGGTTTTACCCCTTCCCCATGAGTCTCCCCTGAGAAGCCGGGGCCGTGGCCGGGGGCGCCCCAGGCGTGGCTCACGCAGAGGACAATAATTTGTTTTTCCCCATTTTTTTTTTTTTTATATATTTTTTTTAATTTTTTTTTTTTTTGCTGGAAATTTTTTGCTTTTGCAGGTCATTTTTTTTTTTGGGTTGTGAATGCTGTGTGAATGTGGGGGTGACATTCCTGCCGGAAAAGGGGTGTCACCCTCTATTTTGGTGGAGAAGGGTTCCCCAGGACCAGGGAGAAGTGATCCCCAGGTCCGTGTGAATGGTGTATGAATGTGCAGTGACATAATTGGAGCCTTGGCGTGGCGTTGCTGCTCACAAGTCCTGAATGGTGGACTGGTGCCAATCCAATTTGATGTGGATGTGGGGTGTGTGTGCTAGGGACCACAGTGGTGTGCATGCATGCATTCTCATTGTGCCATGATTAATAGGTGTGTTTAACGTGCAAAGATGCCCAATGTGAGCTGTCTCCTGGCTGCTCTTCCCTCAGAAGACGGGGTAGCCTCGGTTAGGGGGGGATTGTCTGGTTCAGGGGTCAGGTCATCACGTAGGTCAATCTGCAGGCCCTTTCTTTCTGCGAAGTTGTGCAGCATGCAACATGCACCGATGATCTGGCACACAAAGTTTGGGGAATACAAGAGGGTACCCCCAGACTTATCCAGGCATCGGAAACGTGACTTTAGGAGGCCAAAGGTGCGCTCCACCACTGCTCGTGTTTGGGCATGTGCTGATTGTATCTTTCCTCTCCTGGGGTTTGGGGGTTCCGGATAGGAGTCATGAGATGGGGTCCCAGTGGATATGCAGAGTCACCTGTAAGGGAAAAGACAGGAGGATGTTAGTCATGCATGTGCCCCTTGTGATGTGCATCATGGGAGGGGATAGTCATGCCTGCCACCCATGTCACTCACCAACCAGCCAGGTGTCCCCATACACGTTCTGATCGAATTCCATTCGGATGTGGCATTGATTGTATATGTAGCTGTCATGGCTGGACCCTGGGTGTTTGGCACAGACGTGCCATATGAGGCCTTGGGAATCGACTATCACCTGTACGTTGATGGAATGCCAATGCTTCCGATTGCGGTACATGTGCTCTGTCTCCTGGGGGGGCTGGAGTGCCACATGTGTGCAATCAATGGCCCCCACAGTGCGTGGGAATCTGGCAATTCTGTAGAAATCTGTCATTGCCTTCAGCCGCAGCTCCTCAGTGGTGGGTTTGATGATTTGGTTGGCCATGCGTCTGAGGATTGCAGGGACAACCTGGTGCACACATCTGCTCATGGAGGATTGTGACATCCCAGCCACCACTCCACTTGTAAGCTGAAAAGAGCCACTGGCAAGGAAATGGAGTGTTGCCATGACCTTGACCAGTGGCTGCACTGCATGTGAGCGGTGTGTTGGGCTGGTGATGTCCTCCTGCAGGGTTGTGGTTAATTCCAGGATGGCATGAGGGGTGAATCTGAAGATGCGAAACACCTCAGAATCACTCATGCCAAACAGGTCTATGCGGGTGCGGTATATCCTCTCCCGTGCCATCCTCCGTGCCATCCTCCATGCCCTCATCCTTCTTTGTTCATCTAAAGTCAGTAGTATAGCTATGTGCGACGATGCCCCTGGCATGTTGGCATACAGATTGTTGTGCAACACGTGTGACTGCTGAGCTGCTCACTAACAGTGTTGCTTTATCTAACAAGTAGACTTTTTTTCTCTTTTTAGACCAGCTTTTATATGCTCTAATTTTAGACAGGACATTTTGCTGTTGCGCACACTGCGTCGCCTGCGCTGCCCCAACGTTGTTTTGTGGATCCCCGTAAGTCCCTCATTAGCATATTTGACTAGCAAATCAATGGTGTGTCTAGCGCACTTTTGCGCGGAAGGATTCGCCAGTCTAACGAAATTCCGCGGGACAAAAAAAAGTTGCTTTTTTGCGTATCTCGTTCTGTGGATGCCGCGCAACGAAACGCACGCGCACATTTCGACTTACGCACGCGCATCTCCTCTTGCGCAGGCGTAATCGCTCTGTGAATCTGGGCCTGGGAGTTCAGTGTTTAAACTGCATTCTGTTCATGTAAAACAGCTCAAATCTGCCAGATTTCAGAAGTAAAGAAATCATTTCCGTTTTTTAGCACTTACCCCTAGAATTTGAGATGAAATCATAAAAGAGCATTTGCATTTAAAACGGTGTCACTTTTGATAAGAGTTGAAGCTATGAATATATAATTGTCTAATTTGCATAATTACAAGCAAGGCTATTTTTATTACATCACAAAAACCTGGCAATATTGCAGCTATAAAGGTTAATCTCCTTTTTGAAGCTGCCATGGTTTGAGAAGACGTCCAACATGCCTGTCTGTATCTCTAGGGGGACCTGTTTACCGGGATTGGCAAAGTAACTGTTTTCCTGATGCTGTTCTTTGTCATATTTCACTGCAAAATTTCACACATTTCATTTAAGTTTATAGACATTTGGTGTTGAAAATTGCAATGTTGAAGTGTATTGAAAAATTGTGGAATAAAATGAAACATATCACAAACAAAATTCTGCATTAAACTATTATAAATTGTGGTCAAAATTATTTACTTATGTACTTACACTACTTTACTAAAAGTTTTGGGACACCTGCCTTTACACGCATATGAAATTTAATGGCATCCCAGTCTTAGGCCTCGTACACACGATCGGACATATCCGATGAAAACGGTCCGCGGACCGTTTCCATCGGATATGTCCGATCGGGAGTTTGATCCGATGGCGTGTACACACCATCGGATCAAATTCCCCGCCGCCGGACGGCGCGGTGACGCGGCGGTGACGTTGACGCCGCCACGTCACCACCACGTCACCGCACCAGGAAGTTAAACACTTCCGCGCATGCGCCGAATCCATTCGGCGGCGGTGGGGGACGACATGTCTGCTGGTAAGTGTACTAACCAGCAGACATGTCGGGCGGACAGATTCCACCGGATAGATTTCAAAGCATGCTTTGAAATCCGTCGGGTGGAGAAATCTGTCCGCTAGCCCATACACACGAGCGGACATATCCCCTTGTGTGTACGAGGCCTAAGTCCGTAGGGTTTAATATTGAGTTGGCCCACCCTTTGCAACTATAACAGCTTCAACTTTTATGGGAAGGCTGTCCACAAGGTTTAGAAGGGTGTCTATGGGAATGTTTGACTATTCTTCCATATAGAGCATTTGTGAGGTCAGGCACTGATGTTGGTCTGGCTTGCAGTCTCTGCTTTAATTTATCCCAAAGGGGTTCTATCAGGTTGAGATCAGAACTCTGTACAGGCCAGTCAAGTTCCTCCACCCCAAACTTTCTTATCCATGTCTTCATGGACCTTGTAGGGTTGTTTTTGAGGGGTTGGGCTTGGCCCCTTAGTTCTAGTGAACGGAACTCTTAAGGCGTCAGCATACCCTGAAAATTTAAGGAATCCCTTGGGACCCCCCTAGGCCATCAGATCTAGTGCCCCCATTGAAAGATTGTTCCTCCTACTTTCAATGATAATGGTAAATAGGACAAATATAAAGGATGAATGTCCCTAACGAGAGCACATATGGTAATAAAAACTGACAGGTGTTCAAATCTCTCTCCAGTCTCCACTCTATCCAAAACTAAAAAAAATATTAAGTTTTGCCTTTAGTTATACTTTAAAGGGTCACTAAAAATGTTGCTGAAATTACTGTTTACAGGGTATAGAGACATAAAAGTTAACTGATTCCTTTTGAAAATGATTAAAAAATAGATAAAAATCAATCATATAATGTGCCTGCAGGTTAGTTTCACTTTTGAACTGGCTTCATGTTTCTGCAAAGTAGAAATAGACACACAGAACAAAAACAAACAAACCAGGGCAGTGTTTTGTTTTTAAAATGAATCTGATTGGTTCTGGGAAGTTTTAGACACACAGTAATGACAGCTTAAACCATCGTGAGAAAGCTCCCAGTATGGTGGTTATAAGGAAACAGAGAAGCAGGAAGTGTGGAGAACAGAGCAGGATTACAGCAACTTCAAAGCAAAAACGAACAATAATGACATGAAACCAGTACTGCAGTAAGGTAAAGGAAGCTATTTAGCAAAAAAAAATTCCTTTAGTGATCCTTTAACAATGCAAGCACAGCTCAAACTTTTTTCCAACAAAAATTCAATAAACCAAATTAATTATTAAGTTTTGGTATTTTCATTTAGTTTACATTTGAAATGTTTTTAAATAAATTATTGCACTGGAATAGCCCCCGTCTTTGAAAGCAGTAATTAATCTAATTCAGGGTTGTTGAAGGGAATAGGATTTTTTTTTTTTTTATTAAATATGTATACAAACCCAAGCCTCATACGCTGCTTTGTTTGGAGGAATGAAAATAAACCTGCTGGAGAACATTAAAAATATATTGTGTCTGTCTGTCTTTAGCATTTAAATAATAATAATAATAATAAAAAATTAGTTTGGTGAACCAAGTCCAACATTATTCATAGTGTCATGATATCTGAATGGTAAGGCTAGGATAGCAGGATCTACTGCGTTGGACTATATTATATCATAATTCCAGGTGTGGGTCACTTCAGGCCAGTGGCAAAACCAGAATTTCGCACATTGATAACACTGTCAAGGTAATAGAACCTGCAATCAAAGCATTACCCTCCAGATATCATAACACTACGAGCACTGTTGGACTTGGTCCACCAAGCTTATCTGTATAACAACAGGATGAAGGTTTCTTTTGTCAAAGCTGCAGATGGCTGAAAGGATCCTTCCATTGTCTCCTGCAAGGGTCTAATTTTTATGAAGCCTGAAAATTATTTAACAATCACCCCACCAAAAAATATTTATTTCAGCTGCTGGTTAGTTCAGTAACCCAATACATTTATATGTACAGTACTGCATACCCAGATAGGAAGCAATTGTGCTGCAAGTTTGAAAATGACTTGCTAACCAATTTCTAGACTTGCCAGGCTTCACAAGTTTGTTGCACAAGTGCAGCAAGTTTACATAGTATGACTCCAGATCAACTGTCTTTGCAAACATTCCATTTTTTGCAAGTTCTGGTTCAGTTATGTTGTGCAATAGTCATCCCACCACAGGGGTCACTGTGGCTGAATTTTCATGCTGTAGACTTGCAGAGCTCTTGCTGTAGACTCAACACTGCAACTTTGTCCTTGCTAGAGACTTGCCCCGCAAATTTGCTACAAATTAGAAAAGTGACGACTAGAACTTATGCTTCAGGTGCTCTGCAAGTGTACAACTTGCCAGTGAAAATGTGCAGCAAGTTCACAGACTTACAATTCAACACTGTCACAAACTTGTGGCAAGTTATCATTGCTATGTGGGTAAGAGTGCCATTGGCAAAAACTCCCTGTTGAGCTGTCTGGCTCTATTCTATCTCCTTGGATTATCTTTCCTGCTGTATAAAATAAAGCAAATGAAAAAACAGCAGAGAGAATAAGAAACCTGAATAAAAAGCAATGGCAAGTTGGTGGAGCTAGGAAATTAAAGGAGTTGTAAAGGATTTTTTTTTGTTGCTGAAATGACTGTTTACAGGGTATAGAGACATAATAGTTAACTTATTTATTTTAAAAACAATTAAAAATAGATAAAATCAATCATATAATGTACCTACAGTTTCTAGTTTCGTTTTTGCATGCTGTTTCCTGCTTTTGTGAGGTACAGAGCCACAGAGCCACAGAGCCAATACAGGGCAGTGATGGTTTGGAAAACGAAACTGATTGGTGCTGAGGGGTTTTAGACACACAGTAATCACACCTCCTTGATGAGTGACCACAGAGAGAAAGCTCCCAGTACTGTGGTCATCAGGAAACAGACAACCAGGAAGTGTGGAGATCACAAAAACGAACAGGACATGAGGACATGGAAACAGCACTGCATTACGGTAAAGGAAGCTATTGGGATAAAAAAATGTTTTCCTTTACAAGAGCAACTCCAGGCAAAGCAGCTACATTTATAAAAAAATACACCTTCAGTCTTTTAAAAGAGTGATTATCCTATTTAGGAAGATCATTGCTACAAATATTGATTATTTCCATGTAAAAATTTTACTTTTGCTTGCTCATTGGTTTCCTGCTTGCGATGGTAACTGTGGGCAAGTGAAGCCATGGTCGTTTCGTTCCAGGTATTCCATCTCGCACATGCCTGCTAAGTCCATATAGTACTCGTGTCTACATGCTATGCACAGCCCTTCCAAATCTTTGCTTACATTGTTCCCATAGAAGCGGCAGTAAACATCCGCTGGAAACATGTACACAAAGGGTTGGTAGCACATGTGCAGTATGGGAACAACTTAGCTGCTCCTGCGCAATAAAGGCAAAGTGCTCTCTGCACACATCTATCTCTGCCTGTCTCTTCCCATCTCTCATCTTGGCCTGTCTCCGTCCTCCTCCAACCATCCTCCAGCCCGTCTCTACTCTGTAGAAATCCAATGATACAAAAATAAAAAGCCTTCTGACTCCTGGGATCAGTGACAATAATATTCCAGGAGTCAGCGGGACTACAGCTGACTAGGTTATTCACCTAGGCGAATGACAGATAAGAACCAACCCCTACTAGAATTACTGTTACTGTTACAGGGAAACCAAGTTCTTTAGAATCAACATTACAGAATGACTGAACATCCACATTACAGTCACTCTGCTGCTGAGTTAAAATCAAAAGGAATGACTTGCAAAAGAGGAGGGTTTTATACTCTCTCGCCCTGCCACATGTTGCTCCAATCTTTACTTGTAGCAATGGCGTCTAAAAATTGTATATGCTTCTAGAACTAAATTCACAAAAGTGTCAAATGTGAAGACTATGACGGTAGCTCTTGAATAGGGATGAGCTTCAATTTCAGGTCAACCCCCCAGATAATGCCAGTTCGCCTACATGCCCAAACCTCTAGCTGATGCAACCATAAGTTTGTCATTTTCCAGTGGTATCAGTGCCGCCTCTAAATATCAGACTTCTGCCGACTTCCATTTGAAATGATAAACAAGCTGTCAGGGATCCCAGAAGACATCATTGACCAAATATAGCCATGACCATATTTGATCAAAGACATCACTCAGGTTCCACAATGCTGTTGATGCCAAGAGCTCTGGGGATCCGCCATTTGCAATGGCAGGGTTCTCAGGTGATTTTATTGTCCATATTTGGTCAATGGCATCACCCAGGATCCCTGCCGGCTTGCTTCTGCAATTTAAAGCAAATTCTAAAGCAAGCTCTTGCTTAGGGGCACCACTGAGGCTAACAAAGTCTTGTGAGGTCGATGATGCTGCTTATTGAGGGTGCCGGCTCAGGATGAGCTCTTCCTGAAAGGAGACAAAGAGAAGTGTCCCGGCTGCCACACCCCTTACCCGGCCATATGGTTTACAGATAAAAACAGCATTAGTTCACTCCATCAAGGCCAGGCTCCCAACGCACTTCACCCCACACCTGGGGCTTAATCATGGTACCTCCATGAAGTAATCCCTAGGGGTAGGGCAAAATACAATGGAGAGGAGGGAGGTGACTTTGATGGCATATACTGAGTCTGCTTTTCTCTGCTAACCATACGGCTGGGTGAGATGTAGACATGTGCATTCATTTTCGTTAGAATGCATTTTCGTCCGAAAATCTGTTTTTTTCGTTATCGTTTTAACAAACGATAACAAAAGCACAAGAAACGGAAACCGAAAGATCCGACATAAAAAATGCTTTATTTTCGTTTTTGTTGCGGTAAAAATTAGATATAGAGAGATTCGACATTATAGAGAAAAGATTTGACATCATAGAGAAAAGATTCAACATCATAGAGAAAAGATTCGACATCATAGAGAAAAGATTTGACACTATAGAAATAATAGATTCGACATTACAGAGAATAGATTTTGATTCGACATTATTACTAGTCATACAACATTAGAATTCTTGTAGGCGGAATATTCGAACGGAAATGTACGATTCGACGTAAAGTTTCGACGTTCCGTTGAATATTCTTTTGACCATTCGACAGAAACCAAGTATTATTGGATTTTCGGACGAAAGCTATTCCCCAACGAAAAACAAAATAAATCAAAACGATTTTCGGGAGTAACTAAATAAATGTATTTTCCAAACGAAAACGAAAAAACTAAACAAAATATTCCAGTCTGCACATGTCTAGTGAGATGTGCGGCGGTTGGGACACTTCTCTTGAGCTCCTTTCTAGTTATATCAGCCAGAAGTCCAGGCGGATGGGTGAACTGAAAAATCTGACAGGTTGTTCACCCACTCACCAAACTGCAAACAGGCTGGGTTTAGGTTGAACTCATGTTCATTCCTTATATAATATACCATAAAATATAGGAAGCTTGTATTTTTCTTAACATGATATAATTAATCTTTCACTGCCTTTCCAGGAAATCTAAAGGCTGTTCTATATTTGAAAACTGGTTATTTAAAACATGGTTGAAAGACATATTTAATAAAAAAAGACCCTTAAAGAAAATTGACATGAACAAGTCTTCCTGGGCGAATTCTATCCGGTAAATTTCCAAGTGATGCCAGATTGAATGTCGGAGGAACACAAAGTCCACAGCTGTGTTTTATCACATCCTCCCATCCATCACGGAAATAAGGATGTAATAAGTAGGCAGCTTCTGTATTCCAGAGCCCCGCATTGTGATGGCTGTAATTTGTCCCCTCAAGATAATTCTTACAGATTTTGTAAAAAAAAAAGAAAAAGAAAAGGTTGACGCCTAATTACATGGTGACAAGTACTCCTCAAACACACAGGGAAAGGGAATTAAAACACCCTTTTTTTTGCTGTCTCTTTGAATTGATTAGATTGTACTAAATTCCCTAGTGCTACATAGAAATTATTCATCCACAACTAGATACCAATTTGCCAACTTTAATAAAAATTGGGAAAAATGGTTTAAGAAATTTGGCAATGGGTGAAACACTTTTTTAATGTGCATTCTGGATTTAAAAAGTAAGGTAAGTGAGCATAATTTGAAAAAACAACAACATTGTTTCCATGCACTTCACAGATGATTGGCAACAAGACTGACACATTTAAAGATATCGAGAACTGAGATTGAAGCGCCAGCTAAGAGGTCCAGATAGAACCTTATTCTATTAAAAGTCAGGAGTAAAATCCCAAAAAGTAGCCAACATGTTAAAGAAAATCCCAAGTTTTGGATTGCGCCCAGAACTGTAATAGAGGTGAAATCTTCCACTTGGGACACTAATTATGCTGATCTGGGGGGCCCCCAAGGAATTTTCCTAATTTGCAGGGACTTCCTCTCACTTCCTGTTTTGGCTATTGTTCAGGAAATTATCGAAAATCCTCCCACTACAACACAGAAAGCAAAAAATCTGACAGGGGTTATAACCCTCCCTTAGGCTCCATTCACACCAATGTGTTTTTACGTGCTTTTTGCAGAAACGAAAGATATTTTTTTTTAACATGTGTTCCTATGGAACAAGTTTACATCAATGCATTTTCCGCCTCCGCATTTTTGGAAAGGGTCAGGGACTTTTTTAAATGCAAAATGCTGTTTATTGTGTGTTTTTGGTTAAATATACCTCAATGCATTTTACCATGTTTTACTGCCATTTTGCCGTGATTTCGCTGAAATTCCAGTTTTGCAGTTTTTAATCTGCCCAACAACAAATAAAAAAAAAAAGAAGCACTGCAGAAACGCTCAAAGACAACATGCATTAGGCTCGATTCACATCTATGCATGTTGCCTTTCAGCATTTCTGCAGTGCTTTTTGCTTTGCTCTCTGCGTTTTTGTAATTGCGTTTTTACCGCAAATTGCATTTTTCAATTTGTGTATTTTTTTTACATTCACTGTATATAGTTGGTTGCTGAGGAGCATATCAGGAAGCCGGCCACTGTCTTCATAACAACCATTGAGTCATCAGCTGTCAGCAGGCTTTCCCGCTGACAGCGGAATGTAAAAAATAAAAAAATTGCCAGCTAAAAACATTCAGGAAATAAAACAATGTGCCCCCCAAAAGACCATACCAGACCCTTCAGGTCAGGCAGAGTCTATTTAAGACCCCGTCCTCCAGGTTTGGTGTGAGTAGATACAGGGCACTCATTTGTCAGGGACAGTGCTTAGCATCAGAGAAAGTTCTGAAGGAGTAAGCAAGGGCAGGAACATGCCATCCTTCCGGGAAGCCTCCCCATTTGGGTATGGACTGGCCAGGCTGCATTATACTTTATGCACACTACAAATTGTATAGTCTATAGTCCATCATATGAGTGAACAAGAGATGGGGTTGTATTCCTATAAACAGTGGGACCATGAAGAACGAACATAGCTACCCTCTAAAAGAAAGTCAGATCACAGCAGCTGGAGCAGGTCAAGAGCATGAGAGAAAATAAGAGAGCACAAGCTCAGAACTCCTGGTGCCTAATTGTCTTGCTTTCAACCAGAACATCAAAGGGACCAGATGTGGATGAGAATGCTGACCTGGGTGAAGAAGTTTCATGGTAATATAGCACTGTCACATGGTGGAAAAAGCAACATACTTCCTGGAGGTTCCAGGGTAGCATGTTGCTTTCTGGTGGTGGTTTCTGGTATAAGGGGGTCAGAGCCCCTTATAATTTAAGGATGGATTCTCATTGGACAGAGGGCTACACCAGGTCGGTAGGGGGTGTTTGTGTGGTGTGGTGTGCAAAAGCATACGTAAGTCGCGCTCACATATGTAAACAGTGTTCAAACCACTCATGTAAGGTATTGCCTTGAGTGAGAGCAATAATAATGGTGTAAGACCTCCTCTGTAACTCTAAACAGGTAACCTGTAAAAAAATGTAAAGTGTCGCCTATGGAGCTTTTGAGGTACCATCGTTTGTCGCAAATCCACGAGTGTGCCGATGCGCGTGCCGGGCGGCCGCAATGTCCGCCAGGCACCCACGATCGGCAGTCACAGAGACAGGGACGTGGAGCTCTGTGTGTAAACACAGAGCTCCACATCCTGTCAGGGAGAGGAGACCGATGGTGTGTCCCTTGTACATAGGGACAACCATCGGTCACCTCCCCCAGTCAGTCCTCTCCCCCCACAGTAAGAATCACCAAGCAGGGCACACATTAACCCCTTCCTCGCCCCTAGTGTTAACCCCTTCCCTGTCAGTCACATTTATACAGTAATCAGTGCATATTTATAGCACTGTTCGCTGTATAAATGTGAATGGTCCCAAAAATATGTCAAAAGTGTCCAATGTGTCCGCCGCAATATCGCAGTCCTGACAAAAATCGCAGATCGCCGCCATTACTAGTAAAAAAAATTAAATAAAGAAAATCATAATTCTATCCCCTATTTTGTAGGCACTATAACGTTTGCGCAAACCAACCACTATACACTTATTGCGTTTTTTTTTTTTATTATTGGATATTTATTATAGCAAAAACTAAAAAATTGTGTTTTTTTTTTCAAAATTGTCGCTCTATTTTTGTTTATAGCTCAAAAAACAAAAACCGCAGACATGACCAAATACCGCCAAAAGAAAGCTCTATTTGTGGGAAAAAAAGGACAATTTTGTTTGGGAGCCGCGTCGCACCACCGTGCAATTGTCATTCAAAGCGTGACAGTGCTGAAAGCTGAAATTTCGCCTGGGCAGGAAGGGGGTATATGTGCCCAGTAAGCAAGTGGTTAAAGTGGTTAAAATGTGAGGGTCAATGATGATTTCTCTCTCTTTCTCCTGGATCCCAGCCAACATACAGAATCCTGATGAAGGACTTACGTAAAGTGCTCTTTTGTCTTATATGCTATGCATTACTATCCTTAGATTTTATGTTAATGTTCTACTTTCTTAGTTATAAAACAAGACAATTGCTTCTTTGAGCATTGTGTTTGTTTTTATAGCTAGTATTGTTATTATATCATCACCATTATTATTATCATGAGCTTTGATAGACTAGATAATTATAGGAACAGACAAGATAATACATATTTATCATCTAAATAGGGAGAATCCAAACACCCCCTATTTATTTCACATACTAAAATATATATATATTTTTCAGAGTTTAGTGTCAGGTCGAAGGGATGCATTTCTTTATTGAATAGACTTCTTTTTCAGGTACATTTAAGCCAGTAAGTTATGGAAACAACCTGCTTCTAGACACTTTCCTTTCCATCACTTACAGTAAATGAGGGCGGCTGGTAATTCTACAGTTTATACGATTCAGCGGCTACATTAACATTGCAAACATTTCAGTCCTCCACAATGCTTCCCCCAATCCTCAGCATCAATGTATTATTCAATCACAGAGAATTGGCAGCAGTTAGATTGTCTGATCAGCGTTTCAAGGACAGAACACAATCTATTCTCTTAACTAATGTAGATATATATCTGTGTAAGGACATTGTGATAAGCAACGTGCTGGAGACCCAACCTTAATTAATAGCATTCTTTTCCATCTTTTTAATGGATGCAATACTTCTCTCGAAACAGAAATTGCACACATTTCAGGAAAATCCCCTCCAGCTAGCCAACAAAATCACCCTGATTAAACTGATGCCATCAATAAATTATATTTCAGATGGCTGTGTTTGCATGCCAAGGCTGGGAAGGGTTCATAGTCGTCTGAAGTTTCAGAATTTACTAGGGCTGTTACTGATTACATTTTTCATGGTCGATTAATCGTTTTTTTTTTTAAATCGATTAATCAACTAATTTCGATGAATTATAACGCACATACAGATCCAACTACTTTTAGCTGATCTCCTTGCATTACAACTCTGCATTAGTCAGTGGTAAATGTGGTATACACTATATACAATCACCCGACACTAGTTGGTTTCCACAATCCATGACTTAACTTCACAGTTCACACAAATACATTTTAAATTCTGTAGCACTGACGTAAGTAATTTTTTCTTAGTAAACTCAAAGAAAAACGTAGAAAGTTAGTTTAACTTTAATTATAAAACTTATCTAGTATATTGACTGTCAGTCACTTTATAGTAGACACCACTAGAGTGTTTACATTTTCTGGAAGCAGACATGATCAAATTTTATTGACAATATACCCCGAAGAACTGAACAGTCTTTCGCACGGAACAGATGTTGCCGATACACAAAGAATTGTCTGCACAAAACTGCTTAGGACAGGAAAACAATGGTTCTTTTTGCCCCTTCCCCTGATGGAGCCTGATACATCCTCTCGCTCCACAGATACAAAGGTACCTCAATCCAATGGGTGCAGTTTGCTCGCATTCAGCAGGGTAAGTCTCACTGTTCAGGCTGTCCGGTGACGTCAAGAATTTTGTGTGGATTCCCTCCATCCAATTCGCATAGATGGAGATTGTGACCGTCTCTATGGAGTCGGTTGACACATCCTCACAGCGGCTCCGGTACAAATTGCACAAAGGTCCTGTGTGTCTTCAGGCCAGTTTCAGGTCCGAATTCAACCCAACATTTGGGCTAAAATCAGAGCTGAAACATTGAACAGTGAATTCTATTTGAAATTCAAATTTTGGAAGACAATTATATTCTTTCTATTTTATTTCATTCTATTTTATTGCTTTTTACTATTCTATTATTTTCTGTTCAATTATATTCTATTATTTTCTATTCCTTTCTATTCTATTTTTTTCTAATGTATTCTATTTGGATTTGAATGTAACATAGTCTACTTGAAATTCAAATATTCAATTCCTTTCTTTTATATATTTTATATTATATTATTCCTATTCGATTCTAATATATTCTAATCTAATTTGAATTTCAGAAGATGGTTACATTCTATTTTAATATGTTTTATTGTTTTGTTTTTTTATTCTATTATTTTCTATTATTTTATCTTCTATTCTAATATAATCTATAATATCCCTTTAATTTCTGTTCTATTTTATTCTATTATTTCTATTTTCTATTCTATTTTGTTCTGTTTTACCCTATTCTTTTGGATTCTATTTCAATTTTATTATTTTATTTTTCATTCAATTCTGTTTTACTCTATTCTTTTCTGCTTTTCTATTATGTTCTATTATTTTCAATTCTTTTTTATTCTATTTAATTTTCTATTGTATTTTTTTATATTCTTGATTTTGAATTTAATTTAAAATTCCTTTTTGGAATTTAACTAAAATGTTTTTTAGAATTCTACTTGAATTAGAATTTCGGCCAAATTTCATTTAGTTATTTTGGATTAGTTCAAATTCTGAAGTATTATAATTTGGAAATTCAGATATATCCGATTTTCCAAATATTGAATAATTTTTCTAAATTTGTATTTGAAACAAAACAAACCTCACATGTCTAGTATCTGCATAGACCAGCCATTCTCAGCCAGGGTTCCGTGGAACCCTAGAGTTTCTCCAGGAGTGGTTAGGACTTACTTGAGGTGCAGCTACTGTAACTGATCTTCCATCTGATGGTACCTGCATAGTTTTTGTTCCAATGCCACTTGGTAGAGCCAACGGTATAACTTCAAGGGTGTCATTCTGACCACCCCTGTAAGGCAGGCGTTCTTTCTACTTACCACCACCAATGTAAGGGGCATTTTCCCAATGGTCTCTGAGTTACTAATCTTATGAGGCATTTCCTGGAGCCTGAACGTTGTGCCAAGGGTTCCTCTGGTGTAAAAAGGTTGGGAAGTTCCGGCATAGACAAAGAATGAGGCAGCAGACAGAAATCACAGTAGGTGTTTTGGGTTGAGGCAAGTGCACACCAGAAGACTAGAAGGCAATGTTCATTTTTTATTCCAATGGTTTACAGCCACTTTACTATAAAAGAATATGCCTAGCTTAGTCTGCATTCTCCAGATGTCCGCCTTCACCCCAGTAAAACCTTGCTGGATCTGCTCTAGTGTTATACAGTTGGCCCTTTATCTGGTTCTGGTAAGAATGTAGTAAGGAATAAACATTTAGTTTCCTAGTGGATTGCATCTCTCATCGCTATTGATGCTCTGAATGCATACATATGATGATAATTGTGTTGATCCAAGGACATACTGCATATCACGCCGTAGCCTTTGGCTTTTTTTTGGTAGACTGCACATTCCATCTCTATCTGCTGGAATACAAGGCTGTCATGTGACCTTAGGCTATGGAGAGCTTTGAGACTGATGTAAAAAGATCTCCATTTTTTTTTATTACTTGGATAATATTGAGACAAATGGCAATCTTCATACGAGAAAGAAAACAGAAAAATATAACTAGGGTACGGTTACTATGCTGCCAACTTAACATCTGCATTCATGGCATGCTAACAGGAGTTGATAACATAATATTGTGAGAAGAAGCGGAATTTACAAAGGGATATGGGAAAATCCCCCCCCCCCCCAAGCTACTTTAAAGAAAGGAGGTATGTTATTATCCCAATGTATGGATTCTGCAGCATGTGGTAAGACAACATTTTGCTACTGACAGTGACAAAATGTGCAGCCTGATTACAGCAACAGCCTCCACTTCCCAGCATTCTTAAAATATCAACTTGGAAGCTGGCCCAGATATTACATCTCCTGAATGTGAAAGAACGAGGGAGGGACAAGTCCTGGGAATTATATATTGTTATGCATATAAGCAAATCAATTTGATGTCATTACTGTCTGCAAATGTGCAGACCTAAATCTTGGCAAATTGGCTCGGCAGAGTCAAGTGACAAGAGAATTATCGATCCCAGATAGGCAAAGGCTACCCACAGACATAAGACAGTGCTTCAAAGACTTCAGAACGATCTTTAATACAAACTATAATTACGTATATGTGGAGAAAATAAGTATGCATGCTGTTTTTAAGGCAGGGCAAAAGGGGAAGCTGCCCTGTCATTGTTATGGGGCCCAAAGCAGCTGCCTCATACTTGCCAACTATCCCTGTTTAAATTCCCTTGGCCCTTGAAGTTTTAGTCCTTTGCTGTGTCCTGATATCTCAGTGTGAAGTGCTGCTACTAATGCTGCCCAGCTCTGCCCTTTTGTTGTGTACAGTTGACTCACCAGCAGCCCTTGTGTTTACATGTAAATAACCAGCATTCATATGTAAATAGTGGCGGAATTCATATGTAAACATCTGAGGCCATGGGCATTCATATGTAAATAAAGGCAGCATTCATATGTACTGTATATTATGCCCCTCTGCAGTGAAGAGATGATGTGATGTAACATCTAGCAACCAATCAGTGAGCAGTATTACTGTACAGTAATCTCTAGCAACCAATTAACCAGAATAAATCATGTGCTTTAACCTCTAGCAACCAGTCAGTAAATGGTAATGATATGCTGTAACCTCTGGCAACCAATCACAATTACTGCCTGATCTGATACAGTTTGCACACCCAACTTTAGTTCCTTTTATCAAATCCCCTTTTTCACTTGTGTTTGTGATTTCACTTGTGTTTTCAAGCACAGGCACAGGCCTACTCTCTACTTTGCTGCAGCCGATCAACAGGGTCCCCGGCAAAATCACTGGCCAGGACACGCTGACAAATTTGGCCTACAGCAAATGACGGCAGGGGGGACCTGGGGCACATGCATGCACAGACCCGGAAGACAGCAGCAACATACAGGTACATCACTGTGCATGTATGGGCTGCCCGTCCGCAGTGTACTGCAGGTGGTTCTAAAGTGGTTAAAATTATTTTTAAAACCGGGCATGGACACATAAGCCTCACGTCCAATCACTGTCCAAATCCTGCCTCAACCTCCGCAACTTCTCCAAACTACGCCCCTTTTTAACTAATGACATAACAAAGCTCTTAATTCACTCCCTGGTCATCTCTCCCCTCGATTACTGCAACTCCCTCCTCATTGGCTTACCTCTACATACTCTATCCTCCCTTCAATCCATCATGAATGCTGCTGCCAGACTCATCCACTTTAACAATCGCTCTGTGTCTGGCACTCCTCTCTGTCAATCCTTCCACTGGCTTCCGCTCACCCAACAAATTAAAGCTCCTGCTCCTTTTTGAGCGACAAACGTTTCCAAATGCCTTGGTGTGAATGGAGCCTAAGGCGCCGTACACACGGCTGAGGTTCTCGCTGAAAATCAGCGAGAACCTCGCTGGAATGCACATTCCAGCGAGGACCTCGGCCGTGTGTACGGTCTCAGCGAGCTTCCCGTCGGGAAGGCCGTCGAGCCGAAATAGAGAGCACGCTCTCTATTTCCTCGACGGCCCGCCTGGAAGAATGGCTGGTTGCCATTCCCGACGGGCGGGTCGCCGAATTCGACGGCCGGGAGAGAACCTCGACGGGCGGAACGATGTGTTCTGCCCGTCGAGGTTCTCTGCCGTGTGTACGGCGCCTAAGGGTTACAGAAGCTCTTCTCAACTATTCTTGACCTAGTCATCTGTCATTCACAAGTCTCTCAGCCCCTCCCGTTAGGGCTTTGCTCTCCCCTTTACACCACTCCCCCACTTTTCATCTTTTCTCTTTTTAACTCCACTTTCTTTCCAAACTGGTTACTTTGCTTGATCCCCTATGGGGTACATATCAGATAAATATGTTATACTACTATACACACCAAAGCCACATAAAACACAATGACACACTACTCTGTACTCTATCAAAATATTTATTTTAGTTTACTGTATATCAAAATTGCTGTTAATCTGATTATGCGTACCTACTATGGTATATACTTAGTGAACTCTTTTTCTATTGTTTTCCAAAGTCCTCAATAATTAATCTTAAAAATAAAAATTAAAATCTGATTTGCCTCAATATGTTTTTTAACAGATAAACAATAATATATTTTCAAATAGTGAAAAAAAAAAGTAATGTAAAGTGAAATGAAAAAAGTAACATACATAACCGCATACAAAAAACAAAAACACAAAAATAATGACAAAAATTACTAATTGGAAAACAACTAAACAAATCCAATTACACCCCTTTAAATAAATGGTGTGTGTAAACATTAGTACATGAACCCATATTTAGATTTTCTAATTGAATACAAATTAATTTGCAAAAGCATTGTATATTATAAACAACTGCTATTTTTACCCTGATGGGTTTTACTCCCGCTTTATTCCCCTGCAAAGTCCACAATGTCACTGTTGGTGGCCGCGTCCATCTTCACACCTCTTCCTTCCGGGGCCATGGACTCTGTGACTGGCCAGAGTCACATGACGTCACTCCCACTCATGCACATAGGAGCTGACAGTCATGGCACAGGCCCTATGGAAATGGCACGACTGTGACTTTTCTTTTCTTTCAAATGTGCCAATGACGTTGGTGCAAGCGTATATGGTAAATATCTCCTAAACCGTACAGGTTTAGAAGATATTTCCAGTACCTACAGGTAAGCCTTACTATGGGCTTATATGTAGATAAACGTGGTCTGTAAGGGCTTACAACCACTTTAAGCCCCTGTCCGACAGAAGACGGTCAAACAAGCATGCTGGAAAACCAGCAGCTGGCCGACTCACAATCAGCGCTCTCCGCCATGGACTGGGCCATGTATTGTAAAATCTTGGATGAGAACCTCTGAAGATTGGTCATGGCAATGACCCAAAACATACTGCTGAGGCAACAAAGAAGAAGCACATTAAGGTCATGGAGTGGCTTACTCAGTCTCCAGACCTTAATCTTAGAGAACATTTATGGAGGGAGCTGAAACTTTGAGTTGGCAAGTGACAGCCAAGAAACCTGAAGGATTTAGAGAAGATCTGTAAAACAGAGTGGACCAAAATCCCTCCTGAGATGTGTGTAAACCTGGTCACCAACTACAAGAAACGTCCTACCTCTGTGCTTCCCAACAAAGGTTTCTCCATCAAATCCTAAGTCATGTTTTGCTTGGGGATCAAATACCGTATATATACTTAAGTAGAAGCCGACCCGAATATAACCGAGGCATCTAATTTTACCACAAAAAAATTGGAAAAACGTATTGACTCGACTATAAGCCTAGGGTGTCCATCTGCATGCCTCACTGTGTCCATGCCTCGCTGTGCCTCACTGTACCTTACTGATGCCCCACTGTGCCCATGCCTCACTGTGCCCAATCTCCCTACCTGATTGCCAGTGCTATGAAACTAGACTGACGTTTAACATGGGAGTCTATGGAAGGTGTGCCTGGATTTGAAAAATCGGTGCTCCCCGGCCGTAGGTCCTCTGGACATTAAACTTTGCACACTTGTAGATGAAGAGTGGGGCTACGTGTGTGCCAAGTTTGGGGTCCAGGGGACCTACGACTGGGTCAGACAGACTTTTTTCATCCGAAATTCTGACCGTGTGTAAGCCCCATTGGAGTAATTCCATCGGAAATTACGATGAATCCCATCAGAGTTTACATAGAGAACATGTTCTCATTTCCTCCGATGGAATTCCGTTAGAATTCAGAGGTGAATTTGGTCGGACAAAAGTCTGATCGGGTGTACGGGGCATAATATTCTAATTTTCTGACATTGTGGATTTGGGGTCTTCATGAGCTGTAAGCCAAAATCATCACAATTATGACAAATCACTGCTTGAACTATCTTGCTTTGCATGTAATGAGTCTCTCTCATATATTAGTTTCACGTTTTAAGTTGCATTAGTGAAATTAATGAACTTTTGCACGATAGTCAAATTTTTTTCAAGTTTCACCTGTGTATGTATATATATATATATATATATATATATATATATATATATATATATACGCTGTATTTTTTGGCGTATAACACTCACTTTTTTACCCTGAAAATAGAGGGTAAACTGTGCCTGCGTTTTATACGCAGGGGGCTGTGGAAAGTTTTTTCCTGAAACTCCCCTCTTAAAGTTAGGGTGCGTGTTATACGCCTGTGCGTGTTATACGCCAATACATACGATATATGGCCCGAATTCACAGAGAGTGGGTGCACATTTATGCCAGCGTAGCGCACAGACATACTCTACGCCGGCGCAGCGTGGGGAGGCATGCACTGTATTCAGCAAGCTATTGCTCACCAAGATACACCAGTGTAGCGTATTTTCGAAGGCGCAGGCCAGTGTAGGTGGAAGTGGGCATGACCCCATGCAAATGATGGTCTGAGCATGGTGCAGTGTTTTATGCCCGGCGTATCACAAACACGCATGCGCAGTGACGTAGTCGTGACATGGACACATGAAACTGCACCCTTATGCACATGCTCACAACTACGCCGGCACAACTGCCTAAGCTACGCCGGATCACTACGTACGCCGTGAACGTAACGTACGCCCAATACGCCGACCTGTGTTCTCTAGGGCAGACCTTTGTATGTCTATTGCTGGGCCTCATTTATTGGGAATAACTTTATGCCGGACGTACAACTTAAGCAAACATCGCATTGATGTGCCGGCCTCACGTACGTTTGTGAATCGCTGTATTTCCCTCATTTGCATATTCTAATGCCTAATCAATGGAAGAAGCAACATGCGTCCAAACCATATTTGCGCCCACGCTACGCCGGCATAAGCAAGATACGTCGGGGTAGGATGGCCTGTTTTTGGACGTATGTTGGTTTGTGACTCTGGCGCACACATACGCCGGGCGCACATTTGCACTACGTCGGCGTAAAGTGATTTACATTGGCGTAAGTGCTTTGTGAATCCGGGCCCAAATATATATATATATATATATATATATATATATATATATATATATATATATATATATATATATATATATATATGTATTGTGAGTGATTCGCTCGGTAGCGGGTGTGTGTGACCCCCTGGATGGGTTCACTATACGCTGAACTATAGAGAAAGGCAGTTGAGGATGGTTGAAAACAAAGGATATGGTTTATTCTTCCATATTGCTGGATACAAGTGCAAGCATCAAAACAGCATAAACAAAACAAAACATAAAATAAACCCTTGCCACTTGGGGCGTCTACCTTCCCAACACAGGAACCTACCTATGGAGTCTGGCACAGCCTACTGCTGGTCAGACAGCAGAAAAACAATAGTCTTTTTGATTTTTCTCACACAGAAAAATCAACAACCACCTCACCTCTTCTTTCTGACTGCTCTCCTTAACTCAAAAAGCCTCAGGATGCAGCAATCAGTAGTCATCCTTTGAATAACTTATAGAGGCCTTAATTGCCTCATTCTGAACAGCTGAAGTTTTCCAACGCCCTAAACCATTCTGGCTATTTCTGCAGCCGACACCTAATAGTAATTGGTGAATTGTCTAAACAAGGCAGAAATGTATCTCCCGTCTGTGACAACATCCACAGATTTACCTGACTTCCTGTCACAGTATATACATACATAGATATAGAAGCTTGTATGACATTTTAGTGACTGGGTTTACATATACTTTTCTATACTAAAATCCTTGACACAAATAAAAAGAAAGCTACAGATCTTTCCAGCGTCACCGCCACACTCCAAAGTGCAGTAAACAGAAGAAATGGCATATTTTTAGTTTGGTATTCTCGTATTCAGGTGCCTCGTGTCTGCAGGGCAAATTAGGCTTTGGCTTTCCTTGCCTAGAGGCAAATGAGAACTTGTGTCTAAAATATTCTTTTAAAAACACAGTATTGATTCTAAGTCGTTACACTTTGTGTAGAGCTTGTTCCTTTCAACCTCGAGAAGGCTGACAGATTTAATGAATTATGTAGCCGGGTGAAAAACAGAATCCCCCAATGTTTATTCATTGCACAAATGCCTCAAAGAAGTCTGGAATAAGACGGCCTTATCTGACACATCCTCACTGTGTAAATGTTGGTTAAAGCCACCCCGTCTTATTTTTAAGTTTATTCTGAGTGACATCAACATTATGTGAGCAAAGTCACACTTTAATCTTGAGCAGCTTAAATGAAAATACATCAAAGAACCTAAAACTTAAGACCAAAGTCTATCCGATATTCTTAGGTGTCTGACACTAAGGTGTCAGTGACTGTTGTAGTTGATTTGAGTTCTTATGTCTGTGTGTAACTACTTATTTGAAGTAGAGCTCAAGTCAAAAATAATACATAAAAATGCTATTAAACGAATAATAATACTATCATAAAATAATAACTATTGCTGCAAAAATCACCTTCAGTCTAAAGTTGTCCCTCTGCCACAAAATGCCCTCAGTCTTCTAAATTGGATAACAGCCAGCATCATATAAATTGGTTGTAAACCAAACATAAACCAAACCAGACATAAAATATGAACAAAGTATATCCCTCTATAGCAGTGGTTCTCCCCCTTCTAGTGCCGTGGCCCCTTGATAAAATGTCCCAAGTTTTGGGGACCGATAACAGTAACAGTAAACAGTAAAATAAATTTTCATAACTTGGGTTGTCAGCACCCAAGGCAAGACAAGTAATTTTCACCCCTAACCCACAGACATTTAGTCCCTTCCACTCGTAGTGTTAAAATTCCTTAGGCCGCGTACACATGATCAGACCGGTCCGATGAAACTGGTCTGCAGACCAGTTTCATAGGACCAATTCGATGGTGTGTACGGCCTATCGGACCGTTGTCCGTCGGACCAAAGTTTTAAAACTTGCTTTAAAATCTGTCCGTCGGACAGATTTGATGGTTAGTATGCCAAAGCATCCGACTAAAAACCCACGCATGCTCAGAATCAGAGCTTGGAAGCATTGAACTTCGTTTTTTCAGCACGTCGTTGTGTTCTACGTCACTAAGTTCTGGCCTGATCGGATTTTTGGTCCGATGGTGTGTACACACATCAGACCATCAGACCACTTCAGCCTGGTCCAATAAAAAACGGTACGTCCGACCAGTTTCATTGGACCGGTCTGATCGTGTGTACGTGGCCTTATGGTACATTTTAGGACATACCACTATCTTTTTGTTCTCCTTTCTTTCCCTTTTAGCTCTTTCTATCCTAATTTCTTGTTCCCCATCCCTCTCTCTAGCCATCTTTCTTGTTCTTTCTCTTATTCTTTCTCTCCCTTTTTTCTTTGTTCCTCCCACATGTATTCTCTATTTTATTCCTTCTCTTACTCCTTGGTGGGGAGAATAGAACATCTCTGGATTCGGTAAACCCTGGCAAATCATCATTCGACCCCCAAGTTGAGAACCACTGCTGTATAATGATGGCGAATCTTGGCACCCCAGATGTTTTGGAACTACATTTCCTATGATGCTCATGCACTCTGCAATGTAGTTGAGCATCATGGGAAATGTAGTTCTAAAACATCTGGGGTGACAAGATTCGCCATCACTGCTCTATAGTGTGTACAAGTCAATTATGAGCACTAAGTGTCATTTCTGTCTGCTGCTTCGTTTCTCTGCTATCTGCATTAATCATTAATTAATTAAGCATTAGTCTGTACTTGCAGCTGGCTCAGCCTCTCAGCACACCACTGAGAGGCTGAGCCAGCTGCTCCCACCCCTTTCATAGCCAATCGTTCCTATGAAAGCTAGAGGGGCATGGCACAGAGGGAGGGGGAAGAGAATTTTGAGCAGTAGTGGGAGCAGGTACCTGTCAAAACCTCTCTCCAAAAAAAGTGCAATTTCTTAAAGGAGAAGTGCAGTCAAGGCTCATATGACTGTACTTCTATTGTGGATCACAGGAGTGCACACGTTTTCAGCTGACAGTGGGTTGACGTCACAGAGCCAGTCCAGGCTCTAGCAAAATCGTGACAATGAAGTCAGGATCCGTCCTACATGCCTGGCCTGGCACCCAGCTCAGGCTCTCAAAGAGCCACTGAGAGTCTGAGCCGGGAACTCCTGCCCCCTCCACTGTCCAGCTCTCTGGGGGCAGAGCAGTCAGTGGTGACTGACAGTCAGCAGCTCTCTGCTCAGGGAGCCCGGAGAACCGAGTGATCCATGGTGCTTGATCACTCAGTTCTCAGTGTTAGAGCCAGCAGGGGACAGATGCTGCATCCACCTATGTAAGTATGATTCTGAAAAAAAGTCCATATTTCTCTTTTAAAGTAGAGTGAGGGAGGAGGCCTTTTTGGTGAAGCTCCACTTTAAGCTATACCCTTTTGGCTATTAACCTTTTGCCGACCGCTTGCCAGAAGAATGGCTCCCCTGCGTGAATTGCCATAGCTGTAAGGCGGGCACTTTAAGGGGCGCAGGAGGCCCATGCACACACCTGCAGTGTCACTGAGGAGCTGTCCGCCGGTACCCGCGAACGCTCCTGACAGAGCCAGAACGGGGATGGGTGTGTATAAACGCACACCCATCCCCGTTCTGGATGGGGAGAGGAGACAGATTGTGTGTTCCTATTATATAGGAACAACAATTAGTCTCCTTCCCAAGGCAGTCCCTGATCGCTGTATAAATGTCACTGGTCCAAAAATGTGTCAAAAGTGTCCGATGTGTCTGCCACAATGTCGCAGTCCCGATAAAAATCACAGATCGCCGCCATTACTAGTTAAAAAAATGCTATAAATCTAACCCCTATTTTGTAGATGCTACAACCTTTAAGCAAACCAATCAATATAGACTTATTGTGTTTTTTTTTTTTTTTTTATATGTAGAAGAATACATATCGGCCTAACCTGATGAAATCATTTTTTTTTTTATAATTGGGGATATTTATTACAGCAAAAAGTAAAAAATGTTGTGTTTTTTTTTTCAAAATTGTTGGTCTTTTTTGTTCATAGCGCAAAAAATAGAAACCGTAGAGGTGATCAAATACAACCAAAAGAAAGCTCTATTTGTGGGGAAAAAAGCACATCAATTTTGTTTGGGTACATCGCATGGCGCAGTGCCGTACCCCAAAAAAATTGCCTGGTCAGGAAAGGGTATAAATTCTTCCGGGGCTGACGTGGTAAAGATAAAGATAGGTGTGGCCAGGGATTTTTTTCTCAAACAATAGGTGCTGGAACTCTACCACGACCCCTCAAAACCTCTCCACCCAGACACACCCTCCAAATCACATCAAATAGTGGGTGTGGACAGTCAAATTTCACGAACAGTAGGAGGGTCTTAAAGGGGCATTAAATACCAGGATTGCATTACATACAGAGTGCAGAGTTCAGGGGGGGGTTACACACAGAGTGCAGAGCTGTCACTTGTAAACACAGAAACTGGGCTTCTGTGTTTACAAGTGATTGTGGTGAGCAGCAACCCCCCCCCCCCCCCAGGGTCTGAGCCAAAGGTGGTGGAACTTAGTTCCACCAAGTTCCCCATGAAAAAAAGCCCTGGATATGGCAATTTTTACATACAGTAGGTGCCGCCGATTTTGTGTCAATCTCGCCTCTGCTAGCGGCGAGATTGAACACCCGCGATCCCCGTCGTGGGAGCCAGCGCCGAGCTATGTCACTCCTCCCGCTCTCCGCCCCCAATGGATTCCTATGGATGTGCGGCATCTCGTGGGGACAGCGAGCGCGAGAACCACAGCCTCCAGCGGCGATATCCAGCGTGATCCCATCGCGCTGGATATACAAAATCGGAGGCACCTACTGTAGTTACATTCGTCCAGTTTGGATCGATGTATGTAATGTTTGTGCCATAGCTGCATGATCCCTGTGGAAGCTAAAATTCACTGTAATAGGCACCACTAATTTATTGGTTCCGCTAGCATCCTGATCCCGTGTGATGTAACCACCCGCCTCTACCGTCTATTACTAAAGTTTGCATCTTTAATTACTTGGATTAGCCAATAAATGGTATCACTGAAACTCAAAACTTTTGGAAAGACATAATATAATTTATACCGGTAATCATAATTATCAGCCATCATCAACAGTCCTCATCTGATTACGTCTTCAAATTTTTAACTCCATGAAGTACACAATACAAGATAATCAAAGCAGGTCGATCGAACCATCAACTCTTACTTAATGTCACAGCTGAATTTTAGTTAGCCGCCTCCTGAAGAAAATGTAATGTCAAAGTAAAGGAGGTCAAGTTAATTCATCAGTCCGGATTCTTGACACAGCTGAGATATTTAATTAAATGTGGCCATTCAAAGCGTATTTTAATTGAACTGTAATGTATATCAGGAAAGTAAAGCTATTAGAATTTAAAATTGTTGAACCGTAGCTAATCATTTATTTAAATGGAATATGACTATAATTTTCAGGTAAGCACTGATATATTATATTATCCGGTGATATAATGGAAGATTTATTTGCAAGTCCCCATCTGCCGCCGCTGAAAATAGTGGATGGGATTATTTCTCTTTCTCCTTCTAGGGTTTCAGCTAGTAACATCTTCATGAAAACAGCTTGCTGATTATTTAGTGTTTAGTAGATTTTTATCCAGGCATTAGAACATCTCCGTCAATCAAAACTGTTCTGCGGGGATTCAATTACCAAGAACTTCGATGCATAAACTTAGGTGCCAGCTTTTAGTTTTGAACAAACATTGATGCTTTCACAACACGCAAAGCAGAGGATCAATCCATTTAATGGCATTTTAACCTGCCTGCCTGTTAGTCTTAAAGGGAAAATCTAATGTATTATTGAGTAAGCACATCTGGGTATTGCTCACATGGTCACTGCCAAAGGGGATTGCAGTTGGGGCGCCACAATGTTAAAATTCAAACAGCAGCTCTTCAGCTCAAGTCCTCCAACAGCTGTTTTCTTAAGCCGTGTACACACGATCGGTTCAAACCAATGAAAACGGACTGAAGTTCATTTTCATCGGTCCAAACCGATCGTGTGTAGGCCCCATCGGTCCGTTATCCTCCAAAAACAGATGGCTTGCTTTAAAATTGAACCGATTGACGGCAAAACCGATAGGTCAAAACCGATCGTTAGTACGCACGAGTATCGGTTAAAAATCCACGCATGCTCATAATCAAGTCGACGCATGCTTGGAAGCATTCAACTTTGTTTTTTTCAACACGTTGTTGTGTTTTACATCACCGCATTTTGACATGATCGGTTCATGAACCGATGGTGTGTAGGCACATTAGTCCATCAGTCAGCTTCATCGGTGAACCGATGAAAACGGTCCGTTGGACGGTTCTCATTGAATGGACCGATCGTGTGTACAGTGCTTTAAAGGGTTGTAAAGGTTCGTCTTTTTTTCACCTCCTATGCATGAAGGTAAAAACAAGCTGGCAATGACGGCCCCCCCGTTTTACCTATCTGAGCCTCGAATATACTGTGCTGAATCTTGCCGTCAATTGGCTTTTTTTGCTGGATTGATAGGAGCGCAGCCATTGGCTCGCGTTGCTGTCAATCACATGCAATGACGCGGCATGCCGGAGCTCGGGCCGTGTGATACAGTCGGCGGCTATGGCCGCCGGCTGTATCACGGGAGCGCGCCCGCAAGCTAACCCCCTTGGGAGAGATCTTCCCATGAAGGGGGTTAGCTGATGTGTGGAGGAGCCAAGACAGTCGCCGAGGGACACTAGAAGACCAGGATCGGACCCACTGTGTGTAAAACGAAGTGCACGGTGGAGGTAAGTTTAACATGTTTGATATTTTATTTATTTAAACGGGAAACTTTAGTGTCCCTTTAAGCTCTAATGAAGGTGGTGGAGTGAGACCCCCAAAACCTGTTGGCTGCTGAGTTTGCTACATGTTTTGTAATAAAGAAGAAACACAAGGGAGTGGAAAGTAAGTGCAGCACAGAGACATGTGGTGAGGTTAGCGGCTGGTGAGGTACTGGCTAGTATCAGAACCAGATATACACAGGTTACATACTGTACACCACGAACGTTAGAGCGAGAGCAATAATTCTAGCACTAGACCTCCTCTGTAACTCTAAACATGTAATTTGTAAAAAAAAGTTCAAGAGTCGCCTATGGAGATTTTTAAGTACCGAAGTTTGGCGCCATATCATTAGTGTGCACAATTTTAAAGCGTGACATGTCAGGTATCTATTTACTTGGCGTAACATCATCTTTCACATAATCCCAAAAAATCTGACTTGACTTCCGGTTCCGGCGCCGCATGGAGTAGCAGCTCCTCTCCTCGGCTCCCGCAGCGCGACCTAAATCGGCCTATAAAGCCAGCCTGAGACGCCCAGCAGACCACCCTCCACCTCCGGATCACCCCCCGGACTCCATGGACCGCTTCGTGGAAAAATCGGGTGCGCGCACCCAAACAGCCCAGGCGGCGCCGACGGCTTCCCCGCAAATCGAGGCCCCGGTCTCGGCCTACGAGGCGGCGCGGCACACGGAGATGGAGGTAAGCGGTAATCTATCCCCGTCTCCTGCACCGCACACACCAGGGACACCTCCAGGAGGGGACAACACCACAGAGCGCATAGCCCAAGCAGTGGCTGCTCTTTTGTCCCCCATGATTACCGCCTCAGTAGAAAAAGCGGTGAATGCAGGGATGGCGCAGATCCATAAGCAGATCAAAGAGCACGGCACCAGGCTTAATGATTTGGAACACCGCCTATCAAATGCTGAAGATGAACTTTACCAGGCCCAGGCTACTGAACATGCTCAGGATAAAACTAACCAATATATACTTCAAAAACTAGATGATTTAGAAAACAGATCTAGAAGAAGTAACCTACGTTTTGTAGGGGTCCCTGAATCGTTGCAGACGGCCGCCCTCGCAGACTTCTGCGCGCAACGAATACCCGAGGCCCTGGGCCTCCCGGGCCCCTGTGCAGTGGAAAGGGCCCACCGCATGGGAGCATTTAACTCTGACCGCAAAACACCTCGACCTATCATTGCTAAATACCTGAATTACGCTGACAAATCCCTTATACTACAAAAATTCAGACAGGCCAGACAGATCCAGATTGATGGACTAAAGATCCTGATTTTTGCTGACTATTCCATGGAGGTTTCTAAAAAGAGGAAGGCATTCCAGCAGGTGTGCACTGAACTTTTTCATCAGCAAGTGAAATTCACTTTGGCTTTCCCGGCCATACTCCGCCTCAGAGCCCCCAATGGTGAACAACTCTCATTTCATGACCCTGCAGAGGCCGAAGCCTTCCTACGCTCCCACCATCAGGGCCGGCAGTCCCAGACCCCGTCGAAAGCCCCCCCACTTAACCGTCCTCAGGATCAGAGAAGCCCGCGCAAAGACTCACCTAAGCGCTTCAGGCCTACAATCCCAGACCCCTCCCGGATCACCCTAAACCTGACCTGAGCCAGCTTCTATAATCTACTGGCCTTACCTTGCCATCCATCTGGCTTAGAGGGATTAGCTCAGTTGCTCTCTTTCTCTTCTTTGGCCAGAATCATGCTCATGCATGGCCTGCTCGGGGGGAACGCATCGACCCCCCCCTCTCCATCTATATTGGAAGTGACTCCCTACAATCGTCCAGTGGTAATATACCCTTTTACTTACTGACTGCCCTGTTTGAAATCTCTGCTCAACTGTTCCTGGTTACTTATCTCGTTATTGTTCTCATTGCAACTCAGCTAGAATGTTTTTGTTCTTTTTTGCGTTTATACTGTTTATACTTTGTATTATTACAACTGCCGTTGTAAGTGTTCTTTTTATGCAGCCTTCCCCCGGCATCACTGCGCGCCTTGCATATGCTCTCCCTTGTACCGACTTCTCCTAGCCGCATGAATCCGTACACCCAATCACGGGCTCTCAGAAGTCATGCTGGCTGTGTCGTGACATGGGAGCTGGCTCTCGCTGTGATCCCATGCGGAAAAAAGTGAAGCTCTCACATTTTTTGTTAGGTTTAATGTTTATGTTCCCTTTTTCTCCCTCCCCCCTCACCTCCCCCGTTCCTCCCCTTATCTTAGGCACTCATGTCCACGTATGCCCCTTGACACCAAGCCTATGTGGCGCAACCATTACCTCCCCCCTCGATCGGGTAACCCTCCCACAAACCGCTCCTATCCGCGACAACATTTATGTAATGTCTTCTCAGACCCCCTCCTCCACTGACTACATAACATGAAAATAGTTTCCTGGAATGTAAAGGGACTTAGATCCCCCAATAAGAGGATGAAGGTCCTACGTCACCTCAAAAGACTTAAAACTGACATAGCACTCCTGCAGGAAACCCATCTGACCACTTCTGATTTTCACCGCATGCAGAAACTATGGGTAGGCACGGTCATGGGTTCGGACGCCGTTGCCCGTAAGGCAGGAGTCCTCCTGCTAGTTCATAAGAATTTACCATGCACGGTTATTACAGTAAAATCTGACACCAGCGGACGACTTTTGACCGCCCATGTAAAAATAGGGACTAAGGAATTACTGATCTCCAATGTTTATGCCCCTAATAGCCCTGGTAAAATCTTCTACAGTACACTGACTACATGGCTACTACAAAACGCCCACCTCCCCCATCTAGTAGGAGGTGACTTCAATGACGTTATGAACCAGATAGATGACAGATCCTCCCCTAAACACACCGGGCCACGACTTACTTCACCCACCCCGACGCTTTTTTGCGTCCACTATGGACTCCTTACACCTCCGAGACTTGTGGCGCTTACAACATCCCGCAGACAGGGAATTTACTTTCTATTCCAACCCCCATACCGTTCTATCCAGGATCGACTACTTTTTCGGATCCGACGATCTGATCCCCTTGCTTTCAAACGCAGATATACTAGACATAGCCATCTCGGACCATGCTCCGATCTTACTTAACGTAGACAACCTCGACCTGCCCCCTCACCCCAGAATTTGGCGTTTCCCCTCATACCTTCACAATCAATCCGACTTCCAGCATTCCATGGAGAAGGCATGGTTGGAGTACTCCTCAGCTAATGCCTCTCACTCTGACAATCCCAACCTCTTCTGGGACGCTGGTAAGGCGTTTCTCAGGGGTCAAATTATTTCCTATGCCTCCTCTTTCAGACGCAACACTCTGTCAAACTACAAATTGGCCAGTTCTAGACTACACCAGGCCCAGAGGGCATTATACTCCACCGGATCCCCTAGCGACAGAGAGGAGTGGTTAGCAGCAAAGAGCTCTTTCGACACTTGGGCAGACACCCTAGAACTGACTAAGAAAGCAAATTTGGACGCTACCCTACACAGGTTCGGAAATAAATCAGGCAAACTACTCTCTAGATTATGCAAAGGTTCCTTCCGTCCCACCCACATCACGTCCCTTAGAGATTCCAAAGGTAACGTAAACACCACACCATCAACGATAAATAAGGCTATGCTTCAGTATTACTCGTCCCTTTATGCCCCTGACCCAATTGATACACAGACAGCTCAGGCCTTTTTGGACAACTTGAACATCCCTAAGGTCTCCCCCTCCCAACTAGAGGCCCTTAACGCTCCCATAACCCTTTCTGAGATATCTGACACCATCCGCAAGCTCACCCCCTCCAAGGCCCCTGGCCCTGACGGCTTCACCGGGGAGTTCTACAGGACCCTCCAGACTCTGGTGGAGCCTACCCTTCACAAGGTATATATGGGCATATGGTCCGGCGGCCCCTATCTGCCGTCAGGCCGTCAGGCCACCATCAAGCTGCTGTCTAAGAAGGGCAAGGACCCCCTAGAGCCAGGATCTTATAGGCCCATCTCCCTACTTAATCTGGATGTCAAAATCCTGTCTAAAATTGTAGCCAATCGACTCTCTGATATCATTCCCTCTCTGATCCACCCTGCACAATCAGGATTTGTGAAGGGTAGAACAGCCACCCTTAACATACGAAAAGTTATGCTGGCACTGGAATACGCCAAACAACATCCAAATGGCGACTTTGCCATCATAACGTTAGATGCGGAGAAAGCATTTGATAATGTCAGTTTTGACTGGCTTGCTCTGACTATGTCAAAAATGGGATTCTCTGGCCCTTTCTGTCATCTCATAAATTCCATGTATTCCTCCCCCACGGCGAAATTGGTGGCCGCGGGTCTACTCTCAGAAGAATTTCACCTACACAAAGGCACCCGTCAAGGCTGCCCTCTGTCACCACTCTTATTTAACATTGCCCTAGAACCCTTATCCAGACACCTCATTCAGATAGCACCCCTACACGGTATCCCGATTGGCGACTCCGACCTTCGCTCTTCCCTCTTCGCGGACGACGTCCTTATTTTCTCGGCCGACCCCTCCTCCGATATGTCCACCATCAAACGAGTATTTGACACTTTCCGAACCTGCTCGGGCCTACGCATAAATTATGGCAAGAGTGAAATACTCCCCTTGGGAACTGGGCCCACCCCCTCTTGGTCCCATAGTTCAATCTTCTCGGTTGCCAAGTCCCATATTACCTACCTGGGTATCTCAATAGGAAAAACGCCCTCCTCCCTGTATTGCCTGAACTACCCCCCTCTGCTAGCAAAAATTTCTCAAGAACTGGTAAACTGGATGGATCTGCCCCTCTCGCTTCTGGGTAGATGTCACCTTGTAAAAATGGTCAGCTTTGCCCGACTACTGTACCCGATGCAGACTATACCTCTGCTCCTTCGCCACAAAGATATCAAACAATTCGATTCAGCTGTTTCGAAATTTATATGGCGGGGTAAGAGGCCCCGCATTGCTTTAAAGAAGCTCTTTCTTCCAGACGCGAGGGGGGTGTTAGTCTCCCAAATGTAAGAACCTATAATTTAGCTTGTTTAATGAGGATCGGCCTAGATTGGATCACGCAATCTTCACGATATTCCAATTACCCCCTGGAATCTGCCATGGCTCATCCCTTCTCCCTCGTAGCTCTTCTTCACAGCAAATGGAAAGCGGTCCCGGCATCATACCAACACAACCTACTACTAAGGGACACTGCTGTTGCCTGGAGAGAAATCAGGAAAATTCTTCGGCTGCCCCAATATGTTTCTCGCCATGTACCAATCCAAGGTAACCCGAACTTCCCCCCTGGCATGGAACACAAGCCCTTCAAGATCTGGCAAGACAAAGGTCTCACTAAGTTTTCATCCCTCTGTGACACTTCAACCGGTCGCCCCCTAACCTTTGAGGCGGTCGCCGCCGCTTTCTCGCTCCCTCCTTCCCATATATTCCATTTCTGGCAATGCACCCACTATCTGAAAACTACCTGCTCGGAGGCCGCAAAACGTTTCTCCTTCAACTTCTCCGACCAGCTTCTCGCAGACGACACATACAGAATTTCAACCATTTACAAACCCCTTCTCCTTAAAACCACTCCTCCCCTACATTCTTCATCCGCAGCTAATTGGAGTAAAGACTTCCCTGTTGATAATTTAGTTGACAAGCTACTTCAAGGCCTCAACAAAGTCCAACGTCTAACACCAAATGAAATCTGGAGAGAAACCCAACTTAAAATCGTCCACCGGGCCCACATGCCCTTTCTCTACTCCACGACGGAGCGTGCTACCACTCACTGCCCCCTGTGTCACCTTCAGAAACCTTCCCTAACTCACCGTTTCTGGTCATGCTCGTTTATATCCTCCTTTTGGGACAAGGTGCTGGCCTACATCTTCAACATCACCTTACTAAACCTACCCAAAGACCCCCTGCTCCTTATTTTTGGTTACTGGGACCCCCTTCTACTACAATGGTCCCGATCGGCCCACCCGGCACCTGCAATTGCCAATAAAGACTGGCCTTTGATATGTCTACTTGTCGCACGGAGAGCTATCCTGAAAAACTGGACGTCTACTCTCCCCCCCACGGCGACTCAAGTGCAACATGAGCTCCTCCTGCTTCTCTACAAGGAACGTGCAACCGTCGACTTCAACCACGAAGCCTCAAAATCCCGTTTCTTGTCAACATGGGGCCCCTTCATGACAGCTTCACTATCTACGGAGGAATGCTCCAAGTTTGAACACTACACTTTCTCCTACTTCAAATCTCCACCACCATCCGTACCTAGGAGGAACAGCTCCCCTTGATGTTAACTACTTGAGCTGCCACAGCACCTCCCCCCCAGAGTGCCACCCCCCCCCTCCCTCCTCTCCCCCCCCCCCCCCCTGTGATTGTCTACTGTAATTCGTTTATATGCATCTTTCGCTTCTACAATATTCTCTGGTCCCCACCAATGTTTAAAATCCATCCAGTTCCACCTATTTCAATGTAAAGTTTTAGCGATATGTTTTCTCTGTTTCATGTGGATTCTCCCTTACGCATACACACCTAGTGGGTCCTAGCTCAGCTCTTTGTTTTGTATCCGGTATGTACATTCACCTACCCCCCCCTCATACCCGTGCTGGGTATACCCACTGTCAATGTACCCTCCTTGGGAATGTATTTCCAATTGTCTCCATGACCTGTTTACAGTACCTTCTGTACGATGTATGTACTCTATTTGCAGCAAGTTTGATGCGCCTACCAGTGTTCCGTCTCCAACTTTGTTATTGCTATTCCCTGTTCCCTTTTCTTTCTGTGTATGCCTCTTAAACTCAATAAAAATTTATTAAAAAAAAAAAAAAAAAAAAAAAAAAAAAATCTGACTTGTTTTTTTTTTCGTTATTCATAAAATGTTTTTTTTTTCAACAAAAACACAGGTTTGAAAAATTGTTTCGCAAATACTGTGTAACATAAAAAGGTGCAACAACCACCATTTTATTTGCTAGATTGTCTGTATATATATATATATATATATATATATATATATATATATATATATATATAATGTTTGGGGGTTCTGAGTATATATATTTTTTAAGGTAATTTACTATATTTTCAAAAACTTTACTCAAGCAGGGTGCTTACCAGCCAAATTACTGAAGTTTGAACTTCTAACCAGCAATTTCACAGTACATAGATACATAATACATGATTATGTTATAACATAATAATATATGATTTATCTTGATTAAAACAGTACCTTTTCAACAGCAGTAGATAGATTCTCATTCTCCCTCTTGACTGTGTGAAAAAAAAAAATGGGATTGTGGGTAAATCGTATACCCATCCTTTTAGTTAAGAGGGCTGAGCTGGAAGGGAGTCTTTTAGAGACATGACCTCTTCTATGACACTGCAGTGAGAGGAGAGCCTCTACTGCATTATTTTTATTGGACAGCTTGTTCCAATGGTGCTTTACCATTGGTCCAAGGCTCAAAGCTGTCCATTAAGCTTAAGCTCAGTGCTTCTGACAAGAAGTAAGGAGAGGCACTGTGAGCTCATCCTCTCAGTCTGCAAAGAGAGTGTGTCAGCTTGTATTTAAACTGGCCGCTCTGTATGTAGCTTCTGACAGGCTGCACAAGAAGGCCTGTATCTCCGGAACTATAGGTGGCAGGATCCCCAAATTTGGGGTCTCTGTGACCCCAGGTCGCCGATCTACAACCCTCGAAGCTTGATTTAAAAAAAAATAATAATATGTGCATGGTTCTGCCTCACCTGCCTCCCCTGACTGCTCCTCACTGGATTGTTTCTCTTTTTTTGGACAATGCTCCGTGAACTTTAGAGATTGAGTGTGAAAATCCTAGTTGATTAGCAGTTTAAAAACTTGTCTGGCACTACCTCGCCACGTTCAAAGTCACTTAAATCCAATTTCTTCCCCATTCTGATGCTCGTGTGAATTTCAGCAAATTATTTTCACCACATCTAGATGCCTAAATGAATTGAGTTGCTGCCATGTGATTGGCTGATTGGCAATTTGTGTTACCAAGCAATTAAAAAGGTGCACCTAATAAAGTGGCCGGTGATTGTACATCTGTTTGACAATTTAAATTAATGACACTAACATTTTGTTATTTGTAATTCTTCCCAATTAGCAATCAATTTATGTGAACAACTGTCATGGACGGACTATACTGTACATGGTAACTATTGTTTTCACATATCTCGGAATCGGAAGGGCTTACCATTTTTGGCTTTGCAGGATTTGTTGTCCGGCTGCATTAAATACCCTTCAACACAACTGCATGTATAATAGCCTTGTGTGTTCCTGCAGGTCTGACTGCAAAAGCCGTACAATGAACATTCATCCACATCTGGAAGAGAGTACAACAGAGGGTGATCACCATCCAAAAACAGGTCCTGATTATGTGAGATTATAGTAACAGTAACAAATAAATATGTCATCATAACCATTGTGTGCAACTTGTGTGATAGCTAAAGAGACAGATCTGAGAAAGACAAATATGTAGATACAGTATGTGTGGGAAAGTTGAATTCATATAGAGAATTAGGTATGCAAACAAATAGATCATAGATATCTCCCAGTGTTGGATGGTGTTGGAGATTCCCTGGGTGCTAACGACCCCCCATCCACTTTTCTACCACCACAATTAGTTCAGAGAACATTCACATGGTTCAGGTTGCATGCACTCCCAATTGTCGTTGCCCTTTGAGAACGACAATTGTGTTGAAACTGGTCAGGGCGGTGCTGCGTACATGACGTCACCACGTCACCACAACTTTCACTAAATCACATGGTTTTTCAGCTCTTTACCGCCACCCTTTGGGCAACTTCTGCTATTGTTGTCTGATCCTTAGCATTGGTTATGAACATGCGTGTTTGTACTTTGGAATTTAGTCCGATGGAGTTGCGAACACACGATCAGATTATGCTCTATCGCACATTTGTTGTCGGAAAGTTTGAGAGCATGCACAGCGAAAAACTGAAAACAATTGTCCGATTGAGCATACACACGGTCGGATTGTCCAATTAAACACATACGTCGGACTGTTGTTGTCAAAAAGTCTGATCGTGTGTATGGGCCTTTAGACAACCCTTTCCAAAACTATGGCTTCTGCACTCTCCTGGGAAGGCTTTCCACATGATTTTGACGTGTGTCTCTAGGAATATAGGGAATATTCAGCCAAACAATCATTTGTCTGGTTAGGTGTTGATGTTAGATGAGAAGACTTTGCTCACAATCTGAATTTCAATTCATCCTTAAGCGTCGTACACACGATCTGATTTTCCGACAACAAATGTCTGATGTCAGTTTTTTTGGGGGGAAATCCGACCGTTTGTACGCTTCATCGGACAATTGTTGGCAGATTTTCCGTCAACAAATGTTGGAAAGCTTGCTTTAAAATTGTTCGACAACAAATGTGTGTTGTCGGATTATCAGATCGTGTGTACACAAGTGACCTAGGTGAGTAGTGCCGCCCTGGTGATAAGAAATGTACACACATTTTTAATTGTTATATTGTTGAAGAACTATGGATACTATATAAATTTAAAATACTCTAGTATAAGCCCACCCAAATTTAAGCAGAGGCACCGAATTTTACCACAAAAAATGGGAAAACTTATTGACTCGAGTATAAGCCTAGGGTGTCCATCTGCATGCCTCACTTTGCTTCAATTTGCCTCATTGTGTCCATGTGCATGCCTCGCTGTGCCCATGCCTCACTGTGTCCATGCCTCACTGTGCCCATGCCTCACTTTGCCCATGCCTTTGCCTCACTGTGCCCATGCCTCACTGTGCCCATGCCTCACTGTGCCCATGCCTCACTTTGCCCATGCCTCACTTTGCCCATGCCTCACTGTGTCCATGCCTCACTATGCCCATGCCTCACTGTGTCCATGCCTCACTATGCCCATGCCTCACTGTGTCCATGACTAGACTTACGTTTAACATGGGAGTATATAGAAGGGGTGTCTGGCTTTGAAAAATCGGTGCTCCCCGGCCGTAGGTCCCCCAGACAGCAAACTTTGGACACTTGTAGCGGAGAACTGGGGCTACATGTGTGCCAAGATTTGGATCCAGGGAACTTACAGCCGGCCGGTACCGGGTCCCCAAATTTACCAGAGAAATTACTGTTTAACATGAGAGTCTATGGAAGGGGTGCTCCCAGGCCATAGGTCCCCCGGACAACACACTTTTAGAGCTAGAGGCTATATTTGTGTCTAGTTTTGGGTCCAGTACCGGGTCCCCAAAGTCCGGGAGATCAGGCGCAAATAGGTGACTCGAGTATAATCCTGAGGGGGGCTACATGTGCTGTACATGCTATAAGGTGACTATAAGGGTATAAGCTGAGGGGGGCACTTTCAGTATAAAAAATTTGCTGAAAAACCCGGCTTATACTCGAGTATATACGGTATATGTTTTTTCTATAGAAGGCTTGCACCTCCAATTGGACAGCATCCCCTGAAGAAGCCTAATAGATAGACCCCCTTAAGGGCTATTTATCTGATCAATATGGGAGAGCAGCAGATGGAGAACATGGCCTAACACACAAAACAGCATCATTTGCCATGCGAGTGCCGATCTGCTGCCTTCTGCCAGTTTTCTAGCTATTTATAAAAGCTGTAAAATCAATGGAGACATTTTATAGGCACCGATGCCTAGGTGTTAGATTTCAGAGAAGACTGCGGCATATTTTTTCTTTCGCTTTTCTTTTTTTTTTGTATAGTTATTGCAGTCATCGTAAATAGCAGCAGATGCATGAAAGCGATGGAAATGATCAAGCTGATTTTTACTAGGTCGCACACGGGCGATGCCAAGGCGGTGGCAGGAGAGGCTCAGGCACCTTTGTGATGCAATATGATTCATGTGAGTGCCAAGTGGTGAACGTATCCCAGACACAGATGAATGAACGAGGTGGTAATCTTGCACACAGCCAATTCTCCTACCTATGCAGCTTTTCCTGTCTGCTCCCAACTCGTAGCCATCTCGACAGTAGCACTGCGTGCTGTTTCTGCTCAGTGCACATCTGTATTGGCAGTTCTGCTTCTGACACGTTGATTGCAGCTCTAGATACAACAGAGACATTCAGAAAATAAATAATTGCTTTTTATCAGGATTATAAAACAGAATGATTCAATGCAAAGCTACATGGGATACCTTAAAAGATAAATTCTAGGCAAACAGCTAAATACATTGTTAAAATTCAGATTTAGGAAAATGTTCACCTGCCAAAGGATTTGCAGTTCTTTCCATCCAGTTCTGAGATTTGCACAGTCCTGGTAAACCTGACATTGCTAGACTGGAGTTAAAGTGATATTAAACCCATTTTATTATTATTTTTCGACCCCTTTCACACTGGGTCACTTTGCAGGCACTATGAAAATAGCACCTGCAAAGCGACCTGAAACAGCCCCGAGGGCTTTCACACTGGAGCGGTGCACTAGCAGGATGGTAAAAAAAGCTCTGCTAGCAGCATCATTGGAGCAGTGAAGGAGTGGTGTTTACCGCTTCTCCACCACTCCTGCCCATTGAAATCAATTGGGCACCGCAGCTATACAGCCGGCAAAGCACCTCTGCAGAGGTGCTTTGCGGTGGTTTCAACACTTTCTAGGCATTCTAGTGGGGGTAAAAGCGCTTTACTAGCGGCCGAATAGCGTTGCAAAATTGACGGTAAATTAACGCTAAAAATAGCGGTGCTTTACCGCCGCCGCCGCCCCTGCCCCAGTGTGAAAGGGGCCTAAAAAGAAGAGGTCCAGACATTCCTATTATTGCCTATAGTTGTCCTTTAACCACTTTAGCCCCGGACTATATTGCTGTCCAAAGACCAGAGCACTTTTTGTGATTCGGCACTGCGCCGCTTTAACTGACAATTGCGCGGTCGTGCGATGTGGCTCCCAAACAAAATTGACATCCTTTTTTTCCTATGAATAGAGATTTATTTTGGTGGTATTTGATCATCTCTGCGGTTTTTATTTTTTGCGCTATAAACAAAAATAGAGCGACTATTTTGAAAAAAATGCAATATTTTTTACTTTTTTCTGTCATTAATATCCCCCAAAAATATATAAAAAAAAGTTTTTCCCTCAGTTTAGGCCGATACGTATTCTTTTACATATTTTTCGTAAAAAAAAAATCGCAATTAGCATTTATTGATTGGTTTACGCAAAAGTTATAGCGTTTACAAAATTGGGGGTAGTTTTATGGCATTTTTATTATTTTTATTTTTTTTCCTAGTAATGGTGGCGATCAGCGTTTTTTCTTCAGTACTGTGACCGTATGGCGGACACTTCGGACACTTTTGACACATTTTTGGGACCATTGGCATTTTTATAGCGATCAATGCTATAAAAATGCATTGTATTACTATAAAAATGCCATTGGCAGTGAAGGGGTTAACACTAGGGGGCAGGGAAGGGGTTAAGTATGTTCCTGTTTGTGTTCTAACTGTATGGGGGGGGGGTGGACTCACTAGGGGAAATCACTGATCTTCTGTTCATAAGAGAGCCGACCTGCCGCCGTAGAACGACGGCGGCTGGTCGGCTAATGGTTAAAGTGATCATTTGCACTTGTCCTAAACCTGTATGGGGGTTTCAACATGGTGCAGCTGCAATAAACACATAGGGGTTTATTTACTAAGGGCAAATACATTGTGCACTTTGCAAAGTGCAGTTGTACTCTACAAGAGCAGTTGCGCCAGAGCTTAGTAAATGAGAAGAAGCTCTGCTGACTTTCATCATCCAATCATATGCAAGCAAAAATGCATTTTATTTTAAATGTTCCTTGCATCTGATTGGGTATTCTTTGCAAAGTAAAGCTTTACCTCATTTACTAAGCTCTGGAGCAACTGCACCTGCAGAGTGCAACTGCCCTTTGCAAAGTGCACATATTATTTGCCTTTAGTAAATCAACCCTGTGGAGTCTGATTGCAGTGAACAAAACCTGTATTAATGCAGAATACAGAAATTCACAACAAACCCGACTGGAAACACCCACTCTAGATCTAAGAGCTGGTCTCAAATGTGCTGACGCATCTGTCTTAATGGGCTGAATGCGGCCTGTCCAAATGGACAGGTCCCTATCCTCTCCCTTCTCATAGGTAACCTCTTCCTGCCACAAATCACTGTCTCTGTCAGACAGGTAACCTGTCCCTACACTACCAACATGAAACATGTGTGCCAAACCTGGGAGCTAGGGCCTTTAAAAAGGCTCTGCATAAAACAAGATGGCTGCTAGAGTCACAGTGGGAAGTAGCAGCAGCATCAGATAGCTTCACCAGTGACCCAGAAAATGATAGGGGAACCATATTCTTATCGACTTCCTCTCCCCTTGCTATGCCTCTGCAGTTGAGCGCCACCTGCAGTAGAAAAAGTAGACTGTTCCTGCCTACATGCTATCCCCATCCCTGTGGGTGATTGTCCACTTTACGGGTGGTAAGGAGATACCTGTGTGTACATGGTTATGGCCAGTGACCAGTAAGTCTGACCTACTTACAGGTGGTCCCATCTAGATGTTGCCAATTTTCTGAGTGGCCTTGCCCTTAACTAAGTGGTTACTGTCCACTCATGTCTGAGATCCCTTGAGTCATCACCTAATTGGACATGTCCAGCAACACAAATAAGAGTGATGTTGTGTTTCTGGGATGCAGCACGGGACACAGTATCATCGGGAAGAGCACCTAGGTTTAGGACTTTGCCCACTTTGTTAATTTGACTTCTACAAAACGACAATCAACCAACCATTCTGTTTCTTTCTGTTGTTTTAATTTCCATGTGTTCATAATTAAGCTTATAAACATATTCACTTTATTTACCACCTATAATTTCCAAAATGAGCTCAAAGTTTTATAAATTGGACATTCTCTTTGTGAAATCCGGCCCATAAATGGATCAAATCTCGGCCGGTTCAGCAGGGACCAGCCGGTATTTGATCCAATTTATGGACAGGCTGGTTGTAATGAAGTCAATCCATCAATCAACTTCAGTACATCCAGCCTGTTGTTTTTTAGCATGCGATTAATGCTGACGGTGTTGATCATTGTTTTCTGCTGGCAGGGAAGGTTCCCAACACTCCCCGCCAGCAGAACACAATAGTGCTGCAGGAGGGATTCTCCATCAACACTGATTGTGTTGATGAGGGGATCGAGCAATTTTCTCTACTTCCGTCCATGATGGAAAGAAAGATCCTCTTTAAGTGTGCAGCCTCTAATTCCCCAATCCCTTGGTGTATTTCAGTGCGTTCAGCATCTGTAGATTAAACTGTCATTAATTAACAGAGTGAAATTGGGGTCACACACATATTAAGACAAGTTGTAAAAATATTTATCAGACATTTTCTAACTTTTTTTGTATTATCTCTATGTGGTTAGATTGTGGTCAGCATAATATTACCATTTTGTGTCATCTGCAATAAATGTTTTAGTGAATGAAATGCAAGTTGAACAGGATAAATCTGAGACAGTGTGGTGGCTCCATCGGAATTTCTGCCAACAAAATATTGATAGCTGGTTCACAAATTTTTGGGACAGAAGAAATTCTTACTGGAAAATCTGATGATCTGTAGCAATTCCGACGCGCAAAATTCTGACGCATGCTCTTAAACAATTCAACGCATGCTTGGAAGCATCTAACTTAATTTTCTCGGCTTGTCGCAGTGTTGTACGTCACTGCGTTCTTGCCGTTCGAAAGTTCTGAGAACTTTTGTGTGACCGTGTGTATGCAAGCCAAGCTTGAGCGAAATTCCGTCATAAAAACCATCCAAGCTTTTTGCGACTGAAAATCCGATTGTTTGTACGCGGCATAAGAATATAATGACTTTCCTAAATGCTGATTCTGCAAAGAACTTACACTGACTGAGAGGACATGGAAGAAACAGGGAGGGTCTACCTACTTTACTAAATAGAACTATAGAGGGAGGGGAGACAGATGGATTTACTAAATCACATAGGTAGACAAGTTGTAGTGGCCTTAAAGGATCACTAAAGGATTTTTTTAAGCTAAATAGCTTCCTTTACCTTACTGCAGTCCTGGTTTCATGTCCTCATTGCTTTTTGCTTTGAAGTAGCTGTAATACTTCTCTGATCTCCACACTTCCTGCTTGTCTGGCTCCTTATGAAAAAACTCATGCTAGCTTTTCACTGTGGTCCATGATCAAAGAGGTGTGATTACTGTGTGTCTAAAACTCCTCAGAACCAAACAGATTCATTTTAAAAACAAACATTGCCCTGTATTTGTTTGTTTTTGTTCTGTGTGTCTCTTTACTTCACAGAAACATGAAACCAGTTTAAAAGTGAAACTAAAACTGTAGGCACATTATATGATTGATTTTTATCTATTTTTAATCATTTTTAAAAGGAATCCGTTAACTTGTATGTCTATATACCCTGTAAACAGTAATTTCAGCAAAAAAATGTTTTCCTTTAGTGACCCTTTAAACTATCACTAGATATTTACGCCCATCGGAATGATAGCAACCTAATGCTCCTCATTACAACTGCAGAAAAACTACATATAGATGAGGCAGAACAACATGGTTTGAATAAGCTACAAAACATCTTCAGCATTATAGAACAAGCCCCAGTTAATTAAACTACACTAGATATGTTTGGGGTACAGTTGTCACTCTACAACAGGAGGTACCTGGGCAAAGCTATCCATGCCATGGAAGAATTGTTGGTGTTTGGCAACTTGGTCAGTGGCAGAGCTAAGTATTTACCTTTATAGGGATATTTTTTTGGGGAAATGTTAGGATCTCAGAGTGGTTTTCCTTTTTTAATAATGAATTCCAGAGCTGCATAAATATGTGTCTTTTATATCTGCCTGGAGTTCGGCTTCAAACATCCACTCAATTGAATTCACATTAAAACTCAGATCTTTTCCAGGACCTCATCCATTACAGCCACATCTTTTAAATGAATGGCCTTTTCACTTACAAAGAAACAACATTTGCAGGATAGGATGAAAATGTCCTTTAAGTAACGATTCAATATAAATAAAATGTTCTCAATAATCCATGGAAAATGATTGTAAATTGAGAAGGCTCAAGATACAAATTGTTTTGCCTGGGGCGGGAAACACAAGGTCTTCAAAGGTGAAATCACATTGCCTGTTGTAGATAATCCTCGGAGGTAATAACAAAAAGATACACTCAGTCAAAATAAATTACCCCGCAATAAATTAAAAGAAGAAATTTGGGCTTTGTTTGACGATGCAACAGAGGTGCCTTAATTGGACCTGGCAGTTTTCGATCCTGATGGGATTTACCAATCTTACGGGAAGATTTCAAGATTTCAGCTTGTGTGATTGCATCAACCGCTAAGCAGCGGATATTCCCCACATTGTGTTCCTCTGTGACGGGAACAGTTGGGCAGCGCGATGTGTCTGATGTACAGGGGTAGAGTTAAAGTAATTGATCGTATCCAGGAGGAAAACACCAACCTGCCCTACAACAGCTGTAGCTCTGAAATCCCGTCTAGACTTTCTTTGTATCTCGAATGGAAATGAGCAAATCATGTTGGCAACTTTCCTGTTTGCTGTGATGGATAATAAAACAAATGTTGCAATATACAACAGAACTGTGTTTAAACCATTTGTAAACTCTGTGTTCCATAACAATGCCAGGCAAAGTGAAGAAATACACCATTGAGCAAAGTTCTATTAAATATTGTCCCATTATCCCTACTAACACACTTGACCTAAACCTAAGGCCGTGTACACACGATCAGATATGTCCGATGAAACAGGTCTGACGGACCGTTTTCATCGGACATGTCTGAAGAGGTATTTTGGTCTGATGTGCGTACACACCATCGAACCAAAATCCCCTCGGACCAGAACGCGGTGACATAGAACACACCGACGTGCTGGAAAAAGGAAGTTCAATGCTTCCACACATGCGTCGAATCAATTCGACGCATCTGCGGGATTTTGGTCCGATGGTTGGGCGAACTAACCATCGAACATGTCCGACGGACAGGTTTCCAGCGGACAAGGTTCTAAGCATATTTAGAAACTTTTGTCCGCTGGAAAACTGTCCGATAGGCCGTACACACGATCGAACATGTCCTCTGAAACTGGTCTGCGAACCAGTTTCAGCTGACATGTTCGATCGTGTGTAAGCGGCTTAAGGGTTATACAGGATCATCTCTTGTACTGAAATAGCTTACTCTGATTTCAGGGCACACTGTGAGCTTCTTAGATTCCTGGCTGGAGGTCATCATCTAGTCCGTAGCTAGTTAAACTTTGGCCCTCCAGCTGTGGTGAAACTACAAATCCCATCATGCTCCCATCATGCTCCCATAATGCTTCTCCCTGTGGAAGTCATGACTGAGGCTCTGAGGAAGAAGGTAACACTTTGAAATGCCTCAGCCAGCAGTGGTTCACACATCTTCTCTTTAGGATCTGGAGATTGCTACCAGTAGACGGATTGCCACAAGCCAAAGACTGTAATGCCGAGTACACACGTTCGGGTTGTCTGATGAAAACGACCATTTTCATCAGACGAACCAATCGTGTTTGGGCCCCATCAGTTTTTTATCAATCGGTGAAAAAACTAGAAAAATTATCTGATGGTTAAAAAACCGATAGAAAAAAACGATTGTCTGTGGGCACGACCATCGGTTAAAAATCCACGCATGCTCAGAATCAAGTCGACGCATGCTTGGAAGCATTGAACTTCATTTTTCTCAGCACGTCGTTGTGTTTTACATCACCGCGTTCCCTAACACGATCGTTTTTTAACTGATGGTGTGTAGGCACGACTGATGAAAGTCAGTTTCATCAGATATCTGATGAAAAAATCCATCAGACCGTTTTCATCAGATGAACCGATCGTGTGTACAGGGCATTATATTGTAGTTTTCTTTCCATGCTTGTGAGTCGTTTTTATCACTTCTTCTTTTAATAAATATATCAAAGGATAATGCACAAGGCTGCTGCTCCCTCTTTTTTGAATTCTCTTGTTTGTTGCTATCAGAGTCTTCCAACGCCTCATGGGACTTGTAATTCTTTAACAACTAAAATTCTAAAGATTGCCTACCTCTGATCTAGCCCTTTTCCCTCTAGCCTAATGCCCTGTACACACGATCGGTTAATCCGATGAGAACGGTCTGATGGATTTTTCCATCAGTTAACCGATGAAACTGACTGATGGTGAGTTGTGACTACACACCAACAGTTAAAAAAAATGATTGTGTTAGAACGCGGTGACGTAAAACACAACGACGTGCTGAAAGCAATGAAGTTCAATACTTCCAAGCATGCGTCGACTTGATTCTGAGCATGCGTGGATTTTTAATCGATGGTCGTGCCTACTAACGATCGGTTTTGTTCTATGGGTTGGGAATCCATCGGTTAAATTTAAAACAAGTTGGGTTTTTTTAAACCGATGGTTAAATAACCGATGGCGCCCAGACACGATCGGTTTTGACCGATGAAAACGGTCCATTAGACCATTCTCATCGGTTTATCCGATCGTGTGTACACGTCATAAATGTAGCAATAAGTTGCTAAATGTTATACCTTCATTAAATGTAACCATATTGCTACACTTGGAGTCTCCTCTCTTCTTTTTTTATACTCAGTTGTCACATGACGCTACTCTTATATCAAGACATTGCTTGTATATCAAGGAAACATTTATTAAATCATTTTCCCTGTCTTGCAAAACGCTCTTAAACCAAGTTACTCTCAAACCAAGGTTTTACTGTAGTTATACTTTAATTAAAGGGGGTGGAGTATAGAATTTAGAGGGGGTAGTCACTGGTCAGAGATCAGCTTTATTACTGTAAGGCCACGTACACACGATCGAACATCTGCGGACCAGTTTCAGCGGACATATCCGATCGTGTGTATGGCCTAGCGACAGGTTTCCAGTGGACAAAAGTTTTAAAACATGCTAGTACGCCTAACCAGCGGACCGAAATCCCCCACATGCGTTTTACTTCCCGGTTTGCGGATGTCGCAGCGTCAATGTCACCGCCACGTCACCGCGCTGTCTGTCCGCAGGGATTTTGGTTTGATCGTGTGTACACACCATCAGACCAAAAGATCCCCGGAGACATGTCCGATGAAAACGGTCCGCGGACCGTTTTCATCGGATATGTCTCCTCGTGTGTACGCGGCCTAAACGTAACAAATAATAGTGTTAAATATATTCAGCAATGATTAGAAACATAGGCCGGGATTCAGAAAGACTGGCGTATTTTTAGGCGGGCGTAACATATGCGCTACGCCGCCGTAACTAAGGCCTCTTTCACATTAAGGCGTTTTTCAGGCGGTACAGCGCTAAAGAAAGCGCTGCTATACCGCCTGAAAAAAACCTGCCCTGTAGTCTTCAATGTGAAAGCCCGAAGGTTTTCACACTGAAGCGGTGCGCTAGCAGGACCACTCCAAAATTCCTGCTAGCCACATCTTTGCAGCGGTATAGGAGCGGTGTGTTTACCGCTCCTATATCACTCCTTCCCATTGAAATCAATGGGAAACTGTGGTAATACCGCTCGCACTACGCCTCTACAGAGGCGCATTGTGGGAGGTATTAACCCTTTTTCGGCCGCTAGCGGGGGTTAAAACTGCACCGCTAGTGGCCGAATACCGCGGTAAATACGATGGTATAGCAGCGCTAAAAATCACGCTGCTATACCGCAACCACGGCTCCACTGCCCAATGTGAAAGTAGCCTTAGAGAGGCGAGTACCATATTCAGAAACAACTTGCGCCCTAAGTTACGGCGGCGTAGCGTAAATTGGCCAGCGTAAGCGTGCGTATTTCAAATTAGGCAGGTAGGGGGCGTGTTGTATGATAATGAAGCGTGACCCCATGTAGATGCATGGCCGAACGAATGGCGCATGCACCATCCGTGGATGTAACCCATTGTGCATGCTCAGAATCACGTCGGATAGACGGCCTAAGATACGCTGAACACTGTCTACGACGTGAACGGAACTTACGCACATCCCTATTCGCGTACGACTTACGCAAACGACGTAAATGACGTAAAATTCGACGGCTGTTTCGACGTCCATACTTAACATTGGCTGCGCCTCATATAGCAGGGGTAACTTTACGCCGGCCGTACACCTTACGTAAACGGTGTATAGTAATACGCTGGGCGCAAGTACGTTTCTGAATGGGCGTACAGTATCTAGGTCATTTGCATATTCAACGCGAAAAATGACAGAAGCGCCCCTAGCGGCCAGCGTAAATATACACAAAAGATACGGTGGCGTAAGTGACTTACGTCGAGCGTGTCTTGGAAAAATTCAGGCGTAACTGCCTTTCTGAATCGCTGTAAAGATGCAACAGAGCCGATTTGAAATTACGGTGGCGTATCTGGAGATACGCCACTGTAAAAGCATTCTGAATCCCGGCCACAGAAAATAAATGACAGACAAAAGGCCAAGTGCTCTATTGAGCCTGTTCACTTTTTTGGTTGTTGTTTTTGTTTTTTAATTCATACATTTGTATTTTTGGGGGGGTGTTTTTTTCTGTTTCTGTAGACCAAGGCAAAGCAATGATAGACGGCAACTGATTTGTCCATGGTTCAGTATAAAGTATCAGACCCAGACAAAGAAATTGAAGATCAATAAGAAGGCAAAATTAAACCCTTTATAAGTAAGACTGCCCAATAATTTAATTTGATGTGCTGAGTCTCACATAACCCCAATTGTGACAGGTTCCCCATAATAAATAAAAAAAGATAAAATCATTTCCTAGACACACGTACCAATTAGTTTGCATACCTAAAAAGGCCCGGTGACAGCAGCATTGATATTCATATATTCATTACAGTTAAAATGTTATTTGAATTCGGAAAGCACAATGGGAAAAAAAAAAGAGTCTCCATTTACGCTATTGAAATAAACGTAACACACGGCTCCTCATTGCACTTTCTTTCAGTCATTGTGTGCCGGGATAAAAGATGCTGGTAATTTTATGAAAGCAGCCGGTGATTCCGTGAACCCACCGCCCAGCACTAAATAGCTCAGTCCTAATGTTTAATTAGCCTTTTAGTTACTTTGTTTCTGTAGGAAAAAGAATGGAAGGAGACATTTCTTTTAACAAGGACCGAGGCTTCGCCTTTTTTATTGCCGTGAGTTACTTGTGGCCTATGGGTAACGTTCATCTGCGTAAAGCTTTTGCTTTCTCAGTTGCAGCTGCAATTCTGTATTTAAATGAGCAATGTTGCAGACTTACATAATATCAGGTTATATGCATTATGTATGTATAAGTGTGAATTCCGGATGTACTTGCAATGAAGTACTTGGGCCTTTGTGTGAGTCAGAACTAATTTTCCCCTCATACAAGTCAATGGAAAGAAGCTTAATGCAGCCAAGGTGAAGGTCAACTGCAAGCCAGAATGTCCTGGGTAGAGACTCAAAAGTTTTTCAAACTAATCTTAAACACATTTATCCATCTACCTTAGAGTAGGTCTAATGTCTAAAGTTTTTTACCTTGATGCACTCTCTGCATTAAAATAAGAAAAAATTCCCTGTTATAAGCAACCATGCTATGACCGCCTTGCTGTCCTTTGGGCGCTTTCCTTGGTCCTTGGGGGTCTCCCTGTCTCATTTTTTTGTATAGATATAAAAATAAAAAATAAAAAATATTTTTTTTTATGAGTGATCACATTCCCTCTGTTCCCAGTAGCATAAGAGCTGTTTGAGGAGACACAGCATTACACTGAGCTTCCTAGTGAATGGCTGTGAAGCACTGTCCTGGGCAGGTCAGTACAAGTCTGATCATTGGAGGAGAGCACACTGAGTTCCCAGCATATTTATTATTTAGTCTGTAGGAAATGTATAGAGTCCACAAGCTATGGTATATACAGTATATCTGAAAATTGATTAACCCTAAAGTATTAACAACCAATCCCATTTCTTCAGGCCCAAAAACGCCAGGACAGGTTCAGATTTCCCCCCAAATGACCCCTTTATGTAAAGCAGAAAGTCCAAGTTGTTTATTAAGAAGCATGACAAGTTTTTTGAAGTTGTGAATTTTTGTCGCAATTTTTTGGAAAATTAGGACATAAAAAAATATTATGTTTTCACTTTTTTTTTTACATACTGTCATCAGTGCAGTACAGTGGCATTGTATAACGGGTGTGGTGGTGATCAGGGACACTGACTGGTGACAGTATGTTAAAAAAAAAAAATGTACTTTATCTACATTTTCATAATTTTTTTTCTTTTTTTTTTTTAAACAACTTAAGACCCGGACCATTTATCTACGTTTTTATAATTTTTTTTTAAACAACTTAAGACCCGGACCATTATGCGGGTTAAGGACCTTGCCCCTTTTAGATGGATAGATGGAGAAATTAAATGTACTATCAATAAATGCAAAGGGGTTGAACTTACCCGAAAAAAAGAGGATCCTCCTGCATGACCTACAACGATTAGGTATTGACGTTGCATATATACAGGAAACACATTTCAGAGAAGACAAAACTCCGATCTTAAAGAATAGGATATACCCAATAGCATACCATGCGACAAATCAAGTGGCAAAGTCAAGGGGAGTGTCTATTCTGATAAAAGGGAGAACCCAATGGACATATGTAGACTCCATGAGAGATCCGAAAGGGAGATATCTATTTGTGAAGGGTAAAATAGGAGGAATAGGGGTAAAGACCAGCCTGAAGACCAGTTTCGTCGGACCAAATTGATCGTGTGTACGGCCCATCGGACCATTGTCCATCGCACCAAAGTTTTAAAACTTGCTTTAAAATCTGTCCGATGGACACCTGTCGGTCAGACCAAAACGAAGTTTAGAACACAAAAGCATCGGACCAAAAACACGAGCATGCTCAAAATCAAGTCGACGCATGCTTGGAAGCATTGAACTTCGTTTTTTCAGCACGTCGTTGTGTTCTACGTCACCGCGTTCTGGCCTGATGGGATTTTGGACTGATGGTGTGTACGCACATCAGACCATCAGACCACTTCAGCAGTGGTCCGATGAAAAGAGCCTGCCACACCAGTCTCATCGGTTTGGTCTAATCGTGTGTACGTGGCCATACAAGCTGTACACTCACTACTTTACAATGTAGCAAAGTGTAATTTATTCAGTGCTGCCACAGGTGAGATAATATATATATATATATATATATATATAGGGCCAGATTCAGGAACAGTTAGGCTGGCGGATCCAGTGATCCGCCAGCCTAACTGTGACTTTAAGCCGGCGTTTCTGTTTTCTGTAACCAGAAAACAAGAAACGCCGGGTTGAAGCTCCGATGCGAGCAGCGTAACTGAGTTTCGCCATCGCATCGTTACTTCAACTTAAAAATGGCGCCGGGGGCGTTCCCGCCGATTTCCGCTCAAAAAATATGTTAATGAGCGGAAATCGGCAATTCACGATCGCATTCCGGCGCGACGCAGTGACGTTACGACGTTTCCGGACGGGATACGCGGCGCATAGTTATACCTACATGGGGTTGGAATATCCTATGTTAGGTATAGGCGTCGTCATCGCGTCGGAAAAAAAAAAAAAAGCGTCGCTTGCGTAAAACGTTCATGAATGGGAATGTGACGTCATTGACGTTCATTCACAAAATTTGGAGCATGCGCACGGGGATGTTTTTACACTCGACGCATGCGCAGTACGTTCGCGGCGGGAACGCGTTTCGTTTAAATACCACACGCCCCGTACCCGCCCAATTTGAATTCCGCCGGCTCATTTGCGATGCGCTGCCGCAACTTTAGGAGCAAGTGCTTCGTGAATGACAGCACTTGCTCCTAAAATTTCTGCAGCGTAACGCAAATGAGAAGCGTTACTCCGGAGCAAAGATGCTCCCATCTACCTGAATCTGGCCCTTAGTATTTAATGAGCATTAATTTTCTTTAGTGAATACGTTCTACGCATTTTGTAAAATAGTCCCACTGTCCTTAAAAACATTCCCGACAATAATATTTACTCTGTCAGTCAACTTTATCAAAGAGCAGTGGATCTTTCTGGTTCCATATTTTTTCTTTCTTTAACTCCCTTTAGGAATCGAACTGTAACTTCAACTGACTTTAAATTATTTTCTTCCCCAAGTAGGTATATACAACAAACACCGGATTTCTGGCAAACTTCAGACAAATTATACACACCAGCTGTGTAACCATCTCTGACTGCTAGGGGAAAGCAATTACAGCTGCCAATTGGATTGCACTGACTAGAAGTAATTATAGGAGTCTCACCATTGTGCCTTTGGTTATATACATACATTGCAGGTCGTATTTTGTTAAAGGTTTGAAGGCAAGCTTGGATGTTTAACTAATGATTGACCAAACTTGGAAGAGCCAACAGAAGAAAACAATGGTTGAGAAAATATTACATGCTGAAGAGTTTGGAACTTTGTACTACAGTTGTGAAATTACTTTTCCTAAAAGTACCCATTTTTTCAAGCTAGTATTCAACTGGATAACAGCATTATTATTCTTAATAATAAGGTAAGATGGTATGGGTCCTGAGACACTGCTCTGAAATTGGCTTAATATGTTACGGAAAAAAAAATGTGAGCTTAAAGTATAAAGCCTGGTTGGTTGAATCAGCCTCTGACCCCTTATAACAGAAGAAAAGCAAGGATACAAACCTTGCTCTAGAAGAAGATACAATATGTTATAGTAAAAATGCTTAAAGGCTAAATTCACCTTTCTTCACTTTTTTTTGTTATTCTAACTCCCCTATGTACCAATATAGCATTATTGTACTTATTTTTCAGAAATAAAACAGCTTCCCATTAATTCTACGTACGCTTACCTCATTGTCCTCATGGCTGTTTAACCACTTAAGGACCGCCTACTGCACATTTACGTCGGCAGAATGGCACGGCTGGGCACATCAACGTATATATACGTTGATTTTAGTACCCAGCCATGGGTCGCGGGCGCGCGCCCGCGGGCGCGCTCCCGCGACCCGGTCCGAAGCTCCAGGACCGGGACCGCGGGATTCGCGGACCCGATCGCCGCTGCAGTGCGGCGATCCGTCCCTGGAGCGGAAGAACGGGGAGAGCCGTGTGTACACACGGCTTCCCCGTGCTTCTCTGTGGCTGCAGCATCGATCGCGTCATCCCTGTGATAGGGGGACGCGATCGATGACGTCACACCTACAGCCACACCCCCCCTACAGTAGTAAACAACACACATAGCCACACATCCCCTACAGCGCCACCTGTGGTTAACTCCCAAACTGCAACTGTCATTTCCACAGTAAACAATGCAAATTTAAATGCATTTTTTTCTGTGAAAATGACAATTGTCCCAAAAATGTGTCAAAATTGTCCGAAGTGTCCGCCATAATGTCGCAGTCACGAAAAAAATCGCTGATCGCCGCTATTAGTAGTAAAAAAAAAAATAATAATAAAAATGCAATAAAACTATCCCTTATTTTGTAAACGCTATAAATTTGGCGAAAACCAACCGATAAATGCTTATTGTGATTTTTTTTACCAAAAATAGGTAGAAGAATACGTATCGGCCTAAACTGAGGAAAAAAAATGTTTTTTATATATTTTTGGGGGATTTTTATTATAGCAAAAAGTAAAAAATATTGAATTTTTTTTAAAATTGTCGCTCTATTTTTGTTTATAGCGCAAAAAATAAAAACCGCAGAGGTGATCAAATACCACCAAAAGAAAGCTCTATTTGTGGGGAAAAAAGGACGCCAATTTTGTTTGGGAGCCACGTCGCACGACCGCGCAATTGTCAGTTAAAGCGACGCAGTGCCGAATCGCAAAAAGGGGCAAGGTCCTTTGCCTGCATTTTGGTCCGGGTCTTAAGTGGTTAAAAACACTTCTTCATTACTTCTGCCTTACTTCTTACTATCATGACACAGGAAGGAATTGACCAGGTGACGGCATTAGCAAGCACCCTGCACCATTTACCCTCCTACCTAGCACCCTCTTTTAGGAGGGTAGGAGAGTAGACAATGCAGGGTGTGTGCTAATAAGGTCAGCAGGTCAACTCCTTCCTGTGTCAAGACCTATAGCCTGTCCAGGAAGTAAGGCAGAAGTGTTTTTAACCACTTCAGCCCCAGAATAATTTACCCTTTTCCTGACCAGAGCACTTTTGCGATTTGGCACTGCGTCGATTTAACTGAGAATTTCGCAGTTGTGCGACGTTGCACCCAAACAAAATTGACTTATTTTTTTTACACAAATAGAGCAATCAGTGCTATAAAAATGCACTGATTACTGTGTAAATGACACTGGCAGGGAAGGGGTTAAACACTAGGAGGCGATGAAGGGGTTACGTGTGTTCTAGGGAGTGATTCTAACTGTGGGGGGGCTGGACTACAAATGACACGATATTCATCACTGCTCCCGATGACAGGGAGCAGTAGATCACTATCCTGTCACTAGGCAGAACAGGGAAATGCTTTGTTAACATAAGCATCTCCCCGTTCTCCGTGAGACGATCTCGGACACCCGGCAGACATCGAGTCCTGGGGACCCGCGGGCACACTCAGGTACGTTGCTTTGATCAGCCGTGCCATTCTGCCGACGTATATATACAGGCGGTGCTTGGCAAGTGGTTAAACAGCAATGAGGACAGTGAGTTAAGGGTGAACTTAGCCTTTAAAAACAAAAGAAAGTAACCTTTTAGATGTACACTGAAGTCAAAAATGGAGTGCAGCAGCTACGTAAAGCCCAACAGACCTTGGTCAGTGTCAGGCTATGTTATAGATCTTTCTGTCATGAGTAACCTCCACAGCAAGGGACCTGCTCAAGGATGATCATGGCTAGTGATGTCCTAGATTGCCTTGGAACACCCCGAAGAAGGGAATGAACTACTTCCAGAAATAATGCTATGGGCTATTGTGTCTAAACCCCTCAAGCCTGGATACAGGGCAGCAGAGAAGTTTATATAAAGCTACATAGTAATTGCAATAGCGAAACTGTTGTTGAAAACAAAAAGCCACCAGAAGATGCATGATCAAATGCTTCCCACAATAAGTGATCAGAAATCTAAAATGTTGAGTTGTTACCAGAGCAGGAGATGGAGAGAGTCCTTCCAATGGGGCCTCCTGTTCACATGATAAGGACAATTACCCCATTTTTAGAGGGATTTTGTCTTCTGTTGCATCTCCAATTTAGAAAAATAATTGCTACACATTCTCTTTAAATCTGACCTTCATTAACAAATAGAAAGTCAGCCTAACCCCTGCACCCCATCACAATGAATTACGTCAGTCCCAGCCTTTAACGCTTCTGGGAAACAGGGATGATGTCACTGTGTCTCCTGGTAGAGCTAAAAGCTTGAAGTCCCACAAGAATGGAATTTTGATCTGTCCCCTTGCCTCCCAGATACCTTGGAGGTTGAGACCAAAGTATTTTTTTCCCCAAATGGTTTGTTTACAGATGGTGTTCTAGGAGCAGGGGACTGGCAAGAAAAGCCAGACCTTCTGTTTGTCACGGAAGGTGTATTTTACGAGATCATTGTTATAGAAGATTAACCACTTCATTACCGAGCCTGTTTTTCAGATTCGGTGCTTACGAGACTAAAACAGTTTTTTTTGCTAGAAAATTATTTAAAACCCCCAAACATTATATATATTTTTTTTTCTAACACCCTAGAGAATAAAATGGCGGTCATTGCAATACTTTTTCTCACACCGTATTTGCGCAGCGGTCTTACAAGCGCACTTTTTTTGGAAAAAATTCACTTTCTTGAATTAAAAAATAAGACAACAATAAATTTGGCCCAATTTTTTTATATATTGTGAAAGATGATGTTACGCCGAGTAAAATGATACCCAACATGTCACGCATAAAAATTGCGCCCGCTCGTGGCATGGCGTCAAACTTTTACCCTTAAAAATCTCGATAGGCGACGTTTAAAAAATTCTACAGGTTGCATTTTTTGAGATGACGAGGAGGTCTAGGGCTAGAATTATTGCTCTCGCTCTAACGATCGCGGCGATACCTCACTTGTGTGGTTTGAACACCGTTTTCATATGCGGGCGCTACTCGCGTATGCGTTTGCTTCTGCGCGCGAGCTCGTCGGGACGGGGCACTTTAAAAAAATTTTTTTTTGGTTTTGGTTTTTATTTTTATTTATTTTATAATTTTTAACACTGAAAAAAAAAAAAAAAAAAAATTATCACTTTTATTCCTATTACAAGGAATGTAAACATCCCTTGTAATAGAAAAAAGCATGACAGGTCCTCTTATATATGAGATCTGGGGTAAAAAAGACCTCAGATCTCATATTCAGGCTTAAATGCAAAAAAAAAAAAAAAAAAAAATAAAAGTCAAAATGTAAACATATTAAATGTCTCTTTAAGACGCTGGGCGGAAATGACGTTTTGACGTCACTTCCGCCCAGCAGAGAGAGGGGGACGGCTGAGGGACATTTTTTCCCTCAGTCACATCCCCGGACAGACAACGAGCGGACCCGATCGCCTCCGCCGCTACCGACGGCTACGGTAAGCGGCGGAGGGCGCGGGAGAGCGGCGGGAGGGGGGGGGCACCCTCTCCCACCGCCGGTAACGGCGATCTCGCGGCGAATCCGCCGCGATGACCGCCGTTATCGTTAACAGGACCGCCCCACGAAGAGATGGATATCTCGGTTGTGGCAGCAGCTGCTGCCGTTACCGAGATATCCATCTTCAAAAACGTGACGTCTTTGGACGTGGGGCCGGTCACAAGTGGTTATAGTGATTGTAAATGATCACCTTGTAAAACAACCCATTCAGTTTTAAATAGCAATGAAAGGCAAAACATTTGTGTATAGATGTAAAAATACATTATAAATATCCTTTTCCCCCTTTTTTAAACCACTTCCGGACGGCCGTACGACTTTGTACGGCCGCAGTGTGAATCTAAATTTCTGGGAGGCGGTCTATATACGGCCTCCGGCCTCCAGCCACTGGGGGGGCGCGCGAGCAATGGCGGCAATGGCTCGTGCCTGCCATATCACTGAGATGTCGATGCACGTGCCTGGCGGCCGCGATGTCCGCCAGGTGCCCGCGATCGGCAGTTAAAGAGACAAGGACGTAAACACACAGATCCACGTCCTGTCAGGGAGAGAGGAGACGGATCTGTGTCCCTTGTACATAGGGACACAGATCGATCACCTCCCCCAGTCAGTCCCCTCCCCCCACAGTTAGAACACTATGCAGGGTACACATTTAACCCCTTCCTCACCCCCTAGTGTTAACCCCTTCAATGCCAGTACATTTATACAGTAATTAGTGCATATTTATAGCACTGATTGCAGTATAAATGTGAATGGTGCCAAAAATGTGTCAAAAGTGTCCGATGTGTCTGCTATAATGTCGCAGTCCCAAAAAATATTGCAGATCGCCGCCATTACAAGTAAAAAAAAAATAATAAAAAAATAATAATTCTGTCCCCCATTTGGTAGGCGCTATAACTTTTGCGAAAACCAGTCGCTTATTGCGATTTTTTTTTTAACAAAAATATGTAGAAGAATACGTATCTGCCTTTTTTTTCAATTGGGCTATTTGTTATAGCAACAAGTAAAAAATATTGATTTTTTTTTCAAAATGTCACGCTGTTTTGTTTATAGTGCAAAAAATAAAAACCGCACAGGCGATCAAATACCACCAAAAGAAAGCTCTACTTGTGGGGAAAAAAGGACGTCAATTTTATTTGGGAGCCACGTTGCATGACCGCGCAATTGTCAGTTAAAGCGACGCAGTGCCAGAAGCTGAAATTTCACCTGGGCAGGAGGGGGTATATGTGCCCCCCTCCCTCTCTTCTCAGCTACATAAGAACTGGGGGGAGGAGAAGCAGCAGCACACTGAGCTTCCCAATGAATGGCTGTGCAGCAGGGGGCATGTTAGGACAAGTCTGATCATTGGAGAAGAGAATGCTAGAGAACTGACCACGCTGTGTTCTCCTGCTTAGTGTGCTCAGTTTTTAATAGGAAAGAAGAGAACTGGATACTTCCTCATACAGGTACATGGTACAGCAGGCACATGTCAGAAATATGATGTTTTGGGGTAACAAACACTTTAAGGCTGCATACCCACGATCGGTCCAACCCGATGAGAATGGTCCGACGGACCGTTTTCATCGGTTCACCGCTGAAGTGGCCTGATGGTCTGATGTGCGTACACACCATCAGTCCAAAATCCGATCAGGTCAGAACGCGGTGACGTAGAACACAACGACGTGCTGAAAAAACGAAAGTCAATGCTTCCAAGCATGTGTCAACTTGATTCTGAGCATGCGCGAGTTTTTGGTCCGATGCTTTTGCGTACTACCCATCGGTTTGGTCCGATGGTCAGGCGTCCATCGGTCCGATTTTAAAGCAAGTTTTAAAACTTTGGTCCGACAGACGGCGGTCCGATGGGCCGTACACACGCTCGGTTTGGAGCGATGAAACTGGCCTTAAGGTAAGTTTTATCGGACCAAACCGAGCGTGTGTACGCAGCCTAAGTGTTAACATTTTTTTTTAGAGGTTATGTTTCAGGGTTTGAATGAGGGTTAAATATTCAGGTTAGCCTAAAGCACATGGCAGGCTTTCAACGTGTTGCATGAAAATTCCCTTCACTAAAAATCTACGCACAGTGGGTTCTTGCTTCAAATTAGTATAATACCAGGAAAACCATTGAGCTCTGACAGCCAAATAGAGACTAGTTTTTGTCTTAGCTGACTCTTTCCCAATGGCTCCAGCCTTTCTAATATCACTGCTAGTTAGTGAGGATGCCAGCCATAGTGATGAGTCAATACTTATGACCTGTACACACAAGCGGAATTTCCGTCTAAAAAAAGTTGGATGTTTTTTCCGACGGAATTCCTCTCAAGCTTGGCTTGCATACACACGGTCACACAAAATTTTTCTGAACTTTCGAGCATTAAGAACACTGTGACGTACACACAAGGCAAGAAAAGGAAGTTCAATGCTTCCAAGCATGCGTCAAATTGTTTCCGAGCATGCATGTTTTTTCCATACAGACAGATTTTTGACGTGTTGGGCCGAAAAACAAAGTCAGTCGGAAATTCTGGAAAAAGTTTGATGGGGCATACACACGGTCAGAATATCCTATGAAAAGCTCCCATCTGACTTTTTCCATCGGAAATTCCGAACCGTGTGTACGCGGCATAAGGTTTAGAGGTAGAAGCTGGCAGACCAGACTCTCCAAGATTTATATGTACCTGTTAATCAATTTAACCTCACATCAGCTGAACCATAAATTTCTATTTTAGACTTTAATGTATGTATGCCTTCTCTAGATGTTGATATAAAAATGGAGAGTGATTAGAACTTAACAGCAAAATTATACTTTCGTTTGCTATGCCACAATGGTTTCGGTCTTCTATTGCATTTTAGCAGAAAAATACGATTAGAATTTCAAAAAACCCTAATCAGAAATTAGCTGAGACACTTGATATATAAAATATAAGCCATTTCAAAATATATAATGAAACACATAACAAACCAGCAGCCAACCTTTGGCAAAATGGGTTTAGTACACTCAAGCAACTTAATACATTTAAATCTTGTACAGTTTTCAACAAAGAGAATGTAAATGATAGACTGTGTAGGCTTAGGTATTATTCATCACATTTCTTTCACTGTAAGGCTTTTCTCGTGCATGGTTCTGTATATAATTAAAGCACTTTGCATTATGTGCATATTGTAATCAGTTAACACTCAGGCTATGTGGAAGGTTAATCCAGAGAAACAGAGTAGTCCATTGTAGAAGACATCTTATTACATTTAAAACCTAAAACTTACTTAACAACCTTTCATGTTTCTAAGCCACGAAACCTAAAAGCAATCCACACACGGCTGTTTTTATATTACTTTTTATCAGCAGTTAAAATGATCTTGGACTCTTTTATCCAATTCTGGTTCTGGCACTCCTTTGTGTATCCTGATTTTTTCACCGATGGGAAAAAAACAATGGGGCCCACACACGATCGGTCCGTCCATCGGACCGCTTTCATCAGACGAACCGTTCGTGTGTACAGGGCATTAGAGTCCTTCAGTTCAACCCAGCACCATAATGTGATTAGATATAAGGCCAATAGTTCACTGTTCAGTTCTCATATCTTCACCACTTGTGCCCGAGAAATATTTGCAATGCACACCCACCAAAGCTCCATGACCTACCCTTACAGAAGGTCAGATAGCACTTAGGTTATCCAATGAATGGTTCCTTTCTTTTTCCAACTGCACCTCTCTCTCAAGGTTCCTGAGTATATTTTTTTGCACTCAACTTCTTAATTGTTTTTTATTGTCATTTATATCTTATTTATTTATTCTGTTTATTTCAATGTTTATCATTTATTAACTGATTACCAGACTAGAAATAGTCACTACTGATAAAGCACCATAATATCTGCTAATTAACATAGTTTATATAATTGAAGCTGGAACGTTTTTTTTTTTCATTTTGGATGGAGTAAAGTAGGGTTATAATCTTTCATTGACCATGAGACTCATTCACTATTCGCTACTTTCACTCAAACTCTGTTGTTTGAATTAAGTGGCTTTGTTACTGAAAAAAGTGAAATATTAAACATTATTCAAAACTAGCTTTATGTTCAGCCCCTAAACTAATTCTAAGTTGTCTATTTAAAGTAGAACTATAGGCACATTTTTTTTGGATAGATTAAGGGAGGGTTATAATCCCCATAAGGTTTATTTTTGCCATCTGTGTCCTGTTGGGGAGACTTATCTTCACTGTCTGTTCAACAGTTAAAACCAGAAGTGAGAAGAAATCCCTGACTGAAAATGATGGGAATCTCTTGCCCGCTTTCCCTCTCCGATCACCAGAACTAGTGTCCTAATGGGAAGATTACTCCTCTATTACTTTTCTGGGGACAACCCAAAATGTGCGATTTTCTTTTACTTTCACTTTCGATAATTAATGGTAAACATTAGGGTTGTCCCGATACCACTTTTTTAGGACCGAGTACAAGTACCGATACTTTTTTTCAAGTAGTCGCTGATACCGAATACCGATACTTTTTTTAAATGTGTCCCCAAATGCAGCCATGTCCCCCACATATTGCAGCCATGTATGTCCCCCACATATTGCAGCCATGTATGTCCCCTACATATTGCAGCCATGCATGTCCCCCACATATTGCAGCCATGTATGTCCCCCACATATTGCAGCCATGTATGTCCCCCACATATGCAGCCATGTCATGTCCCACATATTGCAGCCATGTATGTCCCCCATAGTGCAGCCATGTATGTCCCCCACATATGCACCCATGTATGTCCCCCACATATTGCAGCCATGTTTGTCCCCCACATATTGCAGCCATGTATGTCCCCCATAGTGCAGCCATGTATGTCCCCCACATATGCAGCCATGTCATGTCCCACATATTGCAGCCATGTATGTCCCCCATAGTGCAGCCATGTATGTCCCCCACATATGCAGCCATGTATGTCCCCCACATATGCAGCGATGTATGTCACCCACATATGCAGCCATGTATGTCACCCACATATGCAGCCATGTATGTCACCCACATATGCAGCCATGTATGTCACCCACATATGCAGCCATGTATGTCCCCCACATTGCAGCCATGTATGTCCCCCATAGTGCAGCCATGTATGTCCCCCATAGTGCAGCCATGTATGTCCCCCATAGTGCAGCCATGTATGTCCCCCACATATGCAGCCATGTCATGTCCCACATATTGCAGCCATGTATGTCCCCCCATGTATGTCCCCCACATATTGCCATGTCCCCCACATATTGCAGCCATGCCCCCCCATATTGCAGCCATGCCCCCCCCCCCTACCTGATGATGATGATGCCGCCGCCGTATATACAAAGCCGCCACCGTGCCTTTCAATAGCTATTTTCCCAGCCACACGTCATGTTAAGGACAGTCCCTCTTGCTCAGGATTGGACAGATCTGAGCAAGGGGGAGTGTCTATACACACGCAGCGGGAAAACAGCTATTCAACTTGCCTATAATGTTCGCGGCAGCGGCATTGTATATACGGCGGCGGGGTCGGATTCACTTATGCAGAGCGACGGCGACGGGGGGGAAGTATTCTATTTGGGTATCGGGGGTATTTGCGGGAGTACAAGTACTCCCGCAAATACTCGGTATCGGTCCCGATACCGATACTAGTATCAGTATCGGGACAACCCTAGTAAACATAATAGAGAAATAGAGAGGGTGAATCTATCCAACGGGGGCACAGACAGCAATATAAACTGACAGATGCTCGAAATCCTCTCCACTCTATTCATAGCTAAGAAAACAGTTTTGTCCTTAGTGCTACCCATTAGACATGTGCAATTGTTTTCTTCCAAATTAATTTTCCACCAAAATAAAAAATGCTTTATTTTCATTTTGTTGCGACAACAGTTCGATATAGATAGAAGATTTGACATGACGGTGACAATAGCGATCTGTGTCTATCAAACCTGCGGTTGAATGTGCCTAACTTAACTCTAGTAATCCAAGATTATTCGACATAGAGAGAAAAAATTTGACATAGAGAGAAAAGATTTGACATAGAGAGAAAAGATTTGACATAGAGAGAAAAGATTCGACATAGAGAGAAAAGATTTGACATAGAGAGAAAAGATTCGACATAGAGAGAAAAGATTTGACATAGAGAGAAAAGATGCAACATTATAGAGACATGAATATTCGACGAAGCAGCTAAAACGATTGCGGCGAGCCGACATTTATGGTCAAATGCTCCGCCCATAGGCTATAGAGGAATTCTAATGTTGGTTGAGTTGTAGTAATAATAATTCATAAATATAATTATTACTAGTCATTAGTGATGAGCGGAATACGCCATATTCGATTTTGCGATATTTCGCGAATATTTCGAAGAATATTCGCGAATATTCGTTAATATCGAATATTCGTGATATTTTACAAAAAAAAATAAAAATTGCGAATTTTTTTATAAAATATCACGAATATTCGATATTTACGAATATTCGTGATATTTTATAAAAAAAAAAAAAATATAGAATAGTCGTGATATTTTATAAAAAAAAAAAAAAATTGCGAATTTTCGCCATTGCGAAATTTCGCTAATGCAAAATTTCGCGATTTTTTTTTTTTATAAAATATCACGAATATTCGATATTTACGAATATTCGTGATATTTTATAAAAAAAAAAAAAAATCGCGAAATTTCGCATATGCGAAAGCGAAAATGATTGCGAAATTTCGCTATATTTTTTTTTGGATAAAATATCACGAATATTCGATATTTACGAATATTCGCTATATTTTATAAAAAAAAAAAAAAATTGTGAAATTTCGCTATTGCGAAATTCGCGATTGCGAAATTCGCGATTGCGAAATTGATTGCGAAATTTGAAAAATGCGAATATTCGAAATAGCGAATATTCGCCGCGATATTCGAGATATTCGCGAATACTCGAATATGCAATATTCGTAGCGAATATTCGCAATGCGAATATTCGTGAGCAACACTACTAGTCATACAACATTAGAATTATACTATAGCTTGTGGGTGGAGCATTCGACCAGAAATGTACGATTGTGGCATCGTACAGTTTACCTGCTTCTTTGAATCTTCTTAGAACATTCGACAGACACCATAAGCCTTCAATGAAAGATTCAACTTTAATTTATTCGGATTTTCTAACAAATGCATTTTTTAACGAAACAAAATAAATAAAAACGAATTTCAGGAGTAACTAAATAATTTTATTCGGACGAAAACAAAATTCCGAAACAAAATATTTCAGTGTGCACATGTTTACTACCCATACTATAAGCACAGCACCTTTAGGGCTCCAGAAATTTGGACTGTCTGCAAGAGATTGCAGAGGAGCAATCTGCTTTATTGGAAGCTCCTGTCAGCAGTAGGTATCTTTGACAAATGTTCAGAATATGTGGGTCTGTGACATTTTCGCTTTTCACAGAGGCAATGATAACTTTGTAAATGTTTAACAATTTTAGTTTCATGGTGGGTGGAGGATGGACCGGAAGTGGCATGCCAGTGAAGCACCCATGATTACAAGAACTTAAGTACTAGCATACTCCCTAGAACCACCCCCAGGCACTGATGTACAGGTAGTGTTTACCAATCGGTGCCTTTGTTTGAGCAATAATCCTCCTCTTCAGCAGAGGCCACGTGATATTTACTTTAGCTGTAGAGGGCCCAGCCACCTTCTTTTTTATTTTGTTCCCTATTAATCAAGTTTATGTTCAGACTAAAACTTTGTTCTTGTTTGTTGACAAGTCACAGCTTGAAGGATAATCATATTTAGATCAGCACTACTGTCTCAAATATTCCGTGTCACTCCTCTAAAGAGACAGATTTCTTTCTATCTAGAAAAAAATGGAAAGCAATAAATAAACTTTTGGTGAAATAGAGCCCACAACACACTCCATGTAAAAATGTTGCAAGCGGTTATTATGAAGGAAAACAAATAGGCTGACCCTTTCAATAGTAATAAACACATTCTGTGTCCCTGGCTTATATGTTTTCATCATGCTTGCTTCTTGGGATATTATTGTTTTTGTGATTTTGATTTTGAGAGGACCAGAAGCGTAAAAGTAGGCAAAGTGATTGTTCCAAGAAACGTGGCTGAAGGATAAATGAATAGATTTTCACAAGTCAAGAGGATCTTAAGGTAATTACTCTAGATTAGAGTTTCATATTTTATAAAGCCATGTTGTATATCCTTTTTATAAGATATTTATTTTACAAAAAATAAATAAAGAGTTTAAAGCTCAACTCTATATGCAGATGATAAAAGATCTGTTTTACTTTACGAAGGGTTTGTATCTCTGTCCAATTATCACAGCTAGGAGGATGAGACCACTTTATCCATTGCACTTAAAGTGTAAGTAAACCCTCCTATCATTTTCAGCCAATGAAACTGCCATCTTGGCCTCTGTTTATAAACTTCATTTGCCATGGTGCTGCACATGTGATCAGCTATGACACCAGCCATTGGCTGGTTTGACAGTTTGGTTGAGAGCACAACCAATGTGACAGTTAGCATTTTGGCATCCTGGGAATGTAACTGCTTTTTGAAACTATTAACCCCCCTGGCGGTATTCCCGAGTCTGACTCGGGGTTACATTTCTGTGCTGCGATCGGTAACCCCGAGTCAGACTCGGGCTCGCCTCGCAGAATCCACAGGCATGGTTTACTTACCTTGTCCCTGGATCCAGCGATGCCACCACGCTGTGTGAGCGAGCGGGTGCTCGCTCGATTCACACAGTGCCTCTGTGTGCCGCCGATCTCCGTTCCCTGCGACGTTACGACGCACGAGGGCGGAGAAACGGCGCCAAATTCAAAAAGGTAAACAAACACATTACATACAGTATACTGTAATCTTATAGATTACAGTACTGTATGTAAAAAATACACACACCCCTTGTCCCTAGTGGTCTGTCCAGTGTCCTACATGTTCTTTTATATAATAAAAACTGTTCTTTCTGCCTGCAAACTGTAGATTGTCCATTGCAACCAAAAGTGTTCCTTTATGTCAAAAATGGTTTTAGAGCAGCTAGAAAAAAGCGATAATAAATTATAATCACTTGAGCGATAGCGATTTCTGGGGAAATTCGTAATAAAAAAATAAAAGTAATGACGGCGACAATTCTGCAACTGAGTACATTTCAGTGATTTTGAGTTGATTACATTATTGAATAATTTTTATTATAATTATATTATTATTTGTTATAATTATTTATAATTATTTATTATATTATAATTTATAATTTTGTTTTAAAAAAAATGTCATACCCAGGATGCCTATTAGACTCTTGTTTGGTCAGACTTAAGTGAGTTATTCCTAATGCCGTGTACACACGATCACTTTTTGTTTTCAAAAACATCATTTAAAATCACAGTGTGTGGGCAAAACGTAATTTTATGTCTTCAAAAAAACGACCAAATTTTTTTTTCGAACATGCTTGAATTTTTTGTGTCGTTTTTCAAAACGTAGTTTTTTGTGTCATAAAAAGTGATGGTGTGTGGGCAAAACGATGTTGAAAACAACGTTTTTAAACCCGCGCATGCTCAGAAGCAAGTTATGAGACGGAGCTTCAATGGAACAGAGTGCCGTCGAAACGTGGTGTACGTCACCACACTTTGCTAGAGCTTTGTTGAAAAACGATGGTGTGTATTAGGGTTGTCCAGATACCGATACTAGTATCGGTATCGGGACCGATACCGAGTATTTGCGGGAGTACTTGTACTCGCGCAAATGCTCCCGATACCTAAATAGGATACTTTTTTTGTATTTATCAACATGTTCTGTGAAAATTCTTTGAGTTTTTTACTACTGCGTGACAAGAAAATAAAACATTTTTATTCATTTTTACTCATTTTTATTATTTTGTAATGTCTTGAGTTAGAGTTCTTCATAATTCTAAAGAAAATATCCTTAGTCTGTATTGTAGTTGGAAAACTGTCACATGACATTTAAAAAAAGTATCGGTATTCGGTATCGCCAAGTACATGAAAAAAAGTATCGGTACTTGTACTCGGTCCTAAAAAAGTGGTATCGGGACAACCCTAGTGTGTATGTAACGTCGTTTTGGAAAATGACGTTTGAAAAACGTTGTTTTGTTTCGTGAGATAAAATGACTTTTTTTTCATCACAAAAAGTGATCGTGTGTACGCGGCATAAGAATTACAGGCCTACAGTATAAAACGCCAAATTTCCTTGCAAATAATGGTATCGCTTTCAGCACGTAAAATCTGAAATAATCATACCGCCAGGGAGGTTAAATCACTGGGTTTACTTCCGCTTTAATATTTTATTGGTGTCATCTACACTCCCCCAGCCTGCTGACTGGGCAATTAAAGAGTAGCAGCAAACTGATGAGCTCATCTCTCTGTTCATTCAGCTCTCTGATCCTATCAGCATGTTCCTGGTCAGCAAGTTTGCATGCTGCACACCTACAATTTGGACATTTTCACTGCCAGTGGTTTAGAAATTTATGGCTGTGTGTTGAGTTATTTTTAGGGGACAGCAAATTTATATTGTTATACAAGCTGTACACTCACTACTTTACATTGTAGCAAAAAGTTACATTTCTTCAGTGTTGTCGCATGAAAATATATAATAAAATATTTACAAAAATGTGAGGGGTGTACTCAGTTTTATGAGATACTGTGTATATATATATATATATATATATATATATATATATATATATATAGTATATCGTATATACATATAAAATGTATGTCAACAGCATGTATGTCAACTGTGTTCAGCTTTAATAAAAAGACAAGGTCCATTTCCCTTTACATTGTTTCCGTATAGCACTGGAGGTGATAATGGAGCCAATATTGATTGGATGTACCTAAAAAATTGATTGAGCACGAACACCTGAGCGTTTTGCTATTCGTGAGGAATACTGTAGACTTATCACAGTTTACTCAAACACCTGAAACCTCTCCGGGGAATAGGCAATCTCCAGTCATCTCTCTGGAGACTAATAAAGGTTTCTAGCAGTGTGCAACTAAATCGAGAAGTTAAACAAGATATTTATCTCTACGTCTTTCTATCTTTCTATTTGCTGCCATTGTTGCTTGAGATAAGAAATGGTTTCAGGAATCCAAACCTAACTTCACACTGTTCAAAATATACCAGTGCAGAACAGTCGAATCATCTGATTATTTTGTCAAATTGTCCATAACAAGACAAGAGCAATTTCTGGTACTGTATTGCTTTTCCATTTGTAGCTGTGAATGTACATCTAGTTCATTCTTTCTGAATCAATTCACATCCTCAGCAATAAGCTATGCTTGCAAGTCTCCTCTAACCTTCTAATATTCTAGGTATTTTAACAATCCCCCCCACACACACACAAGCCTTTCAGGAAAGTAGAGATCAAGTAATTACCTACAATGAGATACATAAAAAAGTAAGTAAATTACTGAGAGATTTTATGGCCATCATCTTTTTTTAAAGGAAAGAGGAAAAAACGTGAATAACAACAGGTCAAATTTTAAGTAAGGCAAGAAGATTTAGGAGTACTGGTAGCTTTAGGATATTTAGCCCTGTAAACACATTTGGTCCATCCGATGAGAACGGTCTGATGGACCGTTTTCATTGGTTAACCGATGAAGCTGACTGATGCCTACACACCATCGATTAAAAAAACAATCGTATCAGAACGCGGTGACGTAAAACACAACAACGTGCAGAAAAAAATGAAGTTCGATGCTTCCAAGCATGCGTCGACTTGATTCTGAGCATGCGTGGATTTTTAACCGATGGTCGTGCCTACAAACGATCGTTTTTTTTCTTCTATCGGTTAGTTAACCATCAGATAATTTTAAAACAAGTTGGCTTTTTTTTAACCGATGGATAAATAACCGTTGGCGCCCACACACGATCGGTTTGGACCGATGAAAACGGTCCATCAGACTGTTCTCATCGGTTTAACCGATCGTGTGTACGCGGCCTAAGGATAACATTTTTTTAATGTAAATCCAACAAGAGGTCAGGCAGGTGGAGTGTGCTCCTTGGAAGAGATAAACCCATAATAACAGCGGCGTGTTTGGACCTGGTTGGAGCCCTCATTGCTGCCTCACTGATTGTGATTGCTTATCAAAAGGAAAAATGTTGGATATATAGTAAGTGAATATTTGTTTGACTTTATCTCAACAGAAATTTCACATAGAACCAACACATTTTGGGTGAACTAGACAACTCCTGCTTCAGGGCTAACCACTTCAGCCCCGGAGGATTTGGCTGCCCAATGACCGGGCCATTTTTTGCGATTCGGCACTGTGTTGCTTTAAATAACAATTGCGTTGTCGTGCGACATGGCTCCTAAATAAAATTGGCCTTCTTTTTTTCCTACAAATAGAGCTTTATTTTAGTTGTTTTTGATCACCTCTGCGGTTTTTATTTTTTTTGCTATAAACAAAAAAAATGAAAATTTTGAAAAAAAAAGATATTTTTTATTTTGGCTATAATAAATCTCTCAAAAAAAAAAAAAAATATGTTCCTCAGTTTCGGGCTGATATGTATTCTTCTTTATATTGTTGGTAAAAAATTGCAATAAACGTATATTGCTTGGTTTGCGCAAAAGTTATAGCGTCTACAAAATATTGGATAGAATTATAGATTTTTTTAAATATTTTTTTCTATTTTTTTAGTAATGATCTGCGATTTTTATCGTGAATGTGACATTATGGCGGACACATTGGACACTTTTGATGCTATTTTGGGACCATTGTCATTTATACAGCGATCAGTGCTATAAAAATGCACTGATTACTGTATAAATGACAATGGCAGCGAAGGGGTTAAACACTAGGGGGCAAGGAAGGGGTTAAGTGTGTCCAAGGGAGTGATTCTAACTGTGGGGTCCTGGGCTACCAGTGACACAACAGTGATCACTGCTCCCGATGACAGGAGCAGTAGATCAGTTTCCTGTCACTAGGCAGAAGAGGGAAATGCCTCGTTGAATGAATGAATGAATGAAAACTTATATAGCGCGGCACATGCAAACTAAATCGCCTCTGGGCGCTTGTTGGTTCAGTCTCCCTTTTCTGAAACTTCGTGACACGTTCGCGGGCACCCGGCGGACATAGAGTCCGCGGGACCTGCGGTCACACTCACGGAGCTTGCCGCGGGCGCACGCCCGCAATCACGCAAATTAAAGGGGACGTGCAGGTACGTCCATATGCGCAGCCGTGCCATTCTGCGACGTAGTTGTGCAGTGGTCGACAAGTGTTTAAGCAATAGCATTATTAGATATTGAGAAGAATATATATGTGCAGCATTCAGTAGGACTGGGTTAGTGCTTACCAAATTGGATCCTAAATAGGTTAACACCACTGACATTCCCAACTAGGTTTCTGGAGTACAGTAATGTGATTGGCAAATCCAGGTTTTCAAGGAGAATGCTCAGGCATCCAAGCTTCTCTTTCTCCTAATCAACAGTCGTGTTTTTAAAATGCTAGGATTATATGCAACCGCTTAGACAATTATCTGGAGTTATGCTTTAATATTCTAAACCCGTTTGCTCGGTGTGAGACTGCTACACATCCATTGCTTCTCCGCAGATTCATGCAGGCCATTTGTTCATTTCTTAAGTGTTTCTGATTAGATCTTGTTTAGCTGCAAGCAAAGCAATAACTAAGATCTCAGCTGCATTAAATGTGGATTTGTTTAACTCTGATCTATGAATAAGCCTCTACAGATTTCAATTACTGAAAGAAATAGGCATGGAAACTCCAGAGGTAGTTATACATCTGCAACTCTCAGACATCTTTCATAGCAATGTATACTTAATAACGGGGGGGTTAATGGGAGGTTAATATCTCTTACCAGGCAGTAAATAACAGTTATAATAATGAAAGATAGTTTAATTCAATAGCACACTCAGAAAGCATATTTTAAGGTGCACATATATAGTTGTTCCTACCCTCTGGCAATGAAAATGAAATATCTAAGGACGCACTCTTGTGAAGGAGACCATTTTTGGGTGTAAATGTGGGAAATCTGGAATATGTGGCTATGGTTAGAAATAGGCTGCTAATAGATTAAATGTGAACTTCTCTTTACTTGTTTTGGGACTGAAAATTTAAAGGGGTTGCATAGGTACAATTTTTTTTTTTCAAAAATAACTTCCTTCACCTTAGTGCAGTCCTCCTTCACTTACCTCATCCTTCGATTTTGCTTTTAAATGTTCTTATTTCTTCTGAGAAATACTCACTTCCTGTTCTTCTGTCTGTAACTCCACACAGTAATGTGAGGCTTTCTCCCTGGTGGAGTGTCGTGCTCGCCCCCTCCCTTGGACTACAGGAGAGTCAGGACGCCCACTACAGCTCATTTCTCTATCTGCAAACGTAGAGAGCATCCTGACTCTCCTGTAGTCCAAGGGAGGGGGCAAGCAAGACACTCCACACCAGGGAGAAAGCCTTGCATTACTGTGTGGAGTTACAGACAGAAGAACAGGAAGTGAGGATTTCTCAGAAGAAATAAGGACGTAAAAAGCAAAAAAATTGTACCTTTATAACCCCTTTAAAGGCCCGTACACACGGTCGGACTTTTTGCCAACAAACTTCAAAATCTGCAAGTTTTCAAATTTGTCCGATCGTGTGTACGCTCCATCGGACCAACTTTTTCGGGTTTCATCGGACAAAAAGTTCGGTCTGCAAATGGACAAAGTTTTCGGCGACAAAAGTCTGATGATGCCTTGTCCGACTGTGTGTATATTCTCTCTCCATTATGTTCCTCAAGTCTATAGTAAATATGTTGGCACAAGGTATTGTTAGAACCTGGTAAATCCCTGGATACCTAAACTAAAATGTTGTAGTACTTGTAGCACTCACAATGATAAGAACATAGCTCTCTCTTGTCTATTTGTTGTCTTCCTTCTCTTTGGTATTTTTCCCTTTTCCTAGTGCACTCCCTTAGAACTTAGCGCTGGCTCTCTGATGGATAAATGGGAAAAAAATTGGGTATAGGAACATTGGTGAGCAGCCAATGCTATTTGAGCACTACACATATAGGGCCAGATTCTCAAAAGAGATACGCCGGCGTTTCGTAGGAAACACCGTCGTATCTCTGTTTTTTTTTACTGGGTATCTATGCGTGTGATTCCTAGAATCACTTACGCATAGATACAGTGAAGATCCGACATGTGTAAAACCATTACACTGGCGGATCGTAGATGTAATGACATCGCCGGCTGCTAGGTGGCCTGTACGTTGTTTTCTCATTTGCCTATGCAAATGAGCCTAATACGACGATTCCCGAACATTTTTACGCCGCCCCGTCGTAGTTTACGTCGTTTACGTACGCGTAAGGTTACCCCTGCTATATGAGGGGTAACCTTACGAAGTTCCGTCGTTGCTATGTTAAGTATGGAGTCGGGTCAGCATCTTCTTTTTCCGTCGTTTTACTTAGTCGTTCGCGAATAGGGATTTACGTAAACGACGCTCACGTCGGTTTCATTCACTTTTTCCGACGTGAGCTGGAGCATGCGCACTGGGCTATTTTGAGGCCGGCGCATGCGCAGTTCGATCGACGCGGGGGCGCGCTTAATTTAAATACAAGCCGCCCCCTTTAAATTACGCGGGGATACGCAGAGCCATTTACAATACGCCGACGCAACTTACGGAGCAAGTGCTTTGGGAATACGACACTTGGTCTGTTAAATTGCGGCGGCGTAGTGTAAATGGCTTATGCTACGCCAGCGGCAATTCTACGGGAATCTGGCCCATAGTATATAGTTTTTCTTTTTATTTTAGCTCTCTGATGCCAGCTGTCCTAGGCCAGAGAAATGGAATCTCGAAAGGACTGCCAAAAAACCTAACACCTCAGTGCCCATCACTGTGTTTTGTTTACCTAGCAAAGTCAGTGAAGATTTTCACTGGTAATACATTAGGATATGCATAGGTTTGGCAACCAATCAGATTGAATCTTCTATTAGTGCCACACCAATAAACTAAAAATGTATGAATCATTGTACAAAGGTTTTACTAAACAGTCCTGAACAGCAAATAATTGACTAAAAACTGGGTTCATGGAACTAGGATTAATGCAATGTAAACTGTACACAAAAGTTTTTGAACATTTATTGAGTTAGCACAAGATTTCTTCAACTTTCTTCCCCTTTGTTAGTAGGTATAATGAATATCGTGTTTGACAGAACATTGTAAATCCCTATGCATTTGTAAAACCTGAAACCTGAAAATTTACAACGTGTTAAATTAGTATTTTTGCACTTAACAAATTCACCAACTCATCCTTGGCTTATATACTAATTTCTGTGCTAAGCATCCCTCTGCAATGGAATTTCAATAATCATTCGCTAAGCACTAACCATGCTTATTGAATTGCAAACTGCACAAATAGACAATCTCTATGGAGTTCCTACTATGGAATCCCTTGTCTATTTGAAAGAAAACATTTTATAAAATAAGATATCTCTATGTAAATGTCATTAAGTCAAAAAGTACTCTCTACCTTCTTTAGTCACAAGAGTTACTCAGGAGCACAATAAAACAAAGACACACCGTTGTGATTGATAAGCTACAACAGTATGCATGTCATTACATGCAGACCTTGTATCAAGAGACATCATGGTATCATACATCTTCAAGGTAATAAGAAGGTTTCAAAATACATCATTGAGTAACAAAGGGCAGGAGAGTCATCTGATGTTTAGAATGCTTTTGGGTTTCCTTCAGGAACTGTTCACATTGCGTTGGATGCAGAATCACATTCAAAGCATTCTGATTCTACCTTTGATTGCATGGGAAATGTTCTTTAGCAAGCACCATAGAACATAGAAGACAACAGGAAGCCAAATTCCAAGCAATTAGACCATAGTACATTCTGCTCACCAACAATGAAGAGTGAACTCAGCCTTTTGAGTCAGTGCACCCTTTTAGACCCAGCAGTTGAATTACAATTGGATAGGGCCAAATCTGCCTAAAAACCAACCGGAATATGGATGTACTTTAAATGAGCCTTCAATGTGGGCAACAAATTCCACGTAAATAAAGATTGACTGCACCACTCAGAAGCTGGATTGTCCAATAAGCTCACATCAACTTGTTCTAAAGAGTCTGAACTATTTAAGCCGAAAATTCACATTACTTGATGCCAAGAATATTCTTGACTCTTGTCACCTGGCTCAAAATGCTCCACTTTTGCTCCTGTAACTCCACCATGAATAATCAGGCCAAGCACTAAGACCAAACATTACTTTTTCTCCTTCACATACTCCTTGCACAGGTACTCCCTGTCTGCAGTAGTAACATGGCCAACTGTTGCTTGTTCTCAATAGACATGTGCATTAGTTTTCGTCCGAATGCATTTTCATTTGAATTTCAGGGATTTTCGTGTTTGTTTTAACAAACGATAACGAATGTCCAATATCCAAAAGATCCGACATAAAAAATGCTTTATTTTAATTCTGTTGCGACAACAGTTCGATATAGATAGGAGATTCGACATAACAATGACAATAGTAATCTGTGTCTATCGAATCTGCGGTTGAATGTGCCTAACCTAACTCTTAGTCCAAGATTATTCGACATAGAGAGAAAAGATTCGACCTTATAGAGACATGAAGATTCGACGATGCAGCTAAAAACATACGATCACCACGAGTGGACATGTACGGTCAAATGCTCCACCCATAGGCTATAGAAGAATTCTAATGTTGGTTGACTAGCAATAATAATTAATAAATATAATCATTATTAGTTATACAACATTAGAATTCTACTATAGCTTGTGGGCGCAGCATTCAACTGGAAATGTACGATTGCGGCGTTGTACAGTTTAGCTGCTTCGTCAAATCTTCTTAGAACATTCGACAGACAAAATAAGCCTTCAATGACAGATTCAACCTTAATTAATTCAGATTTTCAAACAAATGCATTTTTTAACGAAACAAAATTAAAAAAACAAATTTTGGAAGTAACTAAATATTTTAATTTTTCGGAGGAAAACTAAATTCTGAAAAAACAAAATATTTCAGCGTGCACATGTCTAGTTTTCAATGTACAGGTGCTGTATTACACCTTAATAACGCATTGTCATGTGTCCACCAATAATTAGCTCTCTGTTTATCTTTCTGCTTTCACAAAATAAGAAAAGGTGAAGGAGCTCATCATTGGCCATCATTTGCACCAATAAATATGTTTACCTTCTCCAGTAAGTGACTTTTCTAGAAATGATAACTCCTGAGGGATGAAGTAGACAGAAGTAAATATATGTTATTGCAACTTAATTTGAGCTGTGCAAGGGCAAAACAACAGATTTGCTTTAATGCCATCCTTCCCAAAAGCTCCATAGCTGCTAGGAGCATTACAAAGACAGACTTGTGTAAGCTCTTATAGCCATACCCTTGGAGTTCAAATCAGGCTGATTGCTCTACTAACCCAATGTGGCAGCAACGGGACAATTATCAAGCACCAAATGGAGTCACAAGCTCCTTCATACCTACAGGTACAATATATGTTTCTGAGGAGAGTAGTGGGGGGGGGGACGTTAGGAAAATTATAAATGTACTGCTGGGGAAAAGGTTTAAATCAGACCTGCATTAGCAAATATTCACATTATATGCCAAGTCTCCCTTTCTTGTAATAAAATAATAAAATAAAAATAATGCTTATTATGAGCACCGTATAATTCCACATCAACCTATAAGTGGCATCTTTGATTTTGTCATTCCTTGGTGCCAGGTCATCAAAAGGATCATTTATTTTGCTTAAATGAAAAAAAACGGAGGTCCTGGCACATTTGGCAAAGTGGTCACATGTGGTCACACCGAGAAGATGAATGGTCTGGTGTCACCTCTGTCTGTCACTGAGGGAGGAACCACGGATGACACAAACAGGCTGATATGGGAACCACTCAGCATTCTAGCAAATAATTATTTTAGATGTTTTTACACAACAAAGGAAAAGAATACCACATAAAAGGCAATACGAGATGGAGAAATTGATTTCAACTACTCAGAACATCATGAGACTAAAGAAGAAGCATGTTTAGCACCAAAAGACATGTCAACAAGAAGTTTGGAAGGCATAGTTCTTTAACAACTAATACATCACAGAGTTATAGGTACAAGTAGATCCTCGGATTGCGAGTAACACGGTTAATGAGCGTTTCGCAATACGAGCACTGTATTTCTAAAAATCCTAACTCGGCTTGCGAGTGTTCAGGCCAAAGCAGTGTGCAGCACTGCGTTTGGCATGAGGTGTGGGGGGGGGGGGGGTAGCCGAACGATGCAGTTCAGAAATGCACGGAAAGGCCGAGGATAGTTTTGCAGACCACGGCAAACCTCAGAAAGGCTCGAAAACCGTTCCGAGGTTTGCCAAGGTCAGCCAAACTGTCTTCGGGCCTTTCTGGCCGTTTCTGAGGCTCTCTGGCGCCCTGCGCCTCTAGCCACATGTGGTATTGCATGCCATTGAAGTCAATGCGGAAACAAATAATTTTTATTTCCATTGACTTCAATGGGGAAGCTCGCTTTGATATGTGAGTACTTTGGATTATGAGCATTCTCCTGGAACGGATTATGCTAGTAATCCAAGGTTCCGCTGTATGACATTGTATTGTCTACAATCAAAAAATTATGAGACTACATTCTCTTTTAATGAAGCAGCCCGGGCTTAAATCCCACCAGTCACATATAACTCTATAACACATTTTAAGGAGACCCAGTTCAGCCATAATGTGGCCCCATGACAACTTTAATATATTTTTGTATGACTTTGTTGATGCATGGCCAAAAGTGGACCTTTAAGTAACTTCACAAGTCTCCATGAATACAATCCTAGCTCCTCATAATGTACAACAGTATCATTTTTGCAAAAAAGCTAAACAAATTATCATTAAAAAGCAGTCTGTGAGCACTAGTCAGTGATTGCCTAGGCTGAGATGGCAGGATTAGCCAGCTGCAGGCAGGAGGAAGCCTTTGCTTTATCTTTTCTCCCCATGTAATTAAACTGAAACATTTTGACTTTACAGCATGCCACAAGGTAAGGGTTTTCAGTGGCAGTTGATCTGTGTCAAACATTTGTGAACAAAGCCAAAAACTGTACAAGCGCCAGGATTTGCATGATTTGGTCATCTCTGATCCGGCATATGGTGCTGGAAGCAAAGGATGACCCTGGATGATGCTTGAACAAAGATGTCACCATCCTACTAGATAGAAATGCAAATGAAGGCATTGTCAAGGGAGTGATTTTATCTGTATGAGAGGTATTCTTGTATGAGAGTGTTACTTAGCAAGAATACACTAAACATTAAAAAATACATATGATGTCAGGTCCATTTTAATAAGCTTCAGACGTCCAAAAGAAAAATACTGGCACACCAGCCTGTAGGGCAACTGTCAGAACAGTTGGATGGCCAGTTAAAGCCTGTTGGCGTTCACTAAAAACAATGTTCCTTTGGAAGCACTGAACCTTTAAGTCTTGACAAAACAGTAATTGTTCAATGCTGTCTAACAGTTATAAAAAATATATATATATTTTTTTTTTTTCAAAACTTTAAGATTTATGCTCTAATCAGTAGTCTATGCTTTATGCTGACTGCCGAAAACTGAAACTTTAGCTGTAAACTTCAGACGGTCTTAATTCAGATTAAGCATTCATGCATCATTTGGATTAGGGGCTCAAGATGAAAAGCTGCGGACTCTGCAATTAATTTATCTTGAGTCTCCAACAAACTTCCAAGATTAGAAAGTAAATCAACACTTTCCTCATTAATAGAAATGAGTATGCCAGAACCAGGCATGTTTGCTTAGTAGGGAAATTTAAGACATTATTTGCTCACTAAGGTAAAGAGGTTGATGACCAATATATCTGAAACTAGGAGATGTCCTTTGTGCTAAGCCATCTAGAGACAGTGGGAAAAGAGGCAAGGACAGATAAGGTGCATTAGAACTAAGGCCTTTAAGCCAGTGTACTGCAATCCTAGAGATGAATATGCCATGTTTATGATCATAAGGCATCCTGAGCAGTGTCGAGTACTTCTGGGGCCAAAGATAAGTCGTTTTTGAAAGTCCATTTTTACTGTAAACGTTGGAATTGGCTCTTACCCATCCCGCCTCCAGAGCATTCATCTCGGTCAATAAGGGCTGCCCATCATGTTAGGCTTGCCCCACTCATCTCATCCAATAAGGAGCCTAGAGTGGGATTTATGCCGCATACACATGATCGGACATTCCGATAACAAAAACATGGACATTTTTCAGATGAATGTTGGCTCAAACTTGTTTTGCATACACACGGTCACACAAATGTTATCGGAAATTATGAACGTCAAGAACGCGGTGACGTAAAACACGTACGACGAGTCGAGAAAAATTAAGTTCAATAGCCATTGCGGCTCGTCTGCTTGATTTCATGCATGCGTGGAATTTTGTGCATCGGAATTGTGTACACGCTCTTGGAATTTCCAACAACAAGTTTTGTTGTTGGAAAATATAAGAACCGGCTCTCAAATTTTTGTTGTCGGAATTTCCGACAGCAAATGTCAGATGGAGCCTACACACAGACGGATTTTCCGACAACAAGCTCCCATCGAACATTTGTTGTTTTGAGTTTTGAGTTTTGAGTTTCAAATGGTTGTTTCTCTTGATCTATTGATAATGTTGGTATGCTGTTTTCACTGAAGGTAACTACTGTTTATTAAGATCATGATAGGTTTACTTTAAAGTGAACCGGTGCTTTGCACTATTGAGGTAAAGCAACAGGTTATTATTGTTATTATTATAAACAATGTATATAGTGTCAGCAGTTTGCATATTGCTTTACAATTACAGTTACAATACAATAAATTGCAAGAGAGTTAAAGGGCCCTCCTCATATGAACGCACAATCTAATAGGGTGGGGCAACTGATTCAAAAGGTTATAACTGTAAGGGGATGAGCTGATGGAGGTGATACAAGTTCTGTTAGTTGGAGGTGTGATAGGCCTTTCTGAAGAGATGAGTTTTTAGAGATTGCCTAAAGGTAGCCATAGTAGGAGATAGCTGGACAGATTGAGGCAGTGAGGTTTACTGCAATGGAAGCCCCACCAGTAGCACATATTCAGTTCTCCCCCACCACTTTTTTGAAAAATAAATTTGGGGGCAATGCATCACATCCTACCCCATATTACTGGGAAGAAGAGTAGCATGTAACTCATTCTTCCCATGTGACATGTGGCTCTATGCATCATATGGGGGGCATAGAGGAAGTCGAAAGTTTTGTATAATCTCCAAATACAACTCAGAGCTTACACTGGTCTTCTCTTCACTCCAAACAGAACTATGGGGGAGCTAATAGAAAGAAAAATAAGTGCAGATATGTGCAACTAAATTTGTTGCTTTGTCCAGCATGCCAAAAAAATAAAAAGTAGAAGAAATAAATGCTTGTTTAGTCTAAGCGGACTCTAATAGAGTATATATGTTACCTTACTCTTCAACTGGACCCTAAAGATGCTCTTTTTTTCCAGTCTCCTTGCCAATATCATTCCGCCCCAACTGGCATGATATTATGACATTGAGGGCACACTCATATTCTGGGCATGGAGAGGAGAAGGCCAGGAACTTGACTGGCCTTACCTCAACCCGATAGAACACCTTTGTAATGAATTAGAGCAGATACTGCGAGCCAAGCCTTCTTGTCCAACATCAGTGCCTGACCTCACAAATGCACTTCTGGAAGAATGGTCAAACATTCCCATAGACACACTTTTAAACCTTGTGGACAGCCTTCCCAGAAGAGTTGAAGCTGTTACAGCTGCAAAGGGTGGGCCAACTCAGTATTAAACTCTACAGACTAATGCCGCATACAGATGATCGAAAATTCTGACAACAAAACCGTGGATTTTTTTCAGACGGATGTTGGCTCAAACTTGTCTTGCATACACACGGTCGCACAAATGTTGTCAGAAAAGTCTGAATGCCAAAAACGCGGTGACGTACAAGATGTACGATGGCACTATTAAAGGAAAGTTCAATACCAGTCATGTTAGTAGAAGTTTGTTGAGAGACGATTCACGTCTTTTCAGCCTCGTTACAGCGTGACTAATGTGATATCTCCATTACGAACGCTAGCTTTACCAGCCTGAGCCCCTCCGTCTCGTACTTGATTCAGAGCATGCATGGAATTTTGTGCGTTGGAATTGTCAACACAAGATCTGAATTTACGAGAATGGATTTTGCTGTCGGAAAATTTGAGAACCAGCTCTCAATTTTTTGTAGTCGGAAATTCTGACAGAAAATGTCCGATGGAGCCTATACACGATCGGAATATCTGACAAAAAGCTCACATCGAACATTTGTTGTTGGAAATTCCGACCGTGTGTACACGGCATAAGACTGGGATCCTATTAAATTTCGTCAATATAGTGTACAGTACACTGTATACATTTTTCCTTTGAAAGGCAACACAACATTAATTCCTGTGTGTTTTTTTTTATAAACTGTTAAAATGGGAAGCGTAAAAAGACTCAACAGTCAGCAGAAAATCAACTAAATAGTTATCGTTACAAATTCCTAAACCATACTGTCTTATTTTTTTGATCTATTGCCCTATTCCATGCCAAGACAACCATTAAATACTCTGCAGCATCTGTGCCATTCAGAATGGTACCAGGATCTGTTCTGAGATTATTCCGAACAACTGAAACTGGCTGAACAGGAAAGAAGTGGTGAAAAATGTCCACGCAGGCAAAGAAAACAGATTGCATCAGTGCGGCGATTTACTACTTACAGAGTCAGAACAGAAGAAGCTTCTCTGAATGCCAGTTCAGCAAGAACACACCCCGCCACAGGAAGCCGAGTACACTAAATGGAACTCTGAAATTAATCTTTTAAAGTGTTCTAAAAACTGTCCTGCAGAAAAAGAGGGGAAAAGGGCTTTTTTCAAAGCAACAGATGTTAACTAAAGCCCACATCTTCGGTTTTATTAGACTTAGAGAAAGAGGAGATCTTTGAAGTTCTCTGGCATTTTTTTAATGTGGTTTTAAAGAAAAAACATCATTTAAATTGCCTACAGTATCCTGGCAAAAGAGGGTCACTGACTGAATGGAAGGAGCTAAACAGCTGAAATGGCATTGGAATAAACACTGTGTAATTTTTCATCAAGATTTTCCTGAGTTAAAAGGGCTTGGAATAAATGTTTGATTTCTTTTGACTTTGGGGAAATAATTGGGTAGGCCAGATGTAATTTTATTTTGAGGCTGGAATGCCTATTTTTCTTGTGGAGCCTACTTGGTTATGTAGAAACTGAGAAAATAAAGGGCTTATGTGTCGGGGAAAATAAATGGATTGCCAAGCTATTTCACCTTTAAAAATTCTCTCCAGTTTAAAACGGAAAGTTAAAATTGATGGAAATCAGTCAGGTCGGTGAATAAATGAGAAAATGAGAAGAAATCGAAAAAGCTATCATTCAAGAATGAATGGTCTTCAGCTTCATCCCACTGGAACCTGATTAGGTTTGGCTTAAGGTATAAATGCTATAATTACTGGGGCACATGGCAGCAGGTCCATCACAGGGCTTAAAGTGAATGTAAACCCGAAATTGTATTTTTATTTTTTTGATGTCACAATGAAGAGTATAATATTTCCTATCATCTGTGCCTAGTCTTGCCACACAGAGTTAATTCAGCTCGGAGAAATCCTCTTTTATTGTTCAGTGAAATAAAACAGACTTACAGAGAAAAAACTTAGTCCATTCCACCCCCTTGCTGTGAGTGACAGGTTATTTACATATCGCATACACTATCCTGGAGACAGGCATTATTTCTTAATTTCTAGACATGTGCATTAGTTTTCATAAAAATGCATTTTCGTCCGAAAATCGTGTATTTTCGTTATCGTTTTAACAAATGAAAACGAAAGCGCAAGAAACGAAAACCGAAAGATCCGACATAAAAAATGCTTTATTTTCGTTTTCGTTCAGATCAGACGATTTTCGATACTTGGTCGAATTTTCGTCGTTCAATTCGACAAAGCATCGAAAATCATCGTTCTGAATACAGTGAATAGGTAGAAATTGAACGACGAAAATTCGACGATTTTCGATGCTTTGTCGAATTTTCGTCGTTCAATTCCTACCTATTCACTGTATTCAGTGAATACAGTGAATATAGGTAGGAATTGAACAACGAAAATTCAACCAAGCATCGAAAATCGTCGTTTTAGGACGAAAACTTTCCCGACATAAATCAAAACGATTTTCGGGAGTAACTAAATACATTTATTTTCCAAACTAAAATGAAAAAAGAAATGAAATATTCCAGTCTGCACATGTCTATTAATTTCCACCCCCACTCCTTTTCTGAAGTCATGTGGTTACTTTTCTGGATTTTGACTGGATGTTAGTGATCATAGCAGAATTTAGTGTAAGGAATACACAGCAGAAAATACATGCTGACAAGGGGAGTGTAGAGGAGGGCGGGGAGTCTACTGACATCACGACTCCACCCACAGAGCTCCAGACAACAGACCGACCCACAGAATCTGCAGTTTTTCAGGTCTTTTAACAGACAGAGGGGAGACATTTGACAGGTAAGGATACATGCAGGAGGCATCTATATCCTTATAGATCAGCACTATGGCAGTAGTTTAGAAAGGATGAGAGTGGGTTTACATCCACTTTAAGATTAATGCCACGTACACACGATCGGTTCATCCGATGAAAATGGACCGATGGATTTTTTCATCAGATATCCGATGAAGCTGACTTCATCAGTCTTGCCTACACACCATCAGTTAAAAATCTGATCCTGTCCAACGTGGTGACGTAAAACACAACGACGTGCAGAGAAAAATGAAGTTCAATGCTTCCGAGCATGCGTCGACTTGATTTTGAGCACGCGTGGATTTTTGACCAATGGATTTCCCCACAGACGACCTTTTTTTCTATCGTTTTTTTAACGATCAGAAAATTTTAAAACAGGTTCTATTATTTTTCACCGATGGGAAAAAAAACGATGGGGCCCACACACGATCGGTTCGTCCGATGAAAACGGTCCATTGGACCGTTTTCATCAGATGAACCGATCGTGTGTACAGGGCATACGTCTACCCAAAATTTATACTTCATTCTTTTTGTGGGCACTGGGGTATTTGACAATATCTTACATGTTTCTCAGAGAAAAGGTGCAGGTACTTGTGTTCAAAACACCAACTTCCTGACAACTTTTTCCTGCCAGTGCACAAATAAACCTTCTCTCCCACAGAGCTCTTATGTCAACCCACTCCACTAGAGAACTTTCCCCCCGACTTCCTATCCCCCAGTAAAAAGTTCTCACCCGAGTATAGAGCTCCCCACCCTCATTAACCACTTGCCGACCAGCCGCCGCAGTTTTACTGCGGCAACATGGCTCTGCTGGGCGAAACGACATTAAGTTACATTACGTTATGTTATGTTGCTTCACCCTGTGGCCACTAGAGGCGTGCGTGATGACCGTTGGGCAACCGCGATCGCTCGTGACACAGCGAGAACTGGGAGCTGTGTGTGAAAACACACAGCTCCCGTGTTTTCTTAAGGAAGAAATGACGGATCATCTGTTCATACAATGTATGAACAGCGATCTGTCAATTCCCCAAGTAAGTCCCATCCCGCTTCAGTTGGAACATGCGAAGGGTACACAGTTAACCCCTTGATTGCCCCCTAGTGTTAACCCCTTCCCTGCGTGTGACATTTTTACAGTAATCAATGCATTTTTTACCACTTCACCATTTCTGTCCTCTGCAAGAGGCTAAAAGGAGAAACTACCCTGGACTGCCGCACTCCGTTGAAAGTCATCTTTATTGTGAAAATAAAATCAAATCCAATGCAATACAGTCAAATCAAATAAGGATAACAGGGACAGAGGGTTAACGAGTTCCACATCGTTAGATGCTTACTCATAGCTACTCTAATGGCCCATACACACGATCCGAATATCGGCCGATGGATCGTACGACTTTTTTCGCTTAATAATCGCAAGTAAAATAAAAGTTATTAAACTCACGAAAATTCTCGTACGACAGAAAAAAAAGTTCGGAAGTGATGTCACGTGTTGTAATGTATTTGTATTGTATTGTCGGACGACAGCTGTACTGACTAAACGAAAATCGTACGATCTGACATCGTACGAGGAAAATTTTTGCGCATGTCCGATCGAAAAATATCGGATGAACGATCGTGATCGGCTCTCGAAAGTAGTGTACACACGATCCGAAAATCGTACGATCCATCATCGGACGATCGTTTTCGTCCGATATTCGGATCGTGTGTATGGGCCATTACTCTGCAAGAGGCTAAAATGATCTTCAATCCAGAGCAAGCAAGCCTCATTCAACAGTCCATCCACTTTGTGTGAACCACCGTTAAGCACACCTGTGCTCTGCCACAAATGTGAAAACAACAAGGTTCCACAAAGGAGCTTCTACACTAGTTACCAATCAGGGCTGACAAAAAAAAAACAAGCAAAAAAAAAATAATAAATTACAAAGACCAGCTTTATAAAGAGGTAAATGTACCCAAATCATTATTTCCCAGAAAACAAAACAAAAAAAACATTAATAATTTTAACCTTAATAGACAAGGGCCCAGAAGTTTTGCAAATATATTTAAAATTCATATTGGATTTTTTATTTGCTGTGGCTGTCTTTAAAAATGATAACTTTGTGGACTGCCATGAGACGAGTAAAATTCCAAAAGCAGTAATTCACAGACATTATAACATTGTTTAAACCAGATTTATGCAGTTACAGATTTTTTATAGTCACTCTTAAATGTTTTATATGGATAAACTATTTCTAAATATACCACAGAGACTGGGAAAGAAGATACAAAGGATTTAAAACATTTGCTTTAAAGGAAAGCAATATGCAAAATGATTAAAAAAAGAATCTCACGCTGGCTAAACTTGTCAACATTTTGGGTATAGAAGCCTGAAATTACATTTTGGATGAAAGATACTTATTTTCTCTAGTAATCATCACACATCCTTAACAGGGTACTTCACATAAATATAAAACATTTACACTCACATGATGGGCACAATTACCTGGTAAGTAGTCTTCTTCCTCACATCATAATCTTGTGTAGCTTGGGGCAGGGGACTGTGCCTGTGGGGGCATTTGCCCCGTGGGCCAGTAGTAATTACATATGTTGGAGTGGTGGCCTTTAGTAGGCATTCTTTAATGAGAGCATCAATCAGAGCAAGACCATCAATTAGCGACACCTTCTGGATGTTATATAGCTAACTGCTCCCTCTTTACATCTACTATCACTCTAGTTCAGTGTTTTTCAACTCCAGTCCTCAAGGCACACCAACAGGTCAAGTTTTCAGGATTTCCCTCAGATGAAATGGCTGTGGTGATTACTAAGGCAGTGAAACTGATCAAATCACCTGTGCAAAATAATGGAAAGCCTGAAAACATGACCTGTTGGTGTGCCTTGAGGACTGGAGTTGAAAAACACTGCTCTAGTTAACTTACTAAAGTCAAATAGACTTCACTTTGCAAGGAAAGCTGCACTTGGCATGGAGATTACCCCCAGAGTTTAGTAGTAGGGTTCATCATTCAATCATGTGCAAGCAATAAATCCTGTTTTTTATTTACTTTGCATGTGATTGGGTATTCTTTGCAAAGTTTTTACTACATTCATTTAGCTCTGGTGAAAATTCCCTTACAAAGTAAAAAGCGTATTTAGCCTTTGGTAAATCGACTCCACTGAGTCTAGTAAAGGAAAGTCTCCCGTCCTTGACTGAGATGTACTGTGCATGATTGCCTAGAGCTGCACGTGAAGTTGATGCTGGAAGATGTGACGGTGTGTTACAATAAACCAGGACTGCCCTTGAGCACATAGGAGAAAGGGCACATAACAGGGTGGGGCTGGAAGGCAGTAAAATGGTTAAGAATGGATGATGAATAGTTTAAGCATATGGCATAGGCAGCAGGGAGGAGGTGGTTACAACTTAGGGAGACCCAGAAGAGGAACTGACAGCAAGGTAAGCAATTTGGCCCACCTGCCATATGGCTATTAGAAGCGCATACATTTGAAGAATAAAGGTATGGGAAGAGGATAGTAGGTCCTTGATGGTACTAAAAAAGGAAGATAGTCGAAAATGTTTAGAAAGGTGATTAATCTTAATTATCACAAAGGTTAAGGTTTGGGTTTGGGTTTGGGTTAAGCCTTGTAAACACAATAAGTCCATCCGATGAGAACGGTCTGAAGGACCGTTGTCATAGGTTAACCAATGAAGCTGACTGATGGTCTGTCTGATGTGACTACACACCATCAGTTAAAAAAACGATCGTATCAGAACGCGGTGACGTAAAACACAACGACGTGCTGAAAAAAATTAAGTTCAATGCTTCCAAGCATGCGTCGACTTGATTCTGAGCATGTGCGGATTTTTAACTGATGGTCGTGCCTACTAACGATCGGTTTTGACCTGTCGGTTAGGAATCCATAGGTTAATTTTAAAGCAAGTTGGCTTTTTTTAACCTAAGGTTAAATAACCTATGGGGCCCACACACGATCGGTTTTGACCGATGAAAATGGTCCATCAGACCGTTGTCCTCTGGCTATCCTATCGTGTGCACGAGGCCTTAGGGTTTCACCTTGAAGAACAAGGTTTGGACTCAGAGATTGAAATAGGGACTTATTTCAAAGATCAATATACAGCAGGCGGGTCCTCAGGGCTCAATGGTCAAGAGGCATGGCTGACCCAACACCATCAAAGTGTACACCCTACCCCAACTAAGTCTGGGAATGAACAAGTCAGGGAAATAACAAGTCAGGGAAAGAAACAACATTGTGTTACCCTTTTTCCATAAACTGAGAAGGATCTAGGAAAGGTAGGGGTTTTAGGGTGAGGTAGTCACTAAGTGGAGATGCATTTAGGGTCACGGTTAAAGTTCTTAGGTCAAAGGTCAGTTTACAATGGAACATGACATTGGGTGGAGCTGTCAAGTACCTGAATTTAGAGGTTACAGTATATTAGAACTCATGAATTTTTCTAAGAATTGGTGTCTAAATTATGTTACTGTTAGTAGCTTTTTATTTAACCACTTGACCTCCGAAAGATTTTGCTATTCAGGACTGTGCTGCTTTAAATGACAATTTCTTGGTCATGCAACACCGTACCCAAATGAAATTTATATCACACAAATAGAGATTTATTTTTGGAGGTATTTGGGTTTATTATTTGTTTTTAAATAGAACAAAAAAATACAGATTAAAAAAAAACATATTTGTCTTAGTTTCTCTTTGCAACAAATAACCTTTTTCATTAGGAAAAAATATCCAAATCAGTGTATATTATTTGGTCAATTGTTTTTTCTTTTTTTTTACAATTTTGTTTTCATCCTGTCATCAAAGTAGTTCAATATCACCATACTGACGCTATACTACTCTGGGGGGAGTGATCAGGTATTTTTATTTTTCCACTGTGATTGCTTGTTACAGTAATGATCACTCTAACAGCAATCGTTTGACCTGTCATGAATGGCTTTTATTCATAACTTCTTGTTTACTATTGTGGTGATGTAATTGACCCACAGCTATCACATAGTACAGGGTGCTGTGATTGGTACAGGAACAACAAAGTGCAGTGATTGGCCCAGGTACCATGTGATCACTGGTGACCAAACAGAGATCACACACAGTAGTAAACAATAATGTCATGAATAGTTTCCATTCATAAATCTTGTTTGCTATGTGATATGTGAACACATACTGATTATGTGGTATCTGGGCCTCTCACGGCTACAGTGGACATAGAGGGGGAAGAGCGCACCTTTGCGCCCCCCAGGGAGAGCGTGTGAGCATGGTGACATACAGTGACATTGCGGTGCCTAGGGGAGCAATTGGCTAATAAAAGCTGTGGACATAATACTCCAATGAAAATAATTTATGTCATAGTGTATTATACACAATGTTTAAAGTGGTTCTAAAGGTTGAAGGATTTTTACTCTTATTCTTTCTATGTGTGCAGCTTCTCTTTCAGCCCGCCCCCTAATACTTACCTAAGCCCAAACTTGATCCAGTGATGTGCACAAGACCTGAGGCTCTCCTGGATCTCGCCTTCCTGATTGGCTGAGATGAAGGAGCCATTGGCTGTCAATCACAGCTAGTGAGGCAGGAGCGGGAGCAGGAGTGGTAGCAGGGCTGAGCTGTGCCCTCTGTGTCTTATAGGTGCAGAGAGAAGGTTCGGGAGTGATCCCACATCGGCTTGCTATGGGGGCACTCAGCAATGGGGAGGATCGGGGCTGTTGTGTGCAAAATCACTGCACAGAGCAGGTACAGTAAGTATGAAATGCTTTGTTATTTTTTTTTATATATTTTTTCCCTTTACAATCATTTTAATATGTTTAGTTTTCAATATCACTCTACCTTATCACCTGGCTCATTTATTTTAGGAACATGCTGATTTTACCATGCCCACCAGTCAGTGTGGTACCCTGGTACACTTTCAGGCCGGGTTCACACTATTGTGAATTGGATTTGGGACCGCCGCATCCAATTTGCGATAGCGGGAGAATGCTTTCTATGGAGCCGGTTCACATTTCTCCGTTGTGAATTTGCACAGGAGCCCTATGCATCTTTTGGTCTGTTTTAGGTCTGAATTCAGCATAAAATTTGGGTTGAAACCGGACCTGAAACGGTGAAGCAGAATGCACTGGACCGCCGCACCGGCATCCAGTGAGAACCAAGCCTTGGTGATGCACTTTCTTTAGCCTTAAAGAAATCTATCCCTACCACTAAAGGGCAAGTTGGTTGAGCTTGCCTCCAAGCCAAAGGTCCTCTCCTGGCTAGCAGCCCTGCTTGTAAATCCTTACACTCCAATTTTGGAAATTTTCTTCATACACATCAATCAATAAATATCTGACAGGGCTTCAAACCCTTCCACACTTTATCAAAAATGAAAACAAAATTGCCTTTTTGATACACTTTAAGCCATAAATATGCCATACAACAAATAACCTTAGAGGAACTTTACTCCTAGAAAAATAACGTGTTGTAAATTTAAGCAAACGACATGACAGCCAATAGAAAAAACTTCAGAGGCTTAAATATGACAGCAGATGATGGATGAGACCCATCGGTCAACTTTACAATATAACTTTTGTTATCACAAAGACATTATAAATTGCAAAGGGGTTCCTTGTCTTTACTAGATCATAACAGTAAACAGCAATTCTGAGCATTCCATTAGGTGTTGGCATAGAGGGATGATGTGCGGACAATTTATTAGCACACTGTCTTGTACACATCTTTACATCCAAAATATAATGGGAACTGGGTCACTCTCTGTCTTGTTTCATTCTCAGCGGAGATTCGGAGATATAAATCTGAGACTTATTTTCCCAGGTTGAAGGATATAGTGTATACTGACAGCAAAAAGTTTTTTATTTTTTTTCAACAAGAGGGCAAACTTTGCTTGGCGATTTCTATTAAATTTATATTCAGTGTCATAGCAGCTAAGATAGAACAGCACACTATATACCCTTTAAGAGCTGGGATCCCAAGTTCAAATCCCCGCAGTTTGCTGTTTGTATGGAGTTTATAATTTTGGTTTGGGTTTCATCCTACAAAAATATAGCAGTTAGTGAAATCGGAACTAAACTCTCTTAATCAACATGAACTATTTTTAATTCTCATGCTGCTAGCATTAGTAAAAAGGTTGGAAGATATTATATTTATCTTATTCCCTACCGGGCCAATTCCGACATGCCTCTCTTACATCTGAAAATCATAATTTTTATTTTTGCTAGAAAATTACTTATTTTACTTACACACTTACACACGATCATTTTTCAGGTCTTAAAAAATTTAGTTTTTTTTTATGTCATTAAAAACAAGCATTTTTCGGGTTCTAAAAAATTACCAATTTTTTTTCGAACATGCTCTATTTTTTCCACAACGTTTTTAACGTTGTCGTTTTTCGGGTTGTTAAAAATGGTTGTGTGTGGGATTTAACGACGTGAAAAATCCGTGCAAGTTATGAGACGGGAGCGCTCGTTCTGGTAAAACTACTGTTCGTAATGGAGTAAGCACATTCATCACGCTGTAACAGACTGAAAAGCGCGAATCGTCTTTTACTAACAGGAAATCAGCTAAAGCAGCCCCAAGGGTGGCGCCATCCACATGGAACTTCCCCTTTATAATGCCGTTGTACGTGTTGTACGTCAACGCGCTTTGCTAGAGTGTTTTTTTTTTACGATCACGTGTAGGCAAGGCTGTTTTAATGATCAAGTTGAGAAAAACGTCATTTTTTAGAACCCGAAAAATGATCGTGTGTACGCGGCATTAAAACCCCCAAGCATTATATATATATAAGCAAAGGCCCTAGAGAAAACAATGGTGGGTGTTGCAACTTGTTTATGTCACACATGTGCGCAGCGGTTTTTTAAATGCAAATCAAAAGCTGGTGAGGCAGCATTTGATGGGGAGGAGTCAAGGGTGAAGCGGGGGGGGGGGGGGGGGCGCGACAAAATAAGGTTTGCCTAGGGTGTCAAAAATCCTTGCACCAGCCATGGGTGCAAACACATATGCGTGAAGAACTTATGTATGTGCGAGCGGGTTGGGGGAATTGCTCTAATTTTTATTTACTTTATTGATTTTATTTATTGATTTATTTTACACTGTCTCTTTAGTTTTTTTAGTTTTTCTTTTTTGTATCACTTTTACTGCTATTATAAAGGATTGAGAACACCCCTTGTCTTTACTGAGACATCTGGGGTTTGATCAGATGCTTTTACAAACAGTAATGGTTTGTTTACAGTCTGATGAAACTGGAAGTGACTAAACCCTTGTTACTTCAACTTTCTTATACCATAGAGATGGTTAGAGGTGTTCTGGTCCTCAGTCATCTCTGTGGTAAGCTAGCCAACCTGCTGTCTTCAGTCCCGGGCTCCTCAGTGGGATGGAAGAGCTACGGTTGCCACTTTTTCTTGAAGCCAAATCCGAAAATGTTTGCGGCACAGGGCAAATATATTTTTTCATAGTAAACATTATAGGATTATTAAAGAATTGGGACACCTTTGGGTGCCCTAGGAAGAGTAGTAATGCAACATTCACATCATGCCGCGGTTAACAGTGGGTGTAGCCAAATTGCCCTTGCAAACATCATCACCCTGTTTTTCAGTGATGTGGAACTTGCCCCCAGACAGCCACCCACAGTTCCCAGACAGAAACAGATTTGTGTGTGACTATATTGGTTGCTTGTGAAGCCACAGCCCCGTCTGAATAATGTGTCTGGGTTTTAGGCGGACTGAAATCCAGACACATGATTTAAAACCCAAACTGTCCAGGTGAATACTGGATAGGTGACAACCCTAGGGACAGCTCAGAAAAGGCACCAGAAGGCAGCAGGAGAAAGGGGAAGGGCGGACCTCTTCCACCTCATGTGAAAGCAATCCAGCTTTTTTCATAAAAGTGCTTTGCCAGCTGAGAAAAAGATACCTGTAGGCATCATCCCTTTTTTCTTATTTTTTGCCATATAACCACTGAAACTCCATGACGTCATATGACGTCCCACAGGCAGGGAGTGGTTACACTTTTTTGTTTTAAATCTTTTATTTTTTTTACATTTCTTCAATTGTTTCCTGGTTCAGGCCTAGGCCAAAACGATATATGTATTAACATAATGCAACGTTGTACCCAAATGAAATTTAGGTACAACGTTGCATTATGTTAATACATATATCGTTTTGGCCTAGGCCTGAACCACAAAGCTTTTATTTGGTGATGTTTGATCCACCACAGACTTTAATGGAAGCCGTCTCCAAGTCGGATCCTAATCTATATTGATGTGATTTGGTTCCAACATTAAAGGAAGATTACCCAGGCATTCCCTCAAAGTTTCTTCAAAGTTGCCTCAAAGTTCCTTCCAAGTTGCTTCAAAGTTGCCTTAAAGGGGAGGTTCACCCTCCAAACTAATTTCTAGCATGCCATGGAGCATACCTTTTTACGGGCTCTCTTCCCCTCCGGCGATCCCGCGGAACTGGGCATTTACAATCACAGGCTGTGATTGACGTCCCTCAGCCCGGCGCATACATCGCGTCACAAGATGCCGAAGGAACCCGAACGTCGGTGCGCAGGCGCCGTATAGGGTGGGTGGGCTCCATGGCATGCTAGAAATTTGTTTGGAGGGTGAACCTCCCCTTTAAAGTTGCTTCCAAGTTGCTTCAAAGTCACTTCAAGTGACATCAAATTTCATCGAATAGTACTCAAGTCGCCAACAAATCACCAGGAAGTCACCTGGTAAAGTCGCACTGTAAGTCACACGACTTTCAGGCCGCTGCAGTGTGAACCAAGCCTAAACCAAGAAAGAGGGAGCAACTTACCACCAAAATAGTGACCAGCCAGGTAGCTCTGATAGAAATACATTCCCACTCATTATGCTCTGTCCCATGGAATATAAATGTTCTCAAAGTCCTTTCATGCCTCACACCACTATAGCCCTGCTGCTTTCCTTTTTTCTTCTTGTGGGACAAATTTATGTCATATATCTCAGGAGGAATTTTTTTCTTATGGAGGAGGGGCTTTCTCAGCTATGCACACCATTCTGCCTGCATGCCTGAGCTATGGGCAGCTGGATTCCAGGAAGTAAATACTTCATGAATCATATGCTCCTACTCAAGATGGACACAGCTAGAAATGCTGGAGAAATGTTTTTCAAAGTGATTTCTCAGCAAAGTAAACATAAAGACATGAATGGATGGGGGGGTTTGCTTTTGCAAATTAAAAATTGATGAAAGAAGGTTTTCAGTTTGTGTTGCTCAGATACAGTTTAGTACATCATTAACCGATTCCTCACTAAAATAACCTTAGACAATGCATGCCTGCTTTGCTGGGTTTTAGTAAGCCCATTGGGAAATTAGGCTTGGAAAGAGGCAGGGGTTAATGACTAAATGGCAGTACTCTGCGAAAAACTAGTTATATGAGTATTAAAAATAATGAGGGACTGCAAGCAGTTGCTATGGAAAGCACTGCCTGTTAATTAAAACTGAAGGCCAGGCAACTATAGGAAGCCACCACTGAATCTAGCTATGGATTAATAAAAAAAAATGCACAGAACCAGAATATATTTCTTAATATCAGGAAAGTGAGGCCTTGTCTGTACAGTAATCAGGAAGAAAGGCAATGCATAGTCCGTCAGACCTGTGTCTCCTGTTCTCCAAATGCACCAGAAGCCGTCAGACTCGCCATAACCAGCCCTTAACCCCCTCCCCCCTCCATCACGACGCAAACCACACAAGTGTTGAGGGTTAAACATGCAGAGCATAAACTCTTTATTAAATACAAAACATACACCTATAAACACAGTTAGGGACACTCCCCTTAGCCTTGTCATAGAAGGGGTAGGGGACAAGGAAGGACCAGTGAGAACTCAACACGTGTGCATTGAAACAGAAACTACAGTTGAAACACATAAAGGCATTATGATAAGCAGGGACACATGTCTGGAGGTGGCAACTTCTCCAGGTAGTGGGAGATGGCAAATAGCTCTCCAAATCTCCCGTTCTCTGCTGGGCCATAGTCTTTGGGTAGGAGGCCAGCCCCGCAGCCCCCTCCAAAACACACAGTGACAGTGGGTTCTGTCACAGAAACCAATCAGCTTCCAGGTTTTATTTGTCAAAACTTAATTGAACAAGCTGGAATTAGAAGCTGATTACCTACCATGCACAGCTGCACCGGATTTTGAGTTTTCCAGATTAAGGGTCCTTTCACACGGAGCGGACCGTTTTTCGGTCCGCTCCGTGTGTGTCCGTCGGCTCCGCGGGGGGTCCCGCTCAGCTGTCGGCGGACAGGGTGGTCCCCGCACACTGTGCAGGGACCGCCCTGTCTCTCCTCCGCTCTCCCCTATGGGGAATCGGATGAAAACTGACCGTTTGTTCATCTTCATCCGATCCGTTCCGCCGGACGGAAGAAAAATAGGGTTTTCGGACTTGTAAAAATGGACGAACAGAGGCAGACATGTGAAAGGGGCCTTAGTAAATCTCCCCCTCATGTGTTTGATTTACTAAAGACTAATAGGTTGTTCACTTTGTAAGGGAGTTTGCCCCAAAGCTTAGCATATCTGATATCTGATAAAGTTTCACTTTGCAAAAAAAACTCAATCACAGACAAATAAAAAAAAAATGATAATGAGACAAAGTCAGCAGAGCTTCAAAATGAACAATTTATTTGGCTTTAGTAAATCAACCCTTATGAGAGCCTGACATCTGCTGCCGGTAGACAAGGTTGAATGGTACACCCAGAGGAACTATCATTTAGGGCAGTGTGTGCCCTGGGATAAATGCAGACTATCCCAACCATTCGTCCCTGGGCCCATACTGTACTGAATGTTATAACCTTTCTGTGCAGTGTCCAGCCCCAGCAGCTGTCAGCCTTTTACAGCCTGCTGGCAGAGAGACTGAATGATGTGCTTGTGCTTTCTGTCCAACCCAAACACTGGAGTCCCATACCCACTGTGCATCAGACCTTACTCTGCAAGCTTCCTGATACCAAGAAAGAGCAGAATGATGAGTTGCTAGGGCCCAGTCACATATACTGTACCTGCTGTGATGTGGTCCATTCAGACATACACGCTAGATTAATCAGGAAGACTTAGGCAGCTCCCAAATCCAAGATAGTGGTGCCAGGGACCCGTAGCTGATACTTCTCACCCTTGGCAGTCCCTGCTACCACTATCTTGCATTTGGGAGCCGGCTGTGGCAGCCCTTGAATCCATGGACTGGTAAAACTACCGCAAGAAGGGGCAATCTTTAGAAAAGCAATGGATGAAATCGGGGGTCTCCAAATTTTCTAAACAAAGGGCCAGTTTATTGTCCTTCAGACTTTAGGAGGGCCAGACTGTGGCCAGTGGGAGTAGAATAGGTCTCAACATTAGTGGGAAAAAATAATGCTGCATTGTTTGTTTCAGGGGGAGTAATTGCAAACCATTATTGGTGTAACTGGGAATAATTGTATCCCATCCTTGATGTCATTGGCCCCGATCACTGGTGTCATTGAGAGAAATTGTGCCCCATCACTGATGTTATTGGGTCCCATTGTTGGTGTCAATTGTGCCCCATTACTGATGTTATTGGGCCCCATCATTGTTGTCATTGAGAGAATTGTGCCCCATCACTGATGTTATTGGCCCCCATTGTTGGTGTCATTGGGAAGAATTGTGCTCCATTGTTATTGGGCCCCACTGTTGGTGTTAATTGTGCCCCATCACTGATGTTATTGGGCCCCATTGTTGGTGTCATTGAGAGGATTGTGCGCCCATCACTGATGTTATTGGGCCCCATTGCTGGTGTCATTGGGAAGAATTGTGCTCCGTTGTTAGTGTAAGTGGGAGAGATTTTTGCCCAATCATTGGCGTCATTGGGAGGAAATAGGTACCCTTCATTGGTGTCAGTAGGGGGAATTATGACCCATTGTTGTTATAAGTGGATTGAAGAGTGTCAAGGGCTGGATAAAACCAAGGAAAGGTCCGCATCTGGCCCCTGGGCCACAGTTTATAGACCACTGAATTAGAGCAATGGATGGTCCGATCGGGTCCATCTGAAAAACTGACAGGTGGACCCAATCGATCTGTCTGTGTGAAAGGGGTCTGAGTAGATCAACCCCATTGTGACATTAACCTCCGGGGGGGGGGGCATTTTTTACTATCACTTTAAATAGTGGATGTGCATGAACTATTTTTGGAGAAACAGGATATTGTTTAGTGTCACTTTAATAAATGCCAGAACCCTCTGCACAATGACAATGTCTTGTTAGGATTCAGATGTATAAGAACAGAGCACAACCTCCCTGTAAACTAATTTGTGCCCATGAATGATCAGTCTGACGCTGGCATCTTGGCTACAGGTTGGCGTCTCAGTTCAGGACAGATCTACAGTAGCGGGCTGTTTATTCAATTTCATGACATTTTTATCACACTCTTTTGTCAGGTTACACTTATTTGCTCATAGTTAAAGTCAGCGCAGAAGAAAATTTGTCTGCTTAAGTTGCCCAGCAGACAAATGAAATGGCTTCTTTTTTTGTAGTGGGATCACGCTTGTTGTCTTCCAAATTGAATCTAGAGACAGGAATAAGTATAACAAATAATATTGTCTGGCTACACCGAATCTGCTGAGCATAAGCTGCTTTCCAATATTATCAGAAGAATTACGTTAAAAAATATTTTGCATATATCCGCACTGGCAGCAGAACACAAGCTGTGACTAGAAATCTGACAAGTCTGGTTTTCAGATATTTTCAGGATTCCTGGGTAGAGGCCCAATCACAACACTTGTGTTACATTAAAGGGGTTGTAAAGGTTCATGTTTTTTCACCTTAATGCATCCCCTCGTTTTACTTATCTGAGCCCTGGAAAGTCCCCTGTCAAGAACGCGCTGGATCATTGCCCAAGGTTCTCGGCTCCTTCATTGGATAGATTGATAGCAGCGCAACCATTGGCTTCCACTGCTGTCAATCAAATCCAATGACGTGGTGCCGGGGGGCGGGGCCAAGTCCTGCACTCGGCTGCTATAGATGCCAAATGCAGGACTCAGGAGTAACTCTCTTGGGAGAGTGCTTCTCATAGGGGTTTATCTGAAGCGTGGAGGAGTCGAGAAAGCCGCTGAGGGACCCCAGAAAATGGCGGTCTGGGCCACTCTGTGCAAAACGAGATGCACAGTGGAGGTAAGTATGACATGTTTGTTATTAAAAAAAAAATCTGACACTATAGTATCACTTTAACACGTGATACGGTACATTACATGGATTGGTAAGCCATGATGGTATGTTCTATGAATGCACCTATGTTGCAAAACAAATGCCACCTGCCCCATATTCTTGTGCTACCTAGATTGAGTGCTACCTAGATTAACCACTTAACCCCCAGACCATATTGCTGGTCAAAGACCAGAGCACTTTTTGTGATTCGGCACTGCGTCGCTTTAACTGACAATTGCGCGGTCGTGCGATGTGGCTCCAAAACAAAATTGGCGTCCTTTTTTTTCCACAAATAGAGCTTTCTTTTGGTGGTATTTGATCATCTCTGCGGTTTTTATTTTTTGCGCTATAAACAAAAATAGAGTGACTATTTTGAAAAAAATGCAATATTTTTTACTTTTTGCTATAATAAATATCCCCCAAAAATATCTAAAAAAAACATTTTTTCCCCTCAGTTTAGGCCGATACATATTCTTCTAAATTAGCGTTTATTGATTGGTTTGCGCAAAATTTATAGCGTTTACAAAAAAGGGGGTAGTTTTATGGCATTTTTATTAATATTTTTTTTTTTCTAGTAATGGCGGCGATCAGCGTTTTTTTTCAGTACCGAGACATTATGGCGGACACATCGGACAATTTTGACACATTTTTGGGATCACATTTTTAGCGATCAATGCTATAAAAATGCATTGGATTACTATAAAAATGCCATTGGCAGTGAAGGGGTTAACACTAGGGGGCAGGGAAGGGGTTAAGTGTGTTCCTGGGTGTGTTATAACTGTATGGGGGGGTTGACTCACTAGGGGAAATCACTGATCTTCCATTCATACATTGTATTAACAGGAGATCAGTGTTTCCCCCGCTGACAGGACTGAGAGCTTTGTGTTTACACATAAAGCTCCCGGTCCCCGCCCTGTAACGAACGAGCGCGCGTGCCCGGCGGCGATCGCGCCCGCTGGGCAGGCGAGCGGGACTCGGGGGACGAGTGGGGGCGTGTGCGCGGGCCGCCGGCGGCGCGCGTGCCCCCTAGCGGCCGCTAAAGGGAGGACGTAGTGCTACGTGCTCTCGCCCAGCAGTGCCACCATCCCGCCGTATAATGACGGTGGCCGGTCGGCATGTGGTTAAAGAAGGTCCCGGATCCAGGAACAGATTTATTACAGGCTTATGATCAGAATCCTTCTGGTGAGTCTAATACCCAAGAGAGAAGGCACATGAGGTGTGGTGATGGGACCCAAGGATTGCTTTTGAACACTGGTCTAAGAATCGTGCTCCTTTGGTTTTAATCTGTTTGGACTTTTAGAGTCGGTTTACACAGGGGCAGCACGACTTTGGGAGGCAACTTGGACATGACTTGAGTATGAATCATCAGGCAACTTACAAGGCAACTTCAAGTTGCCTCCAGGACAGTACAAGGCAACTTCAAGTCGCCTCCAGGACAGGAGGCTTTCCAGTGGCCAATCAAACAACAATCAGCTCTGTGGGAGGGATTTGCCTGAAAAATTTATGTTATCTTCCTGTATTGTTGCTTCAGTTAAGACAGTGATCCGACTTCTGAGGCAACTTCTATTGAAATCAATGGGTACAAGTTGCCTAGAAGTCGGATTGAAGTAGTACAGATACCTTTTCTGAAGTCGGAGCGACTTCAGTAGTGTACATTTAGTCGGCTCCTTTAACTTCCATTGATTTTCTCAACCGTGCGACTTGGGACAACTTGGGGCAACTTCAAGTCGGATCCCAGGTCGCCCCTGTGTTAACCGGCTCTCATTGGTGTTTAACACAATTATTGGAGACACACTGGGTGTTTTTTTTCAAGAAGCACTGCAAATGCAATAGTATATTCATGACTGTTTATTTTAGAACATATGAGTTGTGTGTTGTATAATTTATAGTAGCTTCTATTGTATTTCGTTTTAACAATTTTATGATATTTCCATGTGCGCTGGGAGAGTGATATTTTTTTTAACCCAGTTTTTAACCAAGGTTGATTGATCCAGTCGTACCAGTTTTACACAGACATTCCCTGAAATCACGTCCGGGCAAAATTACGGCCACAAAATCGCAGCTGCGGCAGTCTGAAAGGGGCCTTATACAAATGTTTGCATTCAAATTTGCATCACTTCTATAAAAAGTAAAATGTGTATTCTATTACCTAATTTTTTGGGTCTTTCAATTAAATAAAAAATAAATAAAAGACAATCAATTCCCATCTCCAGCCTCGTTGTAGTGATTGGCAGCCTTGCTTTTACAAGACATAGCGCTATCCATCTAATCATTAACTTTTTCTGCAAGAAATAACACCGGATGACTTCCCCTCTTTATTCATCTTGACATGGGAGAAACTTACACCTGCTACACATCGACTCTGCAAGGATTTGTCTGTCGGAGTGACATCTGCACTGGAAGAAACTTCCTGATGTTTGAGAATTGCTGACAAATCCAGAAAAATGTATGAGCCCAATATGTCAGCCTAACATATGGTTCTCCAGCTCTGCGATCTTCAGAGACCGTACATGGTTCTCCTACGAGACTGTCTCACAGATATCTTGATGTACCTGCCAGAAATGTGTACGAAGTGTGACAATGGCTCTACAGCGAAGGTTATTATAGTCACTTTAACAATTACTCCAACAGTAAACCTATTTACTATGAAGAGCAAACCCCAACAAAATAATAACTAAATGCTACAGTAGCTAGCACACAGTTACAACAGCTGCTTCCCAATGATAAAATACTTACTTTTTACTTATAGTAAATTATTGTTGGTTCTCTAATAAGCTTCCCACTAAAATTAAATACTTTTCAGAGGCTGCAATTATGACTTGATGAGTCTCATCTTGTATTCCTGTGTTTTTCTTATAGTGCTACCCCCACAGAAGCCACTAATATTATTGAGTTCTCTGTTCTCACTTTAACTTGGATAAAGATCTTGCCCCACAAGGCTGGTGCTAGCACTAGGTAAACTAGGCACTAGGAACTGCTGCCTAGGGCACCCAACCACTGGTGTTCCTACTTTCTTCTCTCTACATCAAGCAGCTAAGTCTCAGCATTAGCAGGCAGCCCCCACTCCATTTGTACACTGTCAGAGTGTCGCAGCGGCGATGGAGGACTGTGTCTGTGTCCCGACTCCCAAATTAATGGAAGCAAGCAAACATTAATTGGTGGGCGCTGGTAGTCTGCATTAATGGGCGCTGGTAGGCTGCATTTAATGGGCACTTCATTAAAAAGGTGGGGTATGCATGGGCAGGGCAAAGGGGGGCGGCAAAATTAGGTTTTGCCTAGGGTATCAAAAATCCATACACCAGCCCTGCTTGCCCCTTGGCATTTCAGGTTACACCAAAGTAGATGCTGTGGATTTTCAACTTCATCACACTTTAGGGTCACCCTGAAATTAAACTGGGGCTGAAGTAGACAAATGTGTATAAGCTATATTGTCACGTCAGAAGGCAATAAGATAGCACAAAACAATGCAGAATATAGTGGTGCAAAATATAACAAAGCAAACAGCACACTGATGCTATACCCAGATTTTAACCCAACCAGCATAAACTGTCTTTTCCCACCATATGTTGAGTAACAGATGACCACAGACTTGTAACAAAACATCTTAGGGACTAGGTTGCCTGTGAACACTTGAAATAGGGTATCTAGGCCTAGGTCATTGTCAGGTGTTAGAATGTGCAGAAACAGAATGGCTGTGCTAATAGCAGGAAAACTAAATAGTGTTTTATAATCAATCTTCTGCCGGCTGTCGGGGCCCTTGGGGATGTTTGCGCGCTTATGATGACAGATATTCCTGCGCACAGTGAGATGGCCAAAGGAAGCAAAGGGGATCGCAGAGATAAGTCAAGCTCAGAAAATAAGTTAAGGGGCTTGGTGGTGTTAGTTGTTAGCAGAATAGGACAGACCGGGCTTTAAATCAATTGCATAGGGCCTAAGGCCTCGTACACACGATCGGACATATCCGATTAAAACGGTCCGCGGACCATTTCCATCGGATATGTCCGATCGGGAGTTTGATCCGATGGCGTGTACACCATCAGATCAAATTCCCCCCGCCGGACGGCGCGGTGACGTGGCGGTGACGTTGACGCCGCCACGTCACCGCTACGTCACCGCACCAGGAAGTAAAACACTTCCGCGCATGCGCCGAATACATTCGGCGGCGGCGCGGCGGCGGTGCGGGACGACATGTCTGCTGGTAAGTGTACTAACCAGCAGACATGTCGGGCGGACAGATTCCCACCGGATAGATTTCAAAGCTTGCTTTGAAATCTGTCGGGTGGACAAATCTGTCCGCTAGCCCATACACACGAGCGGAGATGTCTGCTGAAACGGTCCATCGGACCGTTTTCAGCGGACATATCCCCTCGTGTGTACGAGGCCTAAGAGATGTATATAGGGTTTGGGCTTCCAAAAAGATATGTTCAGTGACAACAACAAGACAATCATGAGTCAAAGCCCTGCTCACCAGCTCTCCGTTCAGTGGTAGTAGGCTCTAGTGATGGAGGGAACCCCCTTTGTTGCATGACAATGAATTGCATTGATCTCCTAATGGATGATTGGCTGGACAGGACAGATACAATATTAAATTATGACGTAGCTAAACTTCTTATCATAATTGATATCAACAAAAGTCGAAATAACAAAAAGTCCATAAAATATCGTGCTTCCAAACCCCAACGTGTATGACGTATACTAATGTCTTCTAAAATATCACACGCCAACCGTGCTCTGCTTGCTTTCTACCTTGTGTAAACAGTAAATGGTCACCTCCAAAATTTTACCTTAACCACTTATATGACGTCCTGTCAGAACAACTGAGCTACCATTCAATTGACGGCGGCTGGTAGATAAGTGGTTAAAGGGGCTGTAAAGGTTTGTTTTTTAGTTTCTAAATAGGTTCCTTTAAGCTAGTGCATTGTTGGTTCACTTACCTTTTTCTTCGGTTTCCCTTCTAAATTTTTTTTTTCTTAGTCTGAATTTCTCTTCCCCCCTGAGACATCTGGGATTTGTGTGTTTACACACACAGATATCGGTTCTTGCTCTGTCACGGGCAATCATGGGTGCCCAGCAGTCATCGCGCCCGCCTGGCATGCACATCGGCACATGCTGCGGGCACACGCCTGCTAAAGCGTCCTAAAGAGCCGATGTACAACTACGACGGCTCACACAGGGGAGACAACCTGCCACAGTATAACTGCAGCGGCTGGTCCAGAAGCGGTTAACCATGTATTTTTATTATTACATTTTATTTTATTTTTTTATTAACAAAATATAATTGTATTCTAAAGTGGAGGTTCACCCTACCAAAAAATTCTAGTCTGCCACGGACCCCACCCACCCGACCGGCAGTATGCCAGTGTTTTTTTTTTTTGTACTTACATTTTTACGGGCGCTCTTCCCAATCACAGGCCGTGATTGACGTCCCTCAGCCCGGCGCATACACCGCATCACGAGATGCCGAAGAAACCCAAACGTCGGCGTGGCCCTATACGGCACCTGTCCAGCGACAATGGGGGTTACGTCGGCATCCCGTGATGCGCTGTATGCGCCGGGCTGAGGGACGTTAATCACAGCCTGTGATTGGAAACGCTGAGTCCCGCGGGATCGCCGGAGGGGACGAGAGCCCGTAAAAAGGTAAGTACGGAACAAAAAAAAAAAAAAACAACGGCATACTGCCCGTCGGGTGGGTGGGATCCGTGGTATACTAGAACTTTTTTTGGAGGGTGAACCTCCACTTTAAGTCTTGTGCCTAGAAGGTCCTAATTTCAGGATTTTAAAAGCATTATAATAATAAATGTTCCCTCAAATGTCAAATATATACTGGGCCAGATTCAGGTAGCTGAGCGTATCTTTGTGCGGGCGTAGCGTATCGAATATACGCTACACCGCCGCAAGTTAGAGAGGCAAGTGCTGTATTCACAAAGCACTTGCTCCCTAAGTTACGGCGGCGTAGCGTAGATGGGCCGGCGTAAGCCTGACTAATTCAAAGTAGGTGGAAGGTGGGCATGATACATGTTAATGAACCGTGAACCCATGTAAATGAGGTGCCGAAGAACGGCGCATGCCCCGTCCGTGCACGTATCCCAGTGCGCATGCTCTGAATCACGTCGGATAGAATGCCTAAGAGACGTCGAACGTAACTTACGCACAGCCCCATTCACGTACGACTTACGTGAACGACGTAAAAATGACGGCTGTTCCGACGTCCATACCTTAACATGGACTGTGCCATCTTTTTGGTGGTTTATCTTTACGCCGGAAAAACGCCTTACGTAAACGGCGTAGATTACTGCGTCAGGCGTACGTACGTTCGTGAATCAGCGTATCTTGCTCATTTGCATATTTAACATGGGAATGCCGAATGCGTAGCCATGTTTTTCGGCGTATCTTGCTTTGTGAATCGGCGCAAAGATGCGACGGCGCACATTTGTACTTATGTTGGCGTATCTCGAGATACGCCGCCGTAAACCTTTCTGAATCTGGCCCATAGTGTTTAATATATACTGAGACGATCATTTTGGAGATAACCACATATTTCAAATCACCTCTCCACCCAAACACCCCCCCCCCAACATCAGTCATGGAAAAGTGTCATTCTTCAAGACAGAATTCACTGAGTGCAATCTATTGGTTTTCAACAGAACTATATAGAAGTCTCTGCAAAGTGAAAGGAAAGGTCTGCAGCAAGATAGAGGGAAGAAGCAAATTCCACCTTTCATAGATGACAAGATAGCGAGACACTTCCAATCTGACAATGTGTTTCATTAACAAAGTGCATCGCACACAAAGCCATTCCGATTTCACAAAACAAAGCAGACATGTTGTTGACAGACATACAGAGAAACACCCAAACTTATCCAAATCGCAAAATGCATTAAAAAAATAATCATATATTGTGGACTCGTATCAGTTATTTACAGTCATGCAGTAAGACACAGCAATCAGAATTTATCTTATACAGATCTGAATAGATAAAATCAGATTAGCTATCATTACACAGTTTATATAAATATCATTTGCATTCCTTAAAGGAGTTGTAAAGAAAAAAAACATTTTTTTGGCTAAAATTAATGGGGCAGATTCACAAAACAATTACGCCTGTCTAACTGGGGTTAGACAGGAGTAATTTCAAATTTCGCGCGGCGTATCACTAGTTTGAATCCTCAAACCATGATACGCCGGCTTCGGGCTTCGATCCGAGAGGCTTACGTCTTCGTAAGCCTTCGGATCTATGCTGCCATCTATTTGCGGCCGCTGGGAGGAGTTTGCGTCGTTTTGGTGCGTCGGGATATGCAAATGTGTTTTTACGGGGATTCACGAACATACGAGCGGGCGTCGCAATCGTTTTCGTCTATTTTTTTATACGTAATGTTAGAGCAGCTTTTTGCTGCTCTAACTTTACGTAGCCCATGTTAAGTATGGCCGTCGTTCCCGCTTCGAATTTATTTAAAATTTTATTTTGTTTACGTAACTCGTCGGGACGTGGATCTCCCGTAAAGTACGCTACATAAACAACGAATGACGTCACGACGTGATTTCGCGCAATGCACGGCGGGAAATTTGCGAACGGAGCATGCGCAGATCGATCGCCGCGGGAACGCGCCTAATTTAAATGTTTCACGCCCCCTACTCGCGCAGATGGATTGCGACGGGAGAAATACACTACGCCGCCGTCGTTTACCGTAGAAAATCTACCTGAATTCCACGTAGAGCAAGGTAAAAAACGGCGGCGTAGTGTATTTCTGATACGCTACGATAATCCATTTCTCTGTGAATCTGCCCCAATGTCTGCAAGGTAGACAGACAGAATAGTGTAATCATTCTGTTAAAAAAAACGAGTAAATACCTATTAAATTCTTTCATCTATATCACCTCAGGCGTTCTAGTTTCTGTTCTCTCATTCACTTCCTGGTTTGGGGTGCTCGTTCATGTAAGAACTACATTTCCCAGTATGCATTGCGGCACGCCCAGTAATTCACACCTCCTTGAAGTCTCTAACACGTAGAGAGCGTCCTGCCGCACAGATGTAGTTCCCAGGAGGGGGCGAGCATGTCACTGACCACCGCAGTAAAGCCTCCCTTCGTGGTGGTGATCCACATACAGACAAGCAGGAAGTGAACAGAACAGAGAAGAAATAGAGCAACTTCTGAGCAAAAACGAACAATGAGAAAGTGAAAAGAGGAATGTCTGCAGGTAAAGCATGCTTATTATGAAAACAAATGTTTTCCTTTACAACCCCTTTAAAGCCAAATTCCAGGCTAATTTTTTTATTTATATTTTTTTAACCAGCGGCTCTGGGTAAAAAAATAAAAAAAAAGCCCTGACTGCAATACTTTTTTTGTATAAAATATTTATTTAAGTATTTACAACCAAATAGGCGTACAATATTTCCAAATATATATAAAAAAGAACAATAATACAGTACCAACATTGAAGCTCACAGGGTTCCAAAATCTATGCGAAAACAAGGTATATATTAACACTAGGGGTCCAACGGATCAAAAAACGTATGGTTCGGATCGTTCCTTGGATCATGAGTCACGGATTGGATCATTTTTCGGATCAGCAAAAAAAAAAAAGAAAATCCCCCCACTGTAATATCCACATTTCCCCCCCCCCACACTGTAATATCCACATCTCCCCCCCCACACAGCAGTCGCGTCACTCGGTGCAAAAAAATAAAAATGGTGTCACCCACTATGGTCTCCCCCTCAGTACAGACACCCCACAATAGTAGTGCAGACCTCAGACAGTAACCCCCACAACAGTAGTGCAGACCTCAGACAGTAACCCCCACAACCATAGTTCAGACCTCAGACATCGGCATGTGTTTCCCTCGAGCGGGGGCTCCTCCTCCTCTGTGGGTGTGAACAGAGAGGAGGGCCGCCGCCGGGTGTACCAAGATGACATCACATCGTAGGCAGTGTTTTGACGTATCTTAGGCAGTTATTTCGACGTGACTGTGAGCATGCGCACTGGGATGCGTCCAAGGTAGGACGCATGTGCCGTTTGATTTAGTACTTGTTTTAAGCTCAGCCCATCATTTGCATAGGGTCACGCTTCATTTAAATGTTACACGCCCACTTCCACCTACTTTGACTTACGTCGGCTTACGCCAACGACTATACGCTACGCCGGCGCAACGTTGGGAGCATTTGCTTTGTGAATACCCTGCTTGCCTCTCAACGTTGCGCCGGCGTAGGGTAAAGAAGATACGCTACGCCCGCATTAAGATGCGCCGAGGTACGTGAATCCGGGCCATTGTGTTTATGTGCACTATTTTCGTATTGTATTTTCCACTGAAAATACAGTTTTGCTAAACTGTTGCTAAAATATCATGCAACATAAAAAAATGCAAATACCCTTTTTTAGTATAAAGAAGTGTCTCTTCTAATCTTCTGTCAGAAAATGTATAAACTCTTATTTTATTTTAATTTTTTTGGTGAGGTTTAGTAACATTCACATTTACATGAAAAAAAAGGAGGAAAAAAATCCCCAGGGGGGGAAGTGTTTTTTTTTTTTTATTATTCTTTAGAAGAGATAAAGGTAAATACGTTTGCTTGGTAAACAAGGTTGCAACTCATACTTTTCCTAGGGGGGACTGTTTTTGTCCTCAACAAAAGTGAAGTTATACTTCAAAGTGAGAAGCAAAGAATGCAAAGGAGATTTCTACTACCTTTATCCTTCAAAGACTTAAAGGTTTTTCTTCGTCAAGAAGAATGGTAAAAAAATAAATAAAAATCAACTACACCCAAGGTAGTATTTCAAGAAAGTATATTAATATCTAGTTAGAGTTTCCATTATTTTATTTACACTTTTCAGGCAGTAAAGGCGTTCCATCGATAATTCCGCACTTTTTTTTTAACTTTACAATTATTCGTCGTTTGTCTTCAGATCTAGTAATGTCATTTTACATGAGGTCAGAAAGACCCGTTAATAGTATAATCCCCTTCAAAACATAACAATAAAATCCATCTATAATTGCTTTTTCAAGAAGAATTTTGTCTAAGGTCACTATCCTATTAAGTTTATAAGCCTTCAATTAATTCACATCTTTATTATTTGCCTGAGACTGTCCAGGATGCTTTGCCCGAGCTCCGGAGCTGAAATAAATTGCAGACAATCTTTCATCAAGGACGAAAAAAAAAAAAAAGCTTGCAAATGAAATGGCACATATTTTCTTTCTGTAATTTCCAAGGCCAATTTAAATGGCACTATGTTATAATTGCCTGTGTAGGTTCTAACTTTTGTCCCTTGGAAAAAATGAATAACTATTTTTTTTTTTTACTTAAGCATTAATCAAAGTGCCTTTACAAATCCTGTTTCCGTCACATAATAAGAAGACACTGAATATTCTTATTAAAATCATTTTCTGGAGCATAAAGTTTTTATTTGATTTTTTATTTTTTTATGACAATGCTGCTATTATTTTTAAAGCATTGTTTTTATTTAATTTAATTTGTCATACAGTATATGAATCAAGGTCACAGGCTTACACTTAAACTTGTGCTGAATCTAAAGATCAAACTTTTCTTACTTGTTTGCCATCAAACCCAAAAATGTGATAATCTGAAATAATAACTAATAATAATAATAATAATAATAACAACAATAAATAACAATAATAATAAAAAGTTTATTATTATTATCATCATTTATTATTAATTTGTTACGTTCCAATTGTTTATATGCGACATTCGTTATTTTGGATAATTCGTAACTTTGGATAAATTCGTATTTATTACCTTCACTAACAGACAAATTTTAAAGGAAATTCCAATACCTATAATTTAATAGTTATGCCTTGTACACACGATCAGTCCATCCGATGAGAACGGTCTGATGGATTTTTCCATCGGTTAACCGATGAAGCTGACTGATGGTCAGTCGTGCCTACACACCATCGGTTAAAAAAACGATCATGTCAGAACGCGGTGACGTAAAACACAACGATGTGCTGAAAAAAATGAAGTTCAATGCTTCCAAGCATGCGTCGACTTGATTCTGAGCATGCGTGGATTTTTAACCGATGGACGTGCCGACAAAGGATCATTTTTTTCTATGGGTTAGGAATCCATCGGGTAAATTTGAAACAGGTTTGCTTTTTTTTAACTGATGGATAAATAACCGATGGTGCCCACACACGATCGGTTTGGTCTAATGAAAACGGTCTATCAGACCGTTCTCATCGGTTTGACCGATCGTGGCATTAGTTATTATTAGTTAGTTAGTTAGTTATTCTTTTGAATTTTCAGATTCTCTTTTTTATTTTCAAATTTACGAATTTATGAATTGTGATCAAAACAAATGACCTGAAAAAGGAAAAAAAAAACGAATGAAAACTATGTCCATGTCTACAAAAGCACCACAGGGGTTGCTACTATCCGACATTCCTAGAAGTGTCAATTGAAGAAGATCTTTCAACAATATAATTTCTTCAATGCATTAGGCTGCGTACACACGAGGAGACATGTCCGCTGAAAGTGGTCCGCAGACCAGTTTCAGCGGACATGTCCGATCGTGTGTACGGCCTAGTGGACAGGTTTCCAGCGGACAAAAGTTTCTAAGCATGCTTAGAAACTTGTCCGCTGGAAACCTGTTCGTTGGACATGTCCAATGGTTAGTACGCCCAACCATCGGACCGTAATCCCGCGCATGCATCAAATTGATTAGACACATGCGTGAAAGCATTGAACTTCTGTGTTTCAGCACGTCGGTGTTGTCTACGTCACCGCGTTCTGATCTGCAGGGATTTTGGTCTGATGGTATGTACACACACACAGACCAAAATATCTCTGGAGACATGTCCGATGAAAATGGTCCGTCGGACCTGTCTCATCGGACATGTCTCCTCGTGTGTACGCGGCCTTAGATTTGGAGAACACAAGCGATTTGTGTTTGATTACTTTGCAAGAAAACCTTCATCTTATCTCTTGAAAATAGTGACAGAAACGCTTTAAATTGCAAACTCTATAGCAGAAAACTGCATAGGGCTGGGGACCCTCAAATCTGCTCTGTTCTGGAAAAATGTGCACTGGGCCGGGTGGGGCGGGGGGCAGGTGCGGCGAAACATCAAAGCTCCACGAAATTAAAAAAGGCAATGGGTGATTCAGTTTGACATGGCATGAATCATTTACATATATATTGTTTGATTATTTTGTTCTATTACCCAGATAGTAACACATATACTGCTACTGACAGTTCCCGTGTTGTTATCATCCAAGAATGTTTTGAAGACGCAGGCTTGTTTCCTAATATAGGTTTCCTGCAGAGTGAAAGACTTTAGCTGTGCACTGTGCTCATTCACTGCTTCACTGATAACATTTAATAAATTATCTTCTACGTAACTTGCAAGTAATGGTTCTTCAAATGTCATTTGATATAAACGGTTTCCTTTGCTACATAAAGATGTATTTTTCTCTAATGCTCACAGACAAAATAATATTTTTATTTTTTTTATTTTGTGCCACTGCAGTAAATAAATCAAGACTAATCTGAGTTTACTCTTTGCTTTCATGTCTCTACTTAAAGGGCAGTTGTAAAGGTACAATTTTTCTGTGTCCCAATACTTGACTTCATCGTGCCGTGATGTAACGCGTAAGGACGTTAGCTAGACGAGACCGGAAGTGACGTGGGACCCCGTCCAACCGCTATTCACTGTCATCTCGCGTTTTGGTATTTTATGCTTGTAAGCATTTTTAGTCTTTAAATAAATCCCCCCGTGCTTGATATACTTCACTATGGTAGCTTTTATGTTTGTTCCCTGCTGATGTTTGCATTACACGGCGAGCCTCCATATTTCTGAAGACCGGGACACGTATTACATTGGTTTGGACGCCACAGTCCTCAGGATACCAGCTGGAGGGCGTTTTTCCCATAGGGGAGAGGTAAGCGCTCTGTGAGCCCACCACATTTGATCTAGGAAGATATATCTGTCACCACCATATACCATCTGTCTACCAGCATTTGACGGCTGTTTGGACTTTATTTGGAAGTTTAAACACATGTTTTTGCAATTGTGTTTGGCATTTATACCCAGTGCCAATCTTTAATGTACATCAGTTATTTTACATATACCTAAGTTATTTTTTGCACATCTGTTCTTGTTTTGTTTGCAATATTGATTCAAGATTTAATTTTATTTATTGATTGTATATTGTTTAGTGCATTTAATTGCGCTTGTCACCCCCACTTATTCAATACATTATTGCAATGCTGCATTCTTTAATATATTATCAAAGAGGAACTTTACCCCCTCATGTTATTATTATAATTCTTTTGCTCTCATACCTTAATTTATTGGGTTGGGTTCATTGGGTTATCTTAAAAATGTCCTTCTAGCATAGCTCCAAACTGTCCTTGATTTAGAGGGACTGTCCCTGATTTGGAACAAAGTCCCTCTGTCCCTCTTTCCTCCTCATTTGTCCCTCATATTGGTCTGATCTATATAGTTGTATATAAAATTAACTTTTTATCTTTTAAAAAGTGTTTCTCGGTGCTAAACCTTTCACCCAAATGCTAAATTTCTGCATTTGGAAATTTCAAAAGCTAATACAAAGGAAATGTACAGGCTGTCCCCGAGTTACGAACGACTCATACTTAAAAACGGCCTCAATGTCGGCTGCTTGTGCTCCACGCTGGCCACATCCCACACTGCAATACTACATGTACTGCATTCCTACTTACACACAAATCCACTTACGAACAAACATACTGTCCTTATTGTGTTCGTAAAATCCAAAAATCCAGTGATGACTGTTTTTGGGAACCTGATCAGCAATGCAGCTGATGCCCCCCCCCCCCCAAACTGGCTCATCCATATCTTTATTAACCTTTCTTTGTGCACTGGTGCGCAGTCGTGTTGGAAAAGGAAGGGTCCATGCCTAAACTGTTCCCACAAAGTTGGCAACATGAAATTGTTCAACATGTCTTGATATGCTGATGCCTTAAGAGTTATCTTCACTGGAACTAAGGGGCCAAACCCAACCCCATACAAAAAAACTCCACACCATAATCCCCCTCCACCAAATTATTTGTGCACAAGGCAAGGCCCATAAAGACATGGTTGAGAGAGTTTGGGGTGGAGCATCAAGAGGAACTTGACTAGCCTGTACAAAGTCCTAACCTCAACCCAATAGAACACCTTTGGGATGAATTAGAGCAGAGACTGCAAGCCAGGCCCTCTAATCAAACACCAGTATCTGCCCTCACAAATGTGCTTCTGGAAGAATGGTCAAATATTCTTATAGACACACTCCTAAACCTTGTGGACGGCCATCCCAGAAGAGTTAAAGCTGTTATATCTGCAAATGGTGGGCCAACTTAATATTGAACCCTATGGACTAATGCCGCGTACACACAATTGGGAATTCTGACAAGAAAACCGTAAAAAAAAAAAAATATCCCGACGGAATGTTGGCTCAACCTTGTGTTGCATACACACGGTCACACAAAATTCCAACCGTCAAGAACGCAGTGACGTACAACACTACAACGAGCCGAGAAAAATAAAGTCGACTTGATTCCAAACATGCGTTGGAATTGCATACAGACGATCGGAATTTCCGACAAGAAGTTTTCTTGTCGGAAAAATTGAGAACCAGCTCTCAAATATTTGCTGTTGGAAATTCCGACAGAAAAAGTCAGATGGAACCTACACACCATCGGAATTTACGACCAAAATCAAACTTTTGTGTGTACGTGGCATAAGACTGCCTTTAAATGCACATTGTAGTTTATATGTGTGTAAAGGCAGGAGTCCCAATACTTTTGACAATATTATGTTTATATATGTGATAAAAATTTCTCCTGTGCACCAATCTACCGTATTTATCGGCGTATACGGCGCACTTTTTTGCCCTGAAAATCAGGGCAAAATCGTGGGTGCGCGATATACGCCGATACCCGCTTTCCCGCACCGAGTTTAAATACTGAGTCTGCATATACCGAGCGCAGTACACTCGTGTATAGTCGGGCAGGCTCGGCTCCTCTCGCACTCACCTCCTGGACATACAGGACATGAGCGCGAGAGTAGCCGAGCCTGCCCGACTATACACGAGTGTACTGCGCTCGGTATATGCAGGCGTAGTATTCAAACTCGGCGCGGGAAAGCGAGGATCGAGCGGGGAGGACGCCGCAGAAGGACGCCGGACCCGACGAAGAGGACACCCAAAGCCGCAGACGGACGCCGGACCCGACCAGGCCGCCGATGGACGCCGCGCAAGACACCAAAACTGTAAGTACAAAAATCTTTTTTCCACAGGAATGCGGGTCCACTTTAGGGGTGCGCGCTATACGCCGGAGTGCGCAATACCCCGATAAATACGGTATATATACAGTTCATATAGCAATAGTTCATAATAAAGTGTACTTATCAAATAGATATAACAAAATGGTTTCAATTGTATATTTAACAAAACAACAAAAAATATATATATAATTGTTAGTGGCTAAACAAAAATATGATCTTACCAGCTGGCTGTACCTATGACCACCAAACCTGTTGCCCTTATACAGGTATGCCTTCTTGTGCATATAATACACCAGTAACTTTGTTGAACACATAGCCATAGATATATGCTAAATTTAGCTTGTTAATAATGCAAAGTGCAATAAAAATAACTAACAATATTCAGTAGGCCAGGCAGGTCAGAGTTTCAGGATAATTAAATATTAACAATGCCTAAAGGAAATTAAAACCTTACAGTTTATCTTGGAAAGAAATAAAAGCATAAATAGCTTAAAAAAAAACAACACAATAGCAGGAAAAAAAATCAACTGCTTAGCATTAAGCCTTTTAAACTTGAGCCTGACTTCTCAATGTACTGGTTTCATAATATATTGTGACATCTGAAATGCTATTGTTCATATTAAACAAAACATTTTTGTTACCATTATAAGCTATGGTAGCCAATCATATTTCCATTTAGTGGTGCCAGATCTGTCTATTCTGCAGAGAATTGCAGTTCATAAATCATAATGGCCTGGACTGCTAAATTCCTGAATTTGCCAAAGATCAAAAAGATCTACATGAAAATATTCAGGCAAGTCAAAACTGAATTGGTAATTTTCCAAGTGGTCTATCAAGTCTGTCCCATTTTTTTAAATGTATTTATATATATATTTTAATTTTCTGTTTTTGTTATCATTTTGTCTGAGTATAGGTCTATGTTTGTTCCAAGCATATTTTAATCAACTTACTGTTGACTGACTCACTACCTCTGCTGAAAGTTTTTTCCAAGCGTCAACTACCCTTTAAGTAAAGTTATACTTTCTAAGGTTCATTTTGAACTTTCCTTCTGCTAGTTTGAAGTTATGTCCCTGTCAGTGGCGGCTGGTGCTCATTTTTTTTTTTTTGGGGGGGACAGCAAAAAAAATCATCTTACCCCCTCATTGCTCTATAAACCAAACACCATCCCAGTCACTCGCCTGTACGCCCACCAGCCCCGCACTTACCCCATCTAGGTCGTGGGCTGCTTCAGCTTTCCCCTGTTTCTCTCCTCCTCTTCCACGAGGGTCAATATGGTCGCTTCTCCTTTCGGCCAATTGGGTCTTAAGACTCGCTTCCTGGTTGGCCAGCAGGAAAAGCAGAAGGACAACAGCGAATATCAATTTGCTATTGTAACAAAACTGGGTGGGCTCAGGGCTCAGTGCTCTGAGCCCAGGCCCACCTTTTTTAAGCCAATTAGAGCCTTAGGCCGCTTACACACGAGGACACATGTCCACTGAAACTGGTCCGCAGACCAGTTTCCGCGGATATGTTCAATCGTGTGTACGGCCTAGCGGACAGGTTTCCAGCGGACAAAAGTTTCTAAACATGCTTAGAAACTTTTCCGCTGGAAACCTGTCCATCGGACATGTCCGATGGTTAGTACGCCCAACCATCGGACAGAAATCCCGCGCATGCATTGAATTGATTCGACGCATGTGTGAAAGTAATTGAACTTACTTGTTTGAGCACGTCGGTGTGTTCTATGTCACCGCGTTCTCTGTCCGCAGGGATTTTGGTCTGATGGTGTGTACACACATCAGACCAATATATCCCTTCTGTCAGGAATGGTCCCCCCTGCTGGTAAATCTGCCTGTTATTCTGGCTGCAGTACTGGCCTACACCAGCGGGGGGTTCTTGGTCATTTGGAGCACACAGCCTTTCCTGCGTTCAGGTGTGACCTGAATGCAATCAGCACGCCTCTATAATACCCGGCGTGTGTAATCACTCCTCGCCCTGGTATCGTCATACCTTCCGGACCTGAGCCTGTACCCTGACCCTGTCTTCTGGACTCTGATTCTGTGCCTTGATCCTGTCTGCGATTCTGATCCCTGATCCCGCCTGGACTTGTCTGCCCTGTCTCCTGGTTCCTGTCTCCCCTGAGTTCTTACCCCGCAGCTAGTCCATCCATCAGTTCCCTGCTCTGTCCTGTCCCATCCATCTGCTCCCTGCTCTGTCCAGTCCCATCCTTACCCATCGACTGACTCCCCGTGTGTATGACCTCGGCCTGGCTTGACTTATGATACGGTATTCCCTTTTGATTATATATGTTGTTTGCTGTTTGCACTGGTGGTCCTCACTTACTTGTAAAATAAACTCCTTTTACTTCACTAGCTATATTGTTTGGTCTCTCTGTGCAGTCACACAGTACTGATCTGCTATATTCTCCTGACAGTATACCAGGGCCATCCCTTGATCAGACGTGACTGCATTGAGGAATCATTCTGGTGTAGTGCTCTAAAACATGGATTACAATGAAATCCTTTACCTTTCTCTGCTGGCAGAAGAGGAGGAGGGGGCTTGTCGTCAAGTTTTGGAGGGTTGGACTAGTGACCAACTGATGGAAACTATCCGATCGGCTCATTCCTGGGTGGATCAGGGGTACATGACTTTTGATGATGTTCAGGCATTAATTCGGTTGTGTGTTAAACTGGCCCTGTCATTTATTCCTGATGGTAGTGATGACTTCTCTCCCCCCTTTAGTCGTGACCAAGTTGAATCCCTGGTGTGGTTATTGGAGGATGATCCGGCTTATTTTTATGAGCATTATTCCTCCTGTCCCCAGCAAAAGTTATCTGAGTGTATTGATTCTGTGCAGGCTCTGATTAGACAAGGTGTGTGTGAACCTGCTTTTGTTCAACCTGTGCTGCAGGCATGGTCAGATCTCCTGATTCCAGCCAAGCCAGTTCGTTCCAGCCCTGCTATTGACCACCTGCCTTCTCAGGGATCCATCTGTCCATCACCAATGGCAACCCCAGCTCAGTCAATTCCGCAGCCTACCAAGTATTATTACCCAGTCTCTACTTGTTGTTCCTACCCTGCTTCTAATCCACCTGCTTCTTCCTTTTCTCCAGTAACAACTCCACAAAAACCTCCTCCAGTTACCATCCCTGTGTCTCTGCCATATTCCAACCCTTCCTCCTACTTAATTCCACCCTCTTTATCCACCCCTTCTGTTAACAAATCTGCAGTGACTAAGTTTAAAAAGAAACGGAAGTACTTCCCAACCCATACCATTGTGCCAGTTACCCAGCCTGTCCCAGTGCCAGCTGCCCAGCCTGTGCCAACCAACCAGCCTGTTCCAGTGCCAGCCGCCCAGCTTGTGCCATCCGACCAGCCTGTGCCAGCCTGCCAGCCCGATGTTCCTGTGCCAACCTGCCAGCCTGATGTTCCTGTGCCAGCCTGCCAGCCCGATGTTCCTGTGCCAGCCTGCCAACCTGATGTTCCTGTGCCAGCCTGCCAGCCTGCTGTTCCTGTGCCAATCTGCCAGCTTGCTGTTCCTGTGCCAGTCTGCCAGCCTGCTGTTCCTGTGCCAGTCTGCCAGCCTGCTGTTCCTGTGCCACTCTGCCAGCCTGCTGTTCCTGTGCCAGTCTGCCAGCCTGCTGTTCATGTGCCAGTTTGCCAGCCTGCTGTTCCTGTGCCAATCTGCCAGCCTGCTGTCCCTGTGCCAATCTGCCAGCCTGCTGTCCCTGTGTCAATCTGCCAGCCTGCTGTTCCTGTGCCAGTTTGCCAGCCTGCTGTTCCTGTGCCAGTTTGCCAGCCTGCTGTTCCTGTGCCAGTTTGCCAGCCTGCTTTTCCTGTGCCAGTTTGCCAGCCTGCTGTTTCTGTGCCAACCTGCCAGCCTGCTGTTTCTGTGCCAACCTGCCAGCCTGCTGTTTCTGTGCCAACCTGCCAGCCTGCTGTTCCTGTGCCAGTCTGCCAGTCTGCTGTTTTTGTGCCAGCCTGCTGTTCCTGTGCCAGTCTGCCAGCCTGCTGTTCCTGTGCCAGTCTGCCAGCCGCTTGTTCCTGTCTACCAGCCGCTTGTTCCTGTGCCAGTCTGCCAGCCGCTTGTTCCTGTGCCTGCTGCCCAACTCGATGACCCGGAGCCTCTGTCTGCTGCCCAGCTCGATGACCCGGAGCCTCTGTCTGCTGACCAGCTCGATGACCCGGAGCCTCTGTCTGCTGCCCAGCTCGATGACCCGGAGCCTTCGTCTTCTGCCCAGCTCGATGACCCGGAGCCTTCGTCTGCTGCCCAGCTCGATGACCCGGAGCCTTCGTCTGCTGCCCAGCTTGATGACCCAGAGCCTATGCCCTCTGCCCAGCTCGATGACCCGGAGCCTTTATCCACTACCTGGCTTGACACCATGAGCCTTCCACAGCAACAACTGGTTTGAGCGTCCGGAGGCTGCTCCTTTGAGGGGGGGTACTGTCAGGAATGGTCCCCCCTGCTGGTAAATCTGCCTGTTATTCTGGCTGCAGTACTGGCCTCCACCAGCGGGGGGTTCTTGGTCATTTGGAGCACACAGCCTTTCCTGCGTTCAGGTGTGACCTGAATGCAATCAGCACGCCTCTATAATACCCAGCGTGTGTAATCACTCCTCGCCCTGGTATCGTCATACCTTCCGGACCTGAGCCTGTACCCTGACCCCGTCTTCTGGACTCTGATTCTGTGCCTTGATCCTGTCTGCGATTCTGATCCCTGATCCTGCCTGGACTTGTCTGCCCTGTCTCCTGGTTCCTGCCTCCCCTAAGTTCTTACCCCGCAGCTAGTCCATCCATCCGTTCCCTGCTCTGTCCTGTCCCATCCATCTGCTCCCTGCTCTGTCCTGTCCCATCCTTACCCATCGGCTGACTCCCCATGTGTATGACCTCGGCCTGGCTTGACTTATGATACGGTATTCCCTTTTGATTATATATGTTGTTTGCTGTTTGCACTGGTGGTCCTCACTTACTTGTAAAATAAACTCCTTTTACTTCACTAGCTATATTGTTTGGTCTCTCTGTGCAGTCACACAGTACTGATCTGCTATATTCTCCTGACACCTTCAGACATGTCCGATGAAAACGGTCCACGGACCGTTTTCATCGGACATGTCTCCTCGTGTGTACGTGGCCTAATTCTCTAATCATGTGCTTAGAAAAAAAATTAAAATCCATGTGTCCAGCACCCTGCATATAGATTAGGGGCCAAGCTTATGGATTCGGGAGAAGGTGCTTCTGTGTCCCTAATGGAGCGACTGTCACTGGTCCCAGTGTTCTTGATCTTGGCTTTGTATTAAAAATACTGCTGTCCTGATCTTTGCTCAACCCCTTGATATATTTAAAGATTTCAGTTATGTCTCCCCTTTCCCTTCTGCCCTCCAGACTGTACATTTTAGCTTCCCAAAGTCTCTCCTGAAATGTTTTATCCCCCAGACCTTTCAGGCCGCGTACACACGACCGAGCTTCTCGGCAGAATCCAGCAAGAAGCTCGCTGGGATCCATATTCTGCCGAGAAGCTCGATCGTGTGTACACTTTAGTCGAGCATCCCGTCGGGAAGCTCGTCGAGCCAAAATAGAGAGCAGGTTCTCTATTTGCTCAACGGGCCATCGGGACTAATGGCTCGACGCCTTTTTAGACAGCCTGGTCGACGAACTCGATGGCCGGCCGAGAACCTCGTCAGGCCGAACGATGGGTTTAGCCCCGATGAGGTTCTCGGACATGTGTACACGGCCTCAGGCCCCGTACACATGACCGAGCTTCTCGGTAGAATCCAGCAAGAAGCTCGCCGGGATCCATATTCTGCCGAGAAGCTCGATCGTGTGTACGTTTTCGCCAAACAAACTGACGAGCGAGGCGTCGAGCCAAAATAGAGAGCAGGTTCTCTATTTCCTCGACGGGCCATCGGGACTAATGGCTCAACGCCTTTTTCGACAGCCTGATCGACGAACTCGACGGCCGGCCGAGAACCTCATCGGGCGGAACGATGGGTTTAGCCCGACAAGGTTCTCGTACGTGTGTACGCGGCCTCACTGTTTTCTCTGGACTTATTCTATGTTACCAATATCTTTTTGTAATTGAGGTCTCCAGAACTGGACACAGTATTCTAAATAATAAACTAAAGATCAATATAGGGAAATAAGGGCCGCCTTTATCCTGCTGGTGATCTCTCTGCATATTAGCAAAAGTGTTTTTAGCCTACTTATGCCACGTACACACAATCGGTCATTCCGACAACAAAACCATGGATTTTTTTCCGACGGATGTTTGCTCAAACTTGCCTTGCATACACACGGTCACACAAATGTTGTCGGAAATTCCTATTGCCAGGAACGGGGTGACGTACAACACTGCAACAAGCCAAGAAAAATTAAGTTCAATGATTCCGAGCATACGATTTTTTTGAGTCAGAATTGGCTACACACGATCGGAATTTCCAAGCAAAACTTTTGTTGTCGGAAAAATTGAGAACCAGCTCTCAAACATTTGTTGTCGGAAATTCCGACAGCAAATGTCCGGTGGAGCATACACGCTCGGATTTTTCGGCAACAAGCTCCCATTGAACATTTGTTGTCGTAAATTCAAACCGTGTGTACAGGGCATTAAGCTGTATGTTATAAATCATCCCAATCACTACACTACAAGCCTTCCCTCACCGCTCTACCAAAGGATGCAGCCTCCTTAGTGGCAAAAAAACAAGTATGGAGCTGCCCAATTTCCAAAAGTCTAGAGAATATGCAATAATGTCATCCTGACTAAGCCCTTGATGGGCTGAATGCATAGGAGTAGCAGGTGGATTTTCCCGGTATCAGATGACAGTAAAAAATCAATTCTGGACTTTAGGAAGTTGAGCGGCTCTGTCCTTGTTTCTTTGCCGCCACTTAGGTTGCATGTTTTGGGGAAAAAGGGAGAGCGTTTGAAACATCATGCTATGAAGGCTCTGGAATTAATGTTTACGATATTGAAACTTTTTTTATGGATTAGGAGCTTATGTTAAGGGTTAATTACAGGTTCAGGGTTTGGAGTTATTTCAGAATAATCACAATTTATTTACCAGTACTTTATACTCCATATCAGGTGTGATACTTTAGGATTTGATTTTCTTTTTTCAGGTTTAATTTTCTACTATCTTTTGGGATTATAATATTTTTTTAAAGCTATCGGTACTGATAAGAAGGAATGAAGCTAACTGGTGCTGGTCCTTTACAATTTTTGGTGGCGTTGAAAGAATTTTGAAAGTTGCTAGAGTATTTTAAACTTTATCATTTGGGATAAAAACCCAAGACTTTGCCGCAGGTCTGGACTTCCTGTTTACAACAGAAAACAATACCAAAACAAGTCTTACCTTTTCCAAATCCCCCAGAAAAGGCAGCTGGTTTCTTGCCCAGAGCAACATAGATATCCTTCAGCACACACTTCAAAGAACAATCAATTCTCTTTTTTTTTTTTTATAAGATAGCCTTCTGCATTAAAGCAGTATGGGGGATTTAATCTGAAGTGGTCGGGGATTTACAGGAAGCTCTTGTTCTGAAAAGTTAAACAGTACAATACTACAATATTTACTACTCCTTCCTACAAGTATTATAGATGATTTTATCCTTTGGTCGTTGAGAAGTGCCAGCAGCGGTGTGAATAAACCTCTAGAAACGTATCAAAAACAAAGCAATAAATTGCTAAAATCTGATTGGCTGTTCCAGAATACTGACATTTCGGGGGGTTAAATTATAAAAACACACAGGAAGTGTGAGCCCAAGATTGCCCAGGGAGTCTAAGGCCCTGTACACACGAGGAGACATGTCCGATGAAAACGGTCCACGGACCGTTTTCATCAGACATGTCTCCTGGGATATTTTGGTCTGATGTGTGTACACACCATCAGACCAAAATCCCAGCGGACAGAGAACACGGTGACGTAGAAGACACCGACGTGCTCAAATAAGGAAGTTCAATGCTTCCACGCAAGCGTCAAATCAATTTGACACATGCGCGGGATTTCTGTCCGATGGTTTAGCGTACTAACCATTGGACATGTCCGACGGACAGGTTTCCAGCGGACAAGTTTCTAAGCATGCTTAGAAACTTTTGTCCGCTGGAAACCTGTCCGCTAAGATGTACACACGATCGAACATGTCCGCGGAAACTGGTCTCCTCGTGTGTACGCGGCCTAAGACCCAGCTTCGTGTTCACCAGAGCCTCTAGTGGTGAGGATGGCCTTCGCTGCAGCTGGATCCATGTCCCGGCCTCTGGAGTCCCCTAGGTCACGCTCCGTAGGGAGAGAGGGAAAGCAGCACACAGGACACAAGCGATAGTGGAGGGTAAGCTGAGGTCGGAGCAACAAGCAGATGTGGATTAACCAAGGGACGGTCCAAGGTTTAGGGTCACAGGCAAATGGGAGTAGTCGTAGACAAGCCAAAGACGGTACACAGAGATATTAACGTAGCACACGGCAAGCAGGAACACAAAGCTAACACAACGTTGATCAGCAAAGCAGACCTGCAGTGCACTAGTTTATATAGAGTTCCTGGGATGGCCTAGGGTGGAGCCATACAGGGAGGAGAGATGATAAAAGGCAGCCAGATAAGAGAGTCAGGCCTCTAATGAACACATGGAGGAGAAGGTAAGCTGCCAGACATTATTGCATATCCATGACACCTGCCGTGTATACAGACATCCATCGGACTTTAGTCTGAAGTACAAACACGCATGCTCAGAACCAATGTTAAAATCAACCAACAATAGCAGAAGTTTACCAAAGGGTGGCGGTAAAGAGCAGAAAAGAACAGAAAAACCAAGTGACTTTTGGAAACTTTTCTGATAAAATCCTGTCGTGTATGTTCACGGCCAATGCCTTTTGGACAAAAATCCACAGAAAAGTTTGTTTGAAGTCCGATCGTGTGTATTTAGACTGATAAGGTTTACATACACTTTGTTCAACCAACTCAGGGTAGCAACTTCACAATTCATATTTATTTTAATCACAACGTTTCAAGATTTATTTAATTGAAAATGCAAAGTGATCTATTTAACATTTATTTAGCATTTTTTCAATTTTTTTTATTAATAAAAAAAAGTTTATTTTAATCATAACTTTGATGACAACCTTAATTTGTATAGTTCACATGCAGCTAAGTTATAATGAGACAAAGGTCTAGGAAACAAAGTCATACATATTAAACATGTATTCAAAATCAATATGTTAATATATTTGATTAAAAACAATGGATATCCTGCTCTCTTTTGCTGAGTGTAGTGGTAACATTCAGGAAAATAGGAGCAGAGAAAAAAAAAGAGGAGGGAACAATCAATATAATTATTTAAAAAGAAAGGTTTTAAAGCAGTATTTCCTTTTTATGGTCCAGCACTGCACTCCTCATCCTCCTCGTCCACCTCCAGCCCCAGAAGCCGTTCTTCTTCTGACACTTGGTATCATTTACCTATTTCCTATGAGTTTAGGGTGATGTACCCCTTGGGCACTCACCAGAGCCTGACGCAGAGAACAATGCACATGTCATGGTGTCAGCCTGGTGCATTGTTGCAACCACGAGTGCGGTATGACGTCACTTTATACTCTGGCGCAAAGCTAGGTGATGTCATCTCTGTAAATGTGGTGAAGCTTCACTTTGTAAAGAATATCAAATCAGGAAGGAAACAAATAAACAAAATGTTGCTTTTACATGATTGATTAAGGTATTTAGCCAGGGCCGATCCTAGGGTAACAAGCGCCTGGGTGCAGAAATATTTCTGGCACCACCACATGGGCGTTGTCATTTTACTAACTCCTCTCCTTTACAAATGTTTCTATGGCAATGACTCAACCACAGCGATGCTCCCCCACAAAGTCTTCATTACCCTGGAATCCTTACATGATCTCTTAACAATAAACAAAATACGGGAAGAGAAGCAGAGTACTTTATTGGGACCTGGAGGGGGGCCTCTCTGATGGACACAGAGAGGGCTTCTGTTAGACAGCCTGTTAGAAAGACCCCCAGACATATTACATACATGATATAGGAGATGGTCAGAGACTGCAGACATAGAACAGGAGATGGTCAGAGACTGCAGAATAGAATATGAGATGGTCAGAGACTGCATACACAGTCCAGGAGATGGTCAGAGACTGCAGACATAGTACAGGAGATGATTAGAGACTGCAGACACAGTACAGGAGATGATCAGAGACTGCAGACATAGTACATGAGTTGGTCAGAGACTGCAGACATAGTAAAGGAGATGGTCAGAGACACATTAGTTCTGGATGGACACACATCTATGCTCGGAATACTAGTTCTGGGCGGACACAAACAAGGAGAGAAGGAGGGAGGGGAGAACTCTGCCACTTTGGTGCCCCCTCCTCTGAAAGCGCCTGGGTGCAATGCACCCTGTGCACCCTGCCTAAGATCGGCCCTGTATTGAGCAGAGCTTTACTATAATTAAAAAGCTCTGGGGAAAAAGAGTGCAACTGCACTTGCAGAGTGTACAGTATATTTGCCTTTAGTAAATCAACCCCCTAGAGTATTTTTGAATGCTTCGACAGCTACAATGGCAAGCAAGCAATGTCCACCTACCTTGTCCCTGAGCCAGCATATATGCAATGCATCAATGGGTAATACATGTAAAGAAAATCTGGAATTCCTTAAAGTGATTCTAATGGCTCAAGGTTTTTTACCTTCATGCATACTATGCATGAAGGTAAAAATCCTTCTCTGTGCAGCAGTGCCCCCCCCCAGCCCTTCTAATACATACCTGAGCCCCATCTCCACCCAGCGATGTGCACCAGAGCCAGAGACTCTCCCTCCCCATTAGATTCCACTGCTGTCTATTACAGCCAGTGAGCCAATGAGGAAAAGGAAGGGGACATGGACCAAGCCATGGCTCTGTTTGTGAATGGATACTCAGAGTCACGACTTGGGAATGAGCCTGCTTAAGTGTCCCTATTGCAAGCTGCATGCTCTGTGGTTACTGTACATGAAGGAGGGGCCAAGAGCATCGGCTAAAGACCCAAGAAGAGGTTTAAAGGGACGTACCTGTTCGCCAATCTGCCTGCCTGTGCCATTCTGCCGACGTAAATAGTCGTGCGGTGGTCGGCACTTTAAAGTTGAACTTGAGGTAAACATCTAAATACAGAGATGAAGTACATAAATAGGAGCTGCTTTACCTGCCAAAGGATTCATATTTCTCTCCATTTCTCTCCTTTTCTCTCCATCCAATACTAAGATTTAGATCTACTGTGTGTCAAAAAGCACAGCCCTGTCTGGCATGGCAAAGACTGAATTGTTCTGTACTGCAGTTCATTAACAATTACAGTTCTTATCCCTCTTCCCGTCTGCGACTGGACAGTGAAAGGAGAAGCAGCGCATTAATGAGCTTATCCCTATATCACTTTGCTCTCCCTTTTTATCAGCATGCTCCTTGTTGGCTCAAGAATGGTTGCACAAAGTGGGAGAACATGTTTCTTTTCTTTTATTTTTTATTTGCCCCCTTTTCCCTACCCCCCTTCTCCTCACCCCTCTTCTTTCTGCACTCTATGCCCCCCTCCCCGGGCTACTCTTTTCTGTACTATATCTGCTGTAAGATCTATCATATAAATGTAACTGATAAATATGGTCTCAGAATTCGACCTGATTGATGAATGGTCTCAGCTCCTGGTCATTGTCAGAGACATTTATACCGACTGCTTAGCCTGCCTTTAGTTTATGTATGTTCTGCCGTATTAGTTGTGTTCTGTAACGCCTGGTCCTACTTTCTCATATAAAATTGTCATATATCCTTATCATTGTTTCGGAATCCCCCATTATAATAAAAAACACAATGATAAGGATATATGACAATTTTATATGAGAAAGTAGGATTCCGTTAACATTACATAAGGAATATAAAAGAAAACAGGGCTGTTATAAAGTCAATGTCAGGTACCTATACTGCTTGTATTAAAAAAAAAAAAAATATGTACAATATTGTATTAATTGTTACAGAGAACTGCATTAAGTTGAGCCTTTTATAGCTTCCTAAAGTGCAGCTTTTAGTTTATTTTTGTTCAAAAATGTTTTTTATTACTTTAGTACTTATGTAGTGCCTTCAATTTATGCAGTGCTTCACATATATATTGCACATTCATATCAGTTCACGGCAATTGTTCAGCATCACTTTTACACCAGGTTTGCAAAATACATCAAAATCTTCATTAGTACAAATCCTCTTTATTTTCGGCAAATCGTTGTCTCAAGCATTACAAGTACACCGTATTTATAAATGTAGTCATCTTCATTCTGCAACAACGTTCTCTGTGCTCGTAGGCATTCCGTCTCCTAGCCCAGGAATGAGCAGCCCTTTGTAATTACCGGAGTATAACAGGCTAATCTTGGTACAGACTGATAAGATTTGTCCTCTTGGCTGACAGGCATCTGATAATTGATTCTTAACTCTAATGAACACACATGCTGTGAAAATTGGGAGGACATTTCAGAGACGAAGGAAAGTTTGGATACAAGGCTAAAGCACATTATAATACGAATGAACACAAAACAGAAAAAGAAAAAAATTGTAAAACCACAAATATTATTTATAAATTAACCACCTCCCACCCACCCAACGACTTTTTACGGGCCACAATGTGGCTCTTAATTGCCGGGGGCCGTCTATATACGGCCTCCAGCCACTGGGGTGCGCGCACACGCCAGCTGCGTCACTCAGGTGCTGTTGCGCATGCCTGGCGGCCGCAATGTCCGCCAGGCACCCGCGATCAGCAGTCACAGAGACAGGGACATGGATCTCTGTGTGTAAACACTAGACATGTGCATTTGTTTTCGTTAGAATGCATTTTCGTCCGAAAATCAAGTATTTTCATTATCGTTTTAACGAACGAAAACGAAAGCGCAAGAAACAAAAACCGAAAGATCCGACATAAAAAATGCTTTATTTTCGTTTTCGTTCAGATCCGAAGATTTTCGATGCTTTTTTTCGAATTTTCGTTGTTCAATTCGACAAAGCATCGAAAATCGTCGTTCTGAATACAGTGAATAGGTAGAAATTAAACAACAAAAATTCGACGATTTTCGATGCTTTGTCAAATTTTCGTTGTTCAATTTCTACCTATTCACTGTATTCAGAACAAAGATTTTCGATGCTTTGTTGAATTGAACGACGAAAATTTGACAAAGCATCGAAAATCTTCGTTTTTGGACGAAAACTTTGCCAATGAAAACGACATAAATCAAAACGATTTTCGGGAGTAACTAAATAAATGTATTTTCCAAACGAAAAAGAAAAAACGAAACAAAATATTCCAGTCTGCACATGTCTAGTAAAAAACAGTGGAAAATACTGCGCAGGTCTAATGAAAATAAAAATTGGATTGGTGGCAAAACCAAACGATTTTACATAAGAATAAACGTGAATGCTGCTGCAGCACAAATGTCAGATGAACAAAATATAAGCAGTAAATAGGGTGTGCTGCGCTGCTAAAATTAATACATCAATAGTGAAAGTGATAACAAAATGTGCATTGAGTGCAAAAAAATTGTATATAAAAAACCAACACCAAGTGTTCCAATGTATAACAAAATCATATAGGAAAACAAACTGAATTGACAAAGTTCGTAAAATGTTGGTAATCAGCTCCAGGGAAAAATCAAAGTTCAGTGAGTTCAGAGAAATATCCCAAGTAGGAGATTGAGATACTGCAGGACAGAAGAGAACCTCCACCTCCACCTCTTATAGTAAATCTGCTTACCAGATAGATAATAATCGTGAGCATCAACAGCACAGCAGGCTGGATTGCCTTAACGGGTATTAAAGTGGAATCCTGTGTGTGTCTCCAAGCTTGGTCTCAATGCGGCTGGATCCCAGAAAAACAATCACTCCCAGAGTGTAGCCAAGGGAAGAGAAAGGAAGCCAACATAGAGTAGTAACGTTTTAAAAGTTTAATAAAAGAAATTCGATTGCACTTACAAAAAACGAATCCTTTGGAAGCATATAAATAGTAAGCCGGCCGGCTCTCACAATCCGCCCGTCCTTCCGGATGGTCGTGAGGATAAAAACAATGGTGTCGTCAGCACGCCGTTCCTCCCTACGCCGTTTCGTCCAATAGCAGACTTCATCCAGGGGCACGAGCGGCGCGCTGACTCGCCACCTTTAAATTCGTTTGTAACATTCTAGGACCGCCCTTCTCTGACGTCTGGGGATCATGAATGGCGATCGGCCATCTTTGAAGAGGGATCGCTTGCCAATAGTATAAGCACTGTCAGTGCCTTGAACTTTGAAATTTTGTTTGAGATCACCCTTAGTAATAAGGTCATCCCAAGCAGAGTTACAGAAAACTCAGGCAGCAATCAACCGTGTTAAAAAAAGGGATCGCTTGCCTTAAACATTGAAAACACCCTTTGCAGTAAGGTCGCCCTAAACAGACAAGCGGGGAATTCAGGAAGCAATCGACCATTTTGGAAAAGGGATCGCTTGCCAGTAATAGGAATTGATATCTGAAAATAAGAATATGTAGGCAGAAAAAATATACATAAAAAAGAGCCTCAATTTGGAGTATAAGGGTTGTATGGCAAATACAGCTGGTATGACCACCTCCAAATATGCCACACATTAGTCCACTAATGAAGGGAAAAATTAATTATAAAAAATTAATTTGATAAAAAATATGAAAAATATATATATGCAGATTGATTCCATATATATATAAATGTATATTAGAGAAAGAAGCAAATTAGGGACGATTATTCCATAAACACTGAAGTGCACACAGAAAAGGAAAATTGATAGAGTATAAAAAATTGATAGAGTATAAAAAATTGATAGAGTATAAAAAATACGATTCCTTTGTGTGCTGATAGTGTAAATGAAGTGCACACTGAAAATTGGTAGAGTGTAGAAACTCCACAATTCCTTTGTATACTGATAGTGTATATCAATATGGTATGACACTACCAGATAATATATTAGAATGAATATATATTATGCCCTTTATACAAAATGAATATAGCCCAACATGGAAAAACATCTGTGTTGGAAGTAACTGTAAGAACAGAAATCCAACTTCCAGCATATATTAACCATGTTGGAAAATCAAAAAATATGTAAAAGGACAGGATCTAAAATAAAGTTAGTTCAAAAAAATATTTTAAAAAAGATTAATTAAATTGGTGATGCGGATCGACTAGACTAAACAGTGTAACGATGTGAAGTTGATAATGAGGTGAAACTGATTAGAACTTATTGATTCTCAGATCTACCCAGACATCAGAGCAGGTACACAATGAATATAGCCCAACACGGAAAAACATCTGTGTTGGAAGTAACTGTAAGAACAGAAATCCAACTTGCAGCATACATTAACCATGTTGGAAAATCAAAAAATAAATGTAAAAGGACAGGATCTATAATAAAATTAGTTCCAAAAAATATTTCAAAAAAGATTAATTAAATTGGTGATGCGGATCGACTAGACTAAACAGTGTAACGATGTGAAGTTGTTAATGAGGTGAAACTGATTAGAACTTATTGATTCTCAAATCTACCCAGACATCAGAGCAGGTACACACTACAGTAATGGTAAAAAAAGGAAATCAGCTGTTATCTATAAAAGCGTTGACGTCCGTGTCCACATTTAACCCATAAGGTAGGTAAGTCCGGACTCGATAGATCCAAGACATTTCAAGTCTGGAGAGTCCTCTAACTAAGGAACTACCCCTCCAGTGGGGATCAAATTTATCGATCCCCAAAAATATCGTGCCTTCAGGATTTCGACTATGATGTAGGTCGTAGTGTGCTGACACTGAATGTTGGGAAAACCCTGATCGAATATTGGTAATGTGTTCCCCCAGTCGTACTTGCATTGTGCGTTTGGTCCTACCAATATATTGTTTCCCGCAAGGACATTGCAGCAGGTAAACAATGCCAGTAGAACTACAGGTTATAAAGGGTTCAATCTTATGTTCCCTGGAGGTACTGGTTGAAAAAAATGATGTTGTTTTTTTCGTTTTTAGTTTGTTTAACGTACAAACCTGGCACCTCCGGCATTGGTGGTAACCTACGATGCCTCTTTGAAAGAAGGAGACCTTTTTCGCCGGAGGGTCCACCACATTGGGGGCTATTTTGTCCCTCAAAGAAGGTACACCCCTAAAAATCACATGTGGATTCGAGGGTAGGAAAGTATTTAGGACTCTATCGTTTTCAAGTATATGCCAATGTTTTTTTATAATATTTTTAATCTTATAGTGTTGGCTGGAATATGTAGTGATAAGCGGGACTATAGGTCCAGTTTGATTATTTTTATTATTTATAACACTACAATTCAAAAGCTCAGAACGGTCTATTTCCCCCACTTCTATTAGGGTGGTTTCAAGCATTCTTTGATCGTATCCTTTTTCAGACAGCCTATTGGCAAGAATATCTGCTTGTGTCTTATAGTCATCCAGGGTTGTGCAGTTCCTTCTCATCCTAATGAATTGGCTTCTGGGAACAGATTTTAGCCAGTTGTTATGATGGCAACTTCCTATTGGTATGTAGGAGTTTCTGTCTGTCTTTTTAAAGAAAGTTTTTGTTTTAAATGTTCCTTCTTCCTTAGCGATGGTAAGATCTAGAAAGTTGATAAACTCTTGACTAGCTTCGTATGTTAGCACAATACCTCTGTTGTTGTTATTCAAAAGGGAAATGAATTCATCCAATTGAGATCTGGTTCCAGTCCACAGGAGAAGGATGTCGTCGATGTACCTGGCCCATAGTTTGATATGCGGGCTCAGGTCATTATAGACGACATCCTCCTCCCATTTGGCCATAAATAAATTGGCCAGACTGGGTGCATATTTGGCACCCATAGCGACGCCTCTTACTTGTCGATAGAAATTGTGATCGAACCAGAAATAATTGTGACTAGCCGCATACTCAAGGAGCTCAATCAAAAAATCCTTTTGTATCTCAGACAGATCAGAAAGTGCGTCTAAATAGTATTTCACAGCAGATATCCCTAGATGATGTGGGATGATGGTGTACAGTGAACTAACATCTGCTGTCACTAACCACATATTCTCGTCTGATTGAAGTTGAGACAGTAAGTTGATGACATGTTTTGTGTCTTTTAGGTAAGAGGGCATTTTCTGTACGAGGGGTTGTAGAAAATAATCTATATACTTACCCACCCTGGACGTGATAGAATCAATCCCACTGATGATGGGACGTCCAGGAGGGCAAGTAAGGCTTTTGTGGATTTTAGGGAGACAATATAACACTGGAAGTCTTGGTGCTCGTGGGACTAAAAAAATCTGTTCTTTTTCATTAAGAATTCCCTGATCTGCACCTTTTTTAATCAAGATCTCAAGATCGTTTTTATATTGAATAACTGGATCTCTCAATAGTAGTGTGTAAGTCTCTTGGTCATCCACAATTTTCTTGGTTTCAGTGATGTACATAGACCTATCCATAACTACTATGCCTCCACCCTTATCCGATGGACGGATGACAAGCTCTTTGTTATTACATAGAGAGTCAAGTCCCTTGGTTAGTTCCTGGTCCATTGAGATATTAGAGACTCTGACGGCCTCCAAATCTCTTAACACAACATCTCTAAATACTTTAATTGCAGGGGCCAGTGCTCCAGGGGGATTCCATGTGGAAGCATTGGCCAATCCTGAATGTTTGAAAGTTTGTTGGGCCAATGGTCGTTCAGTAGAGGGCAAACCTGCAAAATACCGTTTGATATTTATCCTACGTATATATTGGTGGATATCCATATACGTTTGGAATTTATTTAGTTTTTTAGGTGGGGCGAATTTTAGTCCTTTGTTCAATAAGATTAGTTCTGATTGAGTCAGAGTGTGCGAGCTAAGATTGAAAATACCTGCATCGTTCACAGCCTTTGTTTCTTGAGGCTTTGTTCTCCTCCCCCCTCTGCACCCTCTTTGTTTTCTACCTGTCTTTTTACGCCCTGATTTGACCTGGGAAAACCCCAATGTTCACCTGAAGTGTTTTCATATTGGTTTGGAGGAAAATCCCTTGATGGGCCTTGTCTATATGTTCGCTGTGCCTGACTAGCTAATTCATAGTCTGCAATGGCATAGTTGCTAGGCCCATCTCTATCTCTCAAAGGGTAAAAGCGATTCCTTGCTTCTGTGTCGCTATCAAGATCATATTCATCTCTTTCCCTTTCTCGATCTGAATAGTGTCGAGTGTACATATTTTGTTCCTGAGGGGGACCATAGTGTTTAATTTTGTTATCCATTCTCCCAGAACTTCTATCTCTTCTAGGTGAATCTCTATAATGTCTATAATGTTGATATTGGCCTGGATTCTGAAATATTTTTTGGAACTAATTTTATTATAGATCCTGTCCTTTTACATTTATTTTTTGATTTTCCAACATGGTTAATGTATGCTGCAAGTTGGATTTCTGTTCTTACAGTTACTTCCAACACAGATGTTTTTCCGTGTTGGGCTATATTCATTGTGTACCTGCTCTGATGTCTGGGTAGATCTGAGAATCAATAAGTTCTAATCAGTTTCACCTCATTATCAACTTCACATCGTTACACTGTTTAGTCTAGTCGATCCGCATCACCAATTTAATTAATCTTTTTTAAAATATTTTTTTGAACTAACTTTATTTTAGATCCTGTCCTTTTACATATTTTTTGATTTTCCAACATGGTTAATATATGCTGGAAGTTGGATTTCTGTTCTTACAGTTACTTCCAACACAGATGTTTTTCCATGTTGGGCTATATTCATTTTGTATAAAGGGCATAATATATATTCATTCTAATATATTATCTGGTAGTGTCATACCATATTGATATACACTATCAGTATACAAAGGAATTGTGGAGTTTCTACACTCTACCAATTTTCAGTGTGCACTTCATTTACACTATCAGCACACAAAGGAATCGTATTTTTTATACTCTATCAATTTTTTATACTCTATCAATTTTTTATACTCTATCAATTTTCCTTTTCTGTGTGCACTTCAGTGTTTATGGAATAATCGTCCCTAATTTGCTTCTTTCTCTAATATACATTTATATATATATGGAATCAATCTGCATATATATATTTTTCATATTTTTTATCAAATTAATTTTTTATAATTAATTTTTCCCTTCATTAGTGGACTAATGTGTGGCATATTTGGAGGTGGTCATACCAGCTGTATTTGCCATACAACCCTTATACTCCAAATTGAGGCTCTTTTTTATGTATATTTTTTCTGCCTACATATTCTTATTTTCAGATATCAATTCCTATTACTGGCAAGCGATCCCTTTTCCAAAATGGTCGATTGCTTCCTGAATTCCCCGCTTGTCTGTTTAGGGCGACCTTACTGCAAAGGGTGTTTTCAATGTTTAAGGCAAGCGATCCCTTTTTTTAACACGGTTGATTGCTGCCTGAGTTTTCTGTAACTCTGCTTGGGATGACCTTATTACTAAGGGTGATCTCAAACAAAATTTCAAAGTTCAAGGCACTGACAGTGCTTATACTATTGGCAAGCGATCCCTCTTTAAAGATGGCCGATCGCCATTCATGATCCCCAGACGTCAGAGAAGGGCGGTCCTAGAATGTTACAAACGAATTTAAAGGTGGCGAGTCAGCGCGCCGCTCGTGCCCCTGGATGAAGTCTGCTATTGGACGAAACGGCGTAGGGAGGAACGGCGTGCTGACGACACCATTGTTTTTATCCTCACGACCATCCGGAAGGACGGGCGGATTGTGAGAGCCGGCCGGCTTACTATTTATATGCTTCCAAAGGATTCGTTTTTTGTAAGTGCAATCGAATTTCTTTTATTAAACTTTTAAAACGTTACTACTCTATGTTGGCTTCCTTTCTCTTCCCTTGGCTACACTCTGGGAGTGATTGTTTTTCTGGGATCCAGCCGCATTGAGACCAAGCTTGGAGACACACACAGGATTCCACTTTAATACCCGTTAAGGCAATCCAGCCTGCTGTGCTGTTGATGCTCACGATTATTATCTATCTGGTAAGCAGATTTACTATAAGAGGTGGAGGTGGAGGTTCTCTTCTGTCCTGCAGTATCTCAATCTCCTACTTGGGATATTTCTCTGAACTCACTGAACTTTGATTTTTCCCTGGAGCTGATTACCAACATTTTACGAACTTTGTCAATTCAGTTTGTTTTCCTATATGATTTTGTTATACATTGGAACACTTGGTGTTGGTTTTTTATATACAATTTTTTTGCACTCAATGCACATTTTGTTATCACTTTCACTATTGATGTATTAATTTTAGCAGCGCAGCACACCCTATTTACATGTCTAGTAAACACAGAGATCCAGGTCCTGTCAGGGAGAGGAGACCAATGGTGTGTCCCTTGTACATAGGGGCAACCATCGGTCACCTCCCCCAGTCACTCCCCTCCCCCCACAGTTAGAAACACTATGCAGGTCACACATTAACCCCTTCCTCGCTAGTGTTGCTCACGAATATTCGCATTGCGAATATTCGCTACGAATATTGCATATTCGAGTATTCGCGAATATCTCGAATATCGCGGCGAATATTCGCTATTTCGAATATTCGATATTTTTCAAATTTCGCAAAAAAATTCGCAATAAAATTCGCAATAGCGAAAATTCGCAATTTTTTTTTTATCAAATATCACGAATATTCGATATTAACGAATATTCGCAACCGCATATGTGAAATTTCGCTTTTTTTTTATATAAAATATACCGAATATTCGTAAATATCGAATATTCGTGATATTTTATAAAAAAAAAAAAAAAATCGCGAAATTTCACATTAGCGAAAATTCGCATTAGCGAAAATTCGCATTGGCGAAAATTCGCAATTTTTTTTTTTTTTTTTTTTTATAAAATATCACGAATATTCGATATTAACGAATATTCGCGAATATTCTTCGAAATATTCGCGAAATATCGCGAAATCGAATATGGCGTATTCCGCTCATCACTATTCCTCGCCCCCTAGTGTTAACCCCTTTCCTGCCAGTCACATTTATACAGTAATTAGTGCATATTTATAGTACTGTTCGCTGTATAAATGTGAATCTTCCCAAAAATGTGTCAAACGTTTTCATTTATAATTCACTGGATGCCACAGTGTCCTCTCTTTATCCCCAGGACTGTTCCATACTAGCCGTATTTGCCTTAGCCACGGTTTAGTGCTCTTTTTGATTTTTTTTCTCTTTTTGTTTTTCCGGACGTTGTTTGTATTTTTACTAAGAGGATTGCCTGGCCGGTGGTACAGCCATCTGAATTGGCACTCATTCATAGTGCTCTGATGATATATTTTTGCTTGAGTGCTGTCTTATTGTTTGTTTCATGTTTTTTTGTGTGCTTGTCTTTGTTCCCAAACAACGTTGTCTACATGATGTTGGGTGTAGGATCTTTGTTTATTACTTTTTGTTGTATTTGGTCATACTTTTTGTCAATTAATCAATGTATATATTATACATAATTTATGGTATTATTTCCCTGGACCCTTCTTGGTATAGTGCATTTTTTCATAGTCTGGCAGGTTACCTGGAATAAAGAACTTCAAAGTTCAGTTCACAGATGTTTTTTGTTCAATGTGAATTTATCTGTTTGCTGCAGTTTTGTTTTATCCACTTTCCGGCCGCCGCATGAACATTTACGTTGGCAGAATGGCACAGACAGGCAAATGGGCGTATATATACATCCCTTTAAATTTGGCGCTTTGTGGGCGTGGTGCCGGCAGTGTGCATGTACTCCTGCTGCAAGCTCCATTACCATGCACGCAGGACCCAAGGACGTGTCACGGAGCTGCAGAATGGGGGGATGCCTGTGTAAACAAGGCATCTCCCTGTTCTGCCTAGTGACAGGACACTGATCACCTGCTCCCTGTCATCGGGATCAGTGTCGTGTCACAGTAAGCCCAGCCCCCACACAGTTATAATCACTCCCTAGGACACATGTAACCCTTTCCTCGCCCCCTAGTGATTAACCCCTTCCCTGCCAGTGTCAATTACACAGTAATCAGTGCATTTCTATAGCACTGTTGCTGTATAAATGCAAATGGTCCCAAAATAGCGTAAAAAGTGTCTGATGTGTCTGCCATAATGTTGCAGTCACAATAAAATTCACTGATTGCTGCCATTACTAGTAAAAAAAATATATTAATATAAATGCCATAAAACTATCCCCTATATTGTAGACGCTATAACTTTTGCGCAAACTAATCAATAAAATAGCATCAAAAGTGTCCGATGTGTCCGCCATAATGTTGCAGTCACAATAAAAAACGCAGATCGCCGCAATTACTAGTAAAAAAATAAATATTAATATAAATGCAATAAAACTATCCCCTATATTGTAGACGCTATAACTTTTGCGCAAACCAATCAATAAAATAGCATCAAAAGTGTCCGATGTGTCCGCCATAATGTTGCAGTCACAATAAAAAACGCAGATCGCCGCAATTACTAGTAAAAAAAAAAATATTAATATAAATGCAATAAAACTATCCCCTATATTGTAGACACTAACATTTGCGCAAACCAATCAATAAATGCGTATTACATTTTTTTTTACCAAAAATATGTAGAAGAATACATATCAGCCTAAACTGAGGAAAAAATATATATTTTGGGGATATTTATTATAGCAAAAAGTAAAAAAATATATATATTTTTTTCAAAATTGTTTCTCTATTTTTGTTTATAGCTCACAAAATAAAAATCACAGAGGTGATTGATTACCACCAAAAGAAAGCTCTATTTGTGGGGAAAAAAAGGATGTACATTTTGTTTGGGAGCCACGTCGTACGACCGCGCAATTGTCAGTTAAAGCGACGCAGTGCCGAATCACAAAAAATGGCCTGGTCATTGGGCAGCCAAAACCTCCGGGGGCTGAAGTGGACAAAAACAATGGAGCGTTTCCTTTACAACAATAACATATTTGCTTTGATGTTAAATTCTTCATTCAGCCTCAGGTCAAAAAAATCGAGTCCACATATTATTTTTAAGCATTATTTTAATGATTATTTTTCACTGGGTGTTTTTAAATGAACAATTCCAATTATACAGCATCACCATTAAAACGGTCGTGCCAAATATAAAAAAAATGATTAATATTGTAATTTCTACAAGTCAAAGTTAAGGAAAGAGACAGACAGAAAAAGGCGCAGAGCGGCTGGCAGTCTGACCAGCTTGTTAAGCCTGACATTTAAAATATTTTCATTTGGGTAATGGCATTTTCATGACAGGCTGGTTGAATAGATGATTGTTTAATAATCTTTGTTCAGCATAGATGAGTTCAAGCATTTCGGTGCTTAAGCCACTTACATAGCCAAATTCTCAAAGCTGGAGCAAAAATAATGTTGGGTAAAAAAGAATGAATAATATTTGTCTGGTTACCACCAATAGCCGAAAAATGTTGTGCATAGGAAACTTTTTGAAGTTTTAAAGAATGCTTTGAGTGAGCTTGAGCACAGACACAGGTAAACTTTATCACAACCCCCCCAAATGCCAACTTCCCTTTTTTTGGATTAACCACCACTGTGTTGTCTCAATACAGATAAATTACATACTTGACACTTATGCCCTGAACACATGATTGGTTCATCCGATGAAAACGGACCGATGGATTTTTTCATCAGATATCCGATGAAGCTGACTTTCATCAGTCTTGCTTACACACCATCGGTTAAAAATCCGATCGTGTCCAACGCGGTGATGTAAAACACAACGACATGATGAGAAAAATAAAGTTCAATGCTTCCGAGCATGCGTCGACTTGATTCTGAGCATGCATGGATTTTGGACCGATGGATTTCCCCACAGACGATCATTTTTTTCTATCGTTTTTTAAAAGCGGAGGTTCACCCTGAAAATCAACTATCTACAGTTGCAGTATGCTGTTTTTTTTTTTTTTTTTTGCTGTACTTACCGTGTTATCGTTTTTCTCATCCGGCTCCGAGCGGGGATTCCTGCGGGGAATAGGCGTTCCTACGACAAGGCGTAGTTGATTGACGTGCTACCGAAAATAGCCGAAGTGACATTTGTCTGTTAACGGCGCTATACGGCGCCTGCGCCTGCCGTGTAGAGCTGACTGCGCAGGCGCCGTAAATTGCAAAGTGTCATTTCGCGTATTTTCGGAAGGCGTGACGCCCTTTACCAGCACGTCTATCAACTACGCCTTGGAACGCCTACCCCTGGGGCAGAGAGAACCCGGAAACCGGATGAAAAATATAATAAAACCGTAAGTACAGCGGGAAAAAAAACAAAAAAAAAACAGCATACTGCAGATGTCAGCAGTATACTGGATCTAATGGTAGATCGTTGATTTAGGGTGAACCCCCGCTTTAACTATCATAGAATTTTGAAAACAGGTTCTACTTTTTTTCACAGATGGGAAAAAAAACGATGGGGCCCACACACGATCGGTTCGTTCTCATCTCACCGTTTTCATCAGACGAACCGATCGTGTGTACAGGGCATTACAGATAGAGAGAAATTTTTTATAAAATGGATCTTAATATACAAAGAGGAAAACAAAATCCCCATGTGGTGGACTTTTAAGGCACACATTTCTTAAAACATATGTCGAGTACTAAATAGTTTATTATTGAATATTTTCTTATAAAAATAGATATGTATGCGGTGGCTCAACGTGATTGGCACTGCGCTGACAAGCCGTTCACCTCTGCAGCCAAGGGTTCGGATCCCGGTCTCGGCTGCATGTGAATTGAGTTTGGTGGTCTCAGCCCGGCTCCTGGTGGGTGTGCTATGCGAGGTAAGCCTGCGCTTAGTACGCCCACCCTCCTCCCATAAAAACCACCACACTTACACGCACTCGAAATTGGGTTAACATGCACGCACTTTGGCCACACGGTCTCTAAAAAAGAGAGGCGGAGGACTAACAGGGCTGGCTGAGCGGGATAGATCCTCTCACTCCCTCATAGGGGAGTCCCTCTGCCCCGTTGGGCTTCAAGGCGGAGCAGGTAGGGTGGGTTGTGTGGGAGGACCCCCTCACACCCGCCATTGCCACCCGGGGGCATGGAGAAAGATGGCAGATTGCCTCTGGGGGAGGTCTGCCTACTCCCAACTCCTGCAGTCCGGCTCCTCTCTCGAGTACACGCACAAAATACACTTTAAAGAAAAAATAAATAAATAGATATGTATATAAGACATGTATATGTACATACATAGCATGTATAAACATATTTACAGTAATATCAACATCATCAAATTGAGTATTGATTTAAATAAATTCTTGCAGCTGACGCATTTCGGAGTGTATCTGTATGTCCTTCTTCAGGGGTATAATTGGGCAAGAATATTGTGTATTCTAAAATGAAATATTAAAGAAAATACATAGAATAAAGTATAACATTCCAATGCCATTCATGGATGTACATCAAATTCGACAGGTTTCCTTCACTTACATATGTTGGATCAATGTGACGTTTCCAAGTAATAATATACTTTTATTAAAACAAATGGGTACTCACATATGGGCAAATTCAACAAAGCATTTCATGCTGTCATGCAAAAAACGGAAGTGTGTGGTGGCGTTCTATCGGATCGCTCGACCGGTTTCATCGACCTGACGTCACCTGGAGCGTCCAGAGGGCCACAACCACCTCCTATTTATCACAACACCACGTTCTGTTTTACGGCGGCCATGTTTGGTATGATATTGGGGACCGAAGTCCATGTACTCTAGTAAATGTGAACGGCGGCCATGTTTGGTATGATATTGAGGACCGAAGTCCATGAATGTGAACGGCGATGTAAAGTCTGATACAGTCTCCGCTGCCATTTTGTGTTAGATAATGGAGACTGTAGCCTGGATCCCCTTGTCACTAGATTATATTATCCCCACAGGACACAATGGCCCAGATTCAGAGAGAATTGGATTCTCGTAGCGTATCAGAAATACACTACGCCGCCGTTTTTTACCTGGCTCTACGTGGAATCCAGGTAGATTTTGTCCAGTAAACGACGGCGGCGTAGTGTATTTCTCCCGTCGCAATCCATCTACACGAGTAGGGGGCGTGAAGGATTTAAAATAGGCGTGTTCCCGCGGCGATCGAACTGCGCATGCTCCGTTCGCAAATTTCCCGCCGTGCATTGCGCAAAATCACATCGTTACATCATTCGTTGTTTGAGTAGCGTCGTTTACGGACATTTCTATTCCCGAAGACGTAAGACTCTCGGATCGAAGCCCGAAGCCGCCGTATCATGGTTTGAGGATTCAAACTAGTGATACGGCGCGCGAAATTTGAAATTACTCCTGTCTAACACCAGTTAGACAGGCGTAATTGCTTTATGAATCTGGGCCAATGTGTTTACATGACAGCTACAAATATTAAAATCATATTACATCAAATTTAAAATGAAGCAGATTATGGCGTACATGGTCCCAAAATAGTGTCAGAAGTGTCTGGTGTGTCTGCTGCAATATCGCAGTCACGATAAAAATCACTGATCGCCGCCATTACCAGTAAAAAAAATTCAAAGAATAAAAATGCTATAAATCTATCCCCTATAACTTTTGCGCAAACCAATCAATATAATATTATTATTGGGATTTTTTTTACCAAACATATGTAGAAGAATACGTATCGGCCAAAACTGAAGATTTATATATATATATATATATATATATATATATATATTTTTTTTTTTTTTTTTTTTTGGGGGGGGGGGGGTTTATTATATCAAAAAGTAAAAAATATATTTTTTTTTAAATTGTCGCTCTTCTTTTGTTTATAGCGAAAAAAAATAAAAACTGCAGAGGTGATAAAAATACCACCGATAGAAAGCTCTATTTGTGGGGAAAAAATTATTAAAATTTAATTTGGGTAAAGTGTAGCATGACCGCGCAATTGTCATTCAAATTGTGACAGCGCTGAAAGCTGAAAAATGGCTTGGGCAGGAAGGGGGTGAAAGTGCCGTTATTGAGGTGGTTAAAACCACTTTTAAGGCTCCATGCACACTGAAGCTGATAAAAGCTATTAAAAAAACGCCAGTAGCTTTGCACGGAGCCTTGTAATTTTTGCAATAGCTTTTATCAGCTTTTTTTTTCCTTTTTTTTTAATGGATACAAAAATGCTAAAAAATGCTGGCGCTGGTGTTTTTCTGCGTTTTTTAGCGTTTTTGAGCGTTTTTTGGCATCTTGCAGGGTTTTTTTTGCGATTTTTCCCGCCGAAAAACTGCACTTTGAACGCAAATTTTGGGCGTTTAGAAAAAAGCCAATAAACTCCGAAGCTCATTAACACTGAAAAACGCCCAGGTGTGCATGGGCACATAGGCTAACATAGAGTTCAGTTCATGGGCTTTAAAAAAAAGCCAAAACGCCAATAAACTGCAGTTTATCAGCTTCAGTGTGCATGGAGCCTAGAGGGGCAACAGCCGCTGTTGCACGCGTGAACAAGCCCCGATAAGAGAAAACAATTGACCATTGTTTATAAAACAAGTGCTCTAGCAAATAATTGACAAATTGGGGTTAAATTGACTTTATTGCGAACTTGGGCAGGATTGGAATCCGGGGGCTCCAGAGGGAAATGATTCTGTCGTATAACACCGGTCCTACCAGCATTCTTGTTAGCTTAGGCAACGTCAGGTCCACTTTAAGGAACATTATTTCCCAGGTTGATGTTATGATGATACAATGAGTGATAAATGGGAAGAAAGTGTTAAAATATTGATCTGAGTGAATTAAGTTGCGCGTTGGATGAATGTATTTTGCCCGAGGCAACACAAAGGCAGAGACCAGGTTGCATCTTCAAAGAGCAATTCGGAGATACAGAGCAAGAAAATGAGACGGAGTGGATATGAAACATGGCAGAAAATAGAAAGTCTCTCATGCACTAAGATCACAGCTTTTACTCCTGTAAATAATGATCCACCTAACTGCCTTTTCATGAGAACTTCTGGGAAACGCTCAGAATAAAAAGGGCTTTATTGCAAACTCAGGCAGTGCTATTGGTTAAAGTAAATCAGTCCTCAGAGGACTACCGGAGCTGTCCTCGGAAATTCAAGCTGCCTGACTTATACTGATCCCCCGGCTTCAACACTTTCTAAGTCACTGACTTGGAACAAGCACATAGATCACAGACCGTGTATCTTGGTTTTTACATTAACAAATCACATTTTGGTAAAACTACATTTTGTTAAGTTTCTCTCGTCCTTATCATGACTGTGGCTCAGATGTTCCAGCAAACTTGAAATTCCAAATGTGTGGATCTTAGAAAGAATAACATTTATTATATTATCTTTGACCTAAAGGCGTAGGTGAAATACATCTGGCAGTATGTGGAATAACTCTAAGTTTAGATAGAAAGACTTGAAGACCAGAGAGTAACAAGGCACACACCCATTGAACAAGGCCTGCAAGGCTGAAACGCATTTACATGCTGTGTGTGTCGTTTATGGAGAATCGATACATTTTAACCACTTGCTTACTGGGCACATACAGTATACCCCTTTCCTGCCCAGGCAAAATTTCAGCTTTCGGCACTGTCACGCTTTGAATGATAATTGCGCGGTCGTGCGACATGGCTCCCAAACAAAATTGACGTCCTTTTTTTCCCACAAATAGAGCTTTCTTTTGGTGGTATTTGATGACCTGTACGTTTTTTATTTTTAGCGCTATAAACAAAAACAGAGCGTCAATTTTGAAAAAAAAACACAATGGGCGATTTAGGTAGATGAGCGTAACTTTGTACGGGTGTAGCGTATCCTATTTACGCTATGACTTTTTCAGGCAAGTGCTGTATTCACAAAGCACTTGCTCCGTATGTTGCGGCGGCGTAGCGTAAATGGCCTGACGTATGCGCGCGTAATTCAAATAGGGCAGGTAGGGGGCGTGTTGAATTTAAATTATCCCTGACCCCGCGTAAATGACGCGCCGAACGAACTGCGCATGCGCCGGCCGTGAACGTATCCCAATGCGCATGCTCCAAATTACGTTGCAAATAGTCAATAAAAACGACGTGAACATAACTTACGCCCAGCCCCATTCTGAATCGGCTTACGCAAATGACGTAAACGACATACAATACGACGCTGTCCCGACGTTCATACTTAGCATTGGCTGCACCTGTCATAGCAGGGGTAACTTTACGCCGGACTTACGCATACGCAAACAATGTAAAAAAATACACTACATTCGTGGATCGGCGTACCTAGCTCATTTGCATATTCAACGCGGAAATCAATGGAAACGCCACCTGGCAGCCAGGGTAAATATACAACTTACATACGATGGCGTAAGAGACTTACGGCGGTCGGATCTAACACAAATCTATGCGTAACTGATTCTAAGAATCAGGCACATAGATACGACCCCACTCACTCAGAGTTACGTTGGCGTATCAGGAGATATGCCAGCGTAACTCATTGCTGAATCTAGCCCAATATTTTTTAGTTTTTGCTATAATAAATATCCCATTTAAAAAAATATATATATTTTTTTCAGTTTAGTCCGATATGTATTCTTCTACATAATTTTGGTAAAAAAAAATAAATCACAATAAGCGTATATTGATTGGTTTGCAAAAACATTATAAAGCCTACAAAATAGGAGATAGAATTATTACTTTTTATTTATTTTTACTAGTAATGGCGGCAATCTGCTATTTTTTGTCACAACTGCGATATTGCGGCAGACACATCGGACACTTTTGACACATTTTTGGGACCATTCACATTTATACAGCGAACAGTACTATAAAAATGTACTGGTTACTGTATAAATGTGACTGGCGGTGAAGGGGTTAACACTAGGGGCATCAAGGGGTTAATATGTACCCTGGGAGTGATTCTTACTGTGGGGGAGGGAGACTGACTGGGGGAGGTGACGGATGGTTGTCCCTATGTACAAGGGACACACCATTGGTCTCCTCTCCCTGACAGGACGTGGAGCTCTGTGTTTAGACACAGAGCTCCACGTCCCTGGCTCTGTGACTGCCGATTGTGGATGCCTGGCTGACATCACGGCCGGGCATATATAGACGGCCTCCCAGCAGATCAGAGCCACCTTGCGGCCGTATATAGTTGGCCGCAGGGTGGGAAGTGGTTAAAGAGCCAGCAAGGTGTTTTGGAAAATCTTTTCTCATGATTGCTACTGCAGCTGTGTGACTGACTGTCTGCACTAGACATGTGCATTCGTTTTTTCGTCCGAATTTCGCGGATTTTCATGCTCAATTTAACAAACAATAACAAACGTGAAGAATCCGATATCCGAAGCATATGACATAAACATTTTTTTTTTTTATTTCGTTGCAACAACAGTTCGATATAGATAGAAGATTCGACATAATGGTGACAATAGCAATCTGTGTCTATCGAACCTGCGGTTGAATGTGCCTAGAGTCCCCGCATATTGTCAAATGACGGTGGCAATGTGGATCTGAATATCCAAGCTGCCGTCATTTAATGGCATCGTGTTCTCCGGCCACAGCCGGCGCGTCCCCGAGATGCCGATGCGCGTGCCTGGCGGTCGTGATGTCCGCCAGGTACCCGCCGATCGGCAGTTTTAGAGCAGAGATGTGGAGCTCTGTGTGTAAACACAGAGCTCCACGTCCTGTCAGGGAGAGGAGACTGATGCTGTGTCCTTTGTACATAGGGACACAGCATTGGTCACCTCCTCAGTCAGTCCCCTCCCCCCAAACAGTTAGAACACACCCAGGATACACATTTAACCCCTTCCTCACCCCCTAGTGTTAACCCCTTCCCTGCCAGTCACATTTATACAGTAATTAGTGCGTTTTTATAGCACTGATTGCTGTATAAATGTGAATGGTCCCAAAAATGTGTCAAAAGTGTCCGATGTGTCCGTCACAATATCGCAGTCCTGACAAAATTCGCAGATCGCTGTATTACTAGTAAAAAAATTAAAATAATAAAAAAAATTGTCAGAATTTTATCCCTTATTTTGTAGCCACTATAACCTTTGCGCAAACCAATTACTATACGCTTATTGCGATTTTTATTTTTTTACCAAAAATATGTAGAATACATATCGGCCTAAACTGAGAAGAAAAAAAAAACATTTTTTTTTAAAAAAATTGGATTTTTATTATAGCAAAAAGTAAAAAATATTGTGTTTTTTTTTCAAAATTGTCACACTTGTTTTGTTAATAGCACAAAAAATAAAAACCGCAGAGATGATCAAATACCACCAAAAGAAAGCTCTATTTGTGGGGAAAAAAAGGACGTCAATTTTAATTTAAAGTGACACAGTGCTGAAAGCTGAAATTTCGTCTGGGCAGGAAGGGGGTATATGTGCCCAGTAAGCAAGTGGTTAACTCTATTAGACCAAGATTATTCAACATAGAGAGAAAAGATTTTACATTATAGAGACATGAAGATTCAACAAAGCAGTTAAAAGCATACAATCACATACAATATTTATTATAGCAAAAAGTTAAAAATATTGTGTTTTTTTTTTCAAACTTGTCCCTATTCTTTTCTTTATAGCGAAGAAATAAAAACTGCAGGGATGATCAAATACCACCAAAAGAAAGCTCTATTTGTGGGAAAAAAATTTGGGTACAGTGTTGCATGACCGCGTAATTGTCATTCAAAATTGGTCTGGGCAGGAAGGGGGTGAAAGTGCCCTGTAGGCAAGTGGTTAAACCCTAGGGACTAAGACTGGGATGTCATTAAAGTTCAAGGGTGTGTAAAGGCAGGCGTCCCAATACTTTTGACAATATAGTGCATTTGTTTTGGGGGAAATTACCCTTTAAATCCTGATTTATTGGTAATTAGTTATCCTCCACTTCCCTTCGCTGTGCAGTCACTGACTATTTTCAGCTTGTGTTTACAATGATACACAACCAAGAACAAAGTTTCAGAGTTGTTATTTTGTCACCCACCATCTTCCCTCCCACCCAGCAACAGTGTGATTATATTATGGCAGCTGACAAAACTGATGTACAACACTCCTCGCAATGCGATAAAAAAAGACTCTGAAAAAAATGGAGCCTCAGCAGCTTCTTTTCTAGGTACAATAACAGTTATTAAACAGGACAGGGTGTGATTTGTAAAAAATAAATAAAAAAAAGCAATAATAAAGACGCTAAACTGCAAAGGCAGCGAGAAAACTCAAAAGATTCAGATTCTCTAACTGTTGTACCTCTGAATGTGCAAATTCATTTTAGTAACACACGAGTGCTAACAGGGACAATACAGTTTTGTGTTACGAATATTATTCATCCTCAACAACAAAGAATTGAGTTCAATTGAAAAATAAAATGTTATTAAAGAAAATATGAAAAAATAAAAAAAACACAAAATACTTAAAGAGTATCTAAAACCAAAATAAAATGTTTTAATATATTGAAGATTACCAATCCCTAAAGCAGTGTTAAACCCAAAAGCAAACATTTATTATAGTGTACAAACTCTCCATCAGAATGTATCAGTTTACGAATGACACACAAACCACTTATCACTGGCAGGGGTGAATAAAATGATCAGCTTTTATTTATTCTGCCTTCATTCCAATCTGACAATACATGTAACCCCTCCCTCCCCCTGCTGCTGTCTGCTGTGCCTCCTGTACTCAATCCTCCAGAGTAATGTTTACTAATACATGAGGCAAGTTACTGGCCAAATCACCAGGTGAAATCAGGGGGGGGGGGACCAAAGGAAAGAAAACAAATGCAGCTGCTACATCTAATGATTGGTAAGCTGTAATATAATACAGATAGCTGCATTCATTTTCACTTCCTGTCCCATAGCCAAAACAGGAAGTGAAAGGAAATCCCTCCTTTGCTGTCACCATAGCTAGTGTCCCCATTGGAAGATTTCCTCTCTATTCCTGTTCTGGGGACAACCCAAAATTTGTGACTTTCATTTACGGGACAGAGAAACAGCAATAAAATCCCAACAGGTGTTCTAATCTCTCTAAATTCTATCCAAAAGCCAATCCCCACGGCTTTCTCTCCTCTTCGCCCACAGAGACAAGACAGGCTATGCAGGTTCTGATTGGTCAGCGCCACCCATGTGATTGGCGAGGTTAATGCCCACAATTCCCCAGAACAGCCAGATCCCTTCCAACTTCTAGCAGTTTAGTGAGCTCTCCAGACCAGATCAGGTCCTTAGGTTAAATTCCCTTAATAAGCTTCAGAAAGGGGTAAAAGAAGTAGGACCCCAGCTTTGCCACAGCTGGTACCTCAATAAACATCTGCTTGAATCCGTAGATCTGCTGCAGGGGGAGGGGTAGCCACCCCCATGCAGATAGGTGGAATCTCTCCAACATAAGACATAAGAAAACCCTGTTGGACACACCTCTACCTAAACCTCTACCTACTGAACACCCAACCCTCCCCCCCAGGCATTGACTAAAGCACAATAAATATTCAGGCTGCCCAACCTCCTATGTTCCATAAGATTCTAGAATGCAGGGGAGAACAATCAATCCTGCAGCCTATGAGATTCAGAACAGCCAAAAGCAATCAACAACTGCTCCACTGATTACAGGAGCCAAAAAAAAAAAAAATAATTCCTAACATCTTTAAACCTAACTAGGAGGGTTCTATACCAGAATATTTAGGACAACAATTCATACTCCTGTGTACATAAGGCCTACAAAAAAGTATTGTTACTGCTGCTGTTTTTTACATTTATTGATTTATTTATGTCCTAGATATGCTGTTCACCCAAAAGGCGGATTGTTAAGAAGAGCAATGAACAGACAGTAAACTCTCGGAGTAGAAGACTCCACAGAACACAGATGCAAAGTGACACTTAAGGAATGATACAAAGTTCTCACGTTTTACTTCCTACATTTACTTTTTTAGAAACCCCTGGCTGAGAGCAAAAGGACAGATAGCAAAAGACATGACCTGACTCCTTCTCCAGTCTCACAATAATGTCACATTGCTACATTTAGCATTGTGGGTTCTGACCAGAGTAATTAATTCACTGCCCTTTTCTTTTAATATCTTTCCCAAAAGCGGTATAAACCAAAATCATAAATTGCCCGTGACATTTATCACATACTTGGAAAGTTGAAGATGTGAGAGCTATAGGAAAGGGTATATCTTATCTTGATTTGTTTTATCCCAAAGGGCCATCTATTCTCTTACATATTATTCATTATTTTGTTTTGGTGGCTTTTCTTTTTCCTTATGCAGTCATCCGATTAATATGTTTTACTTGGTTAGTAACACAATACAAATGATCTCCTTTTCTCTCTCTCTCTCTCTCTGTCTCTCTCTTCTCTTTCTCTCTCTCTCTCTCTCTCTCTCTCTCTCTCTCTAATATATATATATATACTGTGCGAAGTTTGTGTGGCCCTTCCCTCCAATCAGCTCTCACTGAGTTCTGCAGAGTGTAACCTTAGCTCCCTACACCCTGCTTTCTGAAAGCTCAGAGAAGCTGTAAAAATTCTGAACTTTGAATGGCTGCAGAGGAGAGAAGACTGCAGAAAAACAGGTTTAAAGGGTCACTAAAGATTTTTTTTTAGCTAAATAGCTTCCTTTACCTTACTGCAGTGCCGGTTTCATGTCCTCTTGTTCGTTTTTGCTTTGATGTTGCTGTAATTCTGCTCTGATCTCCACACTTCCTGGTTGTCTGTTTTCTTATAACCACAGTGATGGGAGCTTTCTCACTGTGCTCACTAATCAAGGAGGTGTGATTACTGTGTGTAAACTCAAACTAAATTGGGCTGAGGGGTTTTAGACAAACCATCACTGCCCTCTATTGGCTCTCTGGCTCTGTACATCAGAGAGACAGGAAATAACAGCAAAAACGAAACTAGAACTGTAGGTTGATTATATGATTGATTTTTATCTATTTTTAATCATTTTTAAAAGGAATCAGTTAACTTTTATGTCTCTGTACCCTGTAAACAGTCATTTCAGCCCAAATTCTTTTTCCTTTAGTGACCCTTTAACTTATGTTGGAGAATTTGTTTCATCTCTGTGGACTACCTGAGGCCAGTCACTTCAATGGATATATGAAAGGGTTTACAACCACTTTAACCACTTGCCGACCATCCACCATCATTATACTGTGGCAGGTCGTCTTGTTCCCATGAATCACTGGATCACCTGCACAGGGCTCTCTTCAGTAATGTCCAGAGCTGATCGTCGGGTGCCAGTGACCAATCAGCAGCTGAAACCAGGTGATACACAGACAGTGCTCCCTACGCGGAATGCAGATCACATACTAGGTACATGATACGGTGCAGAATATCTACAGTGGGTGGTCTGAAAGTGATTAAAGGGCCAACTGCGAGCAGCAAAAGCAATGAGTCACAAGTGTATAGCACCCTCCTAGGTAGGTGTCGTTTTTGGTCTTTCTGCTTACCAGGAAGATGGTCAGGCAAAACTAAGAGTACTCTCTGCCAACCAGAGAGCAGGATCTATTGGTTAGGTCTGTTCATTGTGCTCAGGTGCAGCTCAGTTTTTCTGACTATCCCTTACTGGTCAAATAGAGAGGCATATTAAACAGTGGGAGGGGACCTGGCAAGTGAGTACACAGGCATTGTTACAGTCCTGGCTATTGGCAGAGGAAAAGTGCTGCATTGCATGCTGGGATACTGTATAAATGACAAGGGCATATGTGCTCAGGTGTTGAGTTGGAGTTGAGTTGAAGAGCAGGGTCCAGAAGGGAGAGGGGGCAGCTGCTATCGTGTGGCCTTGGGTGGTCGATCCAAGGGCCTTAAGTCAGAGAGAGGACCTGAACCCAGAGATCCTGTAGAGCTGACTGGAAGGCGTACACCAGGAAGGAACTGATTCAGTACAGATATGTGTCTTTGGTAGGGATGAGCCGAACACCCCCCGGTTCGGTTTGCATCCAGAACATGCGAACAGACCAAAAGTTCACGCGAACATTCGAACACCGCTAAAGTCTATTCGACTCGATCGTGAGAAATCAAAAGTGCCAATTTTAAAGGTTAATTTTCAAGTTATTGTCCTAAAAAGTGTTTGGGGACCTGGGTCCTGTCCCAGGGGACATGTATTAATGCAAAAAAAGTTTTAAAAACTGACGTTTTTTCAGGAGAAGTGATTTTAATAATGCTTAAAGTGAAACACTAAAAGTGAAATATTGCTTGTATTTCCTACCTGTGGGGTGTGTATAGTGTTTCCCGTGCTCCTGCACAAAGTGTCATTTCTGAAGGAAAAAAAGTAATTTAAAACTACTACCGGCTATTCATGAATTGTCAGTCCCAGCAATACAGAGAAAAGTAATTGAAAAAAATGACAGGGGTCCGCCCAGTCCATTACCAGGCCCTTTGGGTCTTGAGTGAATATTAAGGGAAACCCCTGCCATTTTTTTTCAATGAATTTTATTTGTATTGCCGGGACCGACAATTCATTAATAGTGGGAGTAGTTTTAAATGACTTTTTTTTCCCCTCAAAAATTACATTTGCAGGGAACCAAAATGAAAAATTTTTTTTTTTGCATTGATACATGTCCCCTAGGGGAGGATGCAGGTCCCCAAACACTTTTTGGGACAATAACTTGAAAATTCACCTTTAAAATTAGCACTTTAGATTCCTCCCATAGACTTTTACAAGGTGTGTCACGGCTTTTCAAACCGGTCCGATGAGACTGGTCCGACGGACCGTTTTCATCGGACCACGCTGAAGTGGTCTGATGGTCTGATGTGCGTACACACCATTAGTCCAAAATCCCATCGGTCCAGAACAAGGTGACGTAGAACACAACGGCGTGCTGAAGTTCAATGCTTCCAAGAATGCGTCGACTTGATTCTGAGCATGCGTAGGTTTTTGGTCCAATGCTTTTGTGTACTAACCAGTTTTAAAACTTTGGTCCAATGGACAACGGTCCGATGGGCCGTACACACGATCAATTTGGTCCGATGAAACTGGTCTTCAAACCAGTTTGATCGGACCGGTCTGATCGTGTGTACGTGGCCTAAGAGTCTAACTCATGTTTCAACTCAAACTCAAAGCTCATCCCTAGTCTTTGGGCCTGTCCTATGAGGGCCACCCTTTCAGCTAGAAGAGTCAGTGGATGGGTGTCAGTCAAGGGGATGCTAGAGTATCCTGAAGATTATGAGAGCAAGAAGACTTACTGTATTTATTGGCATATAACACTCACTTTTTTACCCTGAAAATAGAGGGTAAACTGTAACTGTGTGTTATACGCAGGGGGCCGTGGAAAGTTTTTTTCCTGAAACTTACCTCTTAAAGTTAGGGTGCGTGTTATACGCCTGTGCGTGTTATACGCCGATAAATATGGTATATCTTTCATGAATAGGGCAGTGTGGTTAAAGCAGTGTGTCTGCTCCACAAATCTTCTGATGAGGCCAAGTAAAAGTTGTCCGTATCTATTGTGAATAGTTCAAGTTGGAGTATCCCAATAATGCCATCTCCAATCCAAGTTCCAAAATAAATATACAAAATCACAAATACCCTGGACTGGTCATTGAGTAAGGAGCAAGCGGGAGTAAGGGGGGGGGGACCCTTGCAACTGGCTGTAGGTAACCATAGAGAGGCCTAAGAAGTCAACACTCAGCAAGCCCTACAGGTAAAGTGCTACAAGTAAAAGAAAAGGCATAAGCCCCCTCATGACCTGTTCTCTAGGGGTACATTTCTTGGACTGTAGCAGTGTTTCATGAATGGAATTATGAATCATAAAACTTTTAGAAAGCAATGCTAATAAAATATTACGGAAGGGTCCTTTTTTATCCTGACAGCGTAGCAGATCTGACTCTTGTCAGTAATAAAATTTGACGTCAGCTCAGGCAAGCATTAATAACAAAGATGCGCTCATGGCTGGCTACACTTGAAAGGTGTAATACGGCAATCTAACCGGCTTTCGGATGAAATGAAATACCGGAGACCATTAAACTTGCCATTTATGAGATAACTTCACAACACATACATTATGGCCTATAATGGAAATACGGGATTTATCAGTCGTTCCGTCACATGCATGAGATCAATTTGTGTATTTATACTTTCAAAAGAAGATGCGGCTTCTTTTTGAAAAATGAAGGTGTTTTGGACAGGATGTCTTGTCATCGCCGCCAAGGAGCATCCATCTCCTTCCCGTTATAATAACCGAAGATTCTCCAGGTCTATGAACAAGTCACCTTGACGCTAATAATGCCACTGAAGAATATACTTAGCTGTCACTGCTTATGCTTTCTCATTTTACATGGTTTTGTAGCTACACTATGGATCTCTCATAAATCAAGCTGATGTGTACCCTTCATTGAGTACAGGAGGCTACTGTGACATGAGCAAAAGGGTCAGGAAAGAAACAACAGAAATAACCGTGCTGTGAAAGTGATCAATAACAGAAGAGAACACATTCATTAAAAAAGGGTAATGGGGGAGATTTGCAAAAATTGGAGTACTCAAATTCTGGTGCAGCTGTGCATGGTAGCCAATCTGTTTCTAAAGTTTCACTAAGCCCACATCATAAAAAAAAAAAAACTATCAATAAATATTGTATTACTTTTTTAAATCTTTTTATTTATATCAGAACAGAACAGAGACGGGAATGTTTGACCATTCTTCCAGAAGTGCATTTGTGAGTTCAGGCACTGATGTGGACAAGAAGGTCTGGCTCCGTCTTCACGCTAATTCATCCCAAAGGTGTTCTATTGGGTTGAGATCAGGACTCTGTGTAGGCCAGTCAAGTTCCTCCACCCCAAACTTGCTCATCCACGCTTGCTTGCTAGACCTTGCTTTGTGCACTGGTGCGCAGTCATGTTGGAACAGGAAGAGGCCGTCCCCAAACTGTTCCCACAAAGTTGGGAGCATGAAATTATTCAAAATGTCTTGGTAGGCTGACGCCTTCAGGCCGCGTACACACGGCAGAGAACCTCGACGGGCGGAACACATCGTTCCGCCCGTCGAGGTTCTCGCCCAGCCGTCAGATTCGGCAACCAGCCCGTCGGGAAGGGCGACGAGGCATTCCCGACGGGATGCTCGCCGAATCCGTACACACGGCCGAGGTTCTCGGCAGAATCAGGATGCCAGCGAGGTTCTCGCTGGTTTCTGCTGAGAACCTCGGCCGTGTGTACGGGGCTTTAGAGTTCCCTTCACTGGAACTAAGGGGCCAAGCCCAACTCCTGAAAAACAACCCCACACCATAATCCCCCTCCACCAAATGATTTGGACCCATGCTCAAAGCAAAGCAGCTGAGAACAGAGAGAATGTGATCGCTCAAAAAAGAGAAACAAAGGTATTGATAATGCCCCGGGGGCACGCATCGCAGCTTTTGGTGGTGCGGTGTGTCAGTCTGACACACCTCAACTCCGATCTGATGGAGACTCTTTACCACGTGATCAGCCGGGTCCAATCATGGCTAATCACAATGTAAACAGGAAGAACTGTTGATTGGCTTTCCCGAACGGCTTTCTCGAATGGCTGCTCTCTTGACAGCGGGGGTCTGTGCTGATAGTTTATCAGCGCAGCCCTTTTCGGATGCCTGCCCAGGACCACCAGGATGCCGCCAAGGACCACCAGCATGGCCACCACACTGGACCACCAGGTATGCTCCCCTAGACCACCAGGGAATGCCAATCTGTTCCCAGGCAGCTGCCAATCAATGCCCAGGCAGCTGCCAATCAGTGCCCACCCACAATTCCTACCACTGCCAGTGCCACCAGGGATGCCTATCAGTGCCATCTACCAGTGCCGCATATCAGTGCCCATCAGTGCCATGAATCAGTGCCCATCAGTGCCACCTATCAGTGCCCATCAGTGCCCACCAGTGCCGCCTATCAGTGCCACCCATAAGTACCCATCAGTGTCACCTATCAGTGCCCACCAGTGTCACCCATGCCACCCAAATCACTCCCCTGTTGTTTCCCCCTAACCCCATATACAATGGGATTAGTGATGAATGTAGGTTTTGTAAATGCTTTTTTTTTTTTTAAAACATACCTTGCTTTCCCCACTGAGCACAAGCATCTTCAGTGTGGGCTGTTATCTCCTTCCGGGATATAATGCTGCTGGCTATCTCACGCATGCGCATATCATACGCGGCATGGCGAGACGATGCTTCAAGCAGCGGATGCCCATGACTCCTGGGATTGATGACACTCGTAATTCAAGGAGCCAATGGGCGGGAGGGTAGACATGACGTACCTCGACACGGTGGGGTACTGCAGAAGTGGAGCATTAAAACCTCCAAAAAAGTTATTTGCCAAAAAGATTATTTAGAAAAAATTCAAATAGAAATATCGGAAGTGGTCACGAAAGCGGGGGGGAGTCGACAAAATGCGTTAATTTAAAGTTTTGATAAGAAACTTATTATCAGATAAAGTAACAAATACAATGTACATTTTCACATGCAGATTAGTGAATTGGCGTTAAGGATTTGCTTTCATTGTACCATTGGACTATTTGTAAGCAAAACAAATGTTTAGAATTGAAGATGCATTGAAGAAGAATTCAATATACCAATTCTTCCCATCGTCTTCTTGATGTCAATGTCTGAAAAGATGTTCCCTAGAAAGAGTAATGTTCACATTTTGTAGAACGATCTTTAAGTAAATAATACATTTTAAATGGGGATACTTTGTTCTACTTTGTTTCTAATTGATGTTTACAAACTGGCTATTGCTTAGCCTTCAATTCAAGTATCCTCTTCTTCCTTCATTCATGTACTCCATCTGTCTTTGCTAGATTTCAAAGAACAATATGCACGCTTTCTATATATATATATGAAGGTTAAAGGCAGTCAATAAACAGATTGAAGTAGCTGACTCAAGAACCGAGCTTTGTGGGACTGTAAACACTACAAGAACATAAAAAGAAATACTCAAACGATATTGAAATCAATGTAAAGTACTAAGTACAGATGTACGAAGAGGAATAAGGCCTGGTTCAAACAAGTGCGACTTCTGATGCGACTTGAGTCACACAGAATCACATGAGAAGGGGAATCTCATTGTTTTCAAAGGTGCCCGTCCTATTCAATGCAACTCAGAAAAGTGCGGTTTTGAAAACGTTTCCTGCACTACTTCAGAGCAATTTACAGTGCAACTTGGCCCTATAGAATACGCAAAGGTGCATCCCAATGGTGATCCTAGCATAGAAAATAACCTATTCAGTCTCAGGAAGTGTAAGAGGACACGGGGCCACACAATGAGATTGGAGGAGAAGCTTTTTTTTTTTTTTTTTTACAAACAATTTTTTATTATTGTAAAAGGTCATAGTTTAGTACAAGTGTGTAACAGAAACTAAGGTACATCCGATATATCAAGCATGTACTTCATATCAGGTGGATGGTACACATAAAAAGAACATAACACTGCAACATAACAATAATGATACGATCCAAGTATAAGTATTTACTGGTAGGTTATATCATTTAAAACACTGTTTTGTTTTATTTCCATTTATTTTACACAATGTTTTGTTTTATAATGATATGTATTATTAGACTATATAAGGTGGTATTGAAGTGTTTTAACCTTAAAGGGTTACTAAAGGAAAAAAAAAATCTTTAAAATAACAAACATATTATACTTATCTCTACTGAGCAGTTTGTTTTGCACAGAGTGGCCCCGATCCACGTCTTCTGGGGTCCCTTGGCGGCTGTCTCTGGTCCTCCTCACAAGAACTCAACACATTCATGCGAGAGCTTGCATGGTGATGAGGCCTTGCGGGCGCGCTCCTGTGATACAGTGAGCGGCCATAGCCACTCACTGTATCACTCGGCCCGCCCCTCGGTGCGCCGCGTCAATGGCTGCGCTGCTCTCAATCCATCCGCTCTAGCCAGTCTGAGCAGCGAAGAGGATCTCGGGACCGATTGTTGGACTTTCGACGGGTCAGGAAAGTATAACGGGGGCTGGGGGGGGGGGGGTAGCATCATTAGATGTTTTTCCTTTAAAGGGGTTGTAAAGGTTTGTTTTTTATTTTCTAAATAGGTTCCTTTAAGCTAGTGCATTGTTGGTTCACTTACTTTTTCCTTTGATTTCCCTTCAAAAAAAATTTTTTCGAAGGAAAAGTTAAATGAACCAATAATGCATCTTAGGCCGAGTACATGCGACCGAGGAACTCGTCGGAAAAGACACATCGTTTTCCTCAACAAGTTCCTTGTTAGGCTTGTCGAGAAACCCGACAAGCTGTCTTTGCGTACACACAGTCAAGACCAAATCTCCTCGTTCTCAAACGCGGGGACTTCAACACATACGACAGCAGGGGAAGTTAAATTCCACTGGCACAACCCTTGGGGCTGCTTTTGCTAATCTCATGTTACTGCGTGTTAGGTAAAAGTTTGGTAAGAGACATTTTCACTTTTCAGTCTGTTACAGAGTGACAAATGTGCTATTTCCATTACAAACGCTACTTTTACTAAAGGTGCGCAGGTTTCTAAGCATACACACCAACGTGTTTCTCATCGAAAAGCAGCCCGACGAGGAACACAACCAGAAAATTGAGACTCCCGTCGAGGAAAAAGAGAACTCGCTCTCTTTTTTCCTTGTCGAGTTCCTCGACAGTTTTCTCAATGAAACGCATACACACAACCATTTTCCTCAGCAAAAAAGCTCTGCTACCAAGTTTGTTGATGGATTCTGTCGAGTTTCTCGGTCGTGTGTACGAGGCCTTAAAGGAACCTATTTAGAAAATAAAACATGACCCTTTACATCCCCTTTAAACAGCACAGGTTTTTTTTTCACCTCCACAGCAATAAGGATGTGGAACTCTCTTCCACAATTGGTGGTGGCATCGGGGAGTATGGATATTTTTAAAAGGTTGATCATGAGAAAAGTGAGGGATCAGCCCAGAACTACGCAGGAGGAGCTTGGGAATGATCTCAAGGCAGTTTGGGCCACAGCCACCAAACAAACCATCAGTAATACCATATGCCACCATGAATTAAAATCCTGCAGCGCCCGCAAGGTCCCGTTCCTCAAGAAGGCACATGTACAGGCCTGTCTGAAGTTTGCCAAAATTGGGCTCTTTGGCATTAACTTGACTTGCTGTGTTTGGAGGAAGAACAATGCAAACTATGACCGAATGTCTCTGTCATTTAAAATACACCTATGATAAAAATTATAGACACTAATTTCTTTGTAAGTGGGCAAACTTACAAAATCTGAAGGGATCAAAAAATTATTTTCCCCACTGTGTGTGTGTACTATATTTATATATACAGTAAAATCTTGGATTGTGAGCATAATTTGTTCCAGAAACATGCTTGTAATCCAAAGCACTTGTATATCAGAGAAAATTGTCCCTGTTTCCCTAGCAAGTTATACCTGAATTTGCCATTTCCTTATTTGTTATTTCTTCACCCATTTCTATGATTATCGTTTTTACCCGGCTGGGTAATATATACACACATTGCTACACATACATATATATATAGGCATACCCCACTGGAGCGGCTCACTTCTGCATAGAAACCAATGAGCTTCTAACCCCAGCTTGTTCAATTAAGCTTTGGTAATAAAACCTGGAAGCTCATTGGTTTCTATGCAAAAGTGAGCCTGATTTTGCACTTTCCAGCTTTAGTAAATAAACCCCATTGTGTACTTAAAAGTGAAGTATGCCTGTATATATATATATATATATATATATATATATATATATATATATATATATATATATTTTATTTTTTATTTTTTTTAGTTTGCCCCAGGGGTCAAGTCCTGGGGAAAAAAGTGTGGGAACTCCCACCCAAGATCCACTCCCCCACCAAAAAAAAAATGATACGCTCATATGCATAATTACCAAACCGCATGTTTCTTTCTAAATCCCGCGATAACTCGTGGCAGACCTCCACAATGTCTTCTGGGAACAATGACAAAATCTGCCAGGAGACATTGCGTCATCGAGGAAGTGATGGAATACCAGCACACTATCCGATGAATCCATATACAGGAAGCGGCCAGTAACATAAAGGATTACTAAGGTTCGCCTGCCCCTGACAGTGACTTGAGCTGGGCATCGCCGCTTAGTGTAGGATTGGCTCGGGCGTCTCGGCTGCTCTCGGCTGCTCTAGTCCTGCAAAGGGAACTGAGTTCCTGCTGTGAAAAAAGTGCAGGAACTCCGTTCTCACACGTTCCCACAGGACTTGAGCCCTTGTTTGCCCTTAGTTCCACTTTACAAGCAGCAAATACTTGTTCCAAATGTTCCAAAATATGTTCAAAAATTATCAATCTTCGGGTTTGGACACATAACTGAAAAAAAATAAAAGGTCACATCTATCATGATGTGGACTTGCTTCATCTTAGTATTAAAGCATTGAGTAATTGTGTTTGAATCAATACAATAAAGACAGAGACTTCTCCAGAGATTTGAATCCAGAAGACGTTTGCAACTAAGTCACATTCAAGTATTTGTATCAAAGTTAAAATAGGACACATCTGGACATAAAAGGAACAGATCTATTATTTCCGATATTCCATCATGAAAAGTCAAGAACACCTTGTTCTCTCACCAAATATGTATTCTTTCCCTAAAGATTCTTGTATGTATAATAAAGTTCTTTGCGCATCCACTCTTAGTACAATGCGGTAGCATTGATTTCTGAACAGACGCAGATGACTCAGAAACTGAATGGTTTTCAAAGTGTTCTAAAGAGTCAAACTGAATGTGATATTTGAAACTTCTGATGGGTATAGAGTACCCACAGCTAATCAATTCTAACAATTGTGCCATTCCTAAAATAGCATCTATTCTCCTTGAAAAGTCTCATTCTGGAGTGACAAGAGCTTCAACCAAAGCTAAAGAGCAAGCTCTCCAACTACTGTTTTTTGTTTGGACTTTTATTCTTTTAGATGATAAAATATGTGTTGTTGAAGGTAGGGTACTAAGCAACACACACCCAATCAGGAGCTAAGCAATTATATGTATCATCCTTCACTAGTAAAGCCAGGTACACACAGACGGAATGTCGGGAGACCTTGGCCGGTTTGAACAAAAAAAACGTCCAACATTCGTAGGGCTGGAGTGAGACAAAAATTTGGCCCTGGACTTCATCCAGACCGGCCCACTTTAATTTTGAAAACAAGCACAAAAACAGTGTATAAACTAAACGCAACTGTGCAAAAAAAAACAAACATAAGTAGCATAACGTAAGGAGTCCTCACTCACCTCTTTTATTATTTCACTTATTCTCCCCTGTATTTTTCTTATGCTTCCCACATTACTGCATGAAGTGAGGGCCATTACTTTGACAGGCTGTCACTGAAACTGGCCCACTGAGCCATCGGCCCACCTGGAAACTCCCTGTAGTCCCAATGGCCAGTACATGCCTGGACATTTGGCCAGTGTGTATGTTGGTCTGTCTGACAGAAGTTGGCTGGCTTCTGTTGGACGTGCATGCTGGAAAACCAGCACCCGGCCAGCTCCTGATCAGCACTCTCAGCCAATGGTAGAAAGCGCTGACCGGAGTGTTCTGGGCCATCCCCCTATAAGAACACTCAGCAGGGAAGATCACTGTACTAAAGTCGGATCGCTAGTACAGCGGCTCTGGCCAGAGCTGACATTTTTTTCCCCCATTCAACTGGTAAATTCTAGAAATGGCACATAATACATTAGATAAGACTATTATGCCGCGTACACACAACCTTTTTTCGGGTTTTTTCGGGTTGTAAAAAATGACGTTATTTTTAATTTCATTAACCACTTAAGACCCGGACCAATACGCTGGCAAATTACCCAAGGGGTTTTTGCGATTCGGCACTGCGTCGCTTTAACAGACAATTGCGCGGTTGTGCGACGTGGCTCCCAAACAAAATTTGCGTCCTTTTTTTCCCACAAATAGAGCTTTCTTTTGGTGGTATTTGATCACCTCTGCGGTTTTTATTTTTTGCGCTATAAACAAAAATAGAGCGACAATTTAAAAAAAAATGCAATATTTTTTACTTTTTGCTATAATAAATATCCCCCAAAAATATATAAAAAAACATTTTTTTTCCTCAGTTTAGGCCGATACGTATTCTTCTACATATTTTTGGTAAAAAAAATCGCAATAAGCGTTTATCGGTTGGTTTTCGCAAAATTTATAGCGTTTACAAAATAAGGGATAGTTTTATTGCATTTTTATTAATTTTTTTTTTTTTACTACTAATAGCGGCGATCAGCGATTTTTTTCGTGACTGCGACAATATGGCGGACACTTCGGACAATTTTGACACATTTTTGGGACAATTGTCTTTTTCACAGCAAAAAATGCATTTAAATTGCATTGTTTACTGTGGAAATGACAGTTGCAGTTTGGGAGTTAACCACAGGTGGCGCTGTAGGGAATGTGTGCCCTAATGTGTTGTTTACAACTGTAGGGGGGTGTGGCTGTAGGTGTGACGTCATCGATCGCGTCCCCCTATTACAGGGATGACGCGATCGATGCTCCGGCCACAGAGAAGCACGGGGAAGCCGTGTGTACACACGGCTCTCCCCGTTCTTCCGCTCCAGGGACGGATCGCCGCACTGCAGCGGCGATCGGGTCCGCGAATCCCGCGGTCCCGGTCCTGGAGCTTCGGACCGGGTCGCGGGCGCGCGCCCGCGGGCGCGCGCCCGCGACCCACGGCTGGGTACTAAAACCAACGTAAATATACGTTGATGTGCCCAGCCGTGCCATTCTGCCGACGTAAATGTGCAGTAGGCGGTCCTTAAGTGGTTAAAAACTATCGTGTGTGGGCTCCAATGGGCATTAAAAATTTCGAACATGCTCTAATTTTTCACGATTTTTTAAACGTTGTCATTTTTAATGTCGTAAAAAATAATCGTGTGTGGGCTTTAACGACGTGAAAAAACGTGCATGCTCAGAAGCAAGTTATGAGTAAAACTAGCGTTCGTAATGGAGTAAGCACATTCATCACGCTGTAACAGACTGAAAAGCACGAATCGTCTTTTACTAATACGGAATCAGCAAAAGCAGCCCCAAGGGTGGCGCAATCCGAATGGAACTTCCCCTTTATAGTGCCGTCGTATGTGTTGTACGTCACCAAGCTTTGCTAGAGCATTTTTTGTTCACGATCGTGTGTAGGCAAGGCCGTTTTAACGATCGGGTTGTCATTTTGCAACCCAAAAAACGGTCGTGTGTACGCGGCATGAGGGTGATCATTTATTTACATAATTCAGTTTTTGTATACAGAACTTTTTAGAGAGTAAATAATATTTTTTTTTTATCTTTATGCATTCTGTGCATTAAGATAAAAATAAATTCTGTGTGCAGCAGATGCCCCAGCACCCCCTGATACTTACCTGAGCCCCATCTCTGTCCAGCAATGTCACGAGTGTCTCGGCTGTCCGATACTCTTCCTCCTGATTAGCTGAGACACAGCAGCAGCGCCATTGGCTCCCGCTGCTGCAAATCAAAGTCAGTCAGCAAATCAGGAGAGAGAAGGGGCGTGGCTGGGCCACACCTCGATGTCTAAATGGACTCAGGAAACTGTGACCCGGCTCGGGGTGCCCCATGGCAAGCTTTGTAGCATAATACATATTGGCCTAAATTGATGAAGCAATTACATTTTTTACATTTTTTTATTTGATATGTTTTATAGCAGAAGGTAAACCATTTTTTTTTTAATTGTCACCCTCTACTGTCCTACTGACACCAATATCTGCCCTACTGACACTATCAGTATATATACACATGCGCACTGTCAGGAAAGACGTCTATAGCTACTGTCCCCTGGCGCACGGCTGTGCACAGGCGCCAACCAAGGATGCTCAGAATGGCCGCGGGCGCTTCTGCAGATGCGCATGCGATCACCCCATGTGGTGCAGATACCTCAAATTTAGACCCCATATATTGCACTAAAGCCCTCTACCTGGATATCTAAAAAAAAATGTAAAAGAATAAAATGATAAAAAAAGGTAATAAAAATAAAAACTACTGATGCCATCTACTGTCCTACTGACACCAATATCTGCCCTACTGACAGAATATATACACATGCGCACTGTGAGGGAAGATATCTGCAGAGTATAGCTACTGTCCCCCGGCACACGGCTGTGCGAAGGCGCCAACCATGGATGCTCAGAACGGCCCTGGGCGCTTCTGCAGATGCACATGCGTGTGCCTGTCACCGTAACTGGCGCCAGTGGGCCTATTTAAAGAGAGATGTGACACTGATGTGTTGCTGCTTGGTCTACAGCGTTTATCTGAACTACTCGCGTATGCGTTCGCTTCTGCGCGCGAGCTTGTCGGGACGGGGCGCTTTAAAAAAAAAAAATTTGGGGTTTCGGATTTATTTTTATTTATTTTATCATTTTTAACACTGAAATATGTAAACATCCCTTGTAATAGAAAAAAGCATGACAGGTCCTCTAAAATATGAGATCTGGGGTCAAAAAGACCTCAGATCTCTTATTTAGGCTTAAACGAAAAAGAAAAAAAGGTAAACAAAGAAATTGTCTCTTTAAGACGCTGGGCGGGACTGACGTTTTGACGTCACTTCCGTCCAGCAGAGCTATGGGGAAGGATGAGGGACATTTTTCCCTCAGTCGCATCCCCGGACAGCAGACGAGCTGACCCGATCGCCTCCGCCGCTACAGACGGCAACGGTAATCGGCGGAGGGCGCGGGAGAGCGGCGGGAGGGGGTGGCCCTCTCCCGCCACCGATAACGGCGACCGCCCTTATTGTTGAAAGAACCGCCCACTGTAAAGATGGATATCTCAGTTGTGGCAGCAGCTGCTGTCGTTACCAAGATATCCATCTTTAAAAAAAGGACGTATATATACAGTGGGCGGTCGTTAAGTGGTTAAGATAAGAATTTAGCATGCACATAAACACCTCACATCCAGTTGTAAGTGTAATGACATCACGTAGCTCCGCCCAGGGCGTTTTGTCACACCCCGTGACTTCCTCAAGGGGGAGGAATTTTTCCCACACTGCACTTTTTGATTTTGAAATTATTGATATAGAAACACATTCTATGTGTATAGATGCAAAAGATATTTTTGTATGTATTTATTAGTTTGATCTTATTGTGCGATCTTATCTTAGTTTGATCTTGTTTCATATCCTGTGGTAACATGGAGAATACTTTTGGTTTCATTTGTTTTCACATAAATGGAATAAATTGTATTTTTATATCTGCTTAGAGTTTGGCTTTACATTGTCACTTGAAACTAAAAAGAAAATCACAATTTTTTTTTTTTAGAAACAGTTTTCTCCATTTAAAAGCTTTGCTGTGTAGTTCTGCAGTCCACTGACATGCAGACTCTGGGCCAGATCCACAAAGCTGCTGCGCTTTGTGAGCCTAACCCATTTACTCGACGCCGCTGTAAGTTACATCGGCATATTACTTATCCTCAAAGAAATGTTACTGTTACTTACGGCGGCGTAGAGTAAATGGGCCGGCGTTCGCGGGTGTAATTCAAATGGGTTGTTGGTGGGCGTGTTTTATTAAAATTATCAATGACCCGACGCAAACAACGTATTTTTTGAACTGCGCATGCGCCGGCCGTGGACGTATCCCAGTGCGCATGCATGAAACACGTCGCAAATAGTCAATGAAAACGACGCAAACGTAACTTACGCCCAGGCCCATTCTGGATCGGCATATGCAAACGACGTAAACGACGTCCAATAGGACGCTGTCCGGACGTCCATACTTAGCATTAGCTGTGCCTCACTATAGCAGGGGTTACTTTACGCCGGAGATACGCTTACGCAAATGACGTAAAGGGAATGCGCCAGCTGCTCGTACGTTCGTAGATTGGCCTATCTCACTAATTTGCATATTTTATGCTGGAAATAGAAGGAAGCACCCCTAGCGTCCAACGTAAATATGCACCTAAGAGACAACATTACACCAGTCGTATCATATCGTTATTCCGGCGTATCTTGTTTTGTGGATACAAAACAAAGATACGCCGGCGGGAAATTGAAATTATGTCGGCGTATCTGTAGATACGCCACGTAATTTCTTTGTGGGTCTGGCCCTCTGTGCCCGTTTTCGCTCCCTTTTCATAGAGACAGTGACTCTCACTATTACAATATATATATATTCAGGGCCGATCCGCCCTATAGGTTCACTATGCAGGCCGCTTAGGGCCCCCCAAAGCTGCAAAGGGCCCCCCAAATTACTAGAAGCCCCGCCTGGTGAGAAGTCATTTTCGCCCCCTCACCCCGCTTCTCACCTCGCTGGCTGCATGGGAGAAGAGGTGAGAAGTCAGCACCCCCTGCTTCTCAGTTTAATGTAAGATGTCATTTCCGACAGCAGAACACCCCCTCCCCCCACTTCTCAACTTTCTTTAATGTAACATGTCACTGTCGTCAGCGCCCCCCGCTTCTCATTTTTAATGTGCCATGTCATTTTGCTAAGGGCACCGGGGAGGTCAGGATCGGCACTGTATATGTATATATATATATATGTGTGTGACTTTCACATTAATGCAGTACATGCAACTAGGCATATTGTAAGGATGCATTTTGATTGTGATATGCGGCAGAAGGACAAACAACAATATTAAAATCTTTTCTGTTCTTTTAATGTTGTTGTCTAAGTGGATGTTTACTAGATGGAGGATTGTTAATATATTGTGCACTGATCCAAACTAAATAACACATTATAAAAAGAGATACTTTAAACTATTGTGAATCTGAAGAGACATTTATAAGCCTGTTATTACTTAACCTTGATGTCTTGCATCCTCATTTCTAGACGAAGCTCTTAGTCCATTCATGTATTCCATCTGTTTTGTGCTGGATGTAATTTTCAAAGCACAATGGGCATTGCTTTCCATATCAAAGACAAAAGTTTCAATAATAATGATGCATTCAGGGGCATTTCTACCTAAAATAACACTGTGGAATCTATAATAATGAAATGTGGAGGTATACGATATATAGATGTGGTTTTCAGGAGTGCGCTTAAAGTGGAGTTCCACCCATTTTTTGTATGTTTGTCTGTGCTGCATGCCCTAATCTCATAGTGTTCAGAATGGACAATTTGTATTTATTTTGTTGCTTGTAAATACCTTTATTTTGTAGTCCTTCATTATTTCCTCCTCCTTATTAGCCTAGGTTATTAAGTCACAAGGCTATTTGCAAGGGTTTCTGGGATAGGCATCATGTTTCCCAGTAGTCCTTGCAAACCTGACTGAAACCTATTACATTGCTTGTGCAGCACTGAGCATGTGCGAGATATGCAAAGCTGAAACCCAGGAAGTCATACAGTCTGGCTTCATGATGCCCACACTTAAGATGGCCACGGTCTATTTCTAGATTATAAACTAATTTAATTTAAATAATCTAAATGCTGTAACAACCTAACAAAACAGACCTTAGTTTACAGACTAACTTTACTAGAATACATTAAGCTTGTGTATTACAGGGGTATTTATATTTAAAAAGTGAAATTGTGGGTGGAACTCCCCTTTAACCACTTCCAGGCCAGCCCAAGCCAATTTCGGCACTTGGTTCCTACATGTAAAAATCATATTTTTTTTCTAGAAAATGACTCAGAACCCCCAAACATAAACATAAACGTAATTGATATACAAGTATCTATATTTTTGTAATTTTTTAATTATTCTCAGTATTTTTTTAGTCATGCAATGTATGAAAATGCGATATAAAAATACTTTCTTTTTGGCATGCTAACACGTAGATCTGTCTGTCCTTTAAAAAAGGTCCAATGCTGCATAAAGCAAAATAAACAACACCAAAAATAAAGAACACCTTATTTTGCATTTCAAAGTTTATGATTAGCATGAAGCCCTACAACCAGTACAGAACAGCCGCTCGGTCAAACTTAAAAAAAAGAAAACATATGCAAAAGCAAAAGGTGATCAATCAGCAGCTTGTGTCACAAAGCTGAGAAATAAAGGTCACATCTATCATAATACAGACTTGTTTTCTGTCTGTATTTAAATGTGGGGCAGTGAAGTTTGGCATAACAAAAAAAATGGCTTCTCCAGAGAGCAGAGTTTGAATCCTGGAGACAGCAATTTATGACCTTAGATAAGTCACATTCAGTGGGGTTGTGATGGCTAAAGGTGGAATCACTATTCAGTTAGCAAACTTTGTTTCATTTAAAATCTTAATTATGTGCAAGTGAGAAAAAAAAAAGGATTTTTTTTTAAATATGTGTATATATCTCTATCTATCTATCTATCTATCTATCTATCTATCTATCTATCTATCTATCTATCTATCTATCTATCTATCTATCTATCTCTCTCTCTCTCTCTCTCTCTCTCTCTCTCTCTCTATCTATCTATCTATCTATCTATCTATATGTATATATATATATATATATATATATATATATATATATATATATGCAGTATATATACACTGTATTTGCTGGCGTATAAGACTACCTTTTACACTTAAAAAAAATGTCCAAAAAGCAGGGGTCATCTTATACGCTGGGTCAGCTGCTCAGATGCCTGCTGGATGTGCAGTAATACTGTATGTAGCTTTAACTACATACAGTATACACCACTTAGCCAATCCCAGTGAGCAATGTTTTCAAATGAATATAGTAGCCTGCTCGGATTGGCTTTGAGAGTTAGAGAGGCGTGGGCTGATGATGTTACAGCCTCTGCCAATCCGAGCAGGCTTTGTATTCATTAATAGAATACATTGCTCCCCGTGATTGGCTCCAGCCCTAGCAAGAATGAAGAAGAAAATGGCTCCAGAAGGGAGAAATATGAAGCGTCGGAAGCCTCGGAAGGGGGGTCGTCTTATACTGTGAGTACAGGCAAAAATCTTAAAAAAAATGTAAAATTAGGAGGTCGTCTTATAGGCCCGGTCGCCTTATACACCGGCAAATACGGTATATACTGTGTAGATATATATATATATATATATATATATATATATACATATCCATTACCTACTTGCCACCAAATCCATTACCTACTTGCCACCAAAATCTCCCTGACCCCCCAATTGGCTCTCTTCAATATTGGACTTGATAGATGGCCCCCTGCCATGCATGATATACATATCCTTATAGCAACAAGACTTTCCATTGCATGCAAATGGAACACCACGCTCCCTCCGCTCTCCAAGATGTGATCAATGCACTCAACGACAGCAAGATGGAAGGACTTTTCAATTCACCCAAGCACACCGAAATACCCCTCATTTTTATAAAATATGGCATCTCTGGCTTCAGGATTCAAGATGTACCTAACAAGAACTGGCTATAATATCAAACCTAAGCATGCCCTAGCATTAAATATCATGCTTACAATACCCCACTCATCTATGTGTACTTATATGTACCCATCCCTCATCTGTGACTCCCTATATCACTTATACTGCTTATATTGCTTCATATTGCTATATTGGTTACTTGATTTTTATTTTTTATTTGTAATTCTCTCATCACATCTTATTGGCACCGTGACTAATATTGACTATTCTATTACTTTCCTCTGTAATCTGTATATCACATTCTGTTACTAGACATGCAGATATGTACTTTGTAAAAAAAAAGATCAATGATTATAAATGGCGTTGCGCAAGATCACAATAGTAAAAGCAATGCACTAATGTTAATCAATTCTAATCAATGTGAAAACAACATAACGTGACAAATGAATACGATCATTAAAGGTGAACCCAGATACAGTGCATAAACCATGAATAAAAAATAAATAGAAATAGATTATTTAAAAATAGAAAAATATATACAAATTTATTGTGCGTGATAATTCAATCTTCAACGGTGATATATTCAAAAAGTTTAATTTCTTCAAAAGAATATACTGTGTGCATTTTTTTTTTAAAACAAACGGTGTGCTTCCTCCTCCTTGTGACACTTCTGTGCTCCCAGAACTCTCACCTTTAAAGAGGAAATCAAATTCCCTGGCTTTCGGATAAAAGTGGTCCCCACGGTGGATTCGCCACAAAATCACTTTTGTCCCTCCCGCCGCATTTCGGTCATTTCGGTCTTCTCCATCGCTTACCAGATCTGTTGGTAGTGTCTGAGGAAATCGCATCCTTCCCCCTGACAGGCCTGAAAGATGGCCCCTGCTCGGCTCCATAACATTTAATGTCGGAAGTGACGTGAAACGCATTTTATTATTTGTATTGCATTTTAGTGTGAATGTTAGATCTGGGGTCTTTTTGATCCTCAGATCTCACATTTAACCACTTCAGCCCCGGACCATTTTGCTGGTCAATGACTGGGCCACTTTTTGCAAATCGGCACTGCGTCGCTTTAACTGACAATTGCGCGGTCGTGCGACGTGGCTCCCAAACAAAATTGGTGTCCTTTTTCCCCACAAATAGAGATTTCTTTTGGTGGTATTTGATCACCTCTGCGGTTTTTATTTTTTGCGCTATAAACAAAAATAGAGCGACAATGTTGAAAAAAATAATATATTTTTTACTTTTTGCTGTAATAAATATCCCCAAAAATATATAAAAACAAATTTCCTCAGTTTAGGCCAATACGTATGCTTCTACATATTTAAAAAAAAAACGCAATAAGCGATTGATTGGTTTGCGCAAAAGTTATAGTGTCTACAAAATAGGGGATTGGGTCACTTTTATTCCTATTACAAGGAATGTAAACATCCCTTGTAATAGAAAAAAGCATGACAGGTCCTCTTAAATATGAGATCAATGGTCAAAATGAACTCAAATTTCATATTTAGACTAAAATGATAACAGTAATCTTGCGCCGAATCCGCCACAGAGACCACCATTTTTGTAAATCGGACTGGCACCTGAAGAGATGGATACCTGGGTTATGGTAGTAGCTGCTGCCATAACCGAGATATCCCTCTTCAAAGTGTAGCGCCCCCTTACTTTCAGTACGGGCACTACGCTAAAGTTAGTGGGTGAATGGGAGAGTTATTTTGCTCCCATTCATAATTTGTCAAATTGCAGACTGCTGCTATTTCAGAACTGTCCTGTAGGTCAGTCTGCCATCCAGGGGTGTGATCCCACCCCTGGGCGACAGTTGGCGCTAGAGGGGTTCTGACAAAGCTGTTTTTCCCCAGCAGCCAATTAGAGGAGTTTTTTCCTCGCTGGGCATGCTGGGGAGGGGTATATCTGTGGCAGCCGCCACATGTTTTGGGTTTGGCTCTTCTTCTCTGTGCGGGGTCCACCTTCAGAGTGCGCGCATCCATGGACCCCGTTCGCATGGCCTACCTGGCCGGAGCTGCCTGCTCCATGGAGACCCATCCAAATGTTGATAGGGGCTCCAGAGACTTACTGGGTCCCCAACCTTACTGAGAAGATCCCAGGCTGTGTGCCATTTGGTGGGGGATCGGCTTGAGGAGAACCCAGAGGCAGGTTGTCCAAAAGGGCTTGAACGAACCATCGGGGATCTGGTCACCGAGGATTGACAGGTACATGTCAGCTGTCAACCAGTGACACTTTCATTGCATTTACCTTTGAGGATTTGCTCAATCCAAATTGGTTCTCTTGAGTACTGAAGTACTAGGCCTGTGGCAGAGGCCCGAGCCAGGTCTGTAGATAGACCTGTTCCTCCCAGCAATTTACAAGTGACACTTTGGCTGCCAGACTTATAACAAGGGTCTGGCCAGAGTGGCGACAAACTGTATCTACTACTATACAGAGCAGGACTGCTCTGCGTTCTTATCCAGGCCTGATACCGCAAAGTTCTCTATTGCTTCATCAACCTTTCCTATCTCCTGTTGATGTTGGCCGTTGTTGGGCCTTGAAATAAAGCATTTGAAAACCCATCTGGTGACTGGACATTCGCTTACTGCTACTAACCCTAGACACACTACAAGGTAACTTAATACACCGATCCCAACAACAACCAGCGGCTCCTTCGGGGGTGAGCGCTACAAAAGTGTTGACGTATATAGTCGTGCGGCGGTCCGGAAGTGTTTTTGTACATTAACATTAAGTCCACTTACAAAATACATTTTATTTATTAGTAAACTGATTTTTTAAGTCATAATTTTACTCTTATTCCTAGTTAGAATTACAAACTAATTGATGTTTACTTAAGAGGTGCTTGTCGTGAGCGCAAACCAAATCTTTAGAGAGCTCTAATCTTCAAAACATTCTCTCCCAACCACATATAAAGTAAAATATTAAGCAAAGGCCATCACAAGAACGCAGCTTGATAAAGCAAATACACGATTGTTCTCTGTTACAGGACTTATAAGATCACAGCTTTCTCTGAGCACAAAGCTTTCCTAGTTCTGATTCCAGAAAGATGTATCCGCTGTGCTGTGTAGTTCTTTAATAAAACATAGTAACATGCAAAGATAAACAGAATTGTTTTATAATGCATGACTGGTGTGAATATTTGTATTAGCAGCAGAGAGGGTTGTTATCTTTCAGATAATGAAAATAATGTACGTCCTCCTGTAAACTACACAGGCTACAGAAAGCTCTGTGATGTTGTAACAGATTTAAAACTCGAAGGCTCTATTCACACCATGTAATTTTTCGGCCGGGAAATTGCAATGTTCTTCATTTTGGGCATATTTACATTCATTTTACATGCATTGTTTTTCATCTCTGTGGAAGACTTGCCGATTTGACCTCAAGTTTCTGGAAGGAGGATTATCTGTTTTGCCCCACAGCAACCAATTGGATTAAAATCTGAACCGAAAAATACAGACAGTTCATTAAAGAGACTCTAACACCGGAAAAAAGGCTAAAGATTAAACGTGCGGGCACCTTACTGTCCAATGCTGTCCAATGCTGAGCCATACTGTCCAATGCTGAGCCATTTTGATGGGCAAAGCTCCAATACTTCCATGTAGTGTCAAAGCTACCTTGCATAGATTCCTAATGGACAATTACTACGATGGGTCATCTCAATGATTAGCAGGAAAATTTAGGATTGGGAAGTAGTGACAAGTTCTTAGTATTGGGGCTTTTCTGAAGCTTGCCCAACCCTTCCTGCCTTCTGCACATTCTTATTGGCTCATTACTGTTGTAATATTAATATAGATGTGTAGGTATTTAAAATATTGTGTTATACAGTATGTATGGCATGGTATTTTGGTGTTGCATACAGGCATTCAAGGTTACACATCAAAGGAAGTTTTCTGACCAAATCTTGTGGCCAAACGATACGTATCAAAAGATACAGAGGACCCTTTGATGTGTAAATCGTATCTAAGATGACCTAGGTGTGTGAGATGGCCTGGTACTTCCTTACATACATAAGGAAGTATTTATTGATGGTAATTAGATATGAGGGGGGTAGTCATTCAATGGGAACATTTGGTTGACCCCCCCTCTCTAGTTTGGGACCAATATCTGAGAGAGCCAAGCTGCCATTCAGTGGATCTTGTCACTGAGAAGTATGGCATAGGTCTGGATTAGACTTTGAATTACTCTGCTGGATTTTTATATTGTCTGTGGAATTTGGACTTTATTCTGTATTGGAAGTCAGTTGAATTAAAAATGCGTTCTCTGGAGAGCCTGGTGTGATTTTCTGCAGAACAACATAATTTATATTCATCATACTAATATCTATACACTATATCTAAAGAACTATGCAAATAGAACCCTTGCTGGCCAGTAGGAATGTACTGTGTGTGGTTAAGAGGTAGCCACAAGCTCGTGCACTACCTAGAACAGTGGTGTCAAACTTAATTTCATCGTGGGCAACATCAGCATTATGATTGGCCTCAAAAGGGCCGGTTGTATCTGTAAGATTAGATGTCCAGCACATCCCCTCCCCTTTACATTAGATGTTATGTGCCACCCCACCATCAGAAGTTGAGTCCCCCACTCTCCCTTACATGACGGAGCACCCTCTTTCCTTATGCTGCTGCTGGAAAGAAGCTGTATGCATTGTTTTAAAGCAGAAAGTAAGGGTCTTGAGGAGGACCAGAGGAGGGCTGGAGCTCTCCTGCAGCTGCAGGAGAGGTGTATGGGCCACATGAAATGGCCTGGAGGGCCGGATTCGGCCCGTGGGCCTTGTGTTTGAGACCTGTGACATAAAAGAATTGAAGCTTTTTCAAAGCTTGTCTACCCCTTCATATCTCCTGCACATTCATTGGTAGGAAGATAGGAAAGATCCCTGGCACTGCACAACCACAATGTCCTATGGTGGTATGAGAGAGACAACCTCAGCCTGGACTCCTGGAAGGGCATGGCCTACCAGGAACCCAGGCGGAGGTTGTTGCTCTCATACCACCATAGGACTCTGTGGATGTGCGGCACCAGGGAATTTTCCTCTCTAAATTCTGGTGACTACAGGAGTTGGGACAGGCTCCATCCCTTGCTAGCACTCCTGCAGTGGACACTGCATCACCCACACTACTTCCCACAGTGATCAAGCCTGAGAGGCATACTAATAAACCATGGGTCCTGCACATATATATTGGCCAATTACTATGCCAATGGGATTCTCACTTGCCAATAGATAGTTTTGGGGGTGAGCAGAAGTAGCAAGCTTTTACACTACCTTAAAATATTGGAACTTTGCTGAAGCTTGCCCACCCCTTCCTGACTCCTGCATAATTGTATTGGTCCTTTTCGATTCAAATAGGACCCTCGTTAGTCAATAGGAATGTATTGGGTATAATAAGTAGTGAAATGTTCTTACACTACCTGGAAGTATTGGAGCTTTGATAAAGCTTGTCCACCCTTTCCTGCCTCCTGCACATTCCCATCAGACCATTACTATATAAATTGGACCCTAATTGGCCAATAGGAATGTGGTGAGGGTTAGGAGGTAGGAAACAAGCTTCTACAATTGGTCATATTTAAGCATTGTTAAAGCGTATCTACTCTTTTCTACCTCCTGCACACTCATATTGGCCAATTATGCTGATAGAATTCATACTGGTCAATAGGATTGTTTTGGGGATAGAGGTAACAGCAAGCTTTTACAATACCTGGAAATATTGTAACTTTGCTGAAGCTTGTCTACCTCTTCCTACCTCTTGCACATTCCTATTGGCCCATCACGCAATGAGATGTCTTGCAGGCCAATGGGATTGTGTTAGGGAAGAGTAGGGTGGTAAAGCTTTGGCCCTATCAGAATGGTTTGGAATTAGTCCACAAGGCAAAGTTTTGAGGCTTCTAAAAGGTATAGCTGCAATGTTATTTTTCAATTTCCTTTTTTTACTGTTAGTAAAACAAAGTAAAACTGAAGTACAGCCACAACTTTTTTGTTTAGTTTCAAGAAGCGGTAGAGAAAAGTTAAATCCATTTTAGTACCAGTGAGGTCCTGCTGTGAAACCTCTCTCTCTGAACTACAGAAGCTAAGATTCACTTAGATAAAAAAAATAAGGAGACGTGCAACCAAAGGAATGTATTGAATGGAAAAGTGGAGTCTTTTGACATATACTGTACAGTATGTGTGTGATGGCTGAGTCAGTACAGGATTACTTAACTTACTCCTAAGGGTTAGTAAAATAAATGTATTTAGGCAAAACTTAAATTATCAAATTTCTTTATTTGATTGTTCCTTTCCCACAGATCTTTCCCACCGAGGGCTCCCCCACACCATGCCACCATTTCTAAAATTAACATTATCCATGGCTGGCTTCTTCTTCCTTGTTCTGTGCCAGCCCACCAATGATGTCTGACCTCACACATTATTTTTTAATAATAAGCCATGCCAAATTGGGCATGACACACATGCCAGATCCTGCACATGTGACTTACAATCTTAGACCTTAGATCTCACCAAATTTCTTGTAAGATCTCACATTTTACACAGGAGAGGTGATTATAAGGCATTGGGGATGTAGCCTTCCCAGTAGGCAGCTGTAAGGCCAGGGCTACATCACCTGTGCCTCCTGAAAAGCATGAAGTAAGGTAATTTACAGAAAAATACCCGTTGATTTTGCCAGAAACCAAGTGTTCTTGTAACTCCCCGTGATAAACAATATTACTTTATGTGAGCTATGACGCTTTATGTAATGAAGATGGGAAAATTGCGGAGACAAAAGAAAAAAAACTAGTAGGTTATCAACAGTTTCGTATAGCCCTCCATCTGGCTTTTGGTGATAATTAGACAAGTTGAAGGGTGCTGCAGCTCTCTATGAATCATCTGGGTGGCAGGAACACATCTAGACAAAAACACAAATAAAGGGAGCGACAAGCTGCTGCCGTGTAACTCAGCTTTAAAGAGGAAGTCAATTATTCCTCTTTAATTGTACCTACATGTAAGCTTATAGTAAGGCTTACCTGTAGGTACTGTAAATATCTCCTAAACTTGCACCGTTTAGGAGATATTTACTATATACGCTGCCGCCCAGGTCATCAGTGCATGTGCACTGAAGGAACGGGCCCGTTCGTCGTGTTTCTTCAGGATCCGTGCATGACCAGAGGCACCCGCACGCATGTGCAGGAGTTCCGTCATTGCGGCTCCGGCCAATCACAGCGCCAAAGCCCACAAACCCAGAGTAACTCCGGGAAAGATGTTGGCCGTGGGAGCGGAGTGAAAGTGGCACTGCAGGGCATCGTTTAAGGTAAGTATTTCATACAACCTCTTTAATATGGTAAAGTTAAAAAGACTACAATGGTAAACTCACATTGTGTGAAGATAGATACAGCATAAGGATTCAACTGTGGCCACACTCCTAAAACCACCTCAAGATCCCAACATGTCCACGGCTCTCCCTTCCCCTGTTGGGATCTTGAGGCCGTTTAAGAAATGTGTGGCCACAGTGGAATATTAAAGCCGAGTTACACTAGGGCTCCCCCATCCCCCAAATCCCCCCAGCACAAATACCCCTCACCCCAAAAAAATCACCCCACCTAATCATCCCTACTATCACAACCCCCCCCCCCCCCAAAAAAAAATCTTCCTTCTAGTGCAATTCCCCTTTCTCCTCTATCACATTAATTATCTTCCCTCATCAACCCTCCCAACATAAATTCCCCTAAATCACTACTCCTAACACCCCCCCAAAATGTCCCCTCCTAGAACAATTCTTACCCCCTGCTGCTCTCCTCCCAACACAGATCCCCTCTCCCAATCACCTTGCACCCCCCCCCACCTCACATAATACTGCAGTACCCAGGACAGCCTCTCCTCCTGCCCACCCCTTGACCAAATAAGAAGAGCTAGGTGTCTAGGGTGACAACTCTGATGGATACAGCAAGTAAATACATTATATAAAAAAGGAAACTACTTACAGTATAAGGACTGATGGGCAACAATATACATTTTTTTTTTGGGGGGGGGGGTAGATACAATTTAGGGAGCAACAGAGCTTATGGTTTGATGGAATTTCACAGATGATGAAATCGGTAATTTAGGAGTGAAATCAACGTTGCCAAAATCATTCTGCTTATTCTTATTCCCTATGTATGCAAACAGTTCATATTAGACTGGCATATTAAACAGCATCTAACATTTTTTTTTTTTTTTACTTTACTTTACTTTTTGTCCTGTTTTGTATCTTTATCTGTATCTTTGTATGTTTTTGTTCTCTGTCATTTGAAGCTATACTGCCCATATGCCAGTATGTGTGCATCTCCGTAAAACCACTCTGTATAAATGTATTGAATCATCCTTGAATACTAGGACTGAGCTATTTTAATTCTCACTGCATTATACAAAGCACACTTTTCTTTATAGATTTTTATTTATGATGATAATAGAGCTGTGTGAAAAATACAATTTAAATGATAACAGAATAGCTTCCGAAAGCCATTGTCCTAAATGTTCAACTAACGATGACGTTTTCCGCATTGCACTAAAGCTGCTGGGAGCTTTTCGAGGCAATTATGTTAAACGAAGGGATGAATGAAATCCCAATTTTGGGCGACCTCCAGCAACAAAGCAAATTAGGGACCCACTTTTTCATGAAAAAGCGTTTAAAGGCAAAATAAAGATATGTCTTGGAAAACCCAGTGGGGCCTCAAATTATTAGCAGCATAATAAGTGTGCACTCATTCATGGCATTCATATTAAACATAACCAAGTCCTATGGATTGAGGCCAAAAATAATAAAACTGCATCAGAGTCTCAAAATATCCTTTAAGTAACCAAAATAACTGTATACATGGCAGGTTCAAACAGAGGCTACCTGCTTGTGATTTGTAGAAGAACTACAAGTCAAGTGGTCTTCAGTTGCTAGTGCCAATGTTGATTTTAGAAAAAAAAAATTGATTTATTACAGTTAGCATATTGACAAGAATTTAGCAAGGCTTGGGCCCTTGTTAAAGATTCCACCAAGGACGCAATATAAAAGATAGAATGATCTCCCTACGTTTGCATGGGTCCTCTCTTTAGATTAACATAATTCTGGGTTTGGTTCCCATGTGGCCCCTTTCTGGAAGGAGAATAAAGAATCACCTTAACTTTGCATGGGTCCCTTCTTTGGGTGCTGGGATTCTGGATGTGGTCAACTTGAACTCTGTTTGCAAAGAGAACGTATGATTTTTATAAGATTGTAGTATTTTTTACTGAGCAATAAACCAGGAATTAGACAAAATTACGCAATTTTTTTTGGGGTTCATTGCTGAATATTACGATACAGAGCCTATCGTGCCATTGGTGGGAGAGTCATTACAACCCTCAATCCAGGGTTCCTTGAGATTTTCTATGCAAGCAAAGTTTTCTATAAGGTGGCGGTGCACTTTTGTGAATCAATCACTGTGGTGTCTACCCTCAAGGGCGACTCCATCCCCCCGGGGACAACCATCTACTGGCCCCAGGAAGGCCACCCGTAAGACCAGGGGGGTGTCTGATCTGGTCCAGGACCAGGTGGCGAGGGATCACGCCAGGCAGACCCAGCAAATGGGGGACATAGTTGGGCACCTGGACAGAGTGGCTGACAGCCTGTGCTCCGTGGCCCAGATTTCTTCTGCAGTGCAGGATGTGAGCTGCAACTGCGCTGCAGTGGTGACCAGTCTGGGGGAGGTGCAGGGTGACATAAGGGACCTCACTGCAGCCGTCCAGGCAAACACTGCTGCCATCCGGGCATACAGTGCTGCCATCCGGGACCAGGGGAGGCAGAGTCGGCGGGCCCAGCATTATCAGGTCACCCGGCAGCTCAGGATGCAGGCCCAGCAACTCAGGGTGCAGGCCCAGACCAGTTCGTACCTCGGCCGGATTGCCGTGGCCTTGGAGGGCATGCAGGCCACACCTGCCAGGAGTGGGCCACCCGGGGATCAGCCACCTCCAGATGCCCCCCCACCCCCACCCACTCCATCCAGGCAGCTGAGGAGCCAGAGAGGGGCCGCCAGAAGAAGCCCCCGACATCCCAGATGATTTATTTTTTGTTTTTTTGATTGATGCATCGCGGGGCCGCGGTCTAGGAAAGACCGCGGCTTCACTTGCGGCCTAGCGGCGCACCGCTCCCCAAGCCACTACGGTCCTCTGCCAGCTTCTAGGGAACCCCCCCATCCCAAAAGGACAGTCACTCGGCCCCGCTTTCACCCCTCACACCCCCCAATTTTTTATTTAAGGTACACCTTATCATCACACTGCCTGAGCAGGCAGCCATCCCACCGATTCAGCAATAAGGTCACCCTCCCAGCCTCAGCCCCCCCCCGTCTTTCCAAACATACAGAATTGATCCAGGGGTTACCCGATCGCCTCTTACAGGGGTCAGGAAGGAATTTTTTCCCTGCCGGAGCATATTGGCCGAGCGCCGCCAGGGTTTTTTGCCTTCCTCTGGACCAAGCCAGGGGAGAGGAGTTCAATTCCTCCCCCCACAGCCCCAAGTCCCCCCCCCCCCTCCGGTGTATTGGCGATCATGGCATGTCGGCAATATTCTGCTGAAACCATTTGGAGTTTGAGGCAATGCGCCGCAATACTGCCAGCCAACACCAAAAAAGCTCTAAGAATTGAGCAACTTTTGAGAATCGATCATAGGTCGACGGTCAGACTTTTCTGCCATTTACCCCAGTTCAAGCACATATCATGTGCTCTGATTAACACAAGATCGGCAGTAAAACACCGACTAGAAATCCGCGACTTCATTCAACAAAAGGACCTAGACTGTCTCTTCATTACAGAGAGCTGGCTCACAGCCGACTGTAACACCATTCTTGGAGAACTGGTGCCAGAAAATTACCGTATTATTACGGAAAACAGAATAGGGCAAAGAGGCGGCGGCCTGGCGGTGATCTATAAGACTCATCTTACGATCACCAAACCAGTCCGCCAAAACCCTCTTCCATTCATGGAAACCCTTACTCTGCAACTGCAAGCAAGTTCAAAGGAGACCGTCCACATTCTGCTCTGCTATCGGCCGCCCGGCCCAAAATCGCAGCTGCTATCATCTTGGACGGATTTCTTCTCCACTTATACCCTCAACAGCAAGCATCTTTTGCTGCTTGGGGATTTCAATCTTTGGGCCAACTCCTCACAAGACCCCATTGCCGATGCCTGTATTGACCACCTGGAAGGATTAGGGTTACAGCAACTGGTATGTGGGCCCACACATGCCTCAGGTCATACACTCGATCTTATTTTCAGACAAGCTCTGGAAATAAAAATCTTGGAAAATGAAAAATTGCCATGGACAGATCACCATGCAATTATATTCAGTATTTCCACCATCCCCACCGCAACAAAAACATCAAATCCAGTGACAACACACTGGACTAGATGTCAGAAGAAGCTCCACTCGGAACTCTTCAAAACTACTTTAAGGAAAAAGATAGAAACAACTCAACCGCATCAAACGACCGTTGAAACATTGGAAGCCATAAACTCGGCCATGCTACAGTCAGCAGACTTGGTAGCGCCGAAACGAAGAACCCGCATCCGGAAAAACAACCGCAGCTGGTTTAACAACCAGCTGTCGTTACTGAAGCAAGAACGCAGAAGGGCAGAATCTGCCTGGAAAAGATGTTCTTCAGAGCTAAATTTATCCATCTACAAGGCGACTACGAGAAAATACCACAAAGGAATTTTCGAAGCCAAGAAAAAGTATTTTTCGGAGGCTATCAACGGTGCCCTAAACCGCCCCCGTGAACTCTTCAAGATGGTCACCCAGACCATGAAACCAAGTTGCATTGAAGCCCCCAGTTCGGACACACAAGAATTTTGTGATGAACTATCGGATTACTTTGTTAATAAAATCGAGGCAATCCGTGAAAGCATTCAGCAAAACAGTCCCCCCCTCAGCCCTCCCTGCAGCCTCTCACACAACATCCATAGTAATTCTCCGATATCTGGTAAGTTTACCCTGGAACCCATCCCCATTGAGACCACCAAGAATATCATTGGCGCTTTGCGTAATGGCACAGCGCCAAATGACATTATACCCACTAAACTGCTAAAGGAATGCGCCGACATCCTGGCTCCTCCCATCACGCAGCTTATCAACCAGTCTTTTCTGGAGGGCATAGTGCCCTCACAGTTGAAAGAGGGTACAATCCTACCCATCATGAAGAACCCCTCCCTGGACCCCAAGGACCCACTCCACCGCCGTCCCATAACAAGCCTCAACACACTTTCAAAAATAATGGAAAAAGTAGTGGTACAACAGCTGCAACAGCATCTAGATACCTACAAGCTACTTGACCCATTGCAATCTGGCTTCCGTCCCGGACACGGGACGGAAACAGCATTGCTGAAAGTATGGGACGATGTTCTCAAGGCCGCAGACGAAGGAGAATCCTGTCTTCTAGTTCTGTTGGACCTAAGTGCCGCTTTCGACACGGTAGACCACAAACTGCTGCTGACTCGGCTTGTTGAAGTAGCCAGAGTCGCAGAAGGCGATTTATCTTGGTTCTCCTCTTTTCTGGAAAACCGATCGCAAACCGTGAAGTTAGGATCTTTTACGTCTGAGAAACGCACAGTAACATGCGGAGTCCCTCAAGGATCGCCCCTGTCACCAGTGCTGTTTAACATTTATCTTCGTCCTCTTTTTGAGATTATCAGCAGCCAAAAACTGCTTTACCACTCATATGCAGATGATACGCAACTGTATTTCCGCATCTGCAATAGACAGGATCACCACCTCAATCTAGAGACATGCCTCTCTTTGATAGAGGACTGGATGACAAAGAGTTATCTTAAACTCAATGGAGCGAAAACAGAACTTCTCCTGTTTCACGCCAAGCGCAGGAATCAACTTTCAACAGCGTGGACCCCCCCGCCTATTTTGGGCAAGCTCATCTCCCCTAGCGCCAAAGTCAAAAGCCTAGGAGTCATTTTTGACTCCTTTATGACAATGGACGCACAAATAGGGTCAGTAGTCAGCGGATCTCACCATCTACTGCGCCTACTACGCAGACTCACTCCGTTTATCCCTAAAGAAGATTTACCGGTCGTGGTGGGAGCAGTTGTAAACTCCAGGCTGGATTATGCAAATGTCCTTTACCTCGGACTCCCCAAGTACCAAATCGCTCGTCTGCAAGTCGTTCAGAATACGGCCGCCAGACTTGTGACAGGGAAAAAACCTTGGGAATCCATCTCACCTTCACTGCGAGCCCTTCATTGGCTGCCAGTTAAAGACAGAATTGCTTTTAAAGCTCTCTGTCTTACCCATAGATGTGTCCATGGGAATGCCCCCCTTTATTTATGCGAAATAATAAAGGCGCATAACCCTAATCGCGTTTTGCGATCCACGAATCAGAACCTGCTCCAGGTTCCGAAAGCCAACTTCAAGTCCAAAGGGGAAAGAAGATTCGCGATCCAAGGTCCAAGACTATGGAACGCTTTACCAACCAGCATTCGGTTGGAGGAGAACCACCTAGCATTTAGGAAAAAGGTCAAGACACATCTCTTTTGATATCAAGGGAGACAGGAACAACAAGCGCCCAGAGGCGATTCAGTTCGCATGTGCCGCGCTATACAAGTTTTCATTCATTCATTCATTCATTCGATGCTCAGGACATGAGTTTTGTATTTTTTTTTTTTTTCTGAATGCTCAGGTTATGAGATTTTTATTTTATTCTTAATGCTCAGGTTATGAGTTATTTTATTTGTGATTATGCTCTGGATATGAGATTTTCTTTTTTTTGATACTGCACACGTTGCAGTGTGAATGGTGTGTGAATGTGAGGGGGTGGCACTCCTGCCAGTAAGGGGCGTCACCCTCGGCCGTGGTGGTGAAGTTAACCCCACAGCTGTATGAATGACGTGTGAAAGGTGTATGAATGGACAGCAATATCATTGGGGCCTTGACGCTGGCGTTGCTGCTCCCAAGTCCTGCATGCTGGACTTGGGCTAATCCAATGCGATGTGCATGTGGTGTGTGTGATCTAGGGACATCAATGGTGTGCATGTGTGCATTGTCCGTGTGATCATTGTATTTGTTTAGTGTCCAAAGATGCCTACGGCGAGGACCCTCCTAACTGCTCTTCCATCAGCTAAATGGGTCTCCTCTGGCAGGGGGGGGCTGTCTGGTTGGGGGGTCAGATCATCACATATGTCAATCTGCAGGCCTTTTCTCATAGCAAAGTTGTGCAGAATGCAACATGCACCGATGATCTGACACACAAAGGTAGGGGAATACAATAAGGCCCCCCCAGACTTATCCAGGCAGCGGAAACGGGACTTCAGGAGCCCAAATGTTTGCTCCACCACTGCACGGGTTTTGATGTGTGCTTCATTGTATTTTCTCTCTCCTCTGGTTTGGGGGTTCCGGAAAGGAGTCATGAGATGGGGTCCCAGTGCATATGCAGAGTCACCTGTAAGGGAAAAGACAGGAGGATGTTAGTCATGCATGTGCCCCTTGTGATGTGCATCATGGGAGGGGATAGTCATGCCTTCCACCCATGTCACTCACCAACCAGCCAGCTGTCCCCATACATGTTCTGCTCGAATTCTGCTGGGATGGGACTCTGACGGTATATGAAGCTGTCATGGCTGGACCCGGGGTGTTTGGCACGGACGTGCCATATGAGGCGTTGGGCATCGGCTATCACCTGTACGTTGATGGAATGCCAATGCTTCCGATTGCGGTATATGTGCTTTGTGGCACTGGGGGGCTGTAGGGCCACATGTGTGCAATCAATGGCCCCCACAGTGCGTGGGAATCTGGCAATGCTGTAGAAATCTGTCATTGCCTTCAGCCGCAGCTCCTCAGTGGTTGGTCTGATGAACTGGTTGGACATGCGTCTGAGGATTGCAGGGACAACCTGGTGCACACATCTGCTCATGGAGGACTGTGACATCCCAGCCACCACTCCACTTGTACGCTGGAATGATCCACTTGCAAGGAAATGAAGTGTTGCCAGTACTTTCACCAGTGGCTGCACTGCTTGTGAGCGGTGTGTCTTGCTGGTGATGTCCTCCTGCAGGGTTGTGGTTAGTTCAAGTATTGCATCTGGGCTGAATCTGAAGAGGCGATACAACTCCTCATCCCCCATGCCAAAGAGGCTCATGCGCGTGTGGTATATCCTCTCACGTGCCCGCCTCCTCCGTACCGGGGGACCCAGTACTAGTGCTAGGACCGTGACTGCCCCTGGCATGTTGGCACACAGAGGTGTTGTCCTTGCAAGTGTGGTTGTTCAGCTTGCTAGTTTCTGCTGTAGCTGCTGCTGTAGCTGCTCTCCTGCTGACCTGAGGCCATCTGGAGTAAAGATAAAGCAGCTATTTGTAGAAATAACTTTGCGCCGGACGGACGAGATACGCGCGGCGCATGTAGCCAGCGTATGGTGCTAATCCGTTCGCGAATCGGGAAATCTCCCTCATTTGCATATTTGCAAGGGAAATCAATAGGCGCGACTGATGCGCCAAGCGAAATTATGTGCTGACGAGACTCTGGCGTCGGAAAGTTAAGCCGATCGGAAATGGCCCGTTTTCTGTCGCATCTAGTTTGGTGGGTACGGCCACATAGAAACGACGGTGCATCTTCACAGTTACGCGGCGCATATAAAATTACTCCAGCGCAAGTCTTGTTGAATCTGGCCCTCTGTCTTCATGAAGATTGTATAGTCTCCATATAGTTTGCATGGGTCATGTTTTTAAGTACTCTAGTTTATGATATATCACCTAAAAATATACTACTGTATTATATAGCTCTATAGAGGTCCTGTAACTTCATGGACTTAAAGGGTGACTCCATTTTCATTAGGAAAAAAATTTGTAAATAAAAATAGCATTTACACAACTCATATTTAAATGATATTAAAAAGTAGCTTTCCTTTTCAATCTGCAGCTCTGTACTTTTCTATAATTTGGCTACCTGGAGTGGTTCTGTATTTAGAATGGGTACAGAGCACCCCCCAGAATTTTTTTTTCCTGTTTGTGTGATTGGGTTACTGATTTTCCCAGAAGTCTGCACTAAATCATATTTCTTTACACCCCCTGCAACAAAAATGTCATTTTAGTAAGATACTACCAGTAGGAAATCACATCTAAAGGGATACAGACCCTGCAATTTTCCTCATTAGAGCCCTACAGGTGCAGCAGATGGTTGATAATTATGTGTGTATATATATATATATATATATATATATATATATATATATATATATATAAAGAAAACTCCCATTAGACTCACTCAGCACACAGGCACAGTTCAGAATAACAAAAGGTAGGGATCTTCAACAAACTTTGTTAAAATCCTTGCAATGTACATAGATCACTCAGAGGGGAATGTTTTTTCTCAACAAAAGTGGAGTTACTCTTTAAAGCTGGTGATACAGATGTCAAGGTGTCATGCAGCCAGTCAGAGTTAAAGGGTGATTTTTGTTCACTAAGTATATGAAAATGTATAATAGTCTACTGTTGTTCAGATGCCATTGAACCCAAGGTTAATCAGGCTAGACAATGTTTTTTCCAGTAATGCACAGTCCAATATTAATGCACTTTAATGTGTTGCAAATACTTTTGTCAGTTTGCTATGAATAAGAGAAGTATTCTGCGTTGTTGTCAAGTAACTTAGCAGCTATTAATTTTGTTGCATTATGTCTTTGCAGTACTGATAATTGATTAAAGTGTATGTTCAGGCAAGAAGCTAATACACAGCTGAAATGCATATCTTTAAACTGTTTGACATGATTTGCAATTATGTTTCATTCAGCATTGCGATCCAGACATGCCTGCCAGACACCATCTGGATCTGTAAATCTTTGCAGCCCATGATGCTGTTAAGCAATATAGAGGGTCTATGACCTGTCCTGACCTGTGATTGGAAGATAAATGGGCAGCAGCACACTGAAGATGTCATCCCTGTGCCCCTCCCTCCTGTAAGTATGTTTGCAGACAGTACTGTGCAAAACGATAGAGCCCAGCTGGCTCAGGATTGCCGGGTCAAGCAGGGCATTACAGGAGGCTGATGCCCAGGCAGATTTAGGAACTTGTGCAAGTTAATGAAAAAAAAAAAGAAAGAATAAAGAACTAGAATACATTGTTTTCTATATTTGCCAGTTGTTCAGCTCTAACAGTTGACCTCTGGTTAATGTATTGAATAGAGATAGGACATTTTAGGTAAGCAGCTCAGCCCTTGTTCCCCAATGTACATATTATACCATACCAAATTATTTTTGCCAGGTTTGACTGTATGAATTTTCTTGTGCCTGTCAAACCCACGTAGTTACTGATTGTATGTTAATTGATTTCAGAATTTATCCTGACGAAGCGGCAACTGGCCACGGAACTTGTAAAAACATTTACTGTGACTCCTACCGCCACCGTGATTTCCCCACCTGGGGATCTTTAGTTTGGTGACACATATGGTCTGTCACAACGTTTTTTATTTTGTATATTTTTCTTTGAAGTTTTCAATTTATCTGTACCGCAATAGTCCAACTGCCCCATTTTCTTGGTCTTCTTGGTTCCTATCTCTATTCAATTCTAGTTTTTGGATGATGTTACTATTAGTTAACAATATTATGCACTTTTTCCTAAGAGGCTAAAATTCAATTCACTCTGGTTAAGGTAATCCTTTACCACGTCAAATATGTGTAGGCATGGAGTTGCTGTTGGTTGTCTCTATTTATGAATGTCTTCATGTAAAAGATTAGACTCTTCCATCCTGGAGGAGGGTTTAGCACATGTCTATGCCTGCAGGACTGTGGCACAACTGACTAACTAACTGTTTTAGGTGTCAGCCTGAGTTGTTATGGCCTATGTGGCACATACAACTTCTATAAAGCCAGTTTTATTAGAATGAGAAAAAGTTACTGAGGAGGAGTCCATCCCTTCTGCACACCAAATCCTACCTAGAACTTAGGAACTGCAGCTAACATGTCTTGTTATAAATAAATAACCAGTCCCAGCGCTCATGAAAATAGTAAAGATATCAATTGCACCATAAGCAGCTACTATATTTGAAAAATATCCATCATAAACATATATGCTTGAAATCACATTAAAGCATTATCAGTGCTCAACCAATTTGTTAGACACTGTATGCTTCCACATGATCAATGCGACCGATGGTAGAGTTTCACCACTCTGAGATCTTGAATGTGTTAGGGATAAGCGAACACAACAGTCCCTTCACCAGATCTTTTGAGAACCTCTCCATTCAGATATTACACTTCCCAGATCCTCAAATAATAGAACGCCTTTAGATAATATCCTGATCACATGAAGTCTCACCAGAAACCAGGTCCTTCTCTGATCACAGTGTAAAAGATGAAAACAATTACAGCATGAACATATCAATAGTGACTGCTCAGTCAGCACACACAATCTCTCAAACTGGTCCGTGGTCTTCCCCTGAACACCGTGATTTATGGGCAAAGGTCAAAGATTCTGGCCATCAAAGAAGCTGCCTAGTCCCGCCCAGACGAGTTTCGTCATTACGTCTTTGTCAGCGGGCCTTGTTGTTATGGCTCACATGTTAGAATGAAGCCATAAGTCTTTTTATTACACTAATTGTAACTTCAAAAAACAGCCCATGCTAAGTTTATTTAATGTCTTATAGGAACATTTAGGCTGATTGAAGTTAAGAGATGTATATCTTTGCATGCTTGCCCTGTAAGAATGCCTGTAGAATAAAGCCTCGGACACACTATTAGTTTTTTGTTCAAACCAGCAGGGCTAATTGAAAAAAACCTGACAGCTTAGGAGGAGCCGCTGTACAGTACTTACAATCCAACGTTAGTACAGTGATCTCCCCTACTGTTGTATTGTGTTCTAACAGGAGGATGCTCCCCTACCAGAACACTCCAGTCAGCGCTCTCAGCTATTGACCTGATGGATCGGCAGACCTTTTTCAGTCATGCCTCTTCGACACAGAAGCCAGACGAAAATCCGGCTTTTGTCCGCATGTGTTTTTCATATGCCTCATTTAAAGTCCCAACTCTAGTTTTCTCGATACCCTACAGGGATGGAGATGTGTTTTTGATACCTTATACATTTATGTGTTTTTTCCATTACTCTTTACTACTATACCAATCCTAGATGGAGGCAGTGACACACCCCTAGTCACCTGCCCTCCATTTACTCATCAGTATTTATATGCCTCCATTGAGGAGACTTTATGAGTTTAGTTAGGACTACAGAATGCAGGGAGCCTTGGCAAGGCCTGTAGCTTAACCATATATTTGCAAATGTGTGCAACCAATACTCTGCTTTTAACATATACTGTTAGACAGTTGAATCTGGCCTGAGGTTTGGGTGGTAAGTGTGAGCCTGGTTATTACGTATACAACTTTATTTATTTATACTTACTGTTTGCTTTTAAACGCATCTCATTTTTGACTCCAGTACACATGGGCTGAATGCTGGCCGGTTTCTATTAAACCAGCTAATGCCACCCGACATTTAGCCCCTGTGTACTAGGCTTAAGTATGCAATCATTTCAGCAGAATAGTCATATTTATGACACCCTTTGGAACAGACTTATCTTAAGAAAGATGAAAATTATTTTATGGAATATCCAGATAACCAATTTTGCCCATCAATTTGGGAGTGTGTGCAGAGGACATAGAGTTCCCATAATCATATAATTCTTTCAGCTGTATCAGGTTGTGATTATCTAATATTCTTGAGTCACATTAGACAACTACTTTCCTGCTTGCACAGCAAGCCATTTGATTCAGTACATCACAAGCTCAGTGTCTTATAAAATATTGCTGAGACAACGCTGACAAATTGGGTCAACTCTGTATGACCATCTGGACCCTTCACAAATTCCCTTACTTTATTTGCTAATTTTAGTAAATTTGCCAATATTATTAGTTATTTTTCCTTAACCCATCAACCCCAGAATGACTAATAAAAGTTAAGTAACATAATTAGGAACATGTACAATCTTACAAATGATGCCTTGAAACCAAAAAAAGGACTCAAAGCTATTCTTTCCAGCACTGACTAATGCACTATATTTCAAGCAATTGCCATTTTGAATAGCTTTGCATTGATGCATAATACAGTTATTACTTTGCAGAATATAGTGCTTCAATATTTCAGTTTCAGCAATAACTTTTATTGAGGTTTCTAAACAGCAAAAAAAAAAAGTATCCTTTTGAAATATAAGCATAGAATACACATGATGATACATTGTCACTTTGGTCTGCGAGCGTTAAAGCTTGGCAGCAATTTATTATTTAACATATGGCCGGAGCAGTTTTGGCTCAGAACGCTGTGCTGGTTGTGCTGTATGCAGAGTGTTACTAAATTGAGATGTTAGATGGTATGATCTTTTAACTATTTATGAGCTTGAGAAGAAAGGATCTCTGGCTGGTACAATCAGCTATTAAAAAATAGAAAGAAGGTATAACAGGTTGTATGTCACGGGAGGTAAAAAATGGCAGCAAAAGGTGGCAAGTTAATTTTCTATATGCAGCTAGAGTTGCCAAATATCTGTCTGTCCATCTGCTACATTGTTTGGCTACTGTAAGACCCAGCATTGTACAAACAAAGTCACACTCAAATATAAAACCCCTCCAAGGCAAAGCAGTCCAAATGGGCTGGTTAATGGTCAATGAATCAAGTGATGATGACTTGTCTAGGATTTTACAAATATAACTGGACTAACAAGGTGTAAAAAGGGGTTGTTTATACTACCCCTGGATCAGATGCTCTGTAGATCTTGGAAGGTTAAAATTTTGATAGCTGTGCATCTACAGTAAATCTAGCTAACTATATAACTGTCTAACAATGCAATAACTCCCTTTCATGAAATGTGTTATTTCTTTATACAAGTCACACTCTGTCTCTCTCTCTATATACTGTGTGTGTGTGTGTATATATATATATGTATATATGTATATTATTATGCTACAGTTTCCCTTTAATATGGCCAATTGTGAAACAATCTCTCTGTGTGTATTGCAAGAATTATTATATCTGGAGACCAGCTGTCAAGAATCACCGCAGGGATGGCCAGATCTGTGTGACTACATTTTGGAAACTCAGACCAGTCCATTTACAATATATTTAAAGTGAATCCAAAGGCCATCCAATACACAATGTGAAGATATTAGTGAACCTAAATAACATGACAAAATGTCTAACTAACTACACTATATACAATATATACTTAGGGCCGGATTCTGAAAGAAGTTATGTCGGCGTATCTGTTGATACGCCGCGTAAGTTCTAGGATGCGCCGGCGTATCTTTTTCTGTATTCAGAAAGCAAGATACGCCATAATTTTGCTAAGATACGAGCGGCATTAGTCTCTTACGGCGTCGTATCTTAGTTGCATATTTACACTGGCCGCTAGGTGGCGCTTCCGTATATTTACGCGTTGAATATGCAAATGAGGGAGATACGCTGATTCCCGAACGTACGTGCGCTCGGCGCATTTTTTTACGTTGTTGGCTTAAGGCTTTTTCCGGCGTAAAGTTACCCGGTAAAGAAGATACGCTACGCCCACACAAAGATATGCCCAGGTACGTGAATCTGGGCCTAAATGCGCAACACATAAAAAGATGGTATAACTGTTGGTGCAAGGAACAGTCAGGAACAAGTGGGAACCAAAACTCTGATCAGGAACAAGGGGGAGTAAGTACAAGGCGGCATGATACAAGGCAAAAGCAAAACTGGGTCAGGATGAATGGCAACAAGATGTATCTAGTAGGCAGAGCAAAAAATGAGAGCCACTAGTTAGGGAAGAACTAAATACCCTCCCAGCAGCCAGCACCAGGTAGAGATTAATTACTGGGAGCTGATTGGAAACACCTGCTGGTGCACACTTGAACTGCAACCCTCTACCCAGGGATCCACAGTGCCAGGTCCTGACACCAGTATTTAAAAAAATCCAATTTTATGTTCCCCAACACATTTTTGTTTTATTATGAAAATCAGAACCCTGTAGCTAAAAGTAAAAGAGACAACTGTAGGACTTTTATCAATATTGTTGTGCACTCTCAGGAGATGGGTTAACTTATTAAAAGAGTAGAGCCTGTTCATCTTGCCAAGTGAATGATAAATAAGGTAAACCAATGTTGGGAATTAAAAAAATAAAACAGGATTTTTTTCAAGCACATAATTGATTGAAGTGGACAAATCTTTATCTTTTTTTTACCCAGCTCATTGAACATTCACTAGTAATCAACCCAGTAATGTAAGATAAGGCAGTTGAGAAGGCAACAACTCAAACTTTAAAGCGATACTAAACCGCGGCAGAGTTAAAAAACAAACAAACAGACAATGACATAATGTGCTAGTATATATTGCATATCCCAGGTTTGCAGGCTCCAGCGCTGTGAGTGGCCTTCAGAGTGCATGAGGTCACTGGCCTCATCAAGGGTGAATATTACCATAAGGGTGCATGTTTAGGGTTGAAAATATATTTATTGGTACTTTAACATAGTGCAACATGAGGAGTCACAATCTGAAAGCAGTCACAGGTGCGCTTGTGTAAAGAGTCAGCCAAATGCCTATCCCCCACAGCAGAACTCTTATCAACATGTAAAACAATATGAACATCGATGACTGCAAAATGAAATAAGAAGGGCCTCTTCGTTCATGGCAAGATTGCAACCAGAATTTTCGTCAGGGAAATAACAAAACCAAAAGAAAAAAAACAACAAAGAAAAATGAAAATGGGAAGTCAAAAATCTATAATGTGATGAGGTAGAGAAAGAAGGAAAAGAGAAGAAAGATAAAATAGAAGTAAGCAAGAGGGGATCAATAACAGTGCATGTTTAAGAGATATTTATTTTACCTCCAGGTAAGCCTTGTTATAGGCTTAGTTGTAGGTAAAAAATCACAAAGCGGGGTTTACTACCACTTTAAGTGACCTCCTATTTCTAACTCTCAGGCTAAAATTTAATAAATTAAATTAAATAAAGTAAAACAATTTTTTACAGATGTAAGGCCGCGTACACAAGATCAGTCCATCCGACCTGAAGGACCGTTTTCATTGGTTAACCGATGAAGCTGACTGATGGTCTCATGTGCCTACACACCATCGGTTACAAAACCGATCGTATCAGAACGCGGTTACGTAAAACACAATGACGTGCTGAAAAAATGAAGTTCAATGCTTCCGAGCATGCGTCAACTTGATTCTGAGCATGAGCGGCTTTTTAACCAATGCTTTTGCATACTAACGATCGGTTTTGACCTATCGGTTAGGTGTCCATCGGTTAAATCTTAAAGAAAGTTCTCTTTTTTTTTGACCGAAGGATAACTGACCGATGGGGCCCACACACGATCGGTTTGGACCGATGAAACCGGACCTTCAGTCCGTTTTCATCGGTTTTGACCGATTCGTGTGTACGCGGCCTAAGTCTGCATCTGTATAAATATTTAACACAAAATATTCAAATTCTTGCATAATTCCAGTCATGGCCATTTTTTTTAAGTTAAATTATATATGTGTAATATAATGTGTCCTTCTTAATATATGTAATAAAATTGTTCATGCTGTAATTTTCCTTATTTAGTCGTAATGTAACTTTTTTTTTTCTTACCTATTCTATTTCCACATAACGATGCATCATTGCTTCCCACATTTACCTCTCCGGAATTACCATAATGTTTTCTTTGTGTGTTAATAATGTTGTAGCAGACTTCACATTAAGATCTACTTTACTAATTAGATGTGGGAAGGCAGGATGATTCTTTCTGACAAGTAAATGGCAAGGCAATGAGATCCAGGGCTGCCGTGAAATCAGCTTTCTCCTAATGGCAGCTGATGACCCGCTGCTAACTGCCCTGTTCTTGGAATGAAAAGACCTTTGGCTGGGTAATTGTATTGATCGTGGAAATACTGTATTTGGTACATAGTAATTATGCTCAGATGCCAATGTTTTTTTTTTTTTTTCCTGTTATTACAAGAAAGAGTTTACAAGAGATTAAAAGTTTTCCGGAAATACACCTCGCACTTGGATTCTGCTGTTATAAATGGAATGTTGTGGGTGTTGTAAATGAAAGACAGCAGGAACGGGTGAAAAATCAGGACACGAGTCAATCAAATAACAACTCTCTATAGGAGTAAAGAAAAAAACATGTCTGTAAAATATCTATCTAGCTCAGGTAAATATATATGTATTTTTTTAACATTTACCACTTGCAGCCTGCAGGTGGTGTGCCTGATATTACTTTCATGTTTTTCTTCCAAGCCTACTTGCTATTATAAAATAATCTGTGTGATATCTTTTTCTGCTGTCTTCTAGGGGCTAAATAACCAAGTATCAGAATTAAAAAGGTAACCTGCCATGAAAGAAATAGACTGTCTATGCTGAGCTCTGGGAAAATGCTAGTTTTCTAACTGATATGCAAATTTCTTTCAGAGCCACTAATGAGAAATAAGTAGGTAACCCAGGACAGTCTAAGAAACAGCAGTCATTCCCAACCTATTCTGGTTCATTATTTCAAAGCACAGAAGCAAGGAGTTCAGGCAACTAATGCCTCGTTACCACTGAGCGGATCGGTTCGGTACGGTTCGGTACGGTATGCTATTTTGGGTGTTTCCATTATGAAAGCATGCCGCAAAAACCGAACCGTATCGCACCAGCAAGGGTCCTGCTTCAGATAAGGGACCAGAGAGAGTTGAACGGTTCGGTTAGGGCGGACCTACAAATGCATCTCACTGATTGGTGGATGCGCTAGGGATTTTTTCTAAACCCCGAATGGTCCCTCACGGTCCCATTTGCAGTGGAAATGCTCACGCGATTAGACCGGTCCCATCCGAACCGCTCCAAAATTACTGACCCGAACCGATCCGTGCAGTGGAAACGAGGCATAACATTTTCCACATGGAGTGGTAAGCACTTGTAATCCTTCCTTGCTTCCTTCCTTCCTTCCATCCTGAAGGTGTGTTACTGGCCAGACCCCCAGGAGAAAACAGCCTAAAATGTGGAGCCATTACATCTGCTTAAGCTGCAATATATAACATTTGTGGGTTTAACCACTTAACCTGGGTTGACATCAAATTACGTCAGGGACTTTGTGTGAAGATATCTGGATTATGGTTGCAGCTACAGGCATCATTCAGATATCTTTTTTTTTATCAGCCGGCAATTCCCTGAAAAGCTATCGCAGTGGCTGTTTAACCGCTTGATTGCTTTTACAGACTGGTGGCGGTTTACCATAGAGGTTTACCATACAGCTGGTCCTGGATCAGATGGTTCCCCGGCCATCTCTGTGACCCCCGGAGGGCGACGTCATGATGTCAGTTCCACCACCAGAAGATGTAAACACTTTTTTTAGCTGGAAAGCCTGAGATCTTTTTTTTTTGTGGGAACTTATAGACCCCAGATTTCTCCATAAAGAGGATCTTTCATGCCCTATTCCAAGGGATATTCAGATTAAAAAAAGTGTTGACATCTGCCGGTGGTGGAACTGACATCATGACGTCGCTTCCAGGGGTCACAGAGATGGCCAGGGGAACCATCTGGTCCAGGACCAGCTGTATGGTAAACCTCTATGGTAAACTGCCACCTCCCTCCTGCAGTCTTGTATTAGGAATAAAAGTGATAAAATACGTGATAAAAAATACATTTAAGGGAAAGTGTAAAAATAAACAATAATAAATAAAAATTTTAAGTGCACACAGAAGCAAATGCATACATAGGTTTTGCCGACATATGTAAACAGCATTCAAACCACACAAGTGAGGTTTCACCATGAACATTGGAGCGCGAGCAGTAATTCTAGCACAATACCTCATCTGTCTCAACTCTGAACTGGTAACCTGTAAACATATTTAAAATGTACAGTATGTAGCCTATGGATTTTTAAGTACCAAAGTTTGGCGCCATTCCACGAGTGTCCGCAATTTTAAAGCATGACATGTTAGGTATCTATTTACTCAGAGGAACTTCATCTTTCACATTATACAAAAAAAAATATTGGGGTAAATATTGTGTTTTTTTTTTTAATCAATTCATGAAAGTGAACAAGTAGGGAAAGTAAACAACTAGAGAGGCCATGAAAAAATTGAGTTTGAAAAATGTCTGCGCAAATACCACAAAAATGCAACAACCACCATTTTATTCCTTAGGGTCTCTGATATATATATATATATATATATATATATATATATATATATATATATATATATATATATATTGTGACAGGGTACACGACTCTGTGTATGTCAGTGAGAGGTTGGAAAGGGTTATAGACAAAAATATTTTCCTCTTAAATTAAAGTCTGACAGTAGCTGATAAAGTAATGTTTTGCATTATAACTAGTTTGATACCTGTTGAAATTGATCTGTTTTATTCACCTCCGTCACTCCTGAATCGTTATTCTCACTGACTTCCTGGTTTGCGATGCAAATTCATTCTTGCTACATCACGGCCTAATGGGATCTACAGTTCCCATTAGGCTTAGCCTCCATGCCTGTGAGGGATAAGAGAGCATCTTCACACAGGACTGTAGTCATAGGGAGGGGGTGAGCACATTCTGCTTTCCACCATGCAAAACGGCTCAGATGCTGGTGGAAAGCAAGAAGAGGAGAGACAGGAAATGGCATTTTCAAACCTGGATTACTGTATTTTGGAGGTCAAAAGGAAAAACGAGGTAAGTGATATTTAAATGCTCTAGCTTGCAACAATCAATTGATCAAATTAAAAATTAACCTTTAGTGTTCCTTTAAGCCTGGCTCAACAGGTAAACCTCCTGTCTCCCTCTATTAATTAGCCTGCACCTGATAGTGAGGTGGGAGAGTGAGAGTTTAGAGCGAGATCCAGGCTGCACTGGATGGACACAGACTGGAGAGTGTCTGTGTATTCCTGGAATTAAGGTCTGTCAGAACTATTGCTTATATTGGACTGTGTTTTTTTGTTTGTTTATACTAGAGCCGGAATAGCCGCTCTAGTAAAACATAGTGAGGGACGCTCTTGTTTAGTTAGCCTCCTAAGGTGGAGTAGGCCTATTTATTTGTGTTACTTTTTTTCATTGGACGCGATAAAGCTGCATTTATTCGCCATTTCTGTTTGAAGACCAGTGACTTTCCCACAATATATATATATATAATATTTAAAGCGGAGGTTCACCCTAAATATAAGATCTCTCATGTGATCCAGCATACTGGCGTCAGCGCCAGTATGCTGTTTTTTTTTTTTTTTTATCGCACACTTACTGTATTATAGTGGAATTCCTTTTTTGTCCCCCGCGGTGGACGGCTGTAGTATTGCTCGTCACATCTTCCTAAAATACCCGATATGGACTCGGGTAATCTCGGCGAAAATGCGGCGCCTGCGCACAAACCTAGGAGCTGACTGCGCAGGCGCCGTATTTCTCCGAGTCCTATTTCGGAGGGCGTGACGCGCCATAGCCGTAGGACTCGGAGAAATACGGCGCCTGCGCAGTCAGCTCCTAGGTCTGTGCGCAGGCGCCGCATTTTCGCCGAGATTACCCAAGTCCATATCGGGTATTTTAGGAAGATGTGACGCGCTATACTGGCGCCGTCCACCACGGGGGACAAAAAAGGAATTCCACTATAATACAGTAAGTGTGCGATTAAAAAAAAAAAAAACCCAGCATACTGGCGCTGACGCCAGTATGCTGGATCGCATGGGAGATCTTATATTTAGGGTGAAATACCGCTTTAAGGGTTCTGAGTAATATTCTAGCAAAAAAAGATTTTTACATGTAAGAGAGAAATGCCAGAAATGCCTTGGGTGGCAAGTAGTTAATATTGTTTTAACTTAAATGGGGTCCTAAAGCTGGTGATCACATTCTTCATCATCCATGTATTCATTCCTTAATTCATTCAACCATTTATTCTCTCTTTAATTCATTTGTGCAATAAAAGTCAGGGCTTCCTGAAGGAACTTCCTCTCCTCTGTGCTTGCCGGCATCCCACTGTTGCCTAGCTACTATCTTCCTTACATACTTATTAATTTCATCCAAGCATTGCGCTTTGAGTTGACTAATATATATTTTTTCCACATAATTCTGCTTCTTGGATCGTTTTTGACATATGATCCTCAGTCATCCGTTTAATATTACCAGCCCAATTTAGATGTGCAATGCATGTTATCAACGATTACGGTATCTAGCAGCCTTAGATTTTTCATAAAGCTTGCTATTATGTCTACATCTCCCCGCTCTGTATTCAGATACACATCTGTATACATCTACATACTCCCATAAGCAATTTCCTTTCATATACATCAAAGATTGTAGTTTTCTGCTTGGTCCAACATGCGGCTCCATATGTGACTACAAGAAATGTGCACATTACAAAAATGATATTGCAGCACAAAAAAAAATGCCTTAACGTGTATCTCTAGGCAAAACCATTTGCTTTGGTTTTGAGTTTTTAGTTATAGAGTGTGGAAGGGTTAGACCCTCTGTTAAGTTTTTGGCAAAACAGTGTTTATTCAAACAGTTTTTAAGGGGTAATTTACAGATGTACATTATCCATGTCAAAATATTGTAAAATACCGGTAGGTTAACGATGCAAGAATAATTCACAAGAATGGTTTAACCAATGAGAGTTGAAAGCCATACATCTGAACAGCTTATATTATATTGTATTATATAACAAAACATACAGGAGCTTAATGATATCAGCACTGTAAAAAAAAATGGGGACTGCAAGGATACTAATATCATCAGGGAAGGCCAGACACCTTAAATTCTGAGTAGCAGGGGTTCCAAGAAAAGCTCTATCTACACAATCAGAGAAGCTGCCAAGAGCAAGGGGGAGAGGTTTTCTTCAAGTGTCGGGAGATGGCAACTCTAGACTCAATTGTCAGGTTTTTATTGTGGTCTGTGCTTTCATTAGAATGATTCACATCTCAATCTGTACTGGTGGTCATTGTCACATAGAAGGCAACCAAGGGGGAATCCACATTTTTAGAGTTGTTCCCAAAACAAGAAGTAGGGGGAAATCTTCCAATGGCAGCACCTGTTTTAACTGTCTAGGGGAATTCTCCTCACTTTGGGAAGTCCCTTCTGTTGTGTCTTACCGAAACAATGGTACATACAAAGCAAAATATAAACCATCACGGGTTTTAAACCTACTCTATCCAAGAACAAAATGAAGTTTTAGCCAAACGCACACTTTACCATGCTGATACAACTGTCTCTGTACATTCTTCACCTACAACATCATGTTATCTGATGTTGATATCCAACATCTTGACTGTAATCCATCTATAGATATACCACAATCCCACCACACACTCCAATGGGTGCCTCTGCTAATTAGAATGCTTATAGGCTTTTATCCTTTTCTTAACTAAGAATTTTACCACCCATTTGACAGCCCCCCAGAGGGCTCAGGACCCTGGGTTTATCAAGAGTGACCAAACTCATCCTGCAGGGAGACAAGGAGCTATCTCCACCTAAGGTCATGGAGGCTTGTGTTGCTTACCCCAATGGGAAACCACAGCCTCAACAGATTTAAGTCATACTGTTTTTTTTAGGGGGGTGTAGGTGCCTAGTTTTGAGTGGGACTTCCTGTCCCACTTCCTGCTTCTAAGTACAGGCTGCCTAAGCGACTCCTCCCCTCCCCCTAGGCACCCCCCCTCTGAAATCTTCTGGGACATGTCTTTGAGTGAGTGAGAGAGCACAGCGTGACTTGCGTGTGTGCAGTGCACGCCCCGGCCGTGAAGCCACAAGCTATGCCCGCACTGCTAGGGTTCACTGCTTGTTTTGTCTAGGGGAGAGAAGATGGCTCTCCCCCACACTTTACACTATCCCTCAGCGACCTTGAAATGGTCTTGACAAGGTCAAGACCTTAGACTACTGTAACATAGGGGAGAAGACCCTTTGGGGACCAGTCCAGTAGCAGGGAGGAGTGGAGGATATAATCATTAAATCTCCTTTTCTGAGTCCCTTAGAAACTTTGAGAGTTTCCCAAAGTTTGACTTTAAAGCTTATTTTGGCCAGAAGTGCCCCACTTGTTATTGTTATTATTCCATAAATTACTGTTAGCTTCTTTTGGTTGAGGTTGGTTGAGTGTATGAGAAATTAAGGCATTTAAAGGTTAAACAGTGATAGCGTAACTTTGCTATAATTGGAAAGTCTGAAATTAACTTTTTAATGAGAAATTCATCTTAAATTAAAAAAGCAAATGCAGCTTAGCTAAATACTGTTACTCCTGTATGACTTAGTGAATGGGCAGAAAGGGCAAAGGGCAGTCATTTTTATAAACATATTTCAGTGCCTGTGATCCAATTACTCTTACTTATTGCAGAAAACGAATATGGAATGTTCGGTCAGTGCAGGGAGCTAAAGCCAATGCCAAAGGGTTACTGAAACCATGCCTGGCTGGAATTCACTGCATCATAAGCCACTTATCCTTTACCACGTATGACTCAGGCCCCGTACACACGGCAGAGAACCTCGACGGGCAGAACACATCATTCCGCCCGTCGAGGTTCTCTGCCGGCCATCAGAATCGGCGACTCGCCTGTCGGGAAAGGCAACCAGGCATTCATCCCGACGGGCCGTCGAGCAAATAGAGAACCTGTTCTCTATTTGCTCGACGGGTTTCCCGACGGGCGGGGCTCGCCGAGAGCGTACACACGGCCGAGGTTCTCGGCAGAATGCGGCTCTCAGCGAGGTTCTCGCTGGTTTCTGCCGAGAACCTCGGCCGTGTGTACGGGGCTTCAAAGTCAAAAAAATGATATAGGAATAGAAAATAATGAAATAAACTAAAGATTTGTGGGCCCTTAACTATTTCCACATAGAACAGCTTTTTTAACCAACAGTTCCACATTGCACATTAGGCAGGCCATACATAGATCCTTTCCTTTTTGATCTAAAAAAACAGAACAGATCCCCTATAAACGCAAACAATGTGGGTGGAATCATTCTCTCTATTATATTATTATATTCTGACAGCGGGACTCCTCTACTGTCAGAATACAGTGATCAGTGCTGCCTGCAACTGATTGGCTGCAGTGCTGAATGAAGGATTATTTTCCAACAAGTCGGGTCAAGAGAAGTCCATCATTACAGCCATAGGCCCCTTTCACACTACTGTGACTTTAAAGTTGCACGGTTTTATCGCAATTTTGTGGCTGCGATTTTAACGTGATTTTGCCACGATTTTCAGGGAGATTTGAGGTCTATGAGCCTAAACGTGCATCAAAGTCGGACCGAAGTAGTGCAGAGACTACTTTGAACTAGGCACAACTTGAAGCCGTAATAATATGAATGGTAGTCATTGGAAATCATGAAGACCGACTTATAGGACAAGTCATACAAGTGTGAAAGGGGCCATAGATGGATTTAAAATTTGTCCGGTCCCTGCTTAACCAGAAAAATGTTGATCCATTAATGGTCACCTTTAGACAAGCCTTTCTCATACACTAGTTCAACTGTACATCCTAGACAAGACAAATCAAGCAATGTCTCCATATCACACTGTAGACCAGCGATCAGTGGCACGCTGATTCCCTATCTGATGGTGACTGTAGAGTTCTAAGTCTTCCAGCAACAACATCACTCTTCAGAAACCAGTGACCAGCGACCATCGATGTAAGGGGAAACTACACCGACCACCAATTGAAGGGACATTCTTTTAATGTTAATAGATATGAGCTGGCAACTTGGTTGGACTCAAACATTGAAAATCTGTATTGGCTATACAAGTACATCAAGTACATTTAGTAAAAAAATGCTCCATTAACATTGTTCTACTGCAGGGATATGCAATTAGCGGACCTCCAGCTGTTGCAAAACTACAAGTCCCATCATGCCTCTGCCTTTGGGTGTCATGATTGTGGCTGTTAGAATCTTGCTATGCCTCATGGGAGTTGTAGTTCTGCAGCAGCTGGAGGTCCGCTAATTGCATATCCCTGTTCTAATGGATATACTGCATAGCCAATGAAGATTTTCAACTTTGAGTCCACAAGTTGCTGGCTTATATGTATCAACATTAAAGGTATTGAGGGACTGCACATCCCAGCCATGAGCACCAGTTTCCAGCCTTGGATAGCATCACCAGCAGTAGAGCTTGAGTATTGTATTCAGTGATTCTAAGGGACCACAAAAGCATGAGGGCATTTTGTGCACTGACTAGTGTCTACTAATATATAGGAGTACCTCTTTCCCTTACCACAAATCTAGGTGGGCACCTCTACACAGACCTACTATATGAGGGGACACTTTTTTACTGGCCACCATTGAAAGGTTATGCAATTCTTTTCTAGCCATTTTGTTAATGAATTTCATAATTATTTCTGCAAATGATCTGTTCTGCATTTCACATATACTAAGTACATCAACCTCCCATTTCTTTTATATACAGCATATTCATATCTACAAATTACTAATCACACTATGTACAGTCATCTGGAAATATAATCGTTTTAGCAGGGTGTCGCTAAGACCTGAAAATCATTTCAATAGTTTATACAGGATAACAATTTTTTTTTATAAAAACTACCCTAGACTATGGACATTTTGCAATCAATCAGGGACCAGTTATAGTGTCAGGCACTGGTATAAATACGATTTTAGGAAAAGGTATGTAAAGGACTCACCGCGACAGTGCACTCCTTCGTCGTAGCCATCACTGCAGTCCAAGACTCCATTGCAGAGTTTTGACAGATGGATGCATGTTTTGGTTCCAATGCAAAGAATGTGATTTACGGGGCACTTGTAAACTATGTTTTCCTGGCCTGAAAAAGAAAGACAAAAAATAATAGTTACATTTTTCCCCAGAGTCAGAAAGCCTATATACACCTTGTAGGCACCATGATCTTACAAAAGGAAGACTGAGACTCACAATATACAGTATACAAATATGATTCCTGTGCAGTGCTTTTGGGACCAATAGGACATGAGTGGCAATTACACACTACCATATTGTTCACAAAAGTGTAGAAAGATGTAGTTGCACTTCTTGATTACACACACACACATACTGCTACAAGGAATCCTATATGACTGAAGACCTTCTGGACCACTTTTTGCAATGATAGCAACATGGACACTGCCATTGCTAACTTTTTTTAAAAGGTGCAGGATGTCAGACTTATCCTTGCCGCCCTTCCTTTTGAGTCACAGTTTTTAATCGACTGCTTGACTCCCGCAGTTTGTGCAGATTCCCATTTCCAAGGCAGAGTTGTTACTAACAGCTGGGGATCTATGTTAACAAATAGGAGCTAAGTTGCATGCTTTTCATTAACGTGATCACAATGATAGCCAGTCATGATGATCACATACTGCAGGTTTGCTTCCAAGAAAACCTGCCAGCTCAACTATCACTGTATCTGACACAGAGAGAGGCACATTGACACCCGAGGCTGGAAGGCTGCAGCTGTTACAGTGCAATTTAATAAATTTAAAGAAAAAAAAAACATGCCCCTAAACATTTGATAATGTGTGGCAGGCATGGTTGGCATCGTCCTCTATGACAGGGTGATACACTTTTGGTACTGGTTTCTAGTTGATTTAAGCTGTAGTTGAAGTAATAATAAGGCTTTGGCGATTGGGTTGGCTCATCTCCTGAGCAAGCTCTTCACTCTGGGTGGAGACGCATAACACTTGTTTCATTACTGATTATAGATACCTCTACCTGTCTCTCAGTTCCACTATTGTATTGCAGTGTTTTTTCCCTGATAGCTGTTTTTGATTCCTTAATACATCGTATTGTAGGTGCACTTAATTATCCTTTGACCCTTGAGATGAAGCGACATAGCTGAATGGGAGAGGGGGGGTCTGGGGTGTTGTTTATTCTCTTTAGTATATATAGTCGGCCTTTGTTATTTAGCCAGAGATGTAATCACCTTCCATAGGTAGTATGTAATAATATACTATTTGTGTTGGCCCTGTGTGGCCATGTTAGGCGGCTTGGCTGTTCCACAGTTCTTTTACCATTTAACAAAACTTCAATGAAAAGAATTTTAAAAATAATACAAAAAAAACACTTAATTATTTAAGACCTTAACATATAAAAGGAATACAATATATTGGTGTTGATTAACTAAAAAGGAAAGCCTTGTACACACGGTACGATTGTTGGACAACCAAGCATCTGATTTTGTCAAAAGGGAGTGAGACAAAATCTTGTCTTGCATAGTAACGTTACACAAATTTTAGTGCCACAAACACAAACGTAATGACTTACTATGAGTAATTTCAGCTCTTGAGCGCCACCCTTTTGGGCCGTTCTGCTAATTTTGTGTTTGGTTAACATTAATTCTAAGCATGCGTGTTTGTAATTTAGACTTTTGTGTGATAGATTTATGTATTGACCATCCGAAAATCTGACGTGGAGCTACTGTAGTTTGACAAAAAATGTACTAGCCTGTCATCCAACATTTGTTGTCGGAAAATTGGAAAAAGATTGTCAAAAGGAGCGTACTTACGGTAAGAATTTCGGAAACCAGTCTGTCAAAAGACAATCCCCATCCGCAAATTGAACCGTGTGTACGAGGCCTAAGAGTGCAAAAGCTGGTGCAACTGTGCATGATAGCCAATTAGCTTCTAACTTCAGCTTGTTCAATTAATCTTTGACAAAAAAAAAAAATGGAAACCTGAAAACCCGAAAACCTGGAAGTTTTACTGTATATGCAGAGCTACACCAGATTTTGCACTATCCAGTTTTATAAATCTACCCCTTCATGCCGATATACGTCAGCAAATTGGCAAGGCTGGGCACAAGCATGTACATGAACATCACTTTTAAGAGCCCAGCCGTGGGTCGCAAGCACACCGCCACCGGCGCAATCGCGACCTGGTCCTTTTTATAGTACTTTTAAAATGACAATGGCCCCAAAATAGTGTCAAAGGTGTCCGATGTGTCCGCCACAATGTCGCAGTCACGATAAAAATCACTGATCGTTGCCATAACTAGTAAAAAAAAAATATTAATAAAAATGCCATAAAATGATCCCCTATTTTGTAGATGCTATAACTTTTGCGCAAACCAATCAATAAACACTTATTGCAAAAAAAAAATATTTTTTACCAAAAATATGTAAAAGAATAGGTATTGTCCTAAACTGAGGAAAAAAAATTAGATATATTTTTGGGGGATATTTATTATTTTTGTTTATAGCACAAAAAAATAAAAACCGCAGAGGTGATCAAATACCACCAAAAGAAAGCTCTGTGGGAAAAAAAAGGACGTCAACTTTGTTTGGGAGCCATGTCACACGACCGCGCAATTGTCAGTTAAAGCGATGCAGTGCCGAATCGCAAAAATGGGCCTGGTCCTTTAGCTACAAAATGGTCCGGAGCTTAAGTGATTAATTTGCATGTACATTTTTGCAATTATTCTCTCTCATTTGGTTTATTTTGGTCTGCCAAATATACCATTAAAAGTTATTTTTTTTTTAAATATATATATATATATCTATTTGATAAAGGCCATAAAAAACCTTCCAGAAATCTTGTTGTTGGGACTATATTCTGTTACCAGATATCATTGTTTCCAGATATCTTTGAGAACTAAAAAAACATTCTATGTTACGTGAACAGGAAAAGGGGATTTTTTTTTGTAATCCTGTCCTTAGGTAACAATGTTGCACCTCTGTAGATACAAGTAAGTGAGCTTTGTAACTGTAGGAAAGTAAGCTGTAAGTAAGGCCGGATTCACACGTCTGGCTATGGTTTGCAGTCCGGAGTCCGGTGTTGTTTTATTCAATGGTTCAGATACGATTCAATGGCAATTTTTACTTGAATTTTCACCTAAACCAGACCCAAAATCGCACAGGGCCCTTTTTTTGGAAACAGACCACGGCCACCCCGGACATGTGTGAACCAGCATTATTGAAAGCTGGTGGTTAAAAAAACGCATCCAATTCTCATATATGTGAACCCAGCCTTAAGATCACCAGATAAAAATTAATTCTGAAAAAATATGTCAGCCACTGCATTTAAGGTCTGGTAAACTATCAAAAATAGTTTTTTTTTTTTTTTTTTTTTTACAGTGTCTAAAATGCGTTTTATGGGGTTTATCATTTGCTGTTCTCCTTTACATGACATTCATATAGACCATGTCTGTAGGCATAAAAAGGGTAATATAAATCCCAAGCATGTATGGGACTACAAATGGTGCCCTGGCATATACAATATAAAAAACAGTTAAAATGTCAACATTTTAATTTGTATTCTTCTAAAGCAGGGGTCTCCAAACTTTCTAAACAAAGGGCCAGCATACTGTCTTTCAGGCTTTAGGGGGGCCAGACTGTGCCCAGCGGGAGTAGAAAATGTCCTAGAGTAACTGGAAGTAAACCGTGTCCCCTCTTTGGTGTCAGTAGAAAGAATAGTGACCCATCATTGGTGTCAGTAGAAAGAATAGTGACCCATTATTGGTATCAGTAGAAAGAATGGTGACCCATTATTGGTGTCAGTAGAAAGAATAGTGACCCATTATTGGTGTCAGTAAAAAGAATAGTGTCCCATCATTGGTGTCAGTAGAACGCATAGTGACCCATCATTGGTGTCAGTAGAAAGAATAGTGACCCTTCATCAGTGTTAATGGCAGAAAATATGCCCTACTGTTTCTGACAGTGGGGGGGAATAATGGCCCAAGGGTCGGATAAAAGCAAGCAACGGGCCGCATCTGGCTCTTGGGCCAGAGTTTGGAGACTACTGTTCTAAAGCATTGATCCTCAGGTCCATAAAAAGGCATGACATTCTGGCCGTAGATGGCCCATTAATAAACATACAACAATACATTTTACAACTTGGAAAATGTTTGTTTCACAGTTAACTGTTGAGCTTTTTTCCCATGAGTTCATTGCCTGTATATTTATTATCTATAAATAAGATGATTTCCAAAGTCCTGGATGATGATAAAATCAGAGGGGGTGTTTCTCAACAATTATGCAACCCGTTTCATGAGTTTATGAGGTCCAACTTCTTTAGGTTCTGTGAAACAACTGGGAATCTCATCCAAATAAAAGAAATAAACCATTTGCCACTCTGCTAAGACAAGATAGTTTATTTTTAGTGGATGGCGCTCAATCCCTCAAAAAGCGGAGACTTTAGATTTCAATGTAACCACCTAATAAGGATCCATGTCAAACGCCCACCTCAAGCAATGCAGCAGATTTGTTTCCCCCTGAGCAATAATGCACAAATGATAACGAGAAGCCTGTATTGACCAACGCTGGCACTCTCAGACCTGCAATTTGCTGATTCCCAACAATGCCATAGTTCAAATTTCAACATTTTGATTTGTATTGATCTATTCTAAAACATTGATCCTCAGATCCATAAAAAATGCATGGCATTCTGGCCAAAGATGGCCCTTTATTAAGCACACAACAATACATTTTACAACATGTAAAATGCTTGTTTCATGGTTAAACCATTTGTTACCCCAACATTTCATATTCCTGATAAATGCCTGCTGTACCATGTACTTGTATGAGAAAGTATCCTGTTCTCTTTGTATTGCTTCCTTTATGTGAAGTTTCTGTCAGTCCCTCTGATTTCCTATTAGAAACTGATCACACTAAGCAGAAGGGCACACTGAGTGGTCAGTTCTCTAGCTGTGCTGGGAACTCAACCTGCTCTCCTCAAATGATCAGACTTGTCCTGACACATCCCCTGCTGCACAGCCATTCACTGGAAAATGTATGTCCTGTACACACGATCGATTCGTCTGATGAAAATGGACCGATGGACCATTTTCATCAGACAAAACAATCATGTGTACAGGGCCCTATCGTTTGAAAAAAATATATAACCTGTTTTAATTTTTTTCTTATTGTTAAATAAGCTTCAGAAAAAAAGCGATCGTCTGTGGGGAAATCCATCGGTCAATAATCCACACATGCTCAGAATCAAGTCGAAGCATGCTCGGAAGCATTGAACTTCATTTTCTCAACACATTGTTGTGACCGCATTGGACACGATCAGATTTTTAACCGATGGTGTGTAGGCAAGACTGATGAAAGTCAGCTTCATCGGATATCTGATGAAAAAATCCATCGGTCCGTTTTCATCAGACGAACCGATCGTGTGTACAGGGCATAAGTGTGATGTTGTTTCTCCTTCCCCAGCTCTTATGCAGCTGAGAACAGGAGGGAATGCGATCACTTATAAAAAAAAGTATTTATAATGTTTATATATCTATACAATTTTTTTCTTTTTTTTTTCTATTTTAAACTGAGTTGGTTGTTTTACAAGGTGGTCGTTTACAATCATTTTAACTGTTGGGCTTTCTTCCCTTGTCCATATCTTTATTATTTGTGAACAAGATGATTCCTAAAGTCCTGCATGATGATAAAGTCAGGGGGGGGGGGGATCTCAGCGGTAATATGCAATGCCTTTCATAGGTTTAGGAGGTCCAACTTCTTCAGGTTCTGTGAAACACTTGGAAAGCTCATCCAAATAAAATAAATAAACAGTTTGCCACACTACTAACACAAGCAGGTTAATTCCCATTTAATGGCGCTCAATCCCTCAAAGTGAAGAGACTTTCATTTTCAACATAACCATCTAATAAGGATCCATTTTAAACACCCGTCACTCACCAATCACTTTAACCATTGGGCTTTAATCCCCTGAACCGATTGTCCATATCGTTATTATTTATGACCAAGATGATTCACATTGTCCTGCATGATGATATAGTCAGGGGGGTGTTCCTCAACAGTTAATATGCAATGTGTTTCAGAGGGTTAATGACAGTGGCCTCCAAACTGTGCCCCAAGGCCACATACGGCCCTTTGCTTGCCTTTATCCAGCCCTTGGAGGACTTTTCCTCCCACTGATGCAAGACACTATTCGGACAGCAACAATGGAGTGTAAATCATGTTACTAACCTCAACAACAAGGCACTATTTCTCACATTTACACCAACAGTGGGGCATTATTCCTCAAAATGACACCATCGAAGGGGCACTATTCCTCCCACTAATACCAATGATGGGGGCACTATTCTTCCACTGACACCAACTCTGAGGCATCAATCCTTCCACCGACACAGATGATGGGGGCACTATTCCTCTCACTGACACCAATCATGAAGCAATAATCCACCCACGACAAAGATGATGGGACACTATTCGTCCCACCGACACAGATGATGGGACACTATTCCTCCCACCGATACAGGTGATGGGGAACTATTCCTCCCACGGACACAGATGATGGGACACTATTCCTCCCACGGACACAGATGATGGGACACTATTCCTCCCACGGACACAGATGATGGGACACTATTCCTCCCACTGACACAGATGATGGGAAACTATTCCTCCCACTGACACCAACAACAAGGCACTATTTCTCTCACTGACACCATTGATGGGGCACCATGTCTCTCATTGACACCAACAATGGGTGTGAGTGGGAGGAATTCCTCCCCCTAATGCCAAACATGCACTGTTTACTCCCACTGTCGCCAAGACCATTTCTGCTCCGAATGACCACAGTCTGACCCCACTCAAGTCTGAAGGACAGTAAACGGTCTCTTTGTTTGAAAGTTTGGAGACCCCTGGTTTAGGAGGTCCAACTTCTTCAGGTTCTGTGAAACACTTGGGAATCTCCTCCAAATAAAGGAAATAAACTGTTTGCCACTCTGCTAACACTAGCAAATTAATTCCCAATGGATGGCGCTCAATCCCTCAAAAGGGAAGAGACTTTAGTTGTCAACATAACCATCTAATAAGGACCCATGTCAAACACCAGCCTCACACAATATAGGAGATTTGTTCCCTCCTGAGCAATTATACACACATGATACAGAGAAGCCTGTATTGACTAATGCTGGCACTCTCAGACCGGCAATGTGAGGATAACCAACAATAAGAGCAGATTACAAGATCCTATAATGTGTATGTTGCTTTATACCGTTTACATATTTTCAGTCTTCTATTTAGACTTCTATTCTTTGCCTCCTTTGCCTTAACGGAGGCCTGAAAAAGAGATTATATAAACTGTGACTTTTTTTGTTTTTTCCCCACACACTACTTAATGAGAAAGTGTTTTTGTTTCTCTCTCTTCTTTTTTATTATTTAAATGAAACAAAATTTTGAAATAAAAATAATGAATCACGAGCAAGGAATACAATCCTTCACCCTGTGTCGGAACGCTTTAACGAGAACGCATTATGTGCTGGCAAACTGATAACTGTCTAAATAGCAGAATAAATATTTGCACAGATGTTGATGTAAATCAGCTGTCGTAGTATAATGGTGACAGGAAAGAATCAAGGTTAACGTGTAATTTGTGCATAACCATGTAGAAAGGACTAATTAAAGGGAGAGAGTTTAATGGTTTCAGATGTCCCAAGGCAGCCATTGAGCGGGATTTCAGACTCTCGACTGAAATGCTGACACAGCTGCACGGTGCTGAGTAAGACAATTCAACCTGGAGTTGAAGATTCCGAACATGTTCCTTTAAGTCAGTGGGGAAAATGACTATCTCATGGAGGGAATGGATGGAAAGGATGTCTTTGTAATATTATTTAGAAATGTATATACTTACAGTGTAGCATGCCAAGTTAACCCCTTTATGACGGAGCGTAAAACAAATTTTAGCGCCTGAACACAGTTTACTAACTTTGACATGTATAAGTCAAACTGGTTATATCATCACAACTACAACAATTTATTGGCATATAACACGCACAGGCATATAACACGCACCCTAACTTTAAGAGGGAAGTTTCAAGAAAAAAACTTTCCACAGCCCCCTACGTATAACACGCAGGCACAGTTTACCCTCTATTTTCAGGGGAAAAAAGTGAGTGTTATACGCCAATAAATACAGTACTTATGCTGGCCATACATTATACGAAAAATTGGCCGAACGAACTTTCGAAAAACGAACGTTCGGCCGTGAGCGCAAGCGACAGTGCCATCATGTAATGACCAATAAATTGTTAAGTGGGCATACAGTACCTGTCTGCGAGAATGTGTTTCCAGCATGATCGCCTTGCGCTGGTTCTCGGCGACAGGGTGCCAACATCTCGATCTCGCTGCAATAGGAAAAACACATTACAGCGAGAGTGAGATAGAAGCGACGGGGATCCAATGTGGATTCCCGCCAATTCCAGACACTGTGTTTGGTATAAATCATTAGGGGGAACTCCACACCAAATTTTAAATAATTGGAGGGTTCCCCTCCAGGAGCATACCAGGCCCATGGATCTGGTATGGATTGTAAGGAGAACCCTCCTACGCCGAAAAAACAGCGTGGGGGTTCTGCCAAAATCCATACCAGACTGTTATCCGAGCATGCCGCCTGGTCAGCCAGGAGAGGAGTGGGGACGAGCAAGCGCCCCCCCTCCTAAACCGTACCAGGGCGCATGCCCTCAACAACTGCGGCTCCCCCACCCCAAAGCACCCTGTCCCCATGTTGATGAGGACAGGGCCTCTTCCTGCCTCCCTGCCCCAAAGCACCAGCACAGTTAAGGGTCTGGTATGGATTTTGGGGGAACCCCTACACCCTTTTTTTTTCATACCAAACGAAGTGTCTGGAATTGGTGGGAATCAAAGTCGGATGCCCATTCAAGTCGGATGTATGTTGGCTTTTTCCCTTCCCAGGGAGCCAGCTCGGCGCTGGCTCCCGCGACGGGGCTCGTAGGTGGTTAATCTTGTCGAGAAAAGGAGGGAGATTGACACAAAATCACGGTCACCTACTGTAAATAAAAAAAAAAATGTGGTTCGTTTTTTTTACATATACCTAGTGCAGAAAGCTTGGATGGGAAACACATTAACCTTTCAATTTATCGTTCGTTCCGTTCGTTCGGCAGAAAAGCTGTAAAGCCATTTCCTGAATGTAGAGGTGAACAGGGTGAGAGCAGCCCAGGGGCCATGTCAACTTTTTCACCGGGGGCCCACAAGCTTCAAGCTACGCCTTTGTATCTTGCTACCGTTTTCTTAAAAGCTGACTACTCAAAAGAGTCTTCAAAAGAGGACGAAGTGGATGACTGATCACATGACCTGCTCCATGCCATTTTACATCCCTTGACCTCATCCAATTTGATAAGGCAGATACAGAGAACAGAAGTTGTCATTTGGCAACTGCAAAGAATAACATTTTACCAGGCCTTCTTAAAAAAGTTAAAAACAGAGAAGCAGTGGAAAAGATTTTAATTTCTTCTTTAGCTAATTAAGCACTCAAAGCTTCTCCTTTTTTTGGATGCAAATGGTTGCTTTGTATTTTGTGACTGTGAGTGAAGTATAAATTATACTGTGTCAGGATGCTATCTATAATTACACGCAGCAATACCTACGGTATTAGTACACAGGGAGTATAGGATGCCACGTTCGCCCCCTCCTCAAATGTACCTATCCTCACCACTAAACCTCTAACACAGGAACAAAAAAAAAAATTCTGTCTCTCCAGCTACAGCAAATGGCTTTGCTCTGGGCTCCATCTCTTATGGATATTACCTATACCCTCGCTGCTGCATTATCTGATGAAGTTGATTAATGACTGTAATTAAGAAAAAATAGCACACTATTTAAGATAGAAGGCCTAATCTATAGAACTACCGCTAGCATCTTCTCTTTTTTTTAAATATATTTTAAGATCAGATTAAATTAATTCTGGAGGCTTTAATGAATAATATTTAAATGAATTATACCATTAGCTTTCATTTATGGCTTCACTAATGGAAGGGCTTCCAAAAATGTGAAATAACCAGGATTTGACAGATGTTTAAAGGGTACAGGCCTGTCACACATGACGGGTTTGCATTTAACTTTCTCAGGAGTTAGAGTGGTTCAGATTTTCACCTTGGAACTCATTTTCTGTCCCTGAAGGCACTGCTGGCTAAATTGTTACAGCTGCTTAGTGGTGAGCACTTCCAACTTGCAGCACTGTGGTCCTCGGTATAAAACCTGTCTAGAACACTATCTGCATAGAGTTTCCCTGTCCTTGTGTGGACCTATCCTGGTTTTTTTTCTCACTCCACTGGTGGGTTAATTGGTTCCTGTCTAAATGTTAAGCCTAGTATAATAACCTATATTGTCAAAAATATTGGGATGCCTGCTATTACATGCACATGAACCTTAAAGTGGATGTAAACCCGAAAATTGTTATTTTTTTTTTTTGCTGTCACAATGTAGAGTATAAGATTTCCTATCATCTGTGCCCAGTCTTGCCACACAGAGTTAATCCAGCTCTGAGCAATCCTCTTTTATTGTTCAGCGAAATAAAACTGACTTACAGAGAAAAACCTTAGTCTGTTCTTTCCCCTTGCTGTGAGTTACAGGTTATTTACATATCTCATGAACTAGCCTGGAGACAGGCATTATTTTTTAATTCCCACCCCCACTCCTTTTCTGAAGTCATGTGGTTATTTTTCTGGATTTTGACTGGATGTTAGTGATCATAGTAGAATTTAGTGTAAAGCCCTGTACACACGATCAGTCAAATGGATGTTTCCATCTGTTAACCGATGAAGCTGACTGATGGTCAGTCGTGCCTACACACGATCGGGTCAGAACGTGGTGACGTAAAAAACACAACGAAGTGCTGAAAAAAATTAAGTTCAATGCTTTCATGCGTGGATTTTTAATGGTCGTGCCTACAAACGATCGTTATTTTGCTATCGGTTAGGTATCCATCGGTTAAATTTAAAACAAGTTTGCTTTTTTTTAACTGATGGATAAATAACATGATCAGTTTGGTCTGATGAAAACAGTCCATCAGACCGATCGTGTATATGCCGCATAAGGGGATAGCATGGGAGGGCGGGGACTGACATCACGACTCCACCCACCGAGCTCCAGACAACAGATCCACCCACAGAATCTGCAGTTTTTCAGTTCTTATAACAGACTGAGGGGAGACATTTGACAGGTAAGGATACATGCAGGAGGTATCTACATCATTATAGATCAGCACTATGGCAGTAGTTTAGAAAGGATGAGAGTCGGTTTACATCCACTTTAATGGCATCTCAGCCTTATGCCTCGTACACACAACCATTTTTCTTGGCAGGAAAAAAACAAAGTTTTTCCCGACATGATTCCTTTCCAGGCTGACTTGTATACACACGTTCATGCAAAAAAACGTCCGACCAAAGCGTGGTGACGTACAACACGTACAACGGGACTATAAAGGGGAAGTTTTTATCAAATGGCGCCACTCTTGGGGCTGCTTTTGCTGATCCTCGTGTTAGTAAAAGTTTGGTGAGAGACGATTCGCGATTTTCAGTCTTCATGCTTTTCAGTCCATTACAGTGTGATGAATGTGCTATTTCCATTCTGAACGAGCACTTCCGTCTCATACTTGATTCTGAGCATGCACGTCCCCCCCCCCTTTGGAAAAGAATACACCCGTTTTTCGCGACGAGAAAAAACTGACGGGAAACAAGACGAGAAAAAAGAGAGCTGGTTTCAATTTTTTTTTGTGGGCAGCCCTTGAGAAAGGTGCACTCTGTGACTTCTATCACCTCACGGCGCAAGCACTGAAACGCGTTGCATCCTGGTCCTGACGTCACTCCGCCTCACCCCAGCACAGACCTGCCGCTTTCGTTCCAGCCCTCTGTCTGGTAGCCGCAGTAACACCCGGAAACGATCGTTCGGATAGTGAATCGGCACCCCAACATGCAATGAAGCACAGCAAGCATCTACAGCTGCAGGGAGCATCCACATGAGCTAAGGACTGACTGTAATGTGGACTTCTACATATGCCTACATACAGTAACTACGGTAATATGTGAGTGCTTTAATACTAATGCAAATATGCTTTAAGGCTGCATTCACACATAGGCGTAGGCGATTTGCGGCATTTTTTACCTCGATTTGCCGCGACGAATTGCAGCGTTTTTCCCCATGATTTGCCACGACAAAACGCGGCATTTTTTCCCGCGGTTTTGTACAGGTCATTGGCATCAATGTAAAACGCCCAAGCCGCCCGATTCGCACGTCAAAAAAGGGTCCAGGACTTGTTTGAAATTCAGGCGTTCGGCGTTCTTTCGGTGTTCGGCATTTTGCGTTGGAGATGTGAACCATCTCCATAGAGAATAATGTTATTTTTCCCCTCTAGCGTCTTTGAGCGTCGCGCTTCAGGCGTCAAAACACTCAGGTGTGAATGCAGCCTAATACTAATACGAATATGCTTTAATCATAATGCTCTTTGTCTTTCTCTTGTTATTGATGGTTTTACCCTGTCAGCTCTTGGGTTGTTGCTTACTGTTTATCCCATCAAAATATGCAGCAGATACAAAGTTTAAATTGTATAATGTACCAATCACAGCATCTCCACCTTCAGAAATGCCCACTGTGATTTTTAAACCTTCTGTCTGCTGTTGTTTGTCATTGTTGCCTTGAGCAGAGGATCCCTTGAGGCCTTAAAACACGTCATTATGATTTCATGAGAATAAAAGTTCCTGTTTGATAATGTTGATGTATTAGTGAGAAGTTTGCCACTCAATGACAGCACCATCCATTAAGCTGTCAATACCAATCCCTTTTAATGTAGATTTAAACAAGAAAAGAGTACCCTGGATCATATGATTTGGATCTCCCTAGTGGGACACTGTCACAGCTTAGCCTGCAGTTTCCTGTTTGTGAAATTCTTACCTCTTTGCTGCACTGGTTCTGCTGGACTTATGGTTCAACTCACACGTGCTGGCTTCTGTGTCCAATTCGAATTTGTGCAATTCGTTTAGATCCAAATTAGTTTTTCTTTATGAACTTCGACAAATGTATTTATTCGGAATTATCTGAATTAACGAAAACCCTTTTAACAAATTTTTCTGAATAATCTAATATTCTAAAATTGTAAATTTGAAAATCCCAAAACCCGAAAAATAAAAAATCTGAAATAATAACTAATAGACAAATTTGTGCAACACCACGGGCCTAGTGACACATCTCAGCGCCTCAGTGCAGAGCAGTTTCAAAAAATAAATTAATTGTATAAGATAATAACAAATTAATTTTAAATAAGCAGCAGACTAAAAATTCGAAAATCTATATACTTCCCTTATAAGGGATATATAGAGAGAAAAGTAGCAGCTATTTAAAATCTAATAGTCATGAGACACATAGAGCAGATATATTATTAAAGACCATAAAAAGAACAAAATAGTCCAAAATGATAAACAGCGCTGATTGTTATTGGTTAAAAAAAAATGTCCAACCTCATATAAGCATTTGTTTGGTGAAGGAGTTTCTAACCAATGTAGTGAAGACAGTCTGCGGAGGATCCTACACCTCTTCCCAGTAAAACATCACAAGTGGGGCACACTCCCCTTCGGGGTACACACTCACCAGAGAGCCAGTTAATAAAGGCAATAAGTGGTATCTTTCACTGGATCATCCGTCACTCTAGCTGGGGTCAGCAAGGGTTAATGCTCCACCATTAATAGATGAAACAAAGCAAAGATAGTGGCAGTGTCTTCCTAATGGTGTCCAATTCCCCAGAGGAAAGTATTAAGCACAACGTGCAAGCCTCCTTCCTGGATGAACCACCAGTGGAGCGCACACGTCACTTCCGGATCGCCGTAATAGTCCCGCCCTGACCGCTTTCGTCATCCAATTGACTTCAACAGAGGGCGTCCTTGGCATTTTACAAGGGCTCACTAGCATAGAAACCAGGCACAGATGGCAAAATATGACTGCACATATTGGTGTGGTAATAATGGTTAAAGTGATACTAAAGTCTTGTTTTTTTGTATAAAATTAACAAACATGTTATGCCAACCTGCTCTGTGCAGTGATTTTACACAGAGCAGCCCCAATGCTCCTCTTCTTGGGTCCCTCTACTGGCTCCTCCCTTCTGCAGAGTGCAGCTTGCTATGGGGGCACCCGAGCCAAGCCGCTGCTCTGTGTGTCTAATCAGACACAAAGCTGCGGCTTGACCCCACCTCCTCTCTCTTAATTGGCTCTCTGACTTTGATTGACAGCAATGGGAGCCAATGGCTCCTTCTGTGTGTCTCAGCAAACCAGGAGGGAGAGTCCCGGACAGCTGAGTCTCTTGTGCAACATTGTTGAATTGATGTGGAGCTCAGGGGGGCTGAAAGGGGAGCTGAACACAGAAGGAATTTTATTTTAATGCATTAAGAAAAAAAAAATTCTGCCATTAATTTTAGGTGAATCTACATGACCCAATAAAGCCACGGTCATTCCCTTATTCCAGGTTTCAGTGGTTTTATTTTTTATTCACTTTTTTTGGCAAGGCTTCCCTTAGTGCCGGTTCACACAGGGGCAACCAGACTTACAGCGTGACTTTGCAAGGCAACTTCAGCGCGACTTGGAGCAACTTACAACCTGACTTAAAGTTGCCTCCAGGACAGGTGACTTTGGCTGTGGCCAATCACAGAATAGTCAGCTCTGTGGGAGGGAGGGGTTTGCCTGAGTAAACTATTTTCTCTTCCTGTAAAGTTGCTTCAGTTAAGACAGAGATCTGACTTTGGAGGCAACTGCCATTGAAATCAATGGGTACAAGTCGCCTAGAAGTTGCCTTGAAGTAGTACAGGAACCTTTTCTGAAGTCGGAGTGACATCAGTACTGTGCAATAAGACGTCTTTCATTCACTTCAATTTAATTTCTCATGTCATGCGACTTGGGGCGACACAAGTCGGATCCCAACTCGCGGTAGTGTGAACCGGCACTTGTTGTGGAATGATGTTAAATGCATATTCTTCCCAGCAGTCTTGTACTCGCTTGGTAAAAACACATACATACTGTAGGCTCCTTAACTAAATTATATAACCTGTCAATGTTGAGGATGATTTTCAACTCAGCTGGCCATGTGATATAAAGGACCTCCAAAAAACTCCAAATTTAAAATATAATGTACAAATCATAAGCTGAGGATTTTAGACTCTAAAATCCCCTTTTTACTTTAAAGGGAGGATCGCTATGAGGCAGATTAAGGCCAAATAGAGCCCTAGGAAAAGTTGTCAGCTAGGGATCATCCTGCTTCAATCCCTAATTATTGATCAACTTTTTCTTCATAAATGCGCTCACACATCACCAATGCTCATCCGTACCAGAGCACTTAATAGCATTCCGGTGAACAGAAAATGTTTTAAGGTTTAACTGAGGAATAGTGCCCCACTGACACCAATGATGGGGCACTATTCCTCCCATTGGCACCAATGATGGGGCACTATTGCTCCCAATGACACCAATGATGGGGCACTATTCCTTCCACTGACACAAACAATGTGTGTATGGGGCTTAAGACTTAATATTGTATTAGGTTAGTCGACTAAAATATTTTAGTCGATTTTAGTCGTCAAAATTAACACTGCAGCTGATGTAAACTCAGCTGTTCTGAGGGCACGTTCTGCGCATGTGCGCCGCATGCACAGTTCTGGCCGGGCATTTTTTGATAGGGGGCATTTTTTGGAAGGACACCGACCCTGTTTAGAAAGGTTACAGCTAATCTGTGCTTTGTCTCTCTGCCCAGTAGCACACAGTCACTTTGTTTTCACTCCCCCGCCAGAATTGAATGACATACAATGGATCTCTTATCATCACATCTGATTCATGAATAACACAGCGGGGGAGTAAAAAGGAAAATAAATATAAGCTCCTGGGGAAGGCATCATTAAAGTGTACCTGTCATTTATCCTGCATTAGCAAAGTACAGGTTAACTTTAAGCTGGCACCACTGCCATGAAGAACGCAGGTCAATAATTACTGGACGGTTACTGCAAATTCACTTATGGCAGGTGACAGCAGCTTGAAAAATGTTCGCAGCTTGTTAAAACCATTTTAAAAGTGGATCTGAAAAAAAAGGTCCACTCCTGGAGAGCATGCCTGTCACTGTCATTGGTACTGACACAACTTGTCTCTCATTAAATCGCTGATTTTAAAGCAGGACAATCACTGACGGCAAATCATTTTGGAAGTCTGGTTTAGGAGTTCAGCTAGTTTACACAGCCGCCCTTGAGAAAATTGTTAATAGGACGTACTTAGAGATCTAAATAACTCTTCCGTTAGAAAGTATAGAAGTCCTGTGCCAAGACAACATGCTGTCAGAAATGTTCCACTATTTGGATGGAAATCAACGGGCAAATTAATTCATTATTTATTCATTAGAATATCTTCATTTTGAGGCCAGAAACCCGCATGATATCCTGTCTGATGCAGACTTTTTTTGGGGGGGATGCATATGGTGATCTTTAAGACAAATATTATTTTTTATCAAAGTAAAGTAAAAATAGAGAATACAAAGTTTGTTAGAAAAATAATCATACTGCAGCTTATGGCTTGTTTAACACATGCTTTGTAGTAGTTTGGTTTAATACATCCTCTAAAGAGCATATCACTCTTTAGAGGGTGTATTAAAGCATTACAGACCATGTTCACCTACAGGTAAGCCTAGATTAAGGCTTACCTGTAGGTGCTTGAAATATCTCTTAAACCTACATGTTTTGGGAGATATTTGCAATGTCCCCGAACGATTCCGTCTTCTGAACATGCGCCAATGTAATCGGCGCATGCACACTCTTGAAAGGGCACGCTGTGGGCAAGCTAGGGTCATGCCATGGCTGGCGTGACATCACGCATCTCCAGCCAGTCATAGAGCCTGAGTTTCCTCCCCCGGAAAGGAAGAGGGGTGAAGAATAAACTCTTCCAGCCAGCGAGAAAATAGGGGACATCGCAGGCTTTGTTTTCAGGTAAGTGACACATAATGGGCATATGATTCATAGTAGTCCATTATACTTTACCTTTGCAGGGAAACAAAGAGGAAGTAAAACCCATCAGGGTTTACTTCCTCTTTAAAGGGGTTGTAAAGGTAAACGTTTTTTTCACCTTAATGCTTTCTATGCATTAAGATGAAAAAACTTCCAACTATACCGCCCCCCCCCCCCCCAGCCCCTTGTTATACTTACCTGACCCCTTAAAAGTCCCATGCTCTGCCCCTGAAATCCTATCCGCTGCTCAGCCTGGCCATTGATTGGCTAGAGCTGAGAGATTGAAAGCAGCACAGCCATTGGCTGGCGCTGCTGTCAATCTCATCCAATGATGTGGCGCGCTGAGGGGCGGGGCAGAGTGATACAGTGAGTGGCTATGGCCGATCGCTGTATCACGGGAGCAGACCCGCAAGGACTCCACACAATGCGAGGGAGCTCGCATGAATGTGTGAAGTTTGTGCGGGGAGGACCAGAGACAGCCGCTGAGGGACCCCAGAAGACCAGGGCCACTCTGTGCAAAACGAGCTGCACAGTGGAGGTAAGTATAACATGTTTTTTATTCAAAAATAAAATAAAAAATCCTTTAAATCAAGCTACTGCAATGCACATGGTTGCAGGGTGGTGTGACTATTTACTTAAAATGGATCTCATTTGGTGGGAGGTACTGCCCAACAAATGCTACAGGACGGGAGGGGGGCAAGGGCTAATTTTGCATTAGAATGTGTATACTCCCATACAGCTGCCTACAGAACAGGTGGTTTTGGAGGGTGGTGTAAAAAACACAGCTATGTGTGTATATTCAGACACAAAACTTAAGCTTGGCCCCACCCCCTCTCTATCTTTCCTCATTGGCTCACTGGCTTTGATTGACAGCAGTGGGCGCCAATGGTGCCAAATCTGCCAGTACAGTAGATACCGGCCAGCATTCAGCACATGTGTACAGGTCCTTGTTTGACAGAAGCCTATCTCTTGACCAGATTCTGTCAAACGAGCATGCTGGAAAATCAGCAACCGATAAGCATCTGATCAACGCTCCCAGGCCAATGTTTGGGAATGCTGACTGGTGTGTTGGGGGGGGTGCAGGGGCGCAGTCCCAATGTTAGCACACTAAAGCACAGTAGGGAGATAGCTGTTCTAACATCAAATAGTTATAACAGAGACCACCTCATAGCTGCTCAGGTTTTTTCCACTGGGCTGAACAAAAACAAATGTATCTTGTGTACAAGACTTATGCCTTGGGTTCTCTGTCTGTTAATAGTGGCAGAACTGCTTTGCTTCCCATATAAGTCAACGGGAATACAAGAGAAGCTTGACTGAGCAGATCAGAAGGAGGTTGGTGTGGGACACATGAGTTCAGAATGATGTCAGAAGAACCTGAAATGTACGATTGCGGCGTTGTAGCTGTTTCGTTGAATCTTCTTAGAATGTCCGACAAACACCATGAGCCTTCAATTGACCGATTCAACCTTAATTAATTTGGATTTTTGAACTAATGCATTTTTTTAACAAAACAAAATAAATAAAAACAAATTTCAAGAGTAACTATTACATTTATTTTTAGGACAAAAACGAAATTCCGAAACAAAATATTTCTAGTTTTTAGCAGCTCCTCTTTGCAGCATGAAGCTTGGGATAAAGATTATTTTATGTTATGACCTGAACCCTTTTGGTAAAATACAACAGAGTCACTCACCCTTTGTATTCTTGAAAAGTTTTCTCCTGATATAGTAACCACTGTTACTGAACAAGAAAGTTAGGGTAAAACTTAGTATTGGAGACCTATAGATTCCAATGCTTTAAGTTCAACTAAAGGGCAAAGCATTTTTGTTTTGTTTTGTATAGTGTGGCCCCATTAGGGAGATTCAGTATTTGACCTGTTTCCCGTAATCAATGATTGAAAGTAAAAAGGAAATCTTCCTGGAGAAGAGACACTCAAGAGGGGATATAATAGCGATATACAACTATCTCATTGGGGATTCTAGTTCGCTTAAGACAGTGGTTCTCAACCAGGGGTCGGGATCAATTTCCAGGGGTCACCGAATCCTGGGTTGTTCCTGAAGCCTACACCACTCTCCCAACCTTTTTGCGGCCGCCCAGCAGGGCTGTCCATGGAGTCTGTGGCAGCCTAGCTGGGTTTTTCCTGAATACAACTAGAGAGAGGGATGGGAAGACATGAGGAGAGAGAGAGATAAGAGGGAAAGAAAGGAGAATAAAGAGAAAGAGTGGTACATCCTAAAATGTACCATAAGGGGTTTTAATACTGTACGAGTGGAAGGGACTCAGGGAGAGATACATGGTTAGGGGCGCAAATTACTTGTCTTGCCTTGGGTACTGACAGCCCAAGCTACGATTTTTTTTTTTTTTTTTTACTGTAAGGCCGCGTACACACAAGGAGACATGTCTGAGGAAACATGTCTGATGGACCGTTTCCAGCGGACATGTCTGAAGGGATCTTTTGGTCTGATGTGTGTACACACCATCAGACCAAACTCCCAGCGGACCAGAATGCGGTGACGTAGAAGACACTGACATGCTGGCAAAAGGAAGTTCAATGCTTCCACACATGCGTCGAATCAATTCGACGCATGCGCGGGATTTTAGTCCGATGGTTGGGCGTACTAACCATTGCACATGTCCGAGGGACAGGTTTCCAGTGGACAAGTTTCTAAGCATTTTTAGAAACTTTTGTCCCCTGGAAACCTGTCCGATAGGCCGTACACACGATCTAACATGTCCGCTGAAACTGGTTTGAGGGCCAGTTTTAGCAGGCATGTCTCCTTGTGTGTACGCGGCCTTAGGGGTCCCCACAACTTGGGAAATTTTATCAAGGGGTTACGGCATTAGAAAGGTTGAGAACCACTGGCTTAAGAGGACACATGGCCAATCAATGAAGTTGGAAAATAAGTGGTTTAACCTTAAAGAGGTTGTATAGTTTCCTGTTTTTTCACCTTAATGCATCCTATGCATTAAGGTGAAAAAACACCTGTTAATTACTGGCCCCCCAGCCCCCCCCCCCAGTTTGCTTACCTGAGCCCTCGAAAATCTTGCGTTGAGAATGCACTGGCTTATCGACTCTTCTTGGCCCAGTCTTCTTGGCTCTTCATTGGATAGATTGATAGCAGCACAGCCATTGGCTCCTGCTGTTTTTAATAAAGTCCAATGACGCCGGATGCTGGGTGCTGGGCCCGAGCCCGGCATTCGTGTCTATGGACGCAAATGCTGGACTCGGGTTATCTGATGCGGGGAAGAGCCGAGACAGCCACTGAGGGACCCCAGAAGTTAGTGTTTGGGGCCACTCTGTGCAAAACTGGCTGCACAGCAGAGGTAAGTATGACATGTTTGTTTTAAAAAAAAAAAAATCAAACCTTTAGTGTCACTTTAAGCTACGTAAGGCGTTCTTTACTGTCAGAGTGGTAAGGATCTGAAACTCCCTTCCACATTTAGTGGTGTCAGTGAGGAGTGTTAATTGAAAAAAATTAGGTGGGCATCTTAGTGAAAACACGGGCCCAGATTCACAGAGCGATTACGCCTGTCTAACTGATGTTAGACAGGAGTAATTTCAAATTTCGCGCGCCGTATCACTAGTTTGAATCCTCAAACCATGATACGGCGGCTCCGGGCTTCGATCCGAGAGGCTTACGTCTTCGTAAGCCTTCGGATCTACGCTGCAAACTTTTTGCGGCCGCTGAGAGGAGTCCGCGTCGTTTTCAGCGTCGGGGTATGCAAATTAGTTTTTACGGCGATCCTCGAAGGTACGAGCGGCCTTCGCAATCGCTTATGTCATTTTTTTGCTACGTACTGTTAGACCAGCTATTTGCTGGTCTAACGGTGCGTAGCCCATGTTAAGTATGGCTGTCGCTCCCGCGTCAAATTTAATTATTTTTTTTTTTTTACGTAACTCGTTCGGGAATAGGAATGTCCGTAAACGACGCTACTCAAAAAAATTACGTAGCGACGTGATTTCGCGCAATGCACGGCGGGAAATTTCTGAACGGAGCATGCGCAGTTCGATCGCCGCGGGAACGCGCCTATTTTAAATGCTTCACGCCCCTTACTCGCGTAGATGGCTTGCGCCGGGAGAAATACACTACGCCGCCGTAGTTTACTGGACAAAATCTACCGGGATTCCACGTAGAGCCAGGTAAAATACGGCGGTGTAGAGTATTTCTGATACTCTACGCGAATCTAATTGTATGTGAATCTGGCCCACAAAGTTTAACTGGATGGACTAGTAATTTTATTCAACCTTACCAACCATTTAACTATGTAACTATCTATGTACAATTGTAGAATACATTGTTGTTTTTCTATTTTAATTTATACAAAATATAATTTCTTTATTTATTTTTTATTTTTTTGTAGTAGTAGTTACTACAAAAAAATAAAAAATAAATAAATAAATTATATTTTGTATAAATTAAAATAGAAAAACAACAATGTATTCTACAATGCAGCTATATCAACTATAAAAGTGACCGAAATCTCATGACAGCGCTCATCCTGCCTTCTATACTGTCCATGGTAAAGCAGAAGTGACCTTGCCATAAGTCTCTTCACAACCCAAGCCAACCTGATCTCACAGCACAACCTGCAAAAGTAATTTAAAGACTACTGAATGAGGCTTATCATGTTCTGCAGTTGCAGATAAAACTGTATAATGTACTCCAGAAGCATCCAAAACATAATTAGAGCACAAAATAGCCCTTGTAATAGGCATCCATTACAGAGATGGGATTTAGATCTTTCAGATGTGTTCTGTGAAAGAGCAGTAACAGTCTTCAAGCATTGTTATATGTAGCAAATGACAGAACATGCCATATCAGGAGAAAATCAAAGGCAGAGGCGATCAAGTTGTTCTTCATTATACTCTGTAACAAGTTTCCTTATCTGAGTCTCCAAAAAAAAATAGCATTTTCAACCTTTTTATGTGATTTCCTTTCTAGGTGGAACCCAGTCGTTATGGAAGCTGGTAGTGATGGTCTTGTAAAGGAGGTTTCTGATGTTCTTTTATGGTTGATATCACGTTGTCAGACATTACAAAAGTACCAAAAAAAAGAACATATTGACTTTCCTGACAAATTCCAGAGAGTTGAAAGCACCGGTTTCTTATAACTCATTGGGACTTTAATAATGAGATCTATTTGCTTAAATTCCAGGTTCCTACTCTGCATGTTGAACATTTATACATGTTTCTTTCCAAGAGATTGAATTTCAAAGGGTATAACAAACACTCAAGTGCAAAACGTGCTTCAAATGCTAAGTATTCTAATGGGCATAGTTGAAAAATAGGCAGGGAGTGTGATTATTGCAGCCAGGAGCAAATATATGTCTGATTCTAAATACCTTTATATATGCCATAGACGAAGGGACTTGGTAGGTGAAGAAATGGAGGAGTCTTTAATGTTGGTTGAACATATGTATGTATGTGTGTGTGTATATATATATATATATATATATATATATATATATATATATATATATAATATTTATTCAATATTTTTAACTTTTTGCTATAATACATATCCTCCAAAAAATTTCCTCAGTTTAGGCCGATACGTATTCTTCTACATATTTTTGGTAAAAAAATTGCAATAAGCGTATATTGATTGGTTTGCACAAAAGTTATAGCATCTACAAAATAGGGGATAGTTTTATTGCATTTTTTTTTTTTACTAGTAATGGCAGCGATCTGCGATTTTTATTGTGACCGTAACATTGCGACAGACATATCGGACACTTTTGACATATTTTGGGACCATTCACAAAAAAAAATCGAACCTTTAGTGTCACTTTAAACTACGTAATGCGTTCTTTACTGTCAGAGAGGTAAGGATATGAAACTCCCTTCCACATTTAGTGGTGTCAGTGAGGAGTGTCATTTTTTTTTTTTTTACTAGCAATGGCGGCGATCTGCGATTTTTATTGTGACCGTGACATTGCGACCGACATATCGGACATTTTTGACATATTTTGGGACCATTCACATTTATACAGCGATTAGTGCTATAAAACTGCACTGATTACAGTATAAATGTGAATGGCAGGGAAGGGGTTAAGACTAAGGGTCGCTGAAGGGATTAAATATGTTCCCTAATGTGTGATTCTAACTGTAGGGGGAGGGGACTCACAAGGAGAGGAGACCTATGTGTGTTCCTATGTACTGGGAATACACCATTGGTCTCCTCACCTGACAGAAGAGTGGATCTGTGTGTTTACACACACAGATCCACAGTCCTGCCATGATTGCGAGCAATGACGTCTGCCCAGCATACATGGCGGCGGCCACGCACGCTCACCGGGTCCCGCGCGTCCCCTAGATGGCCGGGAAGCCCAGGACTTCATATGACATCCACCCACGATGGTAGATCCCATCTGTGGACATTATATGAAAATGGGCGGAAGGAACGTGGTTAATTAGTACGGTTTTTGTACGAAAAAAAACATAATGAGCAAGACAACACATTCTCAGAAACAAAACAATACGTAAACGACTATTCAACCCAGTACGTCACTTCTGACGTTGTATTCTGTCATATGAGAATTTTCGTATGGTGAGTAACCCCTTCACTTTAGATAAATTAGATTAGCATGCAACAAAAAACTAAAACGAAAATCTGAAAGTATGTACAAGGTTTTAGGGCAGCCTCTCACAAGAACATGGTGCCGGAAAGGCTTGTTTTGTGAGCATTTCTCACACGGCATTCTGAACACACTGGGGTTGAATTACTAAGATTGGAGAGCGCAAAATCTGGTGCAACTCTGCATAGAAACCGCTTCCAGGTTTTATTGTCAAATTGAACAATCTGAAGTTAGAAACTGATTGGTTACTATGCACATCTGCACCAAATTTTGCATTCTCTAATTTTAGATAAATCAACCACATTGAAATTTAAAATTTGCTGCGGGTGCCAATACATTGTTAAAAGGGGTGGTAAAGATACAATTTTTTCCCCTAAATAGCTTCCTGTACCTTAGTGCAGTCCTCCTTCACTTACCTCTTCCTTCCATTTTGCTTTTAAATGCCTTTATTTCTTCTGAGAAATCCTCACTACCTGTTCTGTCTGTAACTCCACACAGTAATGCAAGGCTTTCTCCCTGTGGAGTGTTGTGCTTGCCCCCTCCCTTGAACTACAGGAGAGTCAGGAGGCTCTGTACATGGCAGATAGAGAAAAGAGCTGTGTGTTAGTGGACGTCCTGACTCTCAGGCCCCGTACACACGGCAGAGAACCTTGACGGGCGGAACACATCGTTCCGCCCGTCGAGGTTCTCGGCCGGCCGTTAGATTCGGCGACCATCCCGTCGGGAAGGGCGACCAGCCATTCATCCCGATGGGCCGTCGAGCAAATAGAGAACCTGCTCTCTATTTCGGCTCGACGGCATTCCCGACGGGATGCTCGCCGAATCCGTACACACGGCCGAGGTTCTCGCTGGTTTCTGCCGAGAACCTCGGCCGTGTGTACGGGGCTTCACGTAGTCCAAGGGAAGGGGCGAGCACGACACTCCACACCAGGGAGAAAGCCTCGCATTACTGTGTGGAGTTACAGACAGAAGAACAGCAAGTGAGGATTTCTCAGAAGAAATAAGGATATTTAAAAGCAAAATGGAAGGATGAGGTAAGTGAAGGAGGACTGTACTAAGGTAAAGGCATTTAGGAAAAAAGCTATTTAGGAAAAAAAATGTACTTTTACAACACCTTTAACAGCACCCTAGATGCAGATTGCAGACATGGGGCTTTTGCCTGCACCAGATAACCAGTTGCAAATTTGTGCGGTTTTGAAAAGTAGACATGTGCATTCGTTTTCGTTAGGATGCATTTTCGTCCGAAAATCTGGTATTTTCGTTATCGTTTTAACGAACGAAAAGAAAGCGCAAGAAACGAAAACCGAAAGATCCGACATAAAAAATGCTTTATTTTCGTTTTCGTTCAGATCCGACGATTTTCGATGCTTTGTCGAATTTCCGTCGTTCAATTTCACAAAGTCATCGAAAATCGTCGTTCTGAATACAGGGAATAGGTATATTCCCTGTATTCAGAATGACGATTTTCGATGCTTTGTCGAATTTCCATCGTTTAATTCGACAAAGTCATCGAAAATCGTAGTTTTCGGACGAAAACTTTCCGGACGAAAACGAAATAAATCAAAACGATTTTCGGGAGTAACTAAATAGATTTCTTTTCTGGACGAAAACAAAAAAAAAACAAAACAAAATATTCCAGTCTGCACATGTCTATTGAAAAGTAGTACAGGCACTACTTTGTGTGCAATCCAGTGTGATTTGCAGCCCATTCTTGTGCAATTCAGGTGTGAACCGGCCCTTACTTCAAATAACTGTTTTTAAACCAAGATTTCTTTATTCTATCAAAAAAGCCAAAATAAGACTGAAAGAAAATACAATTGTTTTTTTCGCCCTAACCATTGCTTGAAACACTAGATTTTCATGCACTTTTGCTGAGTTTATAACGTGCCCTTTTCAAATAGCTTTTTCACCGGTCATTACAGAAAATTATAACAGAAGGACTGAAAATGAAATGAAGATCAAATGGAAATGGTCTTTAAACGGCTCCCATAATTTCCACTGAGTGCAATTTATAAGACAGTAACCAGCAGGAACAGATCTACAGCATGTTATATTTTTTAAAAAGAAAAGAGAATACAAAGAAAAGAAAAGACGATGCAGATGGCCATATGGGCAGACAGACACATAAAAAGTACGATATTCCATGTTCCTTTGTGCTTTCAAAGCTAAATGTTAGACAACTAAACACACAATTGAAATACACATATGTCAGTTAGTTTACTTGCCAAAGGGTTTTCAGTTCTATCTTTGCCACGTAGTAATTCCATGCATATGACTTCACGTTTCTGCGCTGTGTTTATAGTAGAATTCCAGGCTAAACCAAAGGCAAGGTTCACACTATTGTGAATTGGATGAGGGCAGTTTTGCCAACCTACCAAGCTGAAATTTACTGGCGCAACACTTAAAATTAACGGACACAGCCATGTTTTTACTGGCATTTCAAAAAGTTCCAAAATGGCAGTTTTAAGTGCAAATTTCGATATTTAATCTATAAACAACTACAATATACAGTTCAAGTAATGTGATTTCCAGTAGATCTGAAAGCAAAAAAACAATTTTTCTTTTTTATATAGCAAGGCAGGTTATTATAAGAGAGAGTCTGATTTCCCCCCCCCTCCCCCCACAGATAGACACAGCCTCTGCCCCCCCCCCCCACAGATAGACGCAGCCTCTACCTCCCCCACAGATAGATGCAGCCTCTACCCCCCCACAGATAGACGCAGCCTCTACCTCCCCAGATAGACACAGCCTTTGCCCCCAACAGCAAAAGAGCCTCAGACTGCAGTGCCCAGCAAACAGACTGCTACCCCTTTCCGGCTCAGGCAAGACAAGATATGGGCACATATGAAAATTACTGACTCTGACAGCACTTCAGCAGTGCAACACAGATGACCTCCAATAAAGTTACAGTCTCAAGGCAGGCCTGGTCCCCAGCAGCCCACTCTTCCTGGCTCAGGGACAAGTGGGAAAGAATGAGCACACAATAAAGCTGAATTTAACTTGCAGCAGGCAAGTCTGCCAGCCACTTACTGTCTCCACCATGAAGTTCCCTCTGCTCTACCCAGTGCACTTGGCTGATGGTGCAGGTAGGGGCACAGTGCTGTGGGGGTGGGAATCCCTGACTCCTCACAGGCTCCATCAGCCATAGTGTGGCGGGTCAGGTTTCAGTCTTCTGCCCACAGCCCGCTCCACTTATATACTGTCGAGACATCCCGCTGTCCATTCAAAAATGGCGCCAGATGGCGACATTACGTTATTGTGCATGTGCCACCCAGCCGAGCATGTACGATCTTTGCAGAGTCCTGCAGGCTTCGGAACGGTGCATGCGCATTTGCATGGCCGACCCACAGCCATCTTTTTTACTCTCACTGGCTGCCCATAACAGACATTAACGGACACCCCGAAAATCGGGTGAAATCTACGGACTATCTGTAAATTAACGTATGGTTGGCAACACTGGATAAGGGTTTACCTGCATCCAATTTTTATAGCAGGAAATTGTGACCAGCTTTCTATGGAGCCGGTTCACAGATCTCCAGAGTGTCTAGGGTGTGAATTGCACAAGAGCCCTGTCCGTCTTTTGGTCCATTTCAGGTCCAAATTCAGGGCAAAATTACGGCTAAAATCGGACCTTATACGGTGAACAGAGACGCACCAAACTCCGACTCTGAGCCCCTGCATTATATAGTGTAAACCCAGCCTTATTAGTCTTAAAAATGTCCCCTCCCCCTTTCCAAACAGCTATGGTCACTGACCTACATAAGGAGGATGTATATACTCACCTGTTTTTAGCCCAATCCAGTCCAGTCACATGAACCAGCTTCCCTGGCTGCGGGGAAGAGGAGGGATCGCCAACAATGGATGGGTCATGGGAGCCTATGGGTGACATCACCTCTCCCAGGCTTTCCTTGCGATTGTTGAGGGCTATCTCCTCTTCCCTGCAGCCTATGCTGGCTGACACAGAGGATCAGACTAGAGTGAGCTGACAATAGGTAAGTATATACAGTACATCTTTTTTACAGGTTAATCAGCATATGTGTGGGGGGAAGGGCACATTTTTAAGACTAGTTGGGCTTATCCTGGAATTTAAATGTATGCACTTATCATCAGCGTATATAAACGTCCTGAACAGTAAGTGGTACCAGGATCCTGGAGGAGGTGGGAGGGAGCATTTTTAAGATGCATTGGGCCAGATTCACATACAATTAGATTCGCGTAAAGCATCAGAAATACTCTACGCCGCCGTATTTTACCTGGCTCTACGTGGAATCCCGGTAGATTTTGTCCAGAAAAACTACGGCGGCGTAAACTACTTCTACGCGAGTAGGGGGAGTGAAACATTTAAAATTGCTCCGTTCAGAAATTTCCCGCCGTGCATTGAGCGAAATCACGTCGTTACGTCATTTTTTTTGAGTAGCGTCGTTTACAGACATTCCTATTCCCGAACGAGTTACGTAAAAAAAAAAAAAAAAAATGTATTTGACGCGGGAACGACGGCCATACTTAACATGGGCTACGCACCGTTAGACCAGCAAATAGCTGGTCTAACAGTACGTAGCAAAAAAATGACGTAAGCGATTGCGAAGGCCGCTCGTATCTTCGTGGATCGCCATAAAAAGTCATTTGCATATCCCGACGCAGAAAACGACGCAGACTCCTCCCAGCGGCCGCAAACAGTTTGCAGCGTAGATCCGAAGGCTTACGAAGACGTAAGCCTCTCGGATCGAAGCCCGAAGCCGCCGTATCATGGTTTGAGGATTCAAACTAGTGATACGGCGCGCAAAATTTGAAATTACTCCTGTCTAACACCAGTTAGACAGGCGTAATCGCTCTGTGAATCTGGGCCATTGATTTTAGCTTGGAATGCTACTTTAAGCAATAGTGCTCAGTTGTGGACCTCCTCCCAATTGGGGTTCCCCATCCGAATCCGAATCAATCTGCCTCATACATTTTCCTATTGCAAGCATATTTACAGTGTCAGAGAGACAGCACTATGTAATTCAACATACCTGGAAAAGATTGGAGTGCCACTGAAATACAGTAGGGTCCCATTCACAATTCACATAGCGACAAGCTTCACATCATTTATGAAGTTGTGTTTTACTGCAATTAAATGTAATATGACTCTGTCACATCACAATTGGGGCAACATTGCACCATGTTGGGGGTGCCATTTATAATAAATTGCCACATATTTTAGAATCAACAACATAATCTTGAAGATTGAACGGGCAATTTCCAATCGGGCTAAATAATACTTTATAATGACTGGTTGAAGTCTAGCTTTAAAAGAAAACATATCCATATACATCTGCTAGTATACCCCACTCATTAGATTAGGGGTGTCAGACTTAATTTCATCATGGGCCACATCAGCAATATGATTGCCTGAAAAAGGGCAGTTTTTTTTCTTTAAGATTATATGTCCAGTGCATCCCCTCCCCTTTACATTAGATGTCAAGTGCCACCCTATCATCAGAAGTTGAGTCCCCCACTTCCCCTTACGTCAAAGTGCACCCCTATTACGTATGCTGCTGCTGGGAAGAAGCTGGATGCATTGCTTAAAAGGGTTAGGGTTAGAGGGTTAGGATTAGAGGGTTAGGATTAGGGTTAGGGTGTTAGGGTTAGGGGGTTATGGTTAGAGGGTTAGAGTTAGGGTTTCCCCTTGAAGAATAAGATCAGGACTCAGGAATTGGAACAATGACCTCCCCCAGAGGTCAAAGGTCAGAAGGTTGGTTCCCTGAGGTCAAGGGTCATGAGGCGTGGCTGACCCACATCAAACCAAAGTGTACCGCCTACCCCAACTAAGTCGGGTAATGAACAAGTCAGGGAATGAACAAGTCGGGGAAAGCATTTTGAAAGCAGAAAGTAGGGGTCTGGAGTAGGACCAGAGGGGGGATGGAGCTCTCTTGAAGCTGCAGGAGAGATGTGAGGGTCACATGAAATGGCCTGGAGGGCCGGATTCGGCCCATGGGCCTTGTGTTTTACATCTGTGCTCTAGATGATACTGTTGTCCAAGGATGGTTTCTTTGCTCTTCCATAGATAGAGGAGCCACCCTAAAGCCTAGTACACACTAGTGGTTTATTTTTGTTCATCCCAGCAGGGCTTTGGTTTATAATGACCCTGACACAGGAGAAACAGTGTAGGAGAAGAGGCTGGTAAGTGATTTTCTTTCTCAACCTTAGACTATGAAGGCAGCGCTGTCCCAGGGCCAGGAGAGGCCAATGGGTGGTTTATTGGGGGCAGACTGCCTGATCCCCGCCCCCTGTTGGTAAAACATATTATCACCGTATAACACGCAGGCACTGTTTGCCCTCTGTTTTCAGGGGGGGGGTAGTGTGTGTTATATGTCGATAAATATGGTATTTATTTATTTTATCATTTTGTTTTAAAATTAATTACATATAAAATAAATGAATAGCTGCACAACGTCATGTAAAACGAAAGCCTTGGTTGTCTTAAAAAATAAATAAAAATTACATCTGTATCACTGTGTTATCTTAAATAATGACAAAGTTATATGTAAATAAATGGCCCATGGAGCCAATATTAAAATCGCTCTGTTCTATATTGCCAGACGCAAAATGGTTAATAATGACAGATGCTGGTTACATCAGTTTACTTGGTATTGCTACGCCACAAGTTTACTTTAAATTTACCAGTAAGTATGTCTGCTTGAAGGATGGCAACTTTACCTTCAATTTATCACTTCAATCTAAATCGCATTTGCAAGCCCATAAATTCGACCTCTTTCATGGTGGTATATATAAAAAAAACATTATGTCATGTTTGATAGGTAATTATTTGCTCAGCGATCTGGTACCTTTAATATGAGGAATTCATCGTTGATGCAAAAAAATTATATTTTATGACAGCTTCTCTCCTTTATTTGAAGAGCTCAGCGCCACCAAAGATATAATCAATTCAAGAACAGATACTGAATTATTTGACAGTTAAACACTGCAATGGTGTCACCTGTGCTGAATTTTGTAGGTGCCTGGTCCCTAACATCATCTTGTTCTTTGCCTAGAAATTTTTAAAAGGAAACCTTTCTAAAAAAAAATGGTTATGCCACGTACACACGATCATTTTTCGGGTTGTAAAAAATTATGTTTTTTTTTTATGTCATTAACCACTTAACGCCCGCCACATGTATATGTATGTCCACAGAATAACACGTACAGGCAGATGGGTACGTCCCTGCCTTCCCGCGCGTCGGGGGTCCGATCGCCCCCCCCCTTGCTACATGCGGCGGTCGGTAAGTGTCTGGGCAAAAAAAATTTGAACATGCTCTATTTTTTAACGACGTTTTTAACATTGTCGTTTTTAACGTTGCAAAAATGGTCATGTGTGGGCTTTAATGATGTGAAAAAACAGCGCATGCTCAGAAGCAAGTTATGAGACGGGAGCGTTCGTTCTGGTAAAACTACCGTTCGTAATGGAGATAGCACATTCATCACGCTGTAACAGACTGAAAAGCGTGAATCGTCTTTTACTAACGCAAAATCAGCTAATGCAGCCCAAATGGTGGTGTCATCCGCATGGAACGCCCCCTTTATAGTGCTGTCGTACGTGTTGTACGTCACCATGCTTTGCTAGAGCATTTTTTTTCATGATCGTGGGTAGGCAAGGCCGTTTTAATGATCTGGTTTAAAAAAATGCAGTTTTTTCTAGAGCCTGAAAAACTGAAAAAGTTTTTTACAACCCGAAAAATGATCGTGTGTACGCGGCATTACTGATGCAGACAAACCTGAAGCCGTCCCTGATTTTGGAACCACGCCATCAGTGCACCCTGAAGAGTTCTCATCCCTTTACTCAGGCAGTCACTTCAAAACTTTCCCCAGAAAGCTGCAAAAAGCTTACAGGATTTCAATAACCCTCAGCAAGGTCTTTTCATTACTTGCCATATGACATATGATTTATTTTAAGATACCTATAAGGACACTGCATGTCTGGAGGGATTGGGGAGTGATATTGTTTGTGGACACCTGACCATCACACCAATTTGAGTTTGTTGGACATCTCTTGCCAAAACCATGGACATTTATATGGGGCTGAATCACTTTGCAGGTAAAGCAAATCTCCATTCCCCTGGAAGTAGTGTTGCCTACCTACCAGATTAAAATTTACTGACACGACATCCAAAATTTACTGACACAGCCAAGTTTTTACTGGCATTTTTAAACATTACAAAATTAAAGACTCAAAAAGGAAAATATGGACGGCCGCACACCAAAAAACCTTTGAAAGGTAGCCTTTAATGGTAAAAACTGAAAAAGCACTACAAAGCACAGCAAGCAGTGGGGTATACAGGTATTTAGCTGTATACCCCACTGCTTGCTGTGCTTTGTAGTGCTTTTTTCATTTTTTTACCATTAAAGGCTACCTTTCAAAGGTTTTTTGGTGTGCGGCCATCCATATTTTCCTTTTCGAGTCTTGCTTCGTGCATTGCCGGCACCCACGGTTTCTGAGAGGACATTGATTGCATAGTGCACTCACCTGGAGCGGCAGTTTCTCCTGTCTCATTACAAAATTAAAGTCTTAACCCCTCGGTGACGGCCATACACAAATATGCGACCTCTCAGCGCCTGGTCCTTAGTGCAGAGGGGCCACATATTTATGTGAATTGCTGCCAGTATACCTGTGCTGAGAATGCTCCCGGCACAGTTACCATCGCATAACCGAAAGCTCCAAATCGTGCCTTGTAATCAGGAGTTTTCAGATCACGTGACAGCCGTGACATCCAATTGCAGCGGTCATCTGCTCTTAAGCCCTGCCCCACTTTCTAGCATCATAAACCTCTTTAAGAGGAGTACCAGACGTTTTTGTGTTTATTAAAAGTCAGCTACAAAAAAATGTGGGTCACTGAAACTCACTTAACTGCTTGCCGACCAGCTGAAATCATTATACTGCGGCAGGTTAGCTCTCCTGGGGGGATTGGCGTAGGTGTACATCGGCCGCTTTAAGAGCGATAGGGGGGGTGTGATGATGGAGCCGATGCACATGGCCGGCAGCCATGATGTCCACCGGCCACCCGCGATCGCTCCACAGAGAGCCATAACGGGCATCTGTCAATGTAAACAGACAGATCCCTGTTCTGTTAGGGGAGTATCTGCAATTCCTAGTGATTAGGAACAGCAATCTCTCTCCTCCTACAGTCAGTCCCACCCCCCCACAGTTAGAAACACCTCCCAGGGGACACTTAACCCCTTGATTGCCTCCTAGTGTTAACCCCTTCCCTACCAGTGACATTTATACAGTAATCAGTGGCTATTTTTTAGCTCTGATCGCAGTATAAATGGCACTGGTCCCAAAAAAGTGTCAAAATGTCCAGTCTGTCCGCTGAAAAGTCGCAGTCCTGCAAAAAAATAGCTGATCGCCACCATTACTAGTAAAATAATAAAAATTACCTAAATATATCCCCTATTTTGTAGATTTTTTTCTTTTTATTTATTTAAATATTTTATTTAGTACTTATATAGCGCCCTCAATTCATTTTGTGCATTCAGTCCCTACCCATCAGGCGCTTACAACCTAAGGTCCCTAACACACATTCATACATACTAGGGCCAATTTAGATAGGATCCGATTAACCTACCAGCATGTCTTTAGAGTGTGAGAGGAAACCAGAGTCACTGGAGGAAACTGGAGCAGGCACAGGAAGAACAGGCAGATGGTGTCATAGACGCTATGGCCCAGATTCATAGAGCAATTACGCCTGTCTAACTGGTGTTAGACAGGAGTAATTTCAAATTTTGCGCGCCGTATCACTAGTTTGAATCCTCAAACCATGATACGGCGGCTTCGGGCTTCGATCCGAGAGGCTTACGTCCTCGTAAGCCTTCGGATCTACGTTGCGATTTTTTTGCGGCCGCTGGGTGGGTCGTTTTCACCGTCGGGGTATGCAAATTAGTTTTTACGGCGATCCACGAAGGTACGAGTGTCCCTCGCAATCGCCTACGTCATTTTTTGGCTACGTAATGTTAGAGCAGCTTTTTGCTGGTCTAACAGTGCGTAACCCATGTAAAGTATGGCCGTCGTTCCTGCGTCGATTTGAAATTATTATTTTTTTTAACGTAACTCGTTCGGGAATAGGAATGTACGTAAACGACGCTACTACGACGTAACGACGTAATTTCACGCAATGCACGGCGGGAAATTTGCGAACGGAGCATGCGCAGTTCGATCGCCGCGGGAACGCGCCTATTTTAAATGCTTCACGCCCCCTACTCGCGTAGATGGATTGCAACGGGAGAAATACACTACGCCGTCGTCGTTTACTGGACAAAATCTACCTGGATTCCACGTAGAGCCAGGTAAAAAACGGCGGCGTAGTGTATTTCTGATACTCTACGATAATCTAATTCTATCTGAATCTGGACCTATAACTTTAGTGCAAACCAATCAATTTACGCTTATTGCCTTTTTTTACCAAAAACATGTAGAAGAATACATATTGGTCTAAATTGATGAAGACATTTTTTATTTATTTTTTTGGGATATTTATGATAGCAAAAAGTTAAATATATATATTTATTTCAAAATTGTCGGTCTTTTTTTGTTTATATCTAAAAAAAAAAAAAAAAACGTAAAGGTGATCAAATACCACCAAAAGAAAGCTCTATTTGTGCGAAAAAAGGACGTCAATTGTTTGGGTACAGCACCAAACGACAGCGCAATTGTCAGTTAAAGCGCCACAGTGCCGTATAGCAAAAAAAATCACCTGGTCATTAACCACTTGCGGACCGCCGCATGTACATTTACGTCGGCAGAATGGCACCGACAGGCACATCAACGTATATATACGTTGGTGCCTTGGGGGGGTTCGGGGGTCCGATCGGACCCCCCCCCCCCGGTACATGCGGGGGTCCGGTTACCTGGGCGAGCAATCCGTGCAGAGGGGGCAGCGCTTGGTTTTTGTCCGCCCCCTCCGGATCGCTCTCAGCCAATAAGCGCGCTCCCCCTGCGTGTCATTTCCTCCTCCTGTGTAAACACAGGAAGGAGGAAGTGATGGGATCGCTCCCTCTGCGTTTTTTTCGACCACCGCTGAGGAGAGATCACATCACATAGTAACTGTACACAACACTACACTGACACACAGACACATAGGAACATTTAACCAATATACTGTATAACAAAAAGTAAAAAATATTGATTTTTTTTCAAAAATGTCGCTCTATTTTTGTATATAGCGCAAAAAATAAAAATCGCAGAGGCGATCAAATACCACCAAAAGAAAGCTCTATTTGTGGGGAAAAAAGGACGCAAATTTTGTTTGGGAGCCACGTCGCACGACCGCGCAATTGTCAGTTAAAGCGACGCAGTGCCGAATCGCAAAAAGGGGCAAGGTCATTTGGCAGCATTTTGGTCCGGGTCTTAAGTGGTTAAGGAGGAAAATCCTTATTAAGTGGTTAATATTGCTTGTTGCGTGCATATTTTACCCATGTGCAGAAAATGAACTTTAATTTTGCATTTCCTGGCCTAGAAATCAAAGCCCTTTGCACATTTTAACATAATGGGAATATAACCTCTACACTGTAACACAATAGGAATAGAATCTTTACATTGTAACACAATGGGAAAAGAATCTCCCTGTCCTTTGCTTGCAGTCAATGGCTCTCTCCTTCACATATCCATGACATGTGCCCTTTGTTAATGGATCCTGTTATGATTTAACTGAACATGCAAAGAAGTGTTTATGACCATTAGCTAAAAAGGGGTTCCATTTCTCAGCCGGTCTGTGTTCATTACACCAAAAAAATAAAAAATATTTGTGGTTTGGAAATCTGACTTAATTAGTGTCATACATTTCACGCTTGCTCTGTGTCAATTGTCCTAATGGCCGAATATCTGTGAACTTGTGAAATTAATAGGAAGCTCTGCTGGAGTAAGATAATAATGGATGAACAATGGGAGTGTTAATTACTTTTCCAGTGAAAGCACCTAATATAAGCAATAGCCTAACGCTCAGCACTTATGCTTTCAATATTTACGTAGCCGGAGCGCGCAGGAGTCAATCGCGACCATTTCTCATGCGCTAATGCATGTCGCTGGTCACATTTATGATCCCGCAATGGAAGATTTATCGGTTATTAATTTCACTAAATCTTGATGAAATCATGGAGGAGAATAGGCCATTTCTGTTTTTCAGCGTCTGAGGAAGCGACGGCATCATTTTTACAGTGTTCCAGTAAAAATGTGACTTTGTTCAGGCTGACCACGTACAGTGTAATTAAAAACAGGTTTACTCTGAAAAAAATGTGCCAGGACCGAATGCCATTTTGCATTGACAAACAATTTTAGTGTTACCACTGGGATAATGCCCTTAAAATACTGTAGAGGATATTTAAAGAGGAAGTTGTTGTTTTTTTTTTTTTGCTTTCTTCTTACCTTTCTTCTTACCTGCAAAGTAAAAACATAATGTGCTAGTATGCATCACATACCAGCACATTATGTGACACTTATGCCCTGTACACACGATCGGCTTGTCTGATGAAAACGGGCCGATGGATTTTTTCATCAGATATCTGATGAAGCTGGCTTTCATCAGTCTCGCCTACACACCATCAGTTAAAAATGTCCAACGCGGTGACGTAAAACACTACGACGTCCTGAGAAAAATTAAGTTCAATGTTTCTGAGCGTGCGTCGACCTGATTCTGAGCATGCGTGGATTTTTGACCGATGGATTTCCCCACAGACGATTGTTTTTTATTGATAAAAAAAAATATTGTAACACCAGGCCTAGTGTCACAGCTCAGCGCCTCAGTGCAGAGTGACTTCTGAATATAAACAAATTAATCACATATGTAATCGGTTAGTTATTAAGCAAAATTAAATTTTCAGATCTAGATTCCTATTGCAACACAAGGAAACAGATTAGCAGCTATTTAAAATCTAACAGTCAAATGATAGTTAGATAAATACATAAATTGTTTTTTATTATCGTTTCTTTAACCATAAGAAGATTTTAAAACAGGTTCTATTTTTTTTCACCGATGTGAAAAAAAAAAACGATGGGGCCCACACACGATCGGTTTGTCCGATGAAAACAAGCCATTGGTCTGTTTTCATCAGACAAACCGAATGTGTGTACAGGGCATAACTTGCAAACAAAACCCTCGTCGTCCTGCTGGAGAACGCAACCATCGTTGCCTGTCTTACTTTCTGAGTCCGCGGACTCTGGTTCTATAACTAGTCGGAGCCATGTGACGTCACTCCCTGCATGCACGCAGGAGCCGCGGGTCACAGCACTGGGCTCTGAAGAAACGGCACGGGCAGCTGTTCCTTTAGAGCGCATGAACTGTTGTGAATTCCTGTTATGAATCATGTTGTATAGAGGTTTCAACAGTATACCCCGTACACACGATCGGAAATTCCGAAGCAAAAGTCCAATGTGAGTTCTTGAACGAAAATTCCAACCGTGTGTATGGTCCATCCAACTTTTGCTGTCGGAATTTCCACCAACAAAAGTTTGAGAGCTGGTTCTCAAATTTTCCAACGGAAAAAATTCCAATCGGAAATTCCGATTGTCTGTAGCAATTCCGACATGCGAAATTGCGACGCATGCTCGGAAACAATTTGACGCATGCTCGGAAGCATTGAACATTTTCTCGGCTCGTCGTAGTGTTGTACGTCACTGCGTTCTTGACGGACGAAAGTTCAGAGAACTTTTGTGTGACCGTGTGTATGCAAGCCAAGCCTGAGCGGAATTCCGTCGAAAAAAACATCCAAGGTTTTTCCGACGGAAAATCCGATCGTGTGTAAACGGCATTACAGAGTCTGAGCAATGGGCGAAGCTAGAAGGTAGGCAGGTAGAAGCACTTTCACACTTGTTTTGGCTTAGTGATTAGTACTTCTAATTTCAATACTAGGTTTCCTGGTTTAAATCTCAATCAGGACAATATCTGCATGGAGTTGATAGGTTAATTGGCTTCTATCCAGATTGGCCGTAGTATGCATGTGCATTCTTGTGATAAGGACCTTAGATTTAGACATGTGCTGAACAAAAAAATGTGTTTTGTTTTGTTTCAATTTGATTCGTCATTTATATAAATGTGTTTAGTTAAATTTGATTAATTTGTTTAATATTTTTTCGAAATTTACTTTATTTATTCAAATTTGAATCGATTCAAATGTTTTTAAATTCCATCCTAAATCCATTCTTAATCAAATTTATTCTATTCACAATTTTAATTTTGGAAGATGTCTATATTCTTTCTTCTCCAATTATTTTTCTATTCTATTTTTTTAATTTTCTATTCTGTTCTTTTCTTTTATACTCTTTCTATATTATTCTATTATTTTCTGTTGATTATTCTATTCTTTTCAATTATTTTATTTATATTCTTTTCAAATTCAAATTTATTATATTTGAAATTCAAATTTCAGAAGATGTTTATATTCGTTCTATTTTATTATATTCTATTCTATCGTTTTCTAATCTGATCTATACTTTTATTTTCTATTCTATTATGACTTGTTTTATATGCTGTTCCTTGTTTTATATTCTTTTATTTTGTATTCTGTTCTGTTTTACTCTATTATATTCTATACTTTTATTTTCTATCATATTTTATTATATTCCTTTCTTTTCTATTACTTTATTTTTTATTCTATTTTATTCTCTTCAGAAATTCAAATTTAATTTGAAAACTGATTAAAAAACTATCCTAATTAGAATTATGTCCAAAATTTCTATTTGTTATTTTGGATTCCTTTACATTCATTACTATTGTAATTTACAATTGTGGATACATCCAAGTTTCCGAATACCGAAAAATGTCAATTAGGAATGAAACAAACCTTGCACGATGTCTACTTGGATTATATGATTGATCCTTGAGGGCAAGGACGGGTGTGAATGTAAAGTATGTAATGCACTGTGTTAAACGGTATGTGTTATATAAATACCTGTAATAAAATATTAAAATAATGTATAATAGGGTCACTTTAATTATTACCAGTGATTAGTGGGGACATTATTAGACATGTGCACAGCAAAAAAAATGAAAAAAAATATTGTTTCGTTTCATCTCGTTCCGTAAAGATTCTTAATTTCGTAAGACACAAGTTTTCCTATTCAGACCCGTTCGTATTTTCGTAACGGTTTTATTTTCATTTATACTGAATGATTCGTTCTGTCGAATTTTATTTTCGTTGATTCGAAATTCCTAATTTTGTTAGATAATAATTTTCGTTTAATGGATTCATAATTTTGTTCTTTTGTAAATACATTGCGGCGCGGTCATTCGCAATCCCATATTTTAGTTTAATTTTCAACACACGGCTAATCCATATTAAGATAGACTTTCTCTTAAGCCCCGTACACACGGTCGGACTTTTTGCCAACAAACTTCAAAATGAGCGTTTTCCAAAAAATCTGTGTGTACTGTACACTCCATCGGACAAACTTTTTTGGTTTCAAAAGTCTGGCCAACTCCCTTCGGACAAAAATCCACCAAAAAGTTTGTTTGAAGACCGATCGTGTGTACGAGGATGTCCAATGTGACTTAGCACAAAAGAGATACACTGATTGGCTAATATATTAAGTAAGATACATCACTCACTAACTACACTGCCCATTCAAAAGAACGATTCAAGTACACAAATTTACGAACAGACAAAGAAACGGAGTTACAAAACACACAAATAAAAATACAAACATACGAATGAAAATATGAACAGGCAAAGGATTTAAAATACAGAGTGCAAATCGTTCGTTATACAGTAGGTGACCGCGATATTGTGTCAATCTCGCTCCCTTTCTCAGCGTTATTGACCACCTACAAGCCCCATCGCGGGAGCCGGCTTGCCGCGATGGGGACAATGCCGTCATAGAAGCGAAGGGGATCCGACTTGGATTCCCGCCAATTCTACACGCGGCGTTTGGTATGAATCCTGAGGGGGAACTCCCTGCCGGATTTTTAAATAAAAATCCGGCATGGGTTCCCCCCCCCAGGGGCATACCAGGCCCTTAGGTCTGGTATTGGTTGTAAGGGGACCCCCCCTACGCCGAAAAAACATAAACACCCCCCCCTGCGGGCTTCCTCCGACGTCTTCGGCGGGGGGTGGTGTGCCCAGGCTTCTGTCTTCTTCTTCCGTCTTCTTCTGTCGCCTTCCACCTTCTCCTTCTTCTGCCTTCGCTTCTTCTGTCCTTTAGATGTTGACACGTTGCTTCCTCCCGCTGCAATGCCGGGTGCGCGGCTCGCACCGATTTATTTAGGCCACCTACGACGTCACAGTCCCATCATGCTCCGGTACCTACCCACGTGATACCGTTTTTCGGCGTAGGGGGGTCTCCTTACAACCCATACCAGACCTAAGGGCCTAGTATGCCCCTGGGGGGGGGAACCCATGCCGGATTTTTATTTAAAAATCCGGCGGGGATTTTCCCCTCAGGATTCATACCAAACGCTGCATGTAGAATTGGCGGGAATCCAATTCTGATCCCCGTCGCTTCTATGACGCGCTCGCTGGAATGTGCTTTTACTATTCCAGCGAGTGTGAGATGTCGGCACCCTATTGCCGAGAATCAGCACGATTTTGTCGTGCTAAAAACACATTCTCGGCGGCAGGTACTGTAGATGTCCTTTTCGTTCTTTTGCTCTTTCTGTGTTTCGTATTTTAGTAAGATTGTCCAATCGTACGTTCGTATTTTCAATTGTTCGTTATTTGGCTTATTCGTAATTTTCGTATTTTGGTTCTTTCAGCTTTTCAGACGTTCGAAATGATCCGAATGTACGAATACTAACAAATTTGTACGAAAATCCATTTGTTACGAACGGGAAAGCACATGTCTAGTCATTATTATATTAAGGCCATCATGACATTATTGGGTAAAATCCTCCGGAGCTCCGATACATTCCTGTCTATTTGGAGGCTTTCTCTTAAATTTTAACATATTTCCATTTTTGTCTACAACAAAACAATACAAACAAATTGGCCACATGGAGATCTATAAGCCATGCTAAAATACTCTGTCCCAGATTGCAAATAAAAGCCGCTCAAGGTTTTCATAACTTCCATGGAGACCCGTGGCCCTGATCTTGACTTCCACTCTTCACATAAAGCTGCACAGAAGTGGCTTCAAATTAACCAGGGATCAATGTCTGCAGAACAATCGCCTTCCCTATCTAGATAGACAACTGTTTTAATATCTTTCGTGATTTAATCAACTCTTGCACGGTCCAACTTCTCCCAAACATATTTAAGCCAAACAGTATATGCCTTCCAGTGTTAATGGGTGTATACACAGGCCTACGATTTTAATGTTTTTTTAGCAGTTGTTTGGGGCCTGGCTGCCATCTTGACCCCTTTCCTCATTTCTCTGCATGGGCTTACATCCAGCTAAGAGCCATTTAGATCAAATGCCAGCTATACAGCAAATATGTTTTCGAGTGTGAGAGAGGAAAGTTGATCACTCTCAGAGAACACACAAACACAAAAAGTATTTAACCACTTCCATACCGGGCACTTTCACTCCCTTCCTTCCCAGGCCAATTTTCAGCTTTCAGCGCTCTCACATTTTCAATGACAATTGCGCGGTCATGTACCCAAATGAAATTTTTGTAATTTCGTTTGCACAAATAGAGCTTTCTTTTGGTGGTGTTTATTTATGACACTTTTTTTTAGATAAGCAAAAAAAAAAGCTGTAAAAAACAGCTCATATACACTGATCACCAGCCCGCTGCAGCTATCCGCTCTCCTCACTGACAACTAATGTGTGAGGAGAGGAGAGCCGATCGCCTAGGAATCGGCTCTCTGTTTGTACCACATGACGGCTGCGATTGGACACGGCCGTCATGTGATCAGGAGGGCCAATCACAGAGCCCTTCTGCCGATCTGAGATGCGCCGTGTCTGGGTGACATGAGCACATCAGGATCGCGCCACTGCGTGGGCACACGTGCGCACGATCCCCTTGCTTCTGAGGGACATTGCTGAACGTCCACTCAGAAGGAAATAACGCCCACCCCGGCCGTACATATGCAGTGGCCGGATGGGAAGTGGGTATTTGAAACCTCTGTGCAGACAAAGGGGTGGATTTACTAAAGACAAATAGACTGTGTTTTTTTTCCAAATGCAGTTGTGCAAGAGCTTAATGCATTAGGTAAAGCTTAACCACTTTCCCACCGCGCCATAAGCATTTTACTGCTACGGCGCGGCAGGGTTATCTTGGGACGACGTCCCTGGGACGTCGTCCTTCACTTTCGCGATTGCGCGTCCCCTGGGACGCGCTCGCGAAAGTGTCCGTGCTCACGGATCACGGTAAATTGCCGCTGATCGCGGCCGTTTACCACGTGATCGCGCCGTCAAATGACGGCGCGATCACTTGTAAACAAACCGGCGTCATTTGATGACGCCGGTTCCTCCCTCTCCTCCCTCTCCTCTCTGTACAGTGTGCGAGGAGAGGGGGGGGAGCGGGGTGTCAGCAGCTGAGCTGTGGCTGGATCTGTGACAAATGCAGTCACAGATCCAGCCATCCCTCAAAACATCCCAGCTCTGCAATCCCCCCAGTACCCAGCAATCCCCCCAGTACCCAGCAACCCCCCCAGTACCCAGCAACCCCCCAGTACCCAGCAATCCCCCCAGTACACAGCAATCCCCCCAGTACCCAGCAATCCCCCAGTACTCAACAATACCCCAGTACTCAACAATACCCCAGTACCCAACAATACCCCAGTACTCAACAATACCCCAGTACTCAACAATACCCCAGTACTCAACAATACCCCAATACTCCAGTACTCAACAATACCCCAATACTCGGCAATACCCCAATACTCAGCAATACCCCAGTACTCGGCAATACCCCAATACTCCAGTACTCAACAATACCCCAATACTCGGCAATACCCCAATACTCGGCAATACCCCAGTACTCGGCAATACCCCAATACTCGGCAATACCCCAGTACTCGGCAATACCCCAGTACTCGGCAATACCCCAATACTCGGCAATACCCCAATACTCGGCAATACCCCAGTACTCGGCAATACCCCAGTACTCGGCAATACCCCAAAACCCTGCATGATACTTTGCAATACCCCAATACTCTGCAATACCGCCTATGGGGATTTTTAAGTAGCGAAGTTTGGCGCCATTCCACGAGTGTGCGCAATTTTGAAGTGTGACATGTTGGGTATCTATTTACTCGGCGTAACTTCATCTTTCACATTATGAAAAAAAATTGGGCTAACTTTACTGTTTTGTTTTGTTTTAAGCACAAAACAGTTTTTTAAAAAACACACGTTCAATAAATTTCTGCGAAAATACCGTGCGAGATAAAAAGTTGTAACGGCCACCATTGTATTCTCTAGGGTCTTTGCTAAAAAAGCATATATAATGTTTTGGGGTTCTATGTAATTTTCTAGCAAATAAATGATGACTTTTCCATGTAGGAGAGAAATGTCAGAATTGGTCTGGGTGTTCCAGAACGCCTGGTGGCGCTCCCTGCATGTTGGGCCTCTGTATGTGGCCACGCTGAGTAAAAGTCCCACACATGGGGTATCGCCATACTCGGGAGGAATAGCAGAATGTGTTTTGGGGTGTAATTTGTGGTATGCATATGCTGTGTGTGAGAAATAACCTGCTAATATGACAGAAACAAGTTTTTTTTTTTTTTTTACAGAATTTTCAGTCGTTTTTCTTTTATAGCGCAAAAAATAAAAAACCCAGAGGTGATCAAATACCACCAAAAGAAAGCTCTATTTGTGTGGAAAAAAGGACAAAAATTTCAAATGGGTAGAATGTTGTATGACTGAGTAATTGTCATTCAAATTGTGAGAGCACCGAAAGCTGAAAATTGGTCTGGTTAGGAAGGGGGTTTAAGTGCCCAGTGGTCAAGTGGTTAAAGGTGTTGTAAAGCCTTGTGTTTCTTCACTTTAATGCATCCTATGCATTAAGGTGAAAAAACACCTTGCACTGTCTGGACCCCCTGAGTCCCCATTTTACTTACATGAGCCCCAAACTTCCTTGGTCGCGATCCCACATCGTTCTCCTCATGGCTTCTTGGCTCTTCATTGGATAGATTAATAGCAACGTAGCCATTGGCTACCGCTGCTGTCAATCAAATCCAATTATGCGCCCACCGGGGGGGCGGGGCCTAGTAATACACTAGGCAGCAATGTATGCCGAGTGTATGAGACGGGAGCGCGCCCCCTAAGGGGACCCCTCGGTAGAGAGCTTTCCAGAGGGGGTTAGCTATTGCGAGAAGGAGCTGCGAGAGCTGCCGTGGAACCCCAGTAGAGGACAATCTTGACCACTTTAACTTTACAAGGAATACCCAATCACAAGCTAGGAAAATAATGCCCTTTGCAGGTGCAGTTGTTGCGGAGGGAAATGAGCAGAGGTCCTGCTGACTTCCATCATCCAATCAGGTGCAAGCAAATATGCTGTTTTTTGTGATTGGGTATTCCTTGTAAAGTGAAACTTTACCTTGTTTACTAACTCTGGAGCAACTGCACTTGCAGATTACACAATCTATTTGCCTTTAGTAAATCAATCCCAATGTCTCAGAGGTGAACCAGACCCTGGACCTCAGTGATTCTAGACAAAAGTACAATCACTCTCAAAAGATATGACTGTAAAAACTAAGAAGCTGGTTTAGGTATTGCATAGTAATTTATGTAAACATCAATATGGGGGTTAATTTACAAAAGGCAAAAAGGCTCTTCACTTTGCAAGGAAAGTTGTACTGCGCAAAAAGACTTTCCCCAGAGCTTAGTGAATGTGGTGAAGTTTCACTTTGCAAATAATACCCAACGTGCAAGGAAAATAAAGAAACAGCATTTTTGCTTGCTCATGATTGGAAGATGGAAATCAGCAGAGCTTCAGTGTATTCACTAAGTTCTGGGGATACCGCATATACTCGAGTATAAGCCGACCCGAATGAGGAGGAGGCGGAACTTTGTTACACTTCATGGCCCCCGACTAGACTGACGTCACAGCGCCGGGAGATCAGGTGCACGAGGCTGCAGATGGAAACAGACTCAAGTATAAGCCAAGGGGGGCATTTTCAGCACAAAAAAATGTGCTGAAAAACTTGGCTTATACTGGAGTATGTAAAGTGCAACTTCTATTTGGCTTAGTAAACCAGCCTCAAAATCTTAAGTCAGGTAACCAATTATAGCCTTCATCCCAAAAAAAAAAAAATTTAGTCAGACTGTCATTTCTCCTCCCAAGCTTATCTCCAGGATTTCTCCAGAGCCTGTTCCATCCTCTGGAGCTCGCTACCTCACTCTGTCCAGCTATATCCTACTCTTGCTACCTTCAGGCAATCTCTGAAAACCCATCTCTTCAGTGAAGTCTATCATGTTCTGTTACCACTTCCATCGGCTCATTCCCCACAGTTACAACCTTTTGAACCACCTGCCCCACCCTATTAGATTGTAAACTCTTGTAAACTCTTCTGAGCAGGACAATCTTAATCCTCTTGTATTTTATTGTATTATAACTGCATTGTCTCCCTTTTATATTGTAAAGTGCTACTGTAGGTAAACTGTTGGCACTATATAAATTCTGTATAATAATAATAATAATAATAATAATAATGAGCATGAGAAATTAAATTCTCTCAAAAGAACAGAAAATCATCCATCTCTCTCTCTCTCACTCTCTTTCTCATACAAGGGCTTTCAAGCCGTTTTTAATTATACCTAGGTTCTCTGGCTCAAATTAGTCCTGACCATGTGTGCATTCTTGACCTCTCTGTGGCCTTTAGAAACCTTAGGGAAGCCTTAGGGAAGTAAAGTACGACCTTAACACTAGTGTTTTTTTTTAATGGGCTTATGGAGTGGTCAATGTTCGCTCTATTGTGACTAGGTGCTGAACTGTCTGTACTGTAACATTTATCAAATCTGAAAGCAACTCTTAATTTCAGAGTTCAAGTCTCACAATACAATAGAGCTTTCCATAGTAACAGTGTCTTTTTCTACACAGGTCTTCCGTCATCTCTACATAGGTGGCATTCTCTGCATCTCAAAGAAAGCACAGCCCTCACTGCCATATGGCAACTCAGACAAACTGTACTTTTATCCCCTAACCATGACTGCTCAAGAGGCAACAGGAACATAAGCTTTTACCCTCCAGGTCTCCAGAAAACAACACCACGCATTTTTACTTGCTCTCATGACCAGGAAAATCAAGACCATTCATTTCAATAAGACCCCTTTTACACTGGGGCCGTAGCTGCATTAGCGGTAAAGTGCTGCTTGCTTTCGGCCGCTAGAGGGGTGCTTTCTAACTCCAAAGAAGGGGTTAAAAACTCCCATGCTGCCAATTTATTGCAATAGGCTGCTGTCAATCAAATCAATGATGTGGCGAGCCAGGGGCTGGGCCAAGTGATACACTCGGCAGCTATGGCCGTTGAGTGTATCACGCAGGAACGAGCGAGTCCGCAAACTAATCCCCTTGGGAGAGAGCTTTCCAGAGGGGGTTTAGCTCTTGCGGGGAGGAGCTGAGACAGCCGCCCAGGGACCCCAGAAGATGAGAATGAAGAGCACTCTGTGCAAAACAAACTGCACAGTGGAGGTAAGTATGGTATGTTTGTTATTCAAAAAAATAAATAAACCTTTGCAACCCCTTTAAGTCTGGGAGACTGAGTAAGTGAAGACATTAGGGGAATCCAAAGGACTGAGGAAATCTTTAGGTCTGAGAGAGTCCAGGGTGTCAGGAGAACCCCTATAGAGAAACCAGGGAGTAGGCCTATGCAGGGCCTGTATGGGTCGCAGGAATGCAGAGTGAAGTGCACCCTGTGAACTCCAAGAGAGGTAGGGAAAAAAGAGCTTTGGCTCTACTTCTTCTTTATTAAAAGTAGATCGACAAGCCCTTAAAAATAAATAATCATGAACCAGTCCTGAGTTGCCTTGAATTTATCTTGTTCCATTATATGCCATAGGAGAGGAACTAAACATTTCTTGCAAAGTGCATTGGTTCCCATTTGGGCAATCCTTAATACATCCAGTCTAGCTCTCAAATTTGTAGTGCTTTTAAGCTTTTAGATATATATGTAGAGAAATCGGCATCAGCTAAAATAAGCCATGGCAGTCGATACTGAATAATAGTTATTTTATAAGTGTGCAAAGCAGATTTTCAAAGCCCTTTCCTAAGAAGAAGAAGATTGCAGTATATGTATTCCGTGTATAATTTAAATGAGATCACATCCACAGAGCAGAAAGTAAGGGTCAAGACCAAGTTACACAAGGTCTGCCATCCACGTGTATCATAAATGCGTACAGCCCTTCAGGTCACCGCCGAGCCGCGTGCTGACTTGTAACTTAAATGCTGAGCAAAAAGTGCTTTATGTGGAAATGTCATTATAAATGTCACCACCACTTTCTACAGCTCACATAATTGTAATAAATACAATAAAATGTCTGAAAAGAACGTTTGAAATAATAACTTAGTTTTTGTAATATAACCTGGATATCTGCCAGAGCAGAATATTGAGGAAACGCTAAAAGAAAAACTAGTCTGGGTCATATCCTGATCTGAGAAATGGTGCATTGCATATGTTGCATTGAAAATTGAGTGGACCCTACCTATTTTATTATATATCTAACACCAAATTAGTCTTATTACATTTTGGACAGTGTAGTAAAGGTTTTATGAATTTTTGCTGCATTCCAATGGGGAGAATCCCCCTAATGAATATAGAGACCTAACAAGAAGTAAAAGTAAATCCCCGCTTTGTCAAAGGTCACTGTAACAGGTGACAACATCGAATGATTTGACCTTATTCTCTGGTCCAATGATAGTGATAACATTTGGATTTCCCACAAATAGGGGTTGATTTACGAAAGGCAAACCGACTGCGGCGTTGATTTACCAAAACCAGAGAGTGCAAAATCTGATGCAGCTGTGTATGGTAGCCAATCAGCTTCTAACTTCAGCTTGTTCAATTAAGCTTTGACCAAAAAAAATGGAAGCCGATTGGTTTCTATGCAGAGCTGCACCAGATTTTGCACTCTACAGTTTGGGTAAATCAACCCCTGTGCACTTTGCAAGACAATTTGTATTCTACAAAGCAGGGGCGGACTGACAACTCATGGGGCCCCCAGGCAATAAAATATTATGGGGCCCCCAGGCTTACAGATGGCCACCAAGCCAGGTGGCAGTACAGAGGCGGGGCAGCTAAAATCTCGGGATTTTCACATCAAAAGCATGTAGGTTTTGGACATATCAGGGACAGATGTAAAAAAACACTGATTTGTACATACTGTCCCTGGTTTTAATGAGCCTGGCAACCCTGATGGGGCCCGCTAGTGGCATGCGGCCCTCGGGCAGTGCCGAGTTCCTCAATGGTCAGTCCGCCCCTGCTACAAAGTGCATTTGCTCCAGAACTTAGTAAATGAGGGGGCGCTCTGCTGATTTCCATCTTCCAATCATGAGAAAGTAAACATTTCTTTTTTTTTTTTTTATATTTTCCTTGCATGTGATTGGGTAAATGAAGCAAAGCTTTACTTTGCAAAGAATACCCAATCACATGCAAGAAAATGAAAAGTAAATTCCATATTGTTGCAGTTCATGTAATTTTTAGGATTCAGTGAAGGAACAAAACAGACAGAACCAATAAATCACATAACATTTTAGTATTAGGGGCGGGGTGCAAATGAAATAAGCAGATCTTGGGGTTCATTTACTAAAGGCAAATGCAGTTGCACTCTGTAAATGTGACAAAGCCTCATTTTGTAAAGAATAACCAATCATATGCAAGAAAAAAAAAGCATGTTTGCTTGCACATGATTGGATGATGGAAGTCAGTAGAGCTTCTCCTCGTTTACTAAGCTCTGGGGCAACTACACGTGCAAAGTGCACAGTCTATCTGCCCGTAGTAAAACAACCACTGTGTGTTTAGTGCCTTTTTAATATCGTTGTAGTGTTTTCTCGCTTTCCTTTGTAGTCTACTTTTATTATTATTATTATACACGATTTATATAGCGCCAAATGTTTACGCATCGCTTTACAATATAGAGGGGGGGAGTACAATTACAGTAGAGTTCAATACAAAAGGGCAGTTTCAGTAGAATGTTGTGGGCGGAAGCCAGACTGTAGGGGGTCAAGAAGGTTGTTGTCCGTGAGGTAGCGGCTCATTCAATCATGGACAAGGCGTTCGATGAGCTTGGAGGAAAATGGGAGCAGGGAGATGGGTCTTAAGTTATTCAAACAGGTGGGGTCTAGTGAGGGGTTTTTAAGTATGGGGTAACCAGTGCATGTTTGAGCAGGGAAGGAAAGGTGTGGGAGGAGAGGGAGAACATGAAGATGTGGGTTAGAGAGTTTAGCATAGAGCAGGGAGGTGGTTGCAGCAATTGTGAAGGGGCAGGGTCCAGGGGACAGGTAGTGAGGTGGGCCATGGAGAGAAGTTTATCAGAAGTAGGCCGAAGGAGAAGAGTTTTAAGTGTAGTGTTGGACCTAGTCTACCTTGCAGTCCAAGGACCTAGACTGTGGAACGCATTAGCAACTAACATCCAAATGGAAATTTATCACCAGGCCTTCAGAAAAAAACTCAAGACCCACCTATTCTGAAGCATAAATAGAAGGAAAATGGATGCCAAGTGCCTTGAGGCGAATCAGTTTGCATGTGTAGCGATGTACAAGTTATTCACTCACTCTGAATTTGTGAGGCTCTTGCGCCACCAAATAGAAAAGAGTGAAAAATAATATAAATGCTGCTCGATCTAAGTTTTAGTAAATAATAATACAATAGTGATAAGATAAAGAAAAAAGTGATCAGCGCATAAACATTTACCACTGAGAGTCTGGCATCAAACCAGGGCAAAAAACAACAAAGTGCAAACCGTGCAACAAAGTGCAAATGCATAAATAATAGATATCAAATAAATTGACAAATAATTCCGTCCGTGGTGTTGTGATAAGTTTTAAAGGTGATATTCTTGGATGAAGTGAGCTCTCACCCTGAAACGTTGGACTACCACACCATCCCATACAGAGGATAGAGGGACATCTGCTGGAGATCCATCTAAAGTGTTATACACATTAAGGCTTTTCCCTTGCCTTAGCAAGGTAAGCGCAATGAGAGCTCACTTCATCCAAGAATATCACCTTTAAAACTTATCACAACACCACGGACGGAATTATTTGTCAATTTATTTGATATCTATTATTTATGCATTTGCACTTTGTTGCACGGTTTGCACTTTGTTGTTTTTTGCCCTGGTTTGATGCCAGACTCTCAGGCGGCGTACAGACGATCGGATATATCCGATGAAAACGGTCCGCGGACCATTTCCATCGGATATGTCCGATCGGGAGTTTGATCCGATGGCGTGTACACACCATCGGATCAAATTCCCCGCCGCCGGACGGCGCGGTGACGTAGTGGTGACGCGGCGGTGACGTTGACGCCGCCGCGTCACCGCCACGTCACCGCACCAGGAAGTAAAACACTTCCGCGCATGCGCCGAATCCATTCGGCAGCGGCGCGGCGGTGGTGGGAGCCGACATGTCTGCTGGTAAGTGTACTAACCAGCAGACATGTCGGGCGGACAGATTCCCACCGGATAGATTTCAAAGCATGCTTTGAAATCTGTCGGGTGGAGAAATCTGTCCGCTAGCCCATACACACGAGCGGAGATGTCTGCTGAAACGGTCCATCGGACCGTTTTCAGCGGACATATCCCCTCGTGTGTACGCCGCCTCAGTGGTAAATGTTTACGCGCTGATCACTTTTTACTTCATCTATTCACTCACTCTACCTAGCCTAGTCTACTGACAACCTTTGCTTGTCCATGGCGTATGCAGTACGACTCTACAGTCTTTTTAGTAAAATGCTTGGTATGTAAAATATTTAAAAGGTTAAGAGGCAGATTTTCTATCACTTACCTTCCTTCAATAAACACCCTACATGAAATTCTTCTTTTCTATAATCTAGAATATACTTAAGAATCAGTGGCACGTGACCCACAGCGGGTTGGTGATTTTACAACTATTTAAAATGCATTACCTGTACTTTGTAACCTGTTTTATTCAAAGGCTTTGTAAATTAAATATTCAGCAATTTTCTCATTGTATTGCTGTTCTCTTGGCAAATAACATCAATTTAGTAAGCGCATTATAATGGTAAAAACAATTAGTGTTTAAGCGCCTCTGTTTGTGCACAGTTGCGGTAGCAATGCATTCATAAAATATGAGTATTAGCAGAGAGCGATAGTCTGCTGATTGCTTCTGTATTAATGATCCTGGGGGAAGAGAAGGAGGCTGCAGCATTACGCCAATACCACAAGGAGTGGTGAATAAAGAACACCATCTACAGAGTCAAAAGTTCTTGGATAAAGCAATGGGCCTCTAAAAAGGATGGTAACTCAGCATTAAAGAGTACCTAAAGCAAAAACTGACTTTTAATTAGACATGTGCATTCGTTTTCGTTAGAATGCATTTTCGTCCGAAAATCATTTTTTTTCCTTATCGTTTTAACAAACGATAACGAAAGCGCAAGAAACGAAAACCGAAAGATCTGACATAAAAAATGCTTTATTTTCGTTTTTGTTGCATTAAAAATTCGATATAGAGAGATTCGACATTATAGGGAAAAGATTCGACACTATAGAAATAATAGATTCGACATTACAGAGAATAGATTTCAATTTATGAGAAAATAGATTTGACATTATAGAGAATAGATTTGACATTATTACTAGTCATACAACATTAGAATTCTTGTAGGTGGAATATTCGAACGGAAATGTACGATTCGACGTAAAGATTCAACGTTCCATCAAATATTCTTTTGACTATTTGACAGAAACCAAAAAGATTTGACGTTCCTTCGAATATTCTTTTGACCATTCGATAGAAACCAAGTATTATTGGATTTTCGGACGAAAGCTATTCCCCAACGAAAAACTAAATACATTTCTTTTCCAAACGAAAACGAAAAAACTAAACAAAATATTCCAGTCTGCACATGTCTACTTTTAATACAGTATATTGCAGCTTACCCGTCTAGAGATAGAGTAGCTGCATTTGTTTTCTTTCCTGTATAAAACACACTTCCTGCCCTTTCCTGTGGCTACACTCACTCCCTTATGTGTATCTATGGAGGTAATCATCATTGTCACCCATAGCACCTGAAAGTAGTTGGAATATATTAGACAGCAAATGAACATTTTGTCTCTGAAATTGATAGTGTTGATAGCAGAAAAAATGGTCAAATCTAATTTTGAGTGACTTTAATAAGGGCCTAATTGTAATGGATAGATGACTGGGTCAGAGCTACTTCAAAACTGCAGCTCTTGTGGGATGTTCCTGGCCTGCATTGGTGAGGACCTACAAAAAATAGTCCAGAAAAGAAAAACTGGTCAACCGGTGATGGGGTCATGGGGTCAGATTGACGTCGGCAAAGTGGTTTCAATATCCTGACTGGACGTCATATGACGTCCTCAGGATATTGAGCCGCCGCCCGCCCCCAGGGGCACTCATCGCGGTGATCGTTGTTGCAGGGTGTCAGTCTGACACCCCGCAACACCGATCTAGGTAAAGTGTCTCAGACGGAGACACTTTACCACGTGATCAGCCGTGTCCAATCATGGCTGATCACGATGTAAACAGGAAAAGCCGGTGAAAGACGATCGGCTGCTCCTCTGACAGGGGGGTTTGCGCTGATCGATTATTAGCGCAGCCCCCCCCCCCCCACTGGACCACCAGGGATGCCACTAGTCCACCAGGGATGCCCACCACAGATGCCCACCTAGACCACCAGGGATAACAAACACAAATAATGAATGCCAATCAGTGCCCACAATGAATGCCAATCAGTGCCCGCAATGAATGCCAATCAGTGCCCACAATGAGCATCACTGATTGGCAGACATTGTTTGGCACTGATTAGCATCCATTAGTACAAAACATACATTAGTGCCACATATAAGTGCCCATTCATGCCACCTATCAGTTCCCATCCATGCCACCTATCAGTGCCCATCCATGCCGCCTATCCGTGCCCATCCCTGCTGCCTATCCTTGCCCATCAATGCTGCCTATCCGTGCCCATCCGTGCAGCCTATCCGTGCCGCCTATCCATGCCTATCCGTGCTGCCTATCCGTGCGGCCTATCCGTGCCCATCCGTGCCGCCCATCAGTGCCGCATATTAGTGCCCATCAATGCCACCACATCAGTGCCACCTCATCGGTGCCCATCAGTGCTGCCTTATCAGTGCCCGTCAGTGCAGTACCATCAGTGCCCATCAGTAAAGGAGAAAACTTACTTATTTACAATGTTTTATAACAGAAACACAATTTTTTATTTTTTTCAACATTTTCGGTCTTTTTTTTTTGCAGAAAATAAAAATCACAGAGGTGATCAAATACCACCAAATAAAAGCTCTACGTGTGGGAATAAAATGATAAAAATTGAGTTTGGGTACAGTGTAGCATGACCGCGCAATTGTAAATCAAAGTGCAACATCGCTGAAAGCTAAAAATTGGTCTGGGCGGGAGGGTGTATAAGTGCCCCCCGGTATGGAAGTGGTTAAAGTGGTTGTAAACCCTTACAACACACTTTAAACTATACTGTAGGTAAGCCTATATTAAGGCTTACCTGTAGCTACCCTGGATATCTCCCACACCTGCACGGTTTAGGAGATATTCTCCTGTGTCTGCACGCACTGAAGCAACGGCACGTCGTGCCAGTAATACATAATGAGCTAGTATGCTATGCATACCAGCTCATTATGCCTTTGTCTTGCAGCGTTTTTTTATTTTTTGGGGGGTTACAACCACTTTAAAGCGGAAGTAAACCCATCGATTGAACAGTTTCAAAAAGCAGTTAAATTTCCGGCATGCCGGGATTGCCAACTGTCACATTGGTTGTGCTCTCAACCAAACTGTCAAACCATCCAATGTCTGGTGTCATAACTGATCACATGTGCAGCACCATGGCAGTTGAAGATTAAACATAGGCCAAGATGGCAGCTTCCTTGGCTGAAAATGATAGAAGTGTTTACTTCCACTTTAAGACTCGCTGTGCACATGGTGAGCAAAAGCTGGCATATGTAGTCCAATCCTATAGAAGAGTTACTGTTGCTTACATTGCTGAAAAAGTTATTGCTGGTTCTGATAGCAAGATATCAAAGAACACTCCTCTACTACGTAGCCACAGATCAGTCAGGGTGCCCAGGCTGACCCATATCCACAGCCAAAAGTGCCTACAATGGGCATATATATGAGCATTAGTGTTGCTCACGAATATTCGCATTGCGAATATTCGCTACGAATATTGCATATTCGAGTATTTGCGAATAACACGAATATGGCGGCGAATATTCGCTATTTCGAATATTCGAATTTTTTCAATTTTTTTTTTAGAACAGATCACATCCTAGAGATCCCCATCGATGTCTAAAAGCATTGCTGGTATGATTAGAGACCTTGGGCCGAGTAGCTGCAGCGCTCATTTTATATTGCCGAAAAATCGCAATGCGATTATTCGGCAATAGCGATATCGCGCGATTATTTTATATTGTAATATATCACGAATATTCTGAGCCAATTAGAGTGCTCCATTCCGCATTTCTCGAATATTCGCAATTATTTTATATTGTAATATATCACGAATATTCTGAGCCAATCAGAGTGCTCCTTCCGCATTTCTCGAATATTCGCAATTATTGTGTATTGTAATATATCACGAATATTCTGAGCCAATCAGAGTGCTCCTTCCGCATTTCTCGAATATTCGCAATTATTTTATATTGTAATATATCACGAATATTCTGAGCCAATCAGAGTGCTCCTTCCGCATTTGCCGAATATTCGCAATTATTGTGTATTGTAATATATCACGAATATTCTGAGCCAATCAGAGTGCTCCTTCCGCATTTGCCGAATATTCGCAATTATTGTGTATTGTAATATATCACGAATATTCTGAGCCAATCAGAGTGCTCCATTCCGCATTTCTCGAATATTCGCAATTATTTTGTATTATAAAATATCACGAATATTCTGAGCCAATCAGAGTGCTCCATTCCGCATTTCTCGAATATTCGCAATAGCGAAAAATCGCAATAGCGAAAATTCGCAATAATTTAATTTCCAAAAAATATCACGAATATTCGTATTTAGCGAATATTTCTCGAATATTCGACTATATATTCGAGATATATCGCGAAATCGAATATGGCATATTCTGCTCAACACTAATGAGCATTAGAGCTGGAACATGGAGCAATGAAAGAAGGTGGCCTGGTCTGATGAATCATGTTTTCTTTTACATGATGTGGATAGCTGGTTGCATACACGTCGCTTACCTGGGAAAGAGATGGTGGCACTAGGATGCACTATAGGAAGAAGGCAAGCTGGTGGAGGTGGTGTGATACTTTGTCTAGTGGAGTACGAGCCTCAATGTCGCAGGGTTGTTTTAATGGCAAAAGGGGACCTACTCAACATTAGGTCGTGGGTGGTCATAATGTTATGGTGGGTGATCATAATGTTATGACTGATCAGTGTATAATTATATGGGAAGATTTTTATTTAACCACTTCCCTACTGCCCATAGTCATATCACGTTCACAGATGGGATCTCCCATACTGGATGGACGTCATTTGACGTACTGGGTTTCCCGGCCATCTAGGGGGCGTGCGCCCGCGGCATCGCACAGGACCGCAATTTCCCCTGGGCACCCGCGATTGCCCGCAATCACGGTAGGACTGTGGATCTGTGTGTGTAAACACACAGATCCACGGTCCTGTCAGGTGAGGAGACCGATGGTGTGTTCCCAGTACAGAGGAACACACATCTGTCTCCTCCCCTTGTGAGTCCCCCTCCCCCTACAGTTAGAATCACACATTAGGGAACATATTTAACCCAATCAGTGCCACCTAGTGTTAACCCCTTTCCCTGCCAGTCACATTTATACAGTAATCAATGCAGTTTTATAGCACTATTTGCTGTATAAATGTGAATAGTCCCAAAAATGTGTCAAAAGTGTCCGATATGTCTGTCGCAATGTCACGGTCACAATACAAATCGCAGATCGCCGCCATTACTAGTAAAAAAAAAACATGCAATATAAATATCCCCTATTTTGTAGACTCTATGGCCCAGATTCACAGAGCAATTACGCCTGTCTAACTGGTGTTAGACAGGAGTAATTTCAAATTTCACGCGCCGTATCACTAGTTTGAATCCTCAAACCATGATACGGCGGCTTCGGGCTTCGATCCGAGAGGCTTACGTCTTCGTAAGCCTTCGGATCTACGCTGCGATATGTTTGCGGCCGCTGGGAGGAGTTTGCGTCGTTTTCATGCGTCGGGGTATGCAAATTAGTTTTTACGGCGATCCACGAAGGTACGAGTGTCCCTCGCAATCGCCTACGTCATTTTTTGGCTGCGTAATGTTAGAGGAGCTTTTTGCTGGTCTAACAGTGCGTAACCCATGTAAAGTATGGCCGTCGTTCCCGCGTCGATTTGAAAATATTTTATTTTTTTTAACGTAACTCGTTCGGGAATAGGAATGTACGTAAACGACGCTACTACGACGTGACGACGTGTTTACGCGCAATGCACGGCGGGAAATTAGCGAACGGAGCATGCGCAGTTCGATCGCCACGGGAACGCGCCTATTTTAAATGCTTCACGCCCCCTACTCGCGCAGATGGATTGCGACGGGAGAAATACACTACGCCGCCGTCGTTTACTGGACAAAATCTACCTGGATTCCACGTAGAGCCAGGTAAAATACGGCAGCGTAGTGTATTTCTGATACTCTACGAGAATCTAATTCTCTGTGAATCTGGGCCTATAACTTTTGCGCAAACCAATCAATAAACGTGTATTGCGATTTTTCTTTTTTTACCAAAAATATGTAGAAGAATACGTATCGGCTTAAACTGAGGGGAAAAAATATATATTTTTTGGGGATATTTATTATAGCAAAAAGTAAAAAATATATTTTTTTTTTTCAAAATTATCGCTCTATTTTTGTTTATAGCGCAAAAAATAAAAACTGCAGAGGTGATCAAATACCACCAAAAGAAAGCTCTATTTGTAGGAAATATAGGACGTCAATTTTGTTTGGATGTAACGTAGCACAACCACGCAATTGTCAGTTAAAGCAACGCAGTGCCGAATCGCAAAAAGTGCTCTGGTAAGGAAGGGGGTAAATTATTCTGGGGCTAAGGTGGTTAAATTAATGGTCTGGCCACAAGGTCTTTTTATAACAAGATGCTGTCAAAGTGGAAGTTAGAAGCTGCACTGTTTTTTTCCAGTGATAAAAGGATTCTGTGGATGTCGGAAGTGACAAGTACAATGATTCCCATACATTTGACAATTTTCAAACGTTTACATCAACTTTCAGCTTCAGTCATCTGCTGTTTCAGCCTTTTCCCAGAACTAAACGCTCAAGAAGAACACTTAGTTTTCTAGAACACCTTAAAGTAAAATAGGATTGCAGTTTTTATGTAAAAAAAAAAATAGTTAACTTTTACCCTGTCTATTCTTTGTAAAAAAAACTTTGTAAGAACTTGGATGTGTGTGTACACTCCAGTGGCATCTATAAATTACCGGTTTACCCTATCGGTGTCCAAGCGGGCACAAGAGCCAAAGGAATGACTGTTTATTAAACAGAAATACAGGTTTTTATACACTTCAAAAGTAGGGCAGTCACCACATGAACAAAAAAACAAATATTACCCAAAATTGGTTAGATAACGAGGTAGAGTTGACTCCATGGGGAAACCGCCAGAAAACCCCTGTTGCGTCGTCAGAGGGGGCAGGGTCACCTTTCCACATCACAGGAGGCCCCGCCCCTAGTTATTTAAGAGCTTTCAGACGGGTCGCGCGTCATCTGGCTGGGCGCTATGGAGGCTGTATCGTTATGGCGGCAGGTCCGGGACGTAGAAGGATTACAGCGCTGGAATTTATTTATTTTTTTATTAAAGGACTTGTTCCTAACTGTGTGTGTGTTTTTTTACCATTTTTGACACTTTTTTGTGTGAAATGGTAGGAGTATAATGTACCGGTTACCAATTCACATAGGGGGGGGGGGTGGCATCTGGGGGTCCCCTTTGTTAAAGAAGGCTTACAGATTCCGATAAGCCCCCCGTCCACAGACCCCCACAACCTCCAGGTAAGGGTTGTGGGGATGAGGCCCTTGTCCCCATCAACATGGGGACATCCTCCCCAAGTTGAGGGCATGTGGCCTGGTACTGTTCAGGAGGGGGGCACTCTCTCGCCCCCCCCTAGTTTCCCGCGGCTTGCCAGGTTGTGTGCTCAAATAAGGGCCTGGTATGGATTTTTGGGGGGAACCCCATGCCATTTTCTTTTGACGTGGGGTTCCCCTGAAAATCCATACCAGACCTGGAGGGTCTGGTATGGATTTTCAGGGGGACCCCTACACCATTTTTTTTAAGTTTGGAACAGGGTTCCCCTAATATTCATACCAGACCCAAAGGGCCTGGTAATGGACTGGGGGGAACCCATGTTGTTTTTTTCAATTACTTTTATCTGTATCGCCGGGACCTGACAATTCATTATAGCCGCATATATACTTTTAAATTACCTTTTTACCTTTAGAAATGTATTTTGTGCAGGGACTGTTATAAACACGGAAAACATGCACTACTTTAAATGCATGCTATAGACAACCCCCAGGTATGAAATTTAAAGTAATATTTCACTTTTATAGTTTTACTTTAAGCATTCAGATTAAAACTTTTTTTTGCATTGATACATGTCCCCTGGGGTAGGACCCAGGTCCCCAAACACTTTTTATGACAATAACTTGCAAATTAACCTTTAAAATGATCACTTTTGATTTCTCCCATAGACTTTTAAAGGGTGTTCCGCAGCTTTCAAAATTTGCCGCAAACACCCCAAATTGTTGGCTATTCGACAAACGGAAGAACAGCCAATGTTCGAGCTAAACTCATGTTCATCCCAAACATAAAGCTCATCCCTATAAGACAGGTGTTAGGGCAGCACAAACTGGAGGTAGGGTACGTGTGCTTTTTTTTTTTTAAATGGCCAACCAATACAATCACAGTACACTCCACAGATAGTTGACTGGCTGACAAAATCTTCTACACCTATATCCTATCATGCAGGGCCGATCCACCCTATAGGCTGACTATGCAAGCCGCTTAGAGCCCCACAAAGCTGCGGAGGGCCCCCCAAATTACTAGAGGCCTGCTTGGTCAGAAGCCATTTTCGGCCCCTCACCCCGCTTCTCAACCCGCTGGCTGCATGGGAGAAGAGGTAAAGTCAGCACCCCCCGTTTCTCACTTTAATGAAAGATGTAGTTTCCGAAAGCAGAACACCCCCTCCCCCCGCTTTGTGACATGTCACTGTCGGCAGCTCCCCACCCCCCCACTTCTCGACTATAATGTGACATGTCATTTTCGGCAGCCCCCCCCCACTTCTCAACTTTAATGTGACATGTCATTTTGCTTAGGGCCCCAGGGAGGTCAGGATCGGCACTGCTCTTAGGTGCAAAGAAGCTAGTTGCCTGCCAGCATTGCTAATGTACCCTCTTTCTCCTATTCCTCTCTGAGCCTGTCTGTGAACTCCCTGCTCACTGTAACACCACACACAACTTTAATAAAGCCCCTAAATTGATAATTTAAATAATTTGTGTACCTTGAGATGCCATCAAAGCTGTAAAAAAAAGGCCCTTTTCCTGCTGTAAGTTATTATTTATATAATTGTTTATTTATTTTTATGTTGCTATTGGTACATGACCCTCATGGTAGTGCCCAGCTTCTTATGCCTCTTTTTTGACAATAGTTTATTAGACTAACAAAAGGAATTAATGAAATATCAAGATTCAGTCCCAAAGGCTTCAACATAGTTGGGGGTAAATCTCTCAATTGAGCGTTACAGTGCCCAGCTGAAGTGGTCTCCTTGGTGGAGGACCGCCGATACTGACAACCTCCCATCACTGGTCCCTCTCCTTCACCCTCCCCCCCCTTTTTTTTTTCTTCTCACACTGTTCCACCTTCTCTCTCTTCTTTCTTCCTTTTTTTCTCTTCGTGTCCTCCCTTCTCTCCGCTTTCTATCTGCTTTTCTCTTCAGAAAATACTCTATGGTAGACTCTTGAGTATCAGCTATATTGTCACAGCCTAACGGTCCCAGATGATGGGTCTAGACTCTTATCAGACATGCTAACCGTAACACTTTTTTGCTGTATGTATAGGCCGTGTAAACTTGCATCAATCTATATCCACGTACTTCCCATTTTTGTATATTGTATTATTCCAGTATCTTTCAATAAAATTCTTTATGGAAAAAAAAAATCTCTCCATTGAATTTTAAAGACATTTCATGAAACTGGCCATTGAATGGAACCCAGGCAAAATTGCACGTCCCTAATTTGCATTACACCGGCATCATAATTCAAGTAACTGTTCAAAGATAATCAATTTCAACACACTAACAATGAAACTAATTGCAGTTTTTCAATAGAAAGACTCTAGTATTTGGCATCAAATAGTCATGCAATAATTAAAACCGTGGCCTAAAATACAGACAGCGAACTACTTTCAAGTAAAGAATCTTCTAGCCTAAGGGAGCCTCCAGGGAAAATTTTAAATCTGCTATCTTGTTCTTTTAAATTCTCACTGTAGCTTTCAAGTTCAGGGTTTTAAAAAAAGATAAAAAAGATGATTCTGCTTTTTTTATTCCTGTGTTCTTTAGGTTACAATCCGTACCCCCTCACTATAAAGTCAGTGCATTACCTTCCATGCATGTATTTCACTGAGCTATTATGTACAGACTTGATTTCCCTTCTCTAAAGATCAAACATACGGAACTGTTTGATACATATAGTATATTTAAGTCTGCTGTAAGACAGATAACATTCAAATGCATTTTCGGAAACTCTCTGAATTCAATGACAATAGCTCTTTCAACTATACCCAAAAAAAGATAATTTAAAGCTGGACTGAAGGCAGATATTAAATTACACCAACTGAAGCTATGCATTCATTAAATATTAATCTATTTTTTTGTTCTCTTTTTAGGTGCAGCTACCTAACATTGACTTTATATTAGCCTTATGTAATCCCCGTGTACAGCAAAGCTCAGGCGGAGATAGGGATTGCCAGTATTGGGGGCCAGTCAGGCTAGTTCTGATTGAGAACGTGTTAACAGGAGGAGAAAATATCACCAGCGTGCTTCTACTCCTTCTCTGTTCAATCAAAAGTGAATTTTGAATAAGGCTGGCCATAGATAACTCTTTTCAATCAGCCAGAATAGGCTGATTCCCCCATCCATACAACCAAGGTGGATAGAGGAATCCTTTCTGTGGACTCCTCGGCTGGAATCCTGAGCTACCACCCATTGGCTGCAGCTGATGATCAAGACAAATTTTCCAACAAGCTTGACAGAAGTCGGTTATTAGATTGACTTCTGTTGAGAAGGAGCATGTCAGGGGAATAGCTGGAGAACAACTGGTAATGTCACCAATACTCAGCATTGCCTCATTCTGTGAGCTCCCGTGTGTATTGGTGCATGCATGTGCGTGGCGACATGTATCGGTGGGTGCATGTGTGCAGTGGCACGCGCAGGATGCAATAGATTTTGGCGCCTATTGGCATGTAAAAGGACAGCTCGCTAGTTGCTGGATGATCGTAAGCCCTGTGTTCCTGTGCTTCTGTATATTCTGATATTGAATTCCCTCTTATCAACCCAGACTTGTCTTGCCTCCATCCCTGGCTCTGACCCTGGCATGTGGTGACTGAGAATATATTAATAGGAGGAGAGAATATCATTAGTGTGCTTTTAATTCTTCTATGTTCAATCACATGGTGCTCCAAAGCTCATGGTGTCTTCCTGGCACTTAAAACAGCATAAAAGTATAAGGTGAAGAGCTGGCAACTTGTCCTCCCGATAAAAGTACTCTATTGATAAACGGTACAGTGTGCAAGTTACAGCAACTTACGTGTTTCGGTAAAACCTGGCCTTGAATAAGGTTTTTTACCGAAATGTTTAAGCTGCTGTAACTTGCACACTGTACCCATTATTAATAAAGTACTTTTATTGGGATGATGGGTTGTCGGCACTTCACCTTATACTCTAGTGCCCACAAACACTTAATTTCAAATGAGTGTGTGTGTGTGAATATATATATATATATATATATATATATGTGTGTGTGTGTAAGGAAGGCTGGTTTTTGGAATGAGTTCAGATAGTAATGCTACTACTCTAGTAAATGATTCAGCCTCTAAATGGACTAGGTTGTACCCTAAGGCTCTGTCTTGGGGCAAATACTGTATAACCTGCCTATACTGTAAATTACTAAAAGGTTGGAATCAGGAATTTGATTTTGGTACTTGCCGATGATACCAAACAATGTCAGGAAAAAATGTCAGCATATAGCCACACTACAAGAGGACCTTAATAAAATAGAGGGATGAGCTGCCACTTAGAAGTTGGGTTTCAGTAATGAAAATTGTAAAGTTTTGCATTGGTGGACAAAAATTTGCATGCAGAGTACCCGGGGGGGGACTCACTGGGCGATTCTGTGATGAAACCATATTTGAGGGTCCTTGTAGACCAGTGGTCATCAACCCTGTCCTCAGGGCCCACTAACAGGCCAGGTTTTATGTAATACCTTGGGGAGATGCAGACTAGAATACTGCAATCACTGAGCAGCAAATGATATCACCTGTGATGGGTTTCAATTATCTTGCAAACCTGGCCTGTTAGTGGGCTCTGAGGACAGGGTTGATGACCACTGTTGTAGACCATAGACTTAGCATTAGTAATGGCAGAACACAGCTAAAAAGCAAACACAATAATATTGTGCATTAAAAAAGGCTTTTACTTTAGGGATAAATCACTACTTTTCCCCTTCTACAAAACACTAGTTCAGCTTCATGTTGAATACCCTGTAAAGTTCTTGCCACCAATCAACAAGAATGATGTCCTCTAATTAGAAAGAGTTCAGTGAAGGGTAGCACAATTAATAAGGAAGCTGGAGGACCTCGGTTACGAGGAACGATTGAGTAAATTACACTCATTCACCTTAGAGAAGAGACTTTTAAGAGGGGACATGATTGCCATCTACAAATTAATCAATGGTGGTGAACATAGCAATGGTCCAAAAAATGTATATATTGTAGCTTCCCAATTATTAGGTGCAGTGGCTGCATTTGTTTTCTTTTTTAGGCTTTTCCCTCTATTTTCCCCTTGTGATCTCCTGTATTATACAAACCCCACTGAGGATGAATGAGAACAGGAGGCACAGTAGACGACAGCATTATTAGTCTGGGGGGAAGGGGGTGTTAGAAGTACTAGCAGATTTAAACGTAGTAACAAATTAAAGGTGCTTCAGCTAATACCTTATCATCAGTTGCAGCCAACATGTTTATTCTTTTTGGGATAAAGAATTTATATAAATAAATAAATGCTGTCTTATCCCTGTAACTGCAAGATAATTTTTCTGTTGAAAAACAACAGACTTACTGGCCTTGATCACCAGATTAAAATAGAAGAAATAAGCCTCTTTCACATGGGGCATACTGGGGCATACTCCACAAGCAGATCCGCCTGCTCAGCGGAGGGATGACAGCTCCGTGTCTGCTCCGCTGATGCAGAGTGGTCACAGACACAACTCCCTGTTCTCTATGGGGCGGTCGGGTGGAAACGGACTGTCTGTCTGTTTCCATCCGACTGTCATTTGATACGATGCGCTAGACAGATGGGCAACAGATTACTAAGTATCCATCTTTTTTTGGCTGACAGAATCTGATCGGATGCAGGAGGGTGTAAATGGACATATGTCATATGTCCATTTACATCCACCTCCACTTAGAGAACAATGGATGTTCTGATCGGGTCCACCTAAAAAAAACAGACAGGCAGACCTGATCTGTCCTCTTGTATGAAAGGGTCCATAAAGCCCAAAATAATAATAATACAGCCATCAGATCTAAGTGCCAACCAAGGATATATGTGTGAGCCATGTATTGGAATGAAGTCTTGTGCCCAGTGCTGGCCGAGAAGAGAGCTTGGCCCTATTTGCCCTTTTTTCGAAAGAGTGCCATTATTGATTCATGTACAAAAGCTGTCCTTGCTTTATTCACTTATAAAAGTAGATAAGTAAATTCTACTGCTGACTTGTTTTAAAGCTCCAGGACTGTCATCCTGTACTTGGCCTCATCAATTTTGGGCACCCATTCCTTCAATGCGTTCTACCCCCCCCCCCCCCCCCAAATTTACCACTTGATTATATTTAAAAAAATTAACAAATCTAAAAGCCCTAAATTATTATTATTAAGATTTATATAGCGGCAACAGTTTGACTGTGCTTTGAAACATGAGGCCAGACAGTACAGTTACAATACAATTCAATAAGGGAGGAGTCAGAGGGCACTGCCCGGTAGAGCTTACAATCTAAAAGGGAAGGTTTTAGATTGTAGATAAGGTTTTTCAGGGATCACCCAAAAGTAGACAGAGAAGAAGATAGTCGGACAGATTGGGGTAGGGAGTTTCATAGGGCGGGAGAGCCTCAGGAGAAGATAGGAGGAGGTGATAAGGGAGAGAGAGGAAACTTAGGTCTTGGGAGGAACAAAGGCCTATTGTCCTGGTCAAGTTACAGGCCTGGTCTGAAGTCTCCTCTGTGAGTGTCCATGTTGTTTCTTGATGATGTGGAAGCTCCCCATTGGTGGGGTCCTTACAGAATCCAGAATGAGTCCTTCTGAAGACTTCAGTTGGTGGTGTCATGATATCACAATGCAGCAATAAGATTGGTCAGTGGATCTGGAGTCTGGACTTCAACAGTGCAGATCACTGATCTCTGGATAGGCACCCCAATGGGTCTTGTGATGGCATTCTCAGTTAAAGCAAAGTTCCACCAACAATATAAGTTAGCAGCAACAAAAAATGTAGCTGCTGACTTTTATTAATTGGACACTCACCTGTCCCAGCGATGAGGGTGACGTTTCCCAGATGATTGCAGAGAGGGAGGGGGAGAGGTGAACTTCCTTCCAACTCTGTGGTGCCCCAGGAGGAAGCGGGAGCTGTAACCCTTTAAAAAAAAGGGTTTACGTCCCCCCCCCAAAAAAAATTACATACCAAATGTGGCATGTCAGGGGGTCACCTTCCCTTAAAGCGGAAGCTTCATTTTTGGGTGGAACTCCGCTTTAAGTAAAAATGTGGAGAGTCAAAGAAAATCAGGGAGGTCCAGGGGGAAGGACCATGTGCTGAAGCTTGTCAGCAAATACATTTTTTTTCCTGGGAAGACTTTATTGGTTTGCTGGAATTTCTTTTGAATTATACCAAGTAAAAATGTGGGTTAGCAGATTTATTTTTTATTTATTTTATTTGTGAATGCATGAAAAATGGGAAAAGGAGACTAGGAATTGAGTGTTATTTTTACTTTTATGCAGATGAGCTTTAAAACTTCACTGGATGCATACTTGCTTCAAGTCGGTGACTCACTAGACAGCGAAGTCAAGAACAAGATAACAGTCTTGAGTGGGCACCTTTGAAAATCAGCAATGGCAGCCCACTTCTTTCTATAATCACAGGTTCACTTAAAGGGCAAGGCAATTAAAGTGGTCATCTTAGGCCATAAAACATCATAATCTTCATCTCCCACCCAGTCTTCACCAACAATAGAAACTGACATTTACAGACAGCAATTAGACTGTTACAATTAGAATTTACTGATCTGAAAGGCTGCTAATAAATGTGTTTTTACAATCATTAGAAGCAACCTAATTTGTTGACATGGCTTCCTCTAAACACATTTACTCTTAGGATAAAAAAAAAAAAAAGAAAGAAAAGATCATCTATAAACAATGAGCTGAGACTGAGACTTTACGAGACTACTTGAACACGATCGTTCTCTACATTACAATAAATAACTATACAAACCACTTAACTGCTAGATGATACATTTCTATGAAATTAATACACAAAAGAAGCAAGGTTCATAAACAAGATGTATTTGTATGGCTGTATTATCAGTATTCACCTGACATTTTCTCAATAACGAAGCAGTATTGTATGCTGAATAGTATACCTTCATTACGCTGTTTCCAGCTGTGAACAAACATGAAAAGGAAGACGAAGAAGAAGAAGAAGTTAAGAAATCATGTTACCATTACATACTTACTGATGAGCCAACCAATTCCTTATTAATAGAACAGGAATAGTTGGGTTTAATCTGCATGACTTAAAGGAGTTGTAAAGGTAAAAAAAATGTTGCCTAAAATTAATGTCTGCAAGGTAGACAGACAGAATAGTGTAATGATTATGTTAACAAACGAGTAAATACCTATAAAGTTCCTTCATCTATATCACCTCCGGCGTTCTAGTTTCTGTTCTCTCATTCACTTCCTGGTTTGCATCGCTCGTTCATGTAAGGTCTACTTCCCAGTATTGTGGCACGCCCAGTAATTCACACCTCCTTGAAGTCTCCAACACGTAGAGAGCGTCCTGCCGCACAGATGTAGTTCCCAGGAGGGGGTGAGCATGTCACTGACCACCGCACTAAAGTCTCCCTTCACGGTGGTCAGTAAAATCAGACAAGCAGAAAGTGAACAGAACAGAGAAGAAATAGAGCAACTTCTGAGCAAAAATGAGCAATGAGGAAGTGAAAACAGGAATGTCTACAGGTAAAGGATGCTTTTTATGAAAAAAAAATGTTTTCCTTTACAACCCCTTTAAAACTTGGACTAAAAGAATTAGGTTAGGCACATTCAACCGCAGGTTCGATAGACACAGATCGCTATTGTCACAGTCATGTCGAATCTTCTACTGTCCAAACTAAATGAAAATAAAGCATTTTTTATGTCGGATCTTTCTGATTTCGGAATCACTTGTTATCGTTTTTGTTAAATCGAATGCGAAAATCCCTGAAATTCGGCCAAAAATGCACTCGGACAAAAACGAATGCACACGTCTAGTTCAAATAGTGATCATGTTGAGTGTCACCTCACCAATGGAATGAGGTTCACTAGAAACAGGCAGGGGGTGGACATTTGGTACACAACCTATAGAAATACTGTAGGTTGCCTTTTACCTTCTAAAGCTAATTTCAGCTGGATGGACATTTATCTTTATTCAACCTATATTAAGCTTTACTTTTTATTTTAGGTTAATTAGTGGAAATGGGAAGTATTAAAGTTAATTATAGTTGAAAGGGTGATCATGTTGAGTGTCACTCATGGTATGAGGTTCACTAGAAACAGGCAGGAGGTGGACCTTTATTACAAAATCTATAGAATTGGGTTGCCGTCTCCCTTTTAAAGCTAACTTCAACAAGAGATAGAGGGATTACAAGAGAATGTACATCATCTCAAAAATCTTTGCTAAGTAAAACATTTGCACATTGCTATTTGTAGAGCATGTTATTATCTATGGATTTAAACTGTGTATTCAACTGGGAAAATTGAGTGCTTAGATGTTTGCATGGCATTGGCCTTTGACTCTTCCCGGAGAATTTCTATTAGGGTCACTTACCATTTGCGGAATTCTCATCTGAGGATACACACTGCGTGAACATACTTTTTTTTAAAAAAAGTACAGAGTGTGAGATGGGATAATTGATTCCACCACTATCATTGATCCATTAAGGACAGACTTTTCACAATGCACAACACAGGGAACCAGCAAAAGCTGTAAAACACGCCTTGATGAAGATATATGCATTTATGTAAGATCTCCGCTTTGGATAATGATATGAAAGAATAGAGAGAGCACTTTACACTGATGTGATGTAATCAGGCTGGCTGACAGCTGTGCTGTATGCAACTCTTGAGCCGCACATTCTCCCTCTCCGTAATGTATGCACGCTGTGGCGGTACAACCTTTCTGTTCAAGCCAAAAAAAAGGAAAAGAAAAGAAATGCAATGACATTTCTTTTCAAGTTTTAAGAATCCATCCTAAAACGCTGATGTCCTGCGGAGTTAAATTTTAGCAGGAAAATCAGCTTGACCATATAAAAGTATATTACTTTGAAATGTTTTGGGTAATGACATTCCGGTGGTGTATAAACAGAATGGAAATTTGCAGTTGAACGAAATACTCGGCACCCCTGTATAGTTGTGCAATAGCATTCACATTTTTGGGTAAGACACAACACATTGGATATACAGAAGCTTATGGCGATTACTCAGAGCCCCTTTTGAGCCTGTTTTGAAGCTCCTGGTAGGTAAGAATTGCATTAGGGCAGTGGTGTAGTGGGTAGCACTCTCGCCTAGCAGTCAAAGAGGTCGCTTGTTCGAATCCCAACCACGACACTACCTGTCTGGATTTCTCACGTTCTCCCTGTGCCTACGTGGGTTTTCTATGTGTACTCCGGTTTCCTCCCACATTTCGAAAGCCTCATACACACAATTGGATATCTGATAGAATCAAATCCGATGGATTTTTCGTCGGATATCCGATGAAGCTGACTTTCATCAGTCTTGCCTACACAACATCAGTCAAAAATCCGACCGTGTCCAACACGGTGGCGTAAAACACTACGACATTCTGAGAAAAATGGAGTTCAATGCTTTCGAACACGCGACGACTTGATTTCTGAGCATGCATGGATTTTTGACCGATGGACTTCCACGCAGACGATGGTTTTTTTATCCATAGGAAAAATGTAAAACATGTTTTTTTCACCGATCGAAAACAAACTGATGGGACCCACACACGATCGGTTTGTCGGATGAAAACAGTCCATCGATCTGTTTTCATCTGACAAACCGATCGTGTGTACAGGGCTAAAGACATGCTGATAGGTTAATTGGCCCTAGTATATGAATTGAGTTAGTGACCCTAGATTGTAAGCTCCTTGAGCGTAGGGACCGATGTGAATGTACAATGTATATATAAAGCGCTGCATAAATTGACAGCGCTATATAAGTACCTAAAATAATAATGATAATAGAAACGCAGTCCGGATGTGTTCCAGATGCTTTTCTGCATGCACATTTTTGACGTGTTTTTTAAGCATTCCAGTGCATTTTTTGTGCGTTTAAATGCCTTCCAGTGCGCTTTGATGCATTTTACAGCATTTAAGTACGGTCCAGTGCAGGAACAATGCAGAATGTTCCCCTTTTTTCTGGGACACACTGGCAATGCAAGAACTGGTGTGAACTATGTCATTGAAAACCATATATAGAAAAAAAGATTGCACAAGTAAACACATCAATAAAGTAGACACCCACACATGTGAATAAATGTATAGTGAGTGAAAATCAATAACAGTCTCAAGAGTTATCCTAAAAAATCTGAACCATCAACTGTAAAAAGTTCCCAGTCGTTACTTGTTACAGGGAAACGCGTCGGTTAGAGAGCATCTCGTAACCTCACCACGTACCAGCTGGCAGCCTGATAGCGTGTAAGCTGTGTACTGCTTTGTGCTTTCTCCGTTGTGCTCAGGAAGTTTTGTGGAAATAAAATACAATCATTTACCGCACTATCAAATCCTTTTCTTTCTTCTTAAACTGTGAATATTACTGGGTGGATTTCTAGCCGAAAATTTTAAAAGGAAAAATTAAAAAGCTGTAGCGATGGCCATACATGGAGAAAAGACTGTGACTCTATTAGAAGTGGACCTGGTTGATCAGGGACGATCCTAGGTCACAGACGCCTGGGTGAAGAAATATTGCTGGCGCCCCACATGGGCGTGGTCATCTTAATAACTCCTCCTCTTTAAAATGTTTCTTTGGCTACTACTCAAACACAGAGATGCTCCCCTAAGGCCTCGTACACACCATCGGACATATCCGATGAAAACGGTCCGCGGACCATTTCCATCGGATATGTCCGATCGGGAGTTTGATCCGATGGCATGTACACACCATCGGATCAAATTCCCCGCCGCCGGACGGCGCGGTGACGCGGCGGTGACGTTGACGCCGCCACCGCACCAGGAAGTTAAACACTTCCGCACATGCGCCGAATCCATTCGGCGGCGGCGCGGCGGCGGTGGGGGACGACATGTCTGCTGGTAAGTGTACTAACCAGCAGACATGTCGGGCGGACAGATTCCACCGGATAGATTTCAAAGCTTGCTTTGAAATCTGTCGGGTGGACAAATCTGTCCGCTAGCCCATACACACGAGCGAAGATGTCTGTCGGACCGTTTTCAGCGGACATATCCCCTCGTGTGTACGAGGCCTTAGAAGTCTTCATTAGTGTCCCCCATAAGAGTTCCCCCAGCAGGTGTCCCCCATCAGAGCCCCCCAGAGCAGGTGTCCCCCATCAGAGCCCCCCCAGCAGGTGTCCCCCGTCAGAGCCCCCCCCAGCAGGTTTCCCCATAGATCAGTACTTATCCAATAGATCCCTGTACCTCAGGTGCGCTAGGAGCAGAAGCACATTACAGGGGGCGGGACATACGTGGCATTTTTTGTTACTAGGAGGGTGGCACTCAGAGAGAATTTCTGGGAGTGCACGGGATGATTGGCAGCAGCTCTGGCCAACCCTGAAGCCTCTCATCACACCACCTATGGGAGAATAGCCAACACACGCAGAGGGGTGGGGCAGACAGGAGACTGCTCCACACGCACGGAACGTGTATCAGTACTAGGCTCCGCTGCGGTACCCAACCCGGATTCCGGGGACAGCTGGAGGTATGCGCTCTTGTCAGTTGCCAGCGGAGAGAGCAAACAGGATGGGGAACCGCAGCACCCGCTACATGCGCTCTGCCTCTGGACACAGACAAGGAGGAGGGAGGGGAGCACTTTGGAGCTTCGGTGCCCCCACCCCTTCGGCGCCTGGGTGCGGAGCACCCCATGCACCCTGCCTAGGATTGGCCCTGTGGTTGATTATCTGTCATGTACCAGGTGTGACCAGAACTGTGTGGCTAGCAACAGAGGAACACCAAACACATATAAGTGAAAATATAATGATTTATTTAGGTAAGTGAATAATATACCAGTAAATACAACCACCTCCAAAATGACACAGTGCAACAAACCAACCAACAGACAGAGACTCACAAATAACAAAAGACAGATCTGTACAATAAATGGGAAATGCCAGAATCATAAACAATAGCCAGGCCAGGAACAGGTTCAGAGAATCAGGCAGCAGGTACAGATCAGGGCACAAGCACGATACCAGGGCAAGGTATGTTTGCATTTGCCGGGTATTTATAGGAATGCCTGTAATTGGCCTCAAGTCACACCTGAGCGCAAAAGTTGCTGTCTGCTCCACACTGCCAGGCTCCATCCGCTGGTGGACACCAGTACTGCGGCCCAAGGATGACATAACACCAGCAGGGAGAAGTTCCCCTGACAGTTCAAAACTGCCAGGAGACACCTGCTAGAGGACCTCAGTACTGCATGCCAAATGATAGATATTACCAGCGGATGGAACCTTTCCTGACATTATCACAGCGGTTTGTGGATATCAGGCGAGTTTGATCCCTATAACCTGGGGTCTATTGTGTTTGGTAAGGGGCCATCTGGTCTTTTTGCTTATTTTTTCCATTTGGACATCAAGTCACTACAACATCATCTTTTAGGAACCCAAGGGGGCTGCATCAGAATTCACCGGATCTTTCCTTTTTTCTTCTCACATTCATCACACATGTGTTGGAACTTTAATTGTATGAATTTTTAGAGTTGATGGTTCAGATTTTTTAGGATAACTCTTGAGACTGTTATTGATTTTCACTCACTATTCATTTATTCACATTTGTTGTTGTTTGGTTATTGTCTACTTTATTGATGTGTTTATTTGCACAATCTTTTTTTCTATATAAGCGTGGGAATTGCCAAATCATGCCTACTATGAATGATTGCTTATTTCTTAAAATGCATGAAATTTAGGCAATACACAGAGCTTATGACAACGAGATGAGGTACTGTATGGCAGCCCTCAAAATTTCCACTCGCCCGCTAGCATTTGGCGAGTGGATTTAAGCTGGGGGCGAGTGATGACAGGACTACATGACCAATCTCCCTCCAATCTGTGCCTACACTTAGAGTCCCGATGAGATTGGTGGCCGAGGAGGAAAGGTGCATGCTCGGGAAAAGTAGTCTGGTGAGCCGCACACAGGCAGAGCAGTACACAGGTGCTCTCCTTACAATTCTCATTAAGCCATTGGACCTAACAGTATGACCTCTCTGAGCCTGCCCCCTCCTCCGAACAATGTAGCTGGAGAGCAGAAAGTAATGAGTGAGGTGGAGGATTGGGAAAATTACCACTCCGGTGCAGCACTCACTGAAAGTTGCCCTGACATGAGAGCGGCAGCCTTCCAGTTTGTGCAGTTTTCTTCTCCTTGTGCTCTATGTAAGTGTCCAACAGTTCAACCTTAGCACTGTGAACAGACTGGTCTCAATGTGTGCTGTGTCAGTGTGTGCTGTACTATGGTGTCAATGGCTGTGCAGTTGTGTGGATCTCAGCGCTGGATTGTACTCCCTCCCGCTGTGCTGCAGCTTCTCTCCTCACTGCCAGCCTGAATAAAAGGGGGAAGTGGGGACATGCAAGCGTGGAGCCGCACACACAGGCTCCTGATGATGAGATGAATGGAAGAGAGAGAGGATGGATGGGAGTTGCAGAGGAGACCGCAAGAGAATGGGGAAGAGACCCAGTTCTAATGCCCTGTCCCTCTAGTATGCCCCCAGTGCCCTGTCCCATTTTGTTAAAGTTGTTGTTGGTAATATTTAATTTTGTAACTTGATTCTGCATAAAACATTTACCAGTGTCATTCCATGAGATAATCTACGAGGGCGTGTTTACGGGTGCAATTAGGCGCAGGGCAGTGTATAAATTAGGTGGGGCAACTGGTGGCGAGTAACTCTTGAGGCCTGGCTAGTAGCTCAGGACTTGAAATTTTGAGCCCTGCTGTATGGTACATTTTTTCCAAACACCATGAATAGACAATGTAATAACCCACTGCGAGGCCAGATTTATTATGTTACACATTTAATCACTTCAAACTGAAGGTTTACTTTTAGGACTGCATTTAGGTTTTGCACCCTCCAAGCCTACAGGAATCCCTTACAGATTTCTTGTTTTATCTACTGGTGAAATCTAACATTCAGGTTTTTATTTGACTTCATCATCTACTACTGTGGCACGGATATAGCATACAGAAGTTGTCTAATGGAATTATGATATTTACCTGGCCACACTAGTCAGCTAAATAAAGTAAGTCACAGGAAGACAGAAGCCTTGCTGTAGATTGAGTAGCTGTTCAGGCCCAGGGCAGCCATCACAAATTTTGGGGCCCCTTACACAGCTTTAGGCAGGGCCCCCCTGGAGCAGAGAACCATGGGGGGTGCTAAAAAAACAAAAAAAAACAAGTGTAATCTCTTCTCTCCTGATGTGAGATAATAAGCGGGCCCCTTACAGGTGTAAAGAAAAAAACAAAAACAAAAAACGGGAGGGGGGGCCAGCTGGGCCTGTAAGGGGCCCTGGAGACCATCGGGTCCCTTACAGGTGTAATGCAAAAAATAAATACAAAAAAAAAAATATAAAAAAAAAAACAGGAGGGGGCCAGCAGGCCCCCTGGGGACCATCGGACCCCTTACAGGTGTAATGCCTGTACCCCCTGATGGCGGCCCTGTTCAGGTCATGTTACACTGAAGGGACCAATTAAATAAAGGAATTTTATTTTTCTTTGAATGTTCCCTTTAACTACTAAGAAATAATATCCTGCAGACAACCGAGCTTGGAGGATATTGTAGATTTGTGTTAATGTGCTTTGTTTGTTTTGTTTTTTTTGCACGTGAAAGCAGCACCAATAACAAGGGAGTATATTGTATTTGAAAAAATAAAAGCTATTACTTTTCCCTCAGACGAGAGAGCACAGGCGAGGCATGCCATGATAAACCAGTACGAGCAACACCGCGGGTGATGTCACCCTGCCAAGTATCAGTGTCCTGAATATTATGTTTTCAATGTCAAAAAATCAAATATTTCTATATATCTCAGTGGGGATGCCCTATCCTGCTGAGAACTACTGTACATCAAACTATGCTACGTGTGCCTCCCTTAACCAGAAATACGTTTTTTTCTGCTGTTCTTATTATTTGCATTAAACATTTACCGTGCCCCGCTCACTGCTTATTTGTCAAAAGTAAATGGACCAGGTTTGACCTTTAAGAAAAAATAAATAAATAATAAATTATTTTCCATACACAGGTTAAAAAAAAAAAAAGCCCCACAGAATCCGTTAGCTGCCCACTGGAAGGAGGGTCTCAAATGGAACAAATGGAACAAAATTCTTTCAAGGAATTTTTTATTAGTGATGAATGAATCTTAACAAAAACTTTATATGTAATAACCAGTGCTGTGCTGAGATTGTGGGCCAGATTCTCCTAGAAATTCGCCGGCGTAGCGCAACGCATTTACACTACACCGCCGCAAAGTAACAGAGCAAGTGCCGTATTCTCCATGCACTTGCTCCGTAGTTTGCGGAGGCGTAGAGTAAATCGCCCAGCGTAAGCCCGCGTAATTCAAAGGGGGTGGCTTGTATTTAAATTAAGCGCGCCCCCGCGTCGAACGAACTGCGCATGCGCCGGCCAGGGAAAAAGCCCAGCTCACGTCGGAAAGCGTTGTGGAAACCGACGTCAAAACGACATGATCGACACTACGCAATGTCCTATTCGTGAACGAGTTAGTAAAACGACGTAAGCGACGGAAAAAGCCGACGTTGACCCGACGCCATACTTAACATGGCATCTGACGGCACCCAACGGCATCCGACGGTACTGCGTAAGGTTAACCCTCATATTAGCACGGGTAACCTTACGAGTTCGTAAACGACGTACGCGACGACGGGGCAGCGTAAAAGCGATCGGGAATCGGCGTAGTAGCCTCATTTGCATAGGCAAATGAGAAAACAACGTAAAGGCCACCTAGTGGCCGGAGTTGTCATTACAACTACGATCCGCAAGTGTAATGGTATTACACTTGTCGGATCTTCAGGCGTATCTATGCCAAAGTGATTCTAGGAATCACTTGCATACATACGAGTCAAAAAAAAACGGTGATACGGCGGGGTATCTGAGATACTCCGTCGTAGCCCTGCTGAGAATCTGGCCCTAAAGGTGTTGTAAAGGTTCATGTTTTTTTCACCTTAATGCATTCTACCTTACTTATCTATCAGCATGGGTACCATTCAAGGAATCTGCATTTGTTCAGCGGATGCAAAATGTTTTCTGATTGGATAAGGTAGAGAGGTAGTGCCGTGATATAACCTTATGTGAGGAAACCATATACTTAGACTATGAAACATAAAGTGTAAGTGCAAATGATACAATTATTATTATGTGTTCTGATTTCCTGAATATGTGCTGTAGTTTACAAATCCATCATTTATGAAAACAGTTTTGTTACAAAATGTTTTTTATCCCTAGTGATATGAATATTCAAGGTCTGCACATTTCTTGAGTTAAAGATCCAACGTTCTTTTGTAAATAATTTGAAAATCACAGTTGTGCTGCTGTACTAGTGATTAGGAATACAGATGAAGCAATGGTTGTGTCACGTTTTACCTTTTAACTCACAGTCCAGCTGATCACAAGTTAACACGGTGACACACGAGCCAGCCATGGCTCATACAACAAACGTCACACTATTTCTGTAATGATGAGTTTATTATGTTGCAATAAGTAAGGCATTGACGCTTAGATGGACACAAGGCTTTACTTTGGCAAGCATGGAGTAAGTGATTACTAGATACTGCACACTGAAATATTTTGTTTCGTAATTTTGTTTTCGTCCGAAAAATTAATTAATTTAGTTACTCCCGAAATAGGTTTTTATTTATTTTGTTTTTCGTAAAAAAAAAAATGCATTTGTCCGAAAATCCAAATTAAGGTTGAATCTGTTATTGAAGGCTTAGGTCGCGTACACACGATCAGTCCATCCGATGAGAACGGTCCAAAGGACCGTTTTCATCGGTTAACCGATGAAGCTGACTGATGGTCTGATGTGCCTACACACCACGTGTAGTTCAATGCTTCCACGATTTGATTCTGAGAATGCGCGGCCTTTTAACTGATGCTTTTGCATACTAACGATCGGTATTGACCCATTGGTCAGGCATCCATCGGTCAAATTTTAAAGCAAGTTCTTTTTTTTTTTGACTGAAGGATAACTGACCGATGGGGCCCACACACGATCGGTTTGGACCGATGAAACAGTCTGTTTCCATCGGTTTTGACCAATCGTGTGTACGCGGCCTCATGGTGTCTGTCGAATGTAATAAGAAAAAAAAAATCAAGATTCGACAGAATCTTTAAAAAAATAAAATAAAAATTTGACTCTTCATATCTCTCTATGTCGAATCTTCATGTCTCTCTATGTTGAATCTGTCATTGAAGGCTTATGCTGTCTGTCGAATGTTCTAAGAAAAAAAAAAAAAAGATTCGACAGAATCTTAAAAAATAAAATAAAAATTTGACTCTTCATGTCTCTCTATGTCAAATTTGTTTTTCTCTATGTCGACTCTTTTCTCTCTATGTCAAATCTTTTCTCTTTATGTAGAATAATATTGGACTAATAGAGTTAAGGTTAGGCACATTCGACCGCAACAAAAACGAAAATAAAGCATTTGTTTATGTCGCATCTTTCGGTTTTCGTTTTCTGTGCTTTTGTTATCGTTTGTTAAAATGATAACGAAAATACCTGAAATTCGGACGAAAATGCATTCGGATGAAAATGAATGCACATGTCTACTACTCTTGCAGTTTTGAGTCTTTGGTTAAAATCCCACCTGGGACACAATTTTCATGGAGTTTGTATGTCCTTCCTCCCCCAATTCCTTCAAATTTTTTTGTATTTTAGTAAGTGGGGGAAATATTGTCTAAAAGCTGCTCGCTACTCAAATAAATATAAGCCATGACTGCAATTATTAATCTGTAGTCAAAAATCATCCAAATACCTCTTAGTAAACAATTAACGCACCTTCCTTGCACCCAACAGTGGCTCTATCTGCATGGAGTTTGCATATTTTAACTTTTCCCCATGCTGGTTTAATTCCGATGAACATACCAGTAGGCTGGTTCAATTCCACCCCAAAATGTTGTGCTTGACTTCATGACCACAGAAAGTACTATCTAGAGATAAGGGACTGATGTCCAAAATGACCCGTAAAAGAGATGTGTTAAACTGTGCTCAGTGGGAGTAAATAAATTACATTGATTACAATTGTGATTGCCTATTATTTCAGAATAAGATGCTAAATCGTTTTTTCTCGGCATGGCACACAGCAGGGAGTTTTCAAAGCTGATTGCACTGCAAGATAACCTGATAATTTTGTCAATCAATGTAAGTACTGATGTGCTGGGGTTAGTATTAGGGGTTAGCTTGCAGGTAAGATTGTGATTAGTACTAGGGTCAAAGACCATTGTTATGGTTAGAAATTAGAGGGCTGAGTTTTAAGTTTAATTGTTGGGTTTGTTACAGTCTTTAATGCTTAAAGGTGTTGTAAAGGTTGCTGTTCTTTCACCTTAATGCATCCTAGGCGCCCCGCCCCCGCCCCCCCCCCGGTTAACTTACCTGCCATCAAAAATCCTGCGTCGAGAATGCGCTGGATTTTGGGCCGGTCTATTTGGCTCTTCATTGGATAGATTGATAGCAGCGCAGCCATTGATTTGTGCTGCTGTCAATCAAATCGTATGACGAGGGCTCCAAGGGCGGAGCCGAGTCTGGCATTTGGACGCAAATGCAGGACTCGGGAGCATGCCCACAAGATAACCTCATTGGGAAAGTGATTCTCAGAAGGGGGATAGCTGATGCAGAGAGGAGCCGAGACAGCTGCCTAGGGACCCCAGAAGATGTGGATCGGGCCACTCTGTGCAAAACGAGCTGATCCGCAGAGGAAAGTATAACATTTTATGTTTTTTTTAAAACATTCAAACCTATACAATCACTTTAAAAGTAGAATGATGGTTTTCTTCCAAGATAAGTTAATGGTTAAATGTTAGAGATGGGGTTAATGTTAATTAAGTAAGTAGGGTAAGGTTAGGGGTCAGAGCACATGGATATCCTCACCTAAGTATGGATACTGAAATCTAACAAGCTGTAAAAAACTTAGTGGCTACAACAAGAAGAATGACAATATATTAGTAGTAGTAGTAGTAAGAGTAGCACTGATAGTAGTAGTAGTAGTGGTAGTAGTGTAGTATACCATTACAAACATTTTAGAATCATTTCCAAAAAAGCTCAAAAAGTAGACAATGTAACTCCTTCCATCATACACAATGCAGTATTTCAGAATAAGATGGCGATTTAGTTTGCATGTGCTGCGCTATATAAGTTTCTCACTCACTCAGTATAGAGAACAATGGAGCTCCGATTTCCCAATCCCAATGAATTCATGTTCATCCAACTAAATGAAACAGGGGTACGATTCAAAAAGTAATCAATGTGCTTTGGGGCCTATTCACCCCTCTATTGGCACGTTTAACTATTGTCACCAAATCAGAGCTTTTGTAAGAGCAAAAGGTGAGAGAGCATCTTTCAATGGGGACAAATATTCACTTCCGATTGGGTCTTCAAAAACAGAAAATGAAGGGGAAATCTCCCCAGGAGGCCGCAGATAGCAAAAGACCTGAAAAGGAGTGTTAACCTTTCCCTACTCCTTGTTAAATGACAATAAAAAGTTTTACCTGTAGATATACTATATATATATATGGTGACAATCCAAGACTTTCAAGTCACATGGCATTAAAAAAGCCACCCCCTTTATTTCTGAAAAAGATTTGGCTCATGTATAAGGGCATGATGTTGCCAACATCCCTAAGTCAATCAAAAAGATGAATACCTCTAAAAAAATAGTTGATAGTTTCAGTAAAGACTTTTATGGCCTCGTGGATGACTTTTTTCACCGGGGGGTCATAATTAAAGATCTCTGGGATTTTGTTTGTGTACAACATCCCAGACAACCCACTTTTTATGCCCTGCCCAAGGTCCACAAAAGTATTGTGGACCCTCCAGGGAGACCAATAATCTCCGGTAACGGCTCAATCTCGGAGGGTGTCAGTGAGGTCATTGACCAGTATTTGAGACCACATGTCCTCAATTTAACATCGTATACAAAAGACACCATACATCTTTTACAGATGCTTGAAGACATGACGGTACTGACGGACGCCATCTTGGTCTCTGTTGATGTTGAGACCCTGTATAATAGCATTCCTCACCAATCAGGTTTGAAGGCTGTTGAACAGGTTCTCAGGCAACGGCCTACAACGGATTGGAAGTTCAACACCTTTATCCTCACTATGTTGGATTTAATTTTACATCACAACACATTTCTCTTCCAGGGCTCCCACTACCTCCAGGTACAGGGTGTGGCTATGGGAACGTGCTGTGCACCTACCTATGCCAACTTGTACCTGGGGGAGTGGGAGCGGGATTTCCTCCTGGGAGAGAATGCCTCTATGTGCGCTGCCCATATTTTAATTTGGCAGCGCTACTTAGATGATATTTTTATCATCTGGGATGGACCGGAGGACGGTTTAACTGAACTTCTGAGACTAATGAATATCAACAATTTCAATCTGTTTTTTACAATGTCTCACGACTATTCGGAGATGAGCTTTCTGGACATCAGTATCAGAAAGGATCCGGATGGCAAGATTAATTCGACCCTCTTTAGGAAAGAGACGGCCGGCAATACTATATTACATGCCGGCAGTTTTCACCCTGAACCGCTCAAGAGATCAATACCCTTTAGCGAATTCCTCCGAATTAGGAGGAATTGCTCTTTGGAAAACGACTTCCACGAACAGTGTGATGCACTTTCCCTTCGCCTATTTTCGAGGAGATATACAAAAACCTGCCTTCGCAAGGCGTTTAACAAAATAAAAGCCATAAATAGATAAAACCTGATCTTCAAAACGAAATCTCAGAAGGTCAGACCCGAGGATAATAATTCAAGAATCATCCTAGGGTTCTCTAATGAACATATGAGAATGAGAAAGATAATAACAAAATTTTGGCCTATACTCACTGAGGACCCTATCCTCAAAAATGTACTTTTGGATAGACCCCAACTTACTTTTAGGCGTGCAGACTCACTGGGGACCATGTTGGTTCAGAGTGAGTATAGAGGAAACTCTACAAAAGATCCTTGCAAGACGTATGGTACCTTTCCTTGCGGACACTGTGCACAATGTGAGGTCATCGGTATAAGGACTACATTGGCTCTTCCCAATGGGGAGACTTTCACGTTAAAACATTATGCAAACTGTACCACGCGTGGGGTGGTTTACCTCATGCAATGTCAATGTGACTCCTTTTATGTTGGGAAGACCAAACAGCCCTTCTATAAAAGAGTGGAAAAGCATATACAGTCCATGCGAATTGGAAACTTGTACTTACCTCTTGGAAGACATGTGGCCAAAAAACATGGATACCATATGCCTAAAGTAAATTTCACCGTCCTGGATAGAATACATATCCCCCTACGTGGGGGGGATTGGAATAAGGTGCTACTCCAGCGCGAAATGCGCTGGATTAGACACCTTAAAGCAACAACCTTTCCAGGACTGAATGAAATGGAGAGCTTCAGGCCATTCTTGGAGGGCTTTAGTTCGGGGAAAACAGACTAAATTCTTCCCCTTCTCTTGCCATCCTCCTCCTTTCTCTTTATTCGTTTCCCTTTCCCCTCCCTCCTGTCCCCCCTTCCCGCCCCCCTCCCTTCTCCCCCCCCTCTTTTTCCCTCCCACATAGGCACCGGACTTTTGGGATGTAAACTGAGAAGTGTATAAGTAGGATTTCTGGTATAATTGCTGTATGTTGTTACTTTATGATTGTACAGATTGGAATATATTTTGATATGTACAATATGTAAATTGTTAATATTGTGTCTTTTATTATTAACTCATAGTCAGATACAGCCTTGTTTTTTGCAGCGAATTTTATGTGGACCTCATCGAGGAGATGTGGCTAGCATCATCCCAGGGGGGTTGTTTTCCAAGGGTCCGCAGTGTTCTTGAACCTCTCTCCTCTTGTGGGATGGCTTCTCCATCCACTGCCGGGGGAGAGTAGCACTGAGGTGCTTTGCCCTGGGGCATATTATGCCCTGAGGGTATTTTCTCCCCTCCGGCAGTGGTGACTTGATTCCTTTCTTTAACTTGCAGACCTTTTGCCTGCAAGTTCTTAATATTTTTGGCGTTACAAACATCGTCGCCCTCTCCTTAGGAGTTTTAGAAAGATTTTCCCTGGTCTCCTTTCCCTTCCCATACGGTGTGGCAAAGTGCTTATTTATATATAAAAAATGAAAGAGAGAAAGGAAAAATGTTCTTGTTCTTTTTTTTTTTTGTTTTGTTTTTTTGTACATTTTCTTGTCTCCTTGTCCCACTGTGGATGGGACGCTCGTTGCTGGTGCTGTTTTTTGGCGCTTTCTGCTGCCCTGTGTTTTTGTTCCGGGCGGCGGATGTCTGGATGGGTTTCCTCTCCTTCTATGCGGACACCAACACGGCTCTCCTTAGGAGGTGTGACGCAGCTATTGGGCGCCTATGGTTGCGTCGTAAATGACGTGTCTGAGGCGCGACCCCACACGCTGTATTCGTCACTCTGGGGTCACGTGACGTACGGCGCTTTTGATTGGCTGCGTTATAGTCACGTGATGCGCTGGATGCTGATGTCAGTATCCAGCGCAACTTCCCAGCGTTTTGACTCCTGTAACGTAGCAGCAGGGAGACTGTGATGGCGCACCTGGTATTTGCCACTTGCTGCTTAATCAGCACTAACATTTACATCCACCCTTGAGAACACTTGCTTGATTGAAGGGGAGGTGGATCTACACCTGGGGCCAATGATCATCTTCCAGGTAAATATTAAAGGAAGTCAGGGGGGCAGTATCAGCATTCATTTTCCTCCCATCTCCTGTTGGAGTGGGAGGTTATTTTTGGCATTTGGTTATATTTTGGTTGTATCCGATTTTGGACTCCCCACTGGAATACTGGCCCATCTCTGATGTAACTGGGTCTATAGGAGTGGTGAGTACATTTAAGGTCCTAAACCTGCCTTGTTTTGTCTTGTTTGACAAATGACAATTCAGTGACCTCTTATACATATTAAAATTTCCCTCCAGCTGGGACTTCTGGTGCCTATCTTTGGCTGCTGACCTAAATGGTTGTTTCTACTATCATCCCACCCCCCATGGTTTTGGAGCCCCCCCCTGAGTGGAGAAGTTTTGTGGGCATTGGGATACATTACTTGGTTCGGCCATCCTTGGTTCTGGTGCACATTTAGCCCCTCCAGGGATTACCCAGGTGCTCCTGGTCTGGGAGAAGGTGAGTTCCCTCCTTCGGAACAATGAGCCCCCTCGTATCCCCATTCATGTCCACATGCTGCAATGTCTATGCCTGACTATAAGAGTGTCTTTGTTGTTTTTCTTTTTCTTTTATTATGTATTTTTCATTTTTCAGAAAAAACACTACTGCTTATTTTCCCTGAAGAAGGATGTACAATTAACATTTGAAACACGTAGGAAATGATCATCTACACCCTTAGCCTTGTCCTGGGATGTATGATGATCTATAGCAGTATTTTTTTCTAGTTTGATGTATTTATTTGTATAATAATATGTTACTGTAAATTATGTATTTTTTGATACTTTGTAATAAATTTATATATTTTTATGACCTAGTTGTCACCACTATTTATGGTTGCCCAGAAAATCCCACCTTTTTTTAGAGGTATCCCCCTTTATTTCTTGGCTCAAACTAACTCACTCAAAACCTTTTGACATTAACCCACACCTTACTAAAACCATACTACTGCAGGTAGTGAACTGCAAATATCCTCTAATGAAATCTTTCTCTGCCTGCCTGTGATACAGAACGGAACACCAATGTCAACCTTTAATTTAAAATGAGGTAAATATACCATTGAGTCATTTAATAGTAAATCCACTTTTTATTAATTGTGCTTCCTTGTGGCTTTGCTCGAAATGAGAGGGAGGTAAAAAATGAATGGTTTATGAGGAAACTCTGAACTCGCATGAAAGAAAAGTGAAGTGGATTTTTCTGAAGCCATGAATGTCCCATCAAGGTCTCATTTGTAGGAGCCACGTCTCCTAATCAGACTTCTATGCACTGACATAGGGAGCTTTTCAGCGATTTTTGGCCGGGGCCCAATTGCATCAAATGGAAAGGCGAAAGAAAGAGTCAGTGCAGCATTTTAATATCCTCTTATTTCAAAATAGCACATTGCACATATAGTGCTCTCTCATCATGGAATAAAGAATAGCTTTGAAAACATGAATACATGCCAATAAAAAAGCAATATATAGTAAAAACTAAATATAATTATATTTGTTTTTTTGTTTTTCCACAAAATATACTGGACACATTATTGTAATATTATGTATATCCAGTATTGGACAAAGTGGGGAGTATTGCCTCAAGTATATTGAGTAAAATAAATAAAAATAGTACCTTTTCATCCCAGGTATAGTAGAAAAGGGGGCGAATGGGGGCGAAGGACTAGTGGCTGAGGTTAGACCTAGGGCTGCCCATTCAATGGTTTGGGAGGGACTATCTCGGTACTGATGAGAATTCATAGAAACAAAATTGATATAAAAAGAATTTATTGATATATAAAAATTGCAAAAACAAACAATTGTACAATTCATGATTGGTCAACGTCGACTAGTTTCGCGGGCTTGCCGCTTCGTCAGGACAGCCAATCTACAGAATAATGCAATAAAAATATGTAATAAATACCAGCGATACAGTATACAATTGAAAAAAGACATTGATAAAAAAGCTCACCGATTAAATCAATTGATAATATGCGGAAGCCAGGCGGCCCAAGGGGTGCTCCAGTATTGTTATACTTTCAACTTTACAAAGCACATACAATAAATTTATATCAGTCTCTAAACCCAAAACCAAATAGCCTAATGTAGCCATCACAATCAAGCAAACGTATACACAGACACACATACATACACATGTGCACATAAAGAAGCAAGCAAGGGCCCATCTGGACAATAGCCAATCAGAATAAGTAAACCCAGTCACTAAAATCTCATGTTAGGTTGCCTGATGCCACATACACATGGTTTGAATTTTGACCACAAAACTCCGTCGGAATTTCCGACGGAAAAAGAGAACCTGCTCTCTATCTAAGTCAGTCGGAAATTCAGGTGGAAAAAAGTCTGATGGGGCATATACACGATCGGAATATTATCAGATGGAAAGCTCCCATCAGACTTTTTCCATCGGAAATTCCGACCGTGTGTACGTGGCAATACATAGATTGAACTGTAACCGATTCAGCAGGCACTGGACGAATTTAAATTCCATCTATGGCTGTTTCCACTGGAGAGAATGGTCAGCTTCTCTCAAACAGGAATGTTGGAAAATTTGTGTTCGGTAAGTGCTGCAGCCAATTGTCTGCAGCACTGATCAGTGTATTCTTACAGCAGAGCAGTCCCACTGTCAGAATGCAATAGCACAGCAGGGAGGATTCCTTCAACCACTCCAATTGTGTGGATGAGCGAAATCATAAATGATAAATGTAATTTATTGATTAGCCGTCTGGATACTGATCTATCTATAGCCAGCTGAAGGTTTGATATGTAAACAGTGACTAGATGTTATTTGGTTTGCTAAAAAGTACAGTCTAACAAGTAGCATGCCTAGTTACCATGTGATGTACAGGTCTCATACATTTTAGAGGGGGGACAGCACCACCAAGTACAGATAATAATCAATGTGCCAGGTGCAACCAGGTGCTCCCACCCCCAGAAAAAGACAAAATAAACAAAAGACTAAAAATTCAAGGGGGTCATAACAAATATAGCATAATTTGTTGCTCCTATTAAAGAATAATGCAACTAAAGGCACCCCTTCCCTGTTAATTACTGATCTGCATGTAGTTAACATGGAGATATCTTTATGATTAGGTTCTAGGTGGCTTCTGTATATACTGTACAACACATGAGATACTAAAGGGGCGTAACCACTTGTTAACTCTTACATATTTATAGCAATTGTTTGCTTAAATAAACAGGGATTCTTAGTTTGAATATATTGCAATACATTTTTAAGCAGGCCAACTGCATCAAAGTGATCCCTCTCTAGCCATAGGATTTAAGATGTGGTGGTCAACTGTTACCCAATGGATTTGGTACTAAAGAGCTCTAAACTGGTGTAGCTCAGGGTGCCACCAGGAAAAGAAAAAGAGGGAGATGAGAGAGCCCTTACGGCATGGGTGTTCACCCTTTTGAAGAGTTTGGGCCACTTAAGTGATTTGGTAACTGGTCACGGACCATAATGAACTATAGGGGCTTTCCCAGCCTTCATAAAGCACACTAAACCTGCATGATATAATAGAAGTCTATGGCTCACTGCAGCTAGATTGCAGGAAAACCACAGGTGCACTGCGCTGCATCTGTGGATCAGTGTGAAAGAAGCCTAATAACCGTTTTATTTAAGTGTTAATATGCCCATTGGAGAGGTGCAGTATATATAATATTAAATACATTTAATACACTAACCTTTTCCTATTTCAGCTTCTGCTGGCATCACTCTCCAGGCTGCTAGAAAGGTCCTAGTCGAAGTGCACTTGGTATCACTCTGCATGGGACAGGAGCCAGTAGTAGAGGAAGCATTGGCCTATGCAGCTCCTGCGCCCTCCACCGATGCCTGCTTATTCCACGCCGGCGCTGGCCCCATGCACTCTTGATGCTCTGGGATGATGGGTTGGCAACCCCTTAAATTGATTAATCTGGGTTTGCCATACAACCATCCCAGAGCATGGGCATGCACTTCCCTGATTTGAGGTAGAGGGCAACATCAGAGGCTGAATGTGGCACGCGGGACACAGGTTGAGCACCTCTGCCTTATTGTGTAGTAAACTGCTTAATATAAAAGAGAATTTGCTTCAAAAAGGATACATAACTTGAGGTTTAGTTCCACACTAGGATAGCAGAAAAATATAAAATGACAATATAAAATGACCTACATCTGTTAAGACATTGGGTGGGAACCTACAACCTTTCAAGTACATGGGTGGAGAAAAAACGCTGGATATATAACCAAAGAGCAACCTACCCTCCAGGTTTGAACACCTCACTATCATATCGGCCGTTCCTTTAAAAATATTTTAGATACTGGGACTGTAGAATATATGGATAATTTAAATCATATACTAAATGCTAATACATCTTTGTCCAATAGAAATTGGTCATCTGTATATTTGAGAAAAACATTCCTTATATCCTAGTCACAGTTACCCACTATCCATTCATTATTTATTTTGAATTAATTTAAATGTTTGTTTTTTATTATATGTATGTGTCTTTGTGTTCTCTTACCTGCTGATAATTTCCTGTCTATTCTGTTAATATATATGTAATCTGAAGGTTCTACCAACCGAAGATTGAGTCGATCGATCAAAAATACAGCATTAAATATTTGTTCCATATTATGGTGATGTACTATTATTATAATGTATTTAAGGCGGAGTAATACAAATTGGGAAGGACGTGGGCGTGTTACATTGAAATGAGCCGTGACCCCATGCAAATGAAGGGCCGGCCAACTCGCGCATGCGCGCTTGAAGGAGACCATGGTCAGCACCTCGGTGTGCATGCTCACAACTCGGGAACGGCGCAATCAGTGAAATTGGAAGTGGACTAGGGCAAATTAGAGAACTACGCAGACAGCATAAATAGACAGACACAAACGCACTTCCTTTGCAAAAGTACATCCCTTTGTATCCCTCCCTATACAGCAAGGTGCTTTTGTTCTGTTGTTTGTTGGCATTTATTTGTTTGTTCGTGACGTGTCTTTGAGATATTTGGGGACTGTTTTGCTGAGTGATTTTTGTATTTTATGTGTTTTCTTTGTTGTTTTTTTTGTAAAATTATATTTTTGCTAGGCTTATTTTTTTTGGTTCTGTTTGTGTATGATTTGGGAATGTGGGGGTGACATTCCTGCCGGAAAAGGGGTGTCACCCTCATTTGTGGTGGCTTGTGCCAATCCAATGTGATGAGGATGTGGTGTGTGTGTGCTAGGGACCACAGTGGTGTGCATGCATGCATTCTCATTGTGCCATGATTAATATGTGTGTTTAACGTGCAAAGATGCATAATGTGAGCTGGCATGAGATGGGGTCATGAGATGGGGTCCCAGTGCATATGCAGAGTCACCTTGAAGGGAAAAGACAGGAGGATGTTAGTAGTGCATGTGTCCCTTGTGATGTGTGCATCATGGGGGGGGGCAGTCATGTCTGCCACCCATGTTACTCACCAACCACCCAGCTGTCCCCATACATGTTCTGTTCGAAATCTGTGGGGATGGGGCTCTGATTGTATATGTAGCTGTCATGGGTGTCATGGGTAGTGTCATGTGTTGGGCTGGTGATGTCCTCCTGCAAGCTTGTGGTTAATTCCATGATGGCATGAGGGGTGAATCTGAAGATGCGAGACACCTCAGAATCACTCATGCCATAGATGTCTATGCGTGTGCAGTATATCCTCTCCCGTGAAGAGTGAAGATTGATGGGCTTGTATCAGATAAGAATATTGTATTAGATTAGATTAAATTGTAAAGTTTATATAAGCAAATAAAAAGTTAAAAAAAAAAAAAAAAAATCCCGTGCCCTCCTCAGTGCCCTCCTCAGTGCCCTCCTCCTTCTTTGCTCATCTAAAATCAGTAGTATAGCTATGAGCATGGATGCCACTGGCATGTTGGCATACAGATTGTTGTGCAACACGTGTGACTGCTCAGATCCTCACTAACAGTGTTGCTTTCTCTGACATGTAGATGATTTTTCTAATTTTAGACCAGCTTTTATATGGTCTAATTTTAGACAGGACATTTTGCTGTTGCGCACACTGCATAGCCTGCGCTGCCCCAACGTTCTTTTGTGGATCCCCGTAAGTCCCTCATTAGCATATTTGACTAGCAAATCAATGGTCTGTCTAGCGCAGTTTTGCGCGGACGGATGCGCCTGTCTAACGAAATTACGCTGGACAAAAAAAAGTAGATTTCTTGCCAATCTCGTTTTGGGGATGCCGTGCATCGAAACGCACGTGCACATTTAGACTTACGCCGCGCATCTCCTGTTACGCAGGCGTAATCACTCTGTGAATCTGGCCCCCTATTTCCACACTATGTGTATCTATGGTGATATTCTATCATCTGCTAGCTAATATTGATGCAAAGCTTGCCCCTACTAACTGCACCCAGATTTATATGTTGTTATTATTATCATTTTTTGTCTATAGTATCAGAAGTTGACACCCTATCTTTCTTTTTCTCTTTTGAAAATAAGGCATTTTTAGGGAGCCTATAAAATATAATTAAGTATGCAAATATATGGGTCTAAGCACCCCCGGTGGCAAACTAGGATATGGTTGTTTAATGTTAATTCTAGATATCTATAGTATAGTATGGCCACTATATAAATGTTTCTAAAACCGTTCTCATTCTATCAGCAATTCTGGATATTTTCAGCTTTGCTATTAAAATAAAAATAAAATATAAATACAATTAATCAAAATAAAATAAAATAAAATAGAATATGACATGTACTTGTACAGTTGTCTATTAAATTTTAGACTCTAGATATACACTAATACATTTAGAATAAAATTGTTTATATATCCATTCTAATAATTTTCAGAACTCTATTCTGCTATATGGTAATAAAACCTCAACACCCTATCATCCACACTTGACAACCAGGTGGATCTGGCTTCCCCTGGTTTTCCCGCTCCTGGTTTTGCCCTATGCTGTCGGGATAATAGAGGTGTTTTGACTTTATGTCTAGTCACTCAACTTTTTAACAGGATCGGTAAGCACACTTTCATATTTTGATATATTATATTTTGTTGTATATAAATTTATACTTTTTTTTTAGATTAAATATTGATAATTTTGTAAAAATTACATTATATATTTGCTGTTCTGTACTAATGGCATTTATTATTACACACAGACGACTAGTTCTCAGAAGAGACCGTGGTGCTAAAGCCCTGAAGAAGCACGCAAATGCGAAACTAGTTGGCAATTAGTGCACCAAACTCTGCATTTGCTATACTGTAAATATTGTGGTCGTCCTTTAAATGATCTGTTTATATGTATATTCATTTTATGTAAATTAAATTTTCTATTTTTTAATATATAACCTACGTGTTTGGTGTGTTTACCTTATTACCATGATTGATATCTCACATTAAAATCCTTAGAGTTGGGTAGGAGGAGCTTCCTCTGCCTTTCTTATTTCATTTATTTTTTATATGGAGAAAAAACATCTCTATGCAGGATTAAGTTGGTCACTCCCTCTCATGTCTCGGGGGGTTCCTATTCTCAGAAGGGTTTTCAGAGAGGTGTATGGAAGCACAAGTGGAGTCCTCAAGGGGGCAACTTAAAGCTACAGAACCCGATGCTCACTAAAACAGATGACACTTACCATTTTTTAATCATATAACTTATGACACATCTGTCGATCAGACCACCGATGGGATGATTTTCAGACTCGCACTTACCAATCTCTCTCTAGCCATCCCTTACTTTTCCTTGCAGATAGCCACATTTTTGGAACATTCTTTAAACACAAGCAGGTTCAGGGTAGTTAAAAAGCCTCTAAATATTTTTGTCAAAATAAACATATTTTACCAAAATCTACAGATTTTCATTGACATTTTTAGAAGAAATAAAAAACTTAAACTCGTAATTCCTACCAGAGACTCCATATGATCCATAGATGTCATACAGGCTACAATTTGCACATTACACTTACTATAACCCCTCCTCCCATTCCCCCACTGGTTTTCAGGTGTAGTTGATTTTTAATACTTTTTTTTAACAAAGATTTCATTTTTTCAGAGGAATTTTCTGTTATCTTTTTCCTCTCCCAGCCTATCTTATTGTTTTCTATCTCAGTGGATCTGCTTTCCATTATGCAGACACAATAATTCTATTTTCCTGGGAGTTGCCAATCTTCCCAGCTTCTTTCCTCACATCAAATAAAGCGTAGTACATCATGATATTTGTAGGTAATAGAGCATTTCACAAGGAACCCGTCACCTGGGAACATGAAAGAAGAAACATTCTCTAGGCTTGTTCACAGTCACTTTGTGCAGTGAACACGGGGCTAAAATATATATACATATATATATATATATATATATATATATATATATATATATATATATTTCTTGTGAACGCATCCACAGTGAGCGTGAAATCCATACATTTCAACCTTTTATTGCAAAGTTTGTAGGCAACTTTGAAGTGAAATACTTTTTGACTGATCATTTTGTTAAGCGCTGCGCAAATTGTTGGCGCTATATAAATCCTGTATATAAATATTAATAATCAGAGACCTCTTTAAATTTTCCACTTGCTTCATGGGCAAATTTTTAGTGTAACAATGTCCATAACCAGTCCCTTCTTCAGCAACTTTTTCTGAGCCTCCTGATCGGTTTGTCCAATTCGGCACCATTTTGGGGTATTTTTAGTTACTGCAGAGTTTGTAGAGGTCTGCTGACAGCCTTAAAGTGGAATGTAACCCTCCTATCCTTTACAGCCAATAAAGCTGCTTCTGTTTGATCTGCAACTGCCATGATGCTGCACATGTGATCAATTATGACACCAGCCATTTAATGGTTTGACAGTTAACAATTCCAGCATTCCAGGAATGTAACTGTTTGTTTTTTTTTAAACGTCAAATTCATGTTTTTTTTTCCACTTGATTTATTGCTGTTCACAGGCTCTGGGCTTCAGAAAAATGGCAGCCTCCAGCAAGAAGAAACAGCAATGTTGGAGGCAATTTACAGCACACAAGTTGTTATGGGTAAAACAGTTTTTTTTTTGCTAGAAAATGACTTAAAACCCCCAAACGTTATATATTTTTTCTAAAACCCTAGAGAATAAAATGGCGGTCATTGCAATACTTTTTTTCACACCGTATTTGCATAGCGGTCTTACAAGTGCACTTTTTTTTGGAAAAAATTCACTTTTTTAAATAAAAAAATAAGACAACAATAAATTTGGCCCAATTTTTTTACATATTGTGAAAGATAATGTTACGCCGAGTAAAATGATACCCAAAATGTCACGCTTTAAAATTGCGCCCGCTCGTGGCATGGCGTCAAACTTTTACCCTTAAAAATCTCGATAGACGACGTTTAAAAAATTCTACAGGTTGCATTTTTTGAGATACAGAGGAGATCTATCAATCGCGGTGATACCTCACTTGTGTGGTTTGGACACCGTTTTCATATGTGGGCGCTACTCGCGTATGCGTTCGCTCCTGCGCGCGAGCTCGTCATAAATTTGGCTCAATTTTTTTATATATTGTGAAAGATAATGTTATGCCGAGTAAAATGATACCCAACATGTCACGCTTAAAAATTGTGCCCGCTCGTGGCATGGATCTCAGATCTCACACTTAAATGCAAAAAAGAAAAAAAAATGGAAATTTTGTCATTTAAAAAAAAAAATGTTTCTTTAAGATGCATGGGCGGGACTGACGTTTTGGGATAGATAGATAGTGAGTACACCCCTAACATAATATTATATCTTTTAATGTTACAACACTGAAGAAATGATGCCGCGTACACACGGCAGAGATCCTCGACGGGCAGAACACATCGTTCCGCCCGTCGAGGTTCTCTCCCGGCCGTCGAATTCGGCGACCCGCCCGTCGGGAATGGCAACCAGCCATTCTTCCAGGCGGGCCGTCGAGGAAATAGAGAGCGTGCTCTCTATTTCGGCTCGACGGGCTTCCCGACGGGAAGCTCGCCGAGACCGTACACACGGCCGAGGTCCTCGCTGGAATGTGCATTCCAGCGAGGTTCTCGCTGGTTTTCAGCGAGAACCTCGGCCGTGTGTACGCCGCCTGACACTTTGCTACAATGTAAAGTAGTGAGTGTACAGCTTGTATAACAGTGTAAATTTGCTGTCCCCTCAAAATAACTCAACACACAGCCATTAATGTCTAAACCGCTGGCAACAAAAGCGAGTACACATTTTTAATTGTATAGCACAATTAAACAAGAGTGTCCATAGCTAAATACTTTAAAATACTCTAGTAGTTCTCCGTCAATAATAAAATATACATATGCATACACGCGAAACACCCAATAGTAACCTATGTTTGTATCAAGTCCATCACACACAGGTGAAGCAAAGTCTCGAAGTGACATCCGTGAAATGACAGTTAGATGCTCCATGAAGCTCCATGAAGCCAGTCACCAGAAACCCACCAAGGGAGTTGCTCCCTTTAGATTCAACACTCACCAGAGAACAATTAATAAAGAATGAATTGCTCGTCATGCAACTGTAGGATTCATCAAGGGGTTGGCAAACCACAATCTGCATCAAGCGCTGTTAATCTTCAAACAAAACAACACCACATACTGTAATCCTGTTATGCCCTGTACACACAAGTAGAATTTCCATCGGAAAAAAGGTGGATGGTTTTTCCGATGGAATTTCGCTCAAGCTTGGCTTGCAGACATGGTCACACAAAATTCATTGTATTTCAATTGTATGTGCTATATTATTTTTTCTTTATCTGCAATTTTTTCCCCCACACAATTGGAGTTACCCTTAAAATCATAGATCCATAGGACCTCCCATTTTTTTTTTATGTATTTATTTCTTCTTTGAAATTCTCATCTTCCTCCCTCTACTTGGTCTTGACACAAAATCTATGACCTAAGCTGCAGCCAATGGTGTTGATTTACAAAATGCTAAATAGGTTGTTTACTTTGCAAGAGAAATTGCAAACAAGCACAGCGTGTGTCTACAATGAGCCAAACTGTCTGCCCCTACTTACAGTCATTAACACCTATAAAAAGAAATATCATTTCGGAAACATTAACCTACATTGATACATTTGCTTACACAACAGTGATCTAATGTAAAAGTATATACATATATATATATATATATATATATACTGTATATAGAAGCCAATAAGAATATAGATTCCTTCAGGAGCAGCCAGAGCTCACATTCCCATCATTTTTCTTTTCAGTCCATTGACTCTCACCATCCCCTCCTACCTGCAATTACATCCTATTTTTAACAGGATGTGAATTTGGAAAAGGCTGACTTACAGGAGCCGGTAACCAGGCAATGAGAGTCAATGAACCTTAATTAACGTTGTCTGTGCTGGATAATTAAGTAACATAAGTTGCCACCTGCCCCATCATTCCGTAATAAAAGGATATTGCCGAGTCCGCGAGGTGCAATTTGTCATCATCATCCCTCTCTGGGTGATTTTATCTCGCCTGCCCGTTGTGTATGTACCAACTTTAAAAGAGGTTCTATTTAAATCATAATTGTGAAAATGTTCCCATTTAAAGATTGTAGAAAGTTCTACTACAGATTCATCCTCATGAATTTCTTATGACTTATTTCTTATTTATATTGCTGGGACGTTGGCGGCATCTTGGAGCACATCTACTGTACATTTTGTGGAAAACAGAAGTGTTTATCAGCAATTTTAAGCACATAATATAGCAATTTAGTCTGGAGCCTGAGAAACTCTGACAATCCGCATTCAAGTCTATTAGCATTGGAAAGGCAATATTATCAGCAAGGGGCTTGGTAAGAATTATATACTGATCTAATATCTATCTATCTATCTATCTATCTATCTATCTATCTATCTATCTATCTATCTATCTATCTATCTATCTATCTATCTATCTATCTATCTATCTATCGATCTATCTATTGATCTATCTATCTATCTATTAATCTATCTATATATCTATTCTTTTTTGCCATTCTATCTATTTTTATGTCTATCTATCTCTCTTATGCCACGTACACACGATCAGTTCGTCTGATGAAAACAGTCTGATGGACCGTTTTCATCAGACAACCGATCGTGTGTGGTCCCCATTGTTTATTTATCCATCGGTGAAAAAACTAGGAACTTGTTTTAAAATTATCTGATGGTTAAAAAAACGATAGAAAAAATGATCGTCTGTGGAAAAATCCATTGGTTAAAAATCAATGCATGCTCAGAATCAAGTCGACGCATGCTTGGGAGCATTAAACTTCATTTTTCTCAGCACGTCGTTGTGTTTTACATCACCTCGTTCTGACACAATCGTTTTTTTAACTGATGGTGTGTAGGCAAGACTGATGAAAGTCAGCTTCATTGGATATTGTGTGTACAGGGCATCATTCTATATTTCTATCTATTTTTATTAATTTCTATCTATCTATCTATCTATCTATCTATCTATCTATCTATCTATCTATCTATCTATCTATCTATCTATCTATCTATCTATCTATCTAGTGTCTCACAAAAGTGAGTACACCTCTAACATAATATTATATCTTTTAATGTTACAACACTGAAGAAATGACACTTTGCTACAATGTAAAGTAGTGAGTGTACAGCTTGTATAACAGTGTACATTTGCTGTCCCCTCAAAATAACACAACACACAGCCATTAATGTCTAAACCGCTGGCAACAAAAGCGAGTACACATTCTTAATTATATAGCACAATTAAACAAGAGTGCCCATAGCTAAAAACTTTAAAATACTCTAGTAGTTCTCCGTCAATAATAAAATATACATATGCATACACGCAAAACACCCAATAGTAACTTATGTTTGTATCAAGTCCATCACACACATGTGAAACAAAGTCTCGAAATGAGTGACATCCGTGAAATGACGGTTAGATGCTCCATGAAGCCAGTCACCAAAAACCCACCAAGGGAGTTTCTCCCTTTAGATTCAACACTCACCAGAGAACAATTAATAATGAATTAATTGCTCGTCGTGCAACTGTAGGATTCATCAAGGGGTTGGCAAACCACAATCCCGCAATCTGCATCAAGCGCTGTTAATCTTCAGAAACAAAACAACACCACATAACGTAATCCTGTTATGCCCTGTACACACAAGTAGAATTTCCATCGGAAAAAAGGTGGATGGTTTTTCCGATGGAAGCTTGGCTTGCAGACACGGTCACACAAAAATTCTCGAAACTTTCGAGCGTTAAGAACGCGGTGACGTACAACACTACGACGAGCGGAGAAAAACATTTCAATGCTTCCAAGCATGCGTCAAATTGTTTCTGAGCATGCATGTTTTTTTCCCGTTGAAATTCCATACAGACAAACTGATTTCCTGATAGGATTTTTTTTCATTAGAAAAATTGAGAACCAGCTCTCAAACTTTTGCTGGTGGAAATTTCGACAGCAAAAGTCTGATGGAGCATACACACGGCCGGAATTTCCGATGAAAGGGTCACATCAGACTTTTCCCGGCGGAAATTCAGCTCGTGTGTACAGGGCATTAGGGCTTCTTTTTTTTTTTTGGAACAACCTTCCCCCTTTTAAAAACACACTTACAAACAACGAAGTAAGCATGCAGTTTGGTAACATCACTGTAACTGGCATCTCACCACACATGCTTCTTGGTAAAGGCATTGTCCTGGAAGACGTTCCAGTAATTTTGCCACTAATGGCAACAACAGGGGAACTCAGTCCCGACGTGGGCGTGTTGGCGCGCGTGCACGTGGGCGCACTGGCGCGCGTGCACGTGTGGCGGGAGCACGCGTGCACGCTAGCGGCGTTCTGGCTCCAAGAGAGGCTTTAAAAACAGCCCAGCCCAATCCCTCCTTGCTGTCCAGTGTACAGACCCGGCCTGGACTTGACCCTCCTTTGGGACTTACACCGGCTGCCGTCCTACATGCCTGTGATCCATCCAGCCTGTGCCACAAGTTGATCCCAGTTTGCAAGTGCCATCCATCCATCCCGGCTTGTCGTTGGAACCCCGCCAGGACCTCTACACGTCTCTCGCTATTACTTCTGGTCGGCTGCCCAACCACTCATCAGGCGCTTGTGTCCCTCTAGACTCGCGGCCCCCTGTCTGCTCTACCAGGGGCTCCTGAGTCAGAGGCCTACGAGAGGCCGCTCCCTGCACGTTGGGCTCCCACCACCAGGTACGTGACAGGCATCCGGAGGCGTGCTGACGTAATTTCTGTTCACTGCATTGTCCTTTCTGATGTGTTTTGTCATTACGACTTTGTCTGAGTGCGGTTTGCCAATCCCTTAAGGAATCCAGTGGCACTATGAACAAATTTGTTTATTTGTTGTTATCTGGTGAGTGTTGAGTCTAAAGGGAGCTGGACTCACTTGGTTGGTTTCTGGTGACTGGCTTTACAGAGAATCTAACCGCCATCTCACAGATATCACTCATTTAGAGACTTTGTTTCACCTATGTGTGATGGACTTGATACAAACCTAAATTACTGTTTTAAAATAGTGTTTTAATTTTATTAGCTATTAGCACTTTTGTTTGGTTAGGGTTTAATTTGTATAATTGTGGCTGCTGGTATATTTTTTTGGGGTGGTGGCAAACACTACACCTCCAGCCACCCTCCCTGGTCGGTTGGGTCACCTGCACCACCCACCTCCTGGGCGGTCACCAGCCTGCATTTACCCCATCTAGGGCGTGGGCAGTGCTTCTTCTGGGCAGAGGCTTCCCCACATCTCCTCCTCCTCAGCATCACGGCGGCTTCTCCCTCTTCCTCCTAGGTGGCCAATAAGATCGCTTCTCCTCTTGGCCAATTGGGCGAACCAGTCTCAGGACCTCTCCTCTCGGCCAATTGGGTGACCGGTCTCAGGACCAGCTTCCTGATTGGCCAGGAAGACAACAGCAAATATTATTTTGCTATTGTCACACAACTGGGTGGGCTCAGGGCACAGTGCTCAGAGCTCTGCGCCCAAGCCCATCCTTTTTTGAAGCGTATTAGAGCCTCTGGCTCTGACTAATCACATTCTTCTAAAAAAAAACAAGCATTGGAATCAATGCGTCCGCTGCCCTGCATGTAGATTATGGGCACCCCCTGCGCCCTGCATTATGGGCCACCACTGGTTGAAGCTATTTATTTAAAGTTTCCTATTGAATTAGATTCCCTCTGTGTGTGCTTAGTAGTGTGGGCCATATTTTGTATCACAGTTTTGAGAATGATATAGAAGAATTGGTTAATACCAGAAAACCAGGGAAATCTATAAAGTTGAAAATTCCAGGTATAGAATTTTAAAACTTGAGTCCTCCCCAGAGCATTGCCAGTTGAGATGTGTATCTGCTTACCAATCACTTACATTGACTCTTTCATGGCCAATAACATGACCAGATTGTACAACCTGTAATATGTTGTTTCAGAATGCCATGCACATTTGTGGTTGTCACTCTAACCAACCCCAACATGACTTCAACAATGCCTAATGAAATGAAAAGTAATACACACTGGCATTCTATAGATCTGTTTGCGTACATTATGGTTTAGCAGTCTGTCAAGCACAGATAATCATTACCAGACATTGACTGACAGCGCGATCATTGCGTGGTCTGTTGAGGAGTATTGTGAATAATAAAACCAAACTCAGTATACATCGTTAGAGATCAAATACACCGAAAAACAGAAAAACAGAAAAACAGATAAAACAAAACAAGTACAAAGATTAACATCAAGCTAGATTAAAGCCCCCCACCCAAAAAAAAAGGATTTATTTAGGAGATTTCTGATGAGCTATAAAATCAGGCTTTCACCTATAAGGCCCGATTCACACTGATGCACTGTGAATTTGATCTTTTTTTTGTCCATTCAAGAGTGCAAATTTTACTGCAAATTTACAGTGAATTTACCGTGGTTTTAACGCAAATTTCAGGAGTGGGACATAGCTGCGATTAATGTTCTACCCAATGAAATCATAATGTAAAAATAACAGGTGTTAACTTCCTGTGTACTTCCTGTTTTTGTGTAGAACGTGGTGGAATTTGCACATACAGTGGGGATCGAAAGTTTGGGCACCCCAGGTAAAAATTTGTATTAATGTGCATAACGAAGCCAAGGAAAGATAGAAAAATCTCCAAAGATTTTATTTCCATCATTTACACTTTCAAAATGACAGAAAACCAAAAAAATGGCGACTGCAAAAGTTTGGGCACCCTGCAGAGTTAATATCTTGTACTGCCCCCTTTGGCAAGTATCACAGCTTGTAAATGCTTTTTGTAGCCAGCCAAGAGTCTTTCAATTCTTGTTTCAGGTATCTTTGCCTATTCTTCCTTACAAAAGTCTTCCAGTTCTTTGAGATTTCTGGACTGTCTGTCACGCACTGCTCTTTTAAGGTCTATCCATAGATTTTCAATTGTGTTGAGGTCAGGAGATTGTGAAGGCAATGGCAAAACCTTCAGTTTACGCCTCTTGATGTAATCCCCCGTGGATTTTGAGGTGTGTTTAGGATCATTATCCATTTGTAGAAGCCATCCTCTCTTTAACTACAGCTTTTTCACAGATGTCATTAAGTTACCATCCAAACTTTGCTGACATTTTATTGAATCCATTTTTCCTTCTGCTCGTGAAATGTTCCCTGTGCCACTGGCTGCAATACAACCCCAAAGCATGATTGATCCACCCCCATGCCTAACAGTTGGACATAGATTATTTTCATTAAATTCTATGCCCTTTCTTCTCCAAATGTACCTTTGCTCATTCCGGCCAAAAAAAAAAAGTTCTATTTTAACCTCATCGGTCAACAGAACTTGTTTCCAAAATGCATCAGGCTTGTCTATATGTTCATTTGCAAAGTTCAAAAGCTGATTTTTGTGATGAGGACGTAGAAGAGATTTTCTTCTAATGACTCTTCCACGAAGACCATATTTGCACAAGTATCTCTTTATAGTGGAATAGTGTACCACAACTCCAGTGTCTGCCAGATCTTTCTGGAGGGATCGTGCAGTCAAACATGGGTTTTGAATTGCTTTTCTCACAATCCTGTGAGCTGTTCTGTCTGATATTTTTCTTGGTCTTCCAGATCTTGCTTTAACTTCCACTGTTCCTGATGACTGCCATTTCTTACATTCCGAACAGAGGATATTGACATCTGAAAATGCTTTGCTATCTTCTTATAGCCTTCTCCAGCTTTGGAGCGTCAACTATTTTCAGTTTCAGTTTTCTTGACAACTGCTTAGAAGAACCCATGGTGCTGATTGTTGGGGCAAGGTCAGATGAGTCTGAGAAATTAAAACCTTTGACATTGACATCACCTGGTCTTCCCAGACGATGATTGAGAAAAATCCATGACACTGGCAGGTCTCAGCTTTGCAAAGTGGGCAGTGCACGCTATAAATTCTGCAGGGTGCCCAAACATTTGCAGACACCATTTTTTTGTGTTCTGTAATTTTGAAAGTGTGGATGATGGAAATAAAATCTAACTTTTTTTTTACATATTATAAGAATGTTTAATCTGTAATTTGATGCCTTTTGGAGATTTTTCCATCTTTCCTTGGCTTCGTTATGCACATTAATACACATTTTTACCTGGGGTGCCCAAACTTTAGATCCCCACTGTATTTGAACCATCATTGCGATTCCAGAACGATTTACACTGATGTCTATGGAGACTAAATTTGCAACGCAGTAAAGTCAGACAAAACCCTTTTTTAAATTGCATCGCATTCGTAGAGGAATCGCAACACATGTACTGTATGTGAACGACCGTCATTGAAAACAATGACTTTAGGGATGACATGCAAATTCAAAGTGTCTTTGACGCATCGTATTTGTTATGAACTCTCACAAGGGCAGCATTTATTAGCTGGATGGTAAGGGAGGCTTTGTATTTCTTAATGGGTCACTCCGAAAGGTGTTTTTGACGCATCACATTCGTTATGAACTCGCACAAACTTGTGCGAGTTCATAACGAGTGCCATGTGTCAAAAACACTTTGAATTTGCATGTCATCCCTAAAGCCATTGGCCCAGATTCATAGAGAATTCGATTCTCGTAGCGTATCAGAAATACACTACGCCGCCGTTTTTTACCTGGATCTACGTGGAATCCAGGTAGATTTTGTCCAGTAAACGACGGCGGCGTAGTGTTTTTCTCCCGTCGCAATCCATCTACGCGAGTAGGGGGCGTGAAGGATTTAAAATAGGCGCGTTCCCGCGGCGATCGAACTGCGCATGCACTGTTCGCAAATTTCCCGCCGTGCATTGCGCGAAATCACGTCGTTACGTCATTCATTGTTTGAGTAGCGTCGTTTACGGACATTTCTATTCCCGAACGAGTTACGTAAAAAAAATAATAAAAAAAATAAATTCGACGCGGGAATGACGGCCATACTTAACATGGGATACGCACCGTTAGACCAGCAAAAAGCTGGTCTAACAGTACGTAAAAAAAACCAGACGTAAGCGATTGCGAAGACCGCTCGTATCTTCGTGGATCGCCGTAAAAACACATTTGCATATCCCGACGCATCAAAACGACGCAAACTCCTCCCAGCGGCCGCAAAAATATCGCAGCGTAGATCCGAAGGCTTACGAAGACGTAAGCCTCTCGGATCGAAGCCCGAAGCCGCCGTATCATGGTTTGAGGATTCAAACTAGTGATACGGCGCGCAAAATTTGAAATTACTCCTGTCTAACACCAGTTAGACAGGCGTAATTGCTTTATGAATCTGGGCCATTGTTTTTAATGACGATCGTTCACATACATGCATTGCGATTCCTCTATGAATGCATACCAAAGATCAATTATCATACATCAAGTATCAAATATAACCGATATAACAAACATAACAAATATGACAAATATCCCAGCAGTACACAGTGAATAAGGCACAATAAGATGGCACCATAGGCATGTAAACAGTGTGCAAAGCCGGGAAGGCATTCAGACAATCTTTGGCACGACCCAGGTATTATAATAATTTTTATAGCGATCAGTGCCATAAAAATGCATTGGATTACTATAAAAATGCCACCGGCAGGGAAAGGATTAACACTAGGGGGGGGGTATGTTCCTTGGGTGTGTTCTAACTGTATGGGGGGGTGACCTCACTAGGGGAAATGACTGATCGCTGTTCATACATTGTATGAACAGACGGTCAGGAATTTCTCCCCTGACAGGACCGGGAGCTTTGTGTTTACACACACAGCTCCCGGTCCTCGCTCTGTAACGAGCAATTGCTGGTGCCCGGCGGCGATTGCATGGGAGTCAGGGACGAGCAGACGCACGTGCCCCTAGTAGCCACTTCGAGAGCCGACGTAGAGCTACGGGCTCTCGCGCAGGGGAGCCGACCTGCCGCCGTAGAACTGCGGCTGCTGGTCGGCAAGTAGTTAAGGAGATATTTCTTTCACCTATAGGTAAGCCTTAATCTAGGCTTACATGTAAGTTAAAGTGGTCTATAAGGGTTTACAACCACTTTAATGGGCCACTCTGAGAGGTGAAGCAGACCACTCCATGGATGCGTTACGCAACAGATAAGAGGTTAATTCGACTTTTACTACTGTAGATGTAGGGAAAATTCATATTAACTGTGGATGTCTACCTTATATATGGAGTTGAGTTGCCTTTGAGTATCAATAGGACATGACTGTGGCACATTGGGAAGACTGAGCAGTGACAATGTATTCCATTCCGTTTAGTCCAATGAGTAGGAAGAAGCACAGAATGAGCAAAGCCGTAGCAGGAAGCAGGGGCGTGGACTTTTTGGCTGCCCAGAGCAGCAAGTATTTGTAAATCACAAAACTGACTGGACAGATCCACAAGTGGTTTAGTAGAGAATACAGCGTGTATTAAAAAATTCCAATTGTGTTTAGCCGTTAGCCAGGAGATCTTCCATACTAAGTGCACTTGAAGCCGTCTCTTTCATGCAGATGATCTTGGTTGTACCTTTAATGAATCATGCCGGCGAGGGGTAGGGAGTCATTAGACACTTTAGATGTACAATAAAACAATTCTAAGTCAGGAATGTATGAACATCGGCTCATTATTATCTAGCAAAATAATTAGATGGCACTTGGTCACATCTTTGTTTCTTAATTACTGAAATCCTCTGTGCTTCTTGGTGTCTTAATAAACACACTTAAGTTAAGAAAGGATATGTACAATGCACCCCGCTGTTTAAAAATCAAATCAGCTTCAAAGCGGTCCACAGAATTATCTGTTAGATCTGTAATTATCTACTGGAAGGATATCTTACAGTTCACCTAATTTTTTCCTTTTTTTCTTTGTGAGTTTGTAAACCAGCCAATAACACATGAAAAACAACATATATAATGCATGTTCAAGGAACAGCAGAATACAAAACTAGACACTGAGAGAACTTGCTGAGGAAACCTTAATAAGGTGCACAATGATTGCAACTTCAAACACGCCATCACGGAATGATAACATCAACCTTTCACAATATCTATCTATCTATCTATCTATCTATCTATCTATCTATCTATCTATCTATCTATCTATCTATCTATCTATCTATCTATCTATCTATCTATCTATCTATCTATCTATCTATCTATCTATCTATCTATCTATCTATCTATCTATCTATCTATCTGTCTATCTGTCTATCTGTCTATCTGTCTATCTGTCTGTCTGTCTATCTGTCTATCTGTCTGTCTGTCTGTCTGTCTGTCTGTCTATCTATCTATCTATCTATCTGTCTATCTGTCTATTTGTCTATCTGTCTATCCGTCTATCTGTCTATCTGTCTATCTGTCTGTCTATCTGTCTATCTGACAGGGATCTGTCAATGTAAACAATGTAGACAGATCCCCGTTCTGAAAAGGCAGGAGAGAGAGAAATCTGCTTTTCCTAGTGATTAGGAACAGCAATCTGTCTCCGCTTCCAGTCAGTCCCATCCCCCCACGGTTAGAAACACCTCCCAGGGAACACATTTGACCCCCTCTAGTGTTAACCCCTTCCCTACCAGTGACATTCATATGGTAATCAGTGCCTTTTTATAGCACTGATCGCTGTATAAATGTCACTGGTCCCAAAGTAGTGTCAAAAGTGTGCGAATTTGTCACAGTCCCGCTAAAAATAACTGATCACCACCTTTACTAGTAAAAAATGATAAAAATCCCACAAATCTATCCCCTATTTTGTAGACGCTATAACTTTTATGATAACCTACCAATATACACTTATTACAATTTTTTACCAAGCATTTGTAGAAGAATATATATCGGCCTAAACTGAGGAAAAAAATAACTTTTTTGGGGGGATATTTACAGTATTAAAGCAAAAAGTAAACAATATAATATTTTTTTTCCAAAATTGTCTCTTTTTTTGCACAAAAAATAAAAAGAGCAGGGGTGATCAAATACCATCAAAAGAAAGCTCTATCTGTGGTGAAAAAAGGATGCCAAATTTGTTTAGGGTGCAATGTCAAACGACCGTGCAATTGTCAGTTAAAGCAACGCAGTGCTGAATCCCAAAAAATGGCCTGGTCATTAAGGGGGCAAATCTGCTGATGAGAAAAGGTATTTAGCATTTACTAAAATAATTGCATTTCCATGTTCTGTGTACTGTGGGAGGTCAGATATATAGAATGCAGAGTCCTTGGTTTAGTAAAGCCCTGTACACACGATCTGATATATGATGGAATAAAATCCAATGGATTTTTTCATCGGATATCTGATGAAGCTGACTTTCATCAGTCTTGCTTACACACCATCAGTCAAAATCTGATTGTGGCAAAACACGGTGACATAAAACACTACGACAAGCCAAAAAAAATAAAGTTTGATGCTTCCGAGCATGCGTCGACTTGATTCTGAGCATGCGTGGATTTTTCTCCGATGGAGTTCCACACAGACAATCAGATTTTTCTATCGTTTTTTTTTATCCATAGGAACAATTTAAAACATTCTCTATTTTTTTTTCACCGATGGAAAAAAAAAACGATGGGGCCCACACACGATCGGTTTGTCCAATGAAAACGGTCCATCGGTCTGTTTTCATCGGACAAACCGGTCGTGTGTACACGGCTTTACACTTTATTTTGTCTGTGTTGATGTTAGAGAGATTTCCTCACTTCCTGTCCTGGGGACAACCTTTTTACCTGTCAGGAAATGAAGGAAGTTCTCCAACAGAGCCTTACATGGAAGCAGGGCCATTTGAAGGAATTTGGGGGCCCCAAGCAAGGGGGAGGGGGTGTTGCTGAGTTTCATGTTGAGAAGCAGGGGGGGTGGGGGGGTAAGTTGATAAGTGCAAAAAAAAAATGATTCTGCTATAAACCAGATAAGCGGGGGGAGGGGGGGCTGCTGCTGTTGCCGAACGTCGGCTAGTACTTCTTCTGACTGCCTCCCCCCCTATGTTCTTTTTAACCCCCTCTCCCTACCGCATACTGCTGCATACAGCTGATGCCCCCCTCCCTACCAAATACCGCCCCATACAGCTGCTGCTGCCGAACGTTGGCCAGTACTTCTTCTGACTGCCTTCCCGGCTCCCCCCCATGTTCTTTTTACCCCCCCTTACCGCATACCGTGCTGCAGAAGATTCAGTTTGCTGTTCCCGGTGGACTGAAAGGAAGTGAGCACTGAGTGTGTGCACTTCCTGTCAGTCCGGCTGGGAACAGGAAACTGAATCTCCTGTACCACACGCTTGCGGTACCCTGCCGGACTGCAGGAGGAATTAGGAAAAGAGCTCGGCCATGCTACAGGCTGCAGCATTTATAGGAAACAGCGGCGGCGCTCTGCTGGGGCCCCAGATCAGCTTGGGGCCCCAAGCAGTTGCTTGTTTTGCCTGTCCTGTTCCGACGGGCCTGCATGGAAGTAAAGTCCAACAGCATTCTAATCCTTCCCCACTCTATCTAAAACTGAAAAAAAGTGAAAAAGTGAAAAAAAAAGTACCTTAATAAAAAAAAGAAAAGAAAATGGGTATAGATTCTCTTTTTCTGTTAAGAGAAAAATCAGCTTTCCTCCCAGCCAGACAGTGCTGTGCTGTTTGACAGAGCTGTGTAAATCTCAGGACTGGATGGGCAAAAATACAACTACCGTGGAAGCTCCCATAAATGTATGTCATCCGTGTTTTTATTCGGCTCCCTGGAGTCCAGTTTTAACATACTGTACACCAATGAAATTCTAAACTCCCCAAATCAGAGGCTTCCCTAACACAGTCATTAAATAGTCTGTCAAAGCGAAAATGAATCTCATATTATTGATTTATGTTTTCCAATATATAATTTTCATTTTATCAGTCTTCCAGGTAGTTTTACTTGTGAATAATGATGATAATTTTACCGGAGGATTCAGGACGTCTCCTACTTAGTGAAATCGATTGAACTAACGGCTAAAGTTAAGACTATCAATTCCGTATTGATCCGTTGGGCTATCCGCACAGTCAAAACTTTTGCTGTATATGTAGATTGTTGCCTGACTGCGGCGGCTGTTTTGGAAATGTCAAAAAAGGGAAGGTCCTGCAAATCAATTTAAATGATTACAATTAAACAACACAGAAAAGGGAAAGTTTATTGAAGGGACATTATTGAGCAACCCTTTCATCTCACTAATTAGAGAAACATCAGGAAAGTAAGGAAATTATTTTGGAATTGTCATCTTTTTAAAAGTCACCAGTTGACTTGTTCAGTAATGAAATGTAAAGCTTAAAGGAGTTGTAAACAAAACAATTTGTGACGCCACCCCTCCCCCCCGTTTTACTTACCTGACCCCTCGAAAGTCCCGCGCGCGGTCCCGAGTTCCTCTTCGTCGCTCAGCCTGGCCGCTGATTGGCTAGAGCCGATGGATTGAGAGCAGCGCAGCCATTGGCTGGCGCTGCTGTCAATCACATCCAGTGATGTGGCGCGCCGAGGGGCGGGGCCAAGTGACTATGGCCGCTCACTGTATCATGGCAGCGCGCCCACAAATACTCACCACTGTGCTAGCTCTCTCGCCTGACTTTGGTCAGTACTTGCGGGGAGAACCAGAGACAGCCGCCGAGAGGACCCCAGAAGACGTGGACCGGGGTCACTCTATTGTCAGAAATTCCAACAGAAAATGTCCGATGGAGCCTACACATGGTCGGAATTTCCGACAACAAGCTTACATTGAATATTTGTTGTCGGAAATTCCGAGCGTGTGTACGCAGCATAAGAGCATCAATTTCTGCATACAGCATCATTTTCTGCACTAGGTTTCTGCAATAGGAGCTCTATGTCAAAGGATACTTGACTAATTTCCTTGCACTTAAAGCAAATATTTTATTTATATTGAAGGCCAAAGCTGTGTTGGATCAATAATGTCACGTACATAACCGTTTTTCGGGTTGTAAAAAATGATGTTTTTAATGGTCTAGAAAAAACAATGTTATTTCAACCCGATCATTAAAATGGCCTTGCCTACACACGATCGTGAAAAAAAAAATGCTCGAGCAAAGCGCGGTGACGTACAACACGTACAACGGCACTATAAAGAGGAAGTTCCATGCGGATGGCGCCACCCTTGGGGCTGCTTTTGCTGATTTCATGTTAGTAAAAGTTTGGTGAGATACGATTTGCGCTTTTCAGTCTGTACAGCGTGACGAATGTGCTACAGTATCTCCATTATGAACGCTAGTTTTACCAGAATGAGCGCTCCCGTCTCATAACTTGCTTCTGAGCATGCACATTTTTTTCACATCATTAAAGCCCACACACGACCATTTTTTACAACGTTAAAAATGACAACGTTAAAAATGTCGTGAAAAATTAGAGCATGTTCAAAATTTGTAATGCCCATTTTTTACATTGTGAAAAATGCTCTGGAGCCCACACACGATCGTTTTTAATGGCATTAAAAAAACACAACCGAAAGACGGTCGTGTGTACGCGGCATAAGAAAACATATTATACCAGATAATTCACTTAGTAAGCTAATTGTATTGCTACATTAGAAGGATAGGGGGAAAGCATGTAGAAGCACTTGAAAAGTCTTGAAGGTAAAAATAGAAAGACTTGAAAAATAGAAATAGCAGTCAGATGCCTCGTACACACGACCGGCTTTCCTGACAGGAAAACTGCCATGAGAGCTTTTGGCTGGGAATCCCGGTGACTTGTCAGTATTGTTGCACTATCCAGAAGGTTCCTCCAAGGACTGCGCAGGCGCAATCCTTGCCGACGAAAATCTCTGAACCTCGGCCGGCATCCAGGCTCATTCCTTAACATCCCCGTGGATTGGAGGATGTTAAAAAAAGAGACAGGAGGCCGAGCGAGCGGAGCCACTTTCCTCAAATTCCACGTCGCCCTGGATGCCGGCCGAGGTTCGGAGATTTCCATCGACAACGATTGCGCCTGCGCAGTCCTTAGAGGAACCATCCTGATAGCCAGAACATATTGGCAGATCACCGAACGTGTGTATGCTCCATCGCAGTTTTCCCTTCGGGATTCCCAACGTTTTTTAAGCTGGCAATTTCCCTATGGGGAAAACCTGCGGTGGAGCATACACACGGCCAGGTTTCCCAACCAACGCTCTCATGGCAGTTTTCCTGTCGGGAAACCCGGCCGTGTGTAGGGGGAAAAAGCTAGCAAGCAGGTTCTCGGTTTTCCCGGCTGACTTTTTACCGCCGAGAAAACCGATCGTGTGTACAAGGCAAAAGAGAAATAACATGACCAACTCCCTCCTTGTTTCTTTATATTATCTATTGCCTTAGATCAGTAGACGGCAGAGCAAAAATTATGTTAGGGAAGTTTAATTCAATCCTTGCTGGTTTCCATGAAGCCGTGCCTAAATACTGTACAGAATCTAAAATGGAATTTTAAAGTTATTTTCCAAATCACAAACTTACCCTTGGAGCAAATTGGCAGAAGAAAGGAATCCACCACGGACGGTAAAGTGCCAGAAGTTCGTTATCAAGTTAATTTAATATGTACTTTGTTAATGTGAGACGCGTTTACCCACAATAAGCGGCTTAACTACAATCAGATGAGCTTTAAATGAATGTTCATAAATCCTAGCCGCATGTATAAATATGTGATGTTTAGAGGAGAGGCAATATGTTAAGTATCCAGAGCCATGCAAAATACATCATCTCACACTGAACCCACAGATGTTCCCATTATTGGAGGGAAACAGGAAACATTGCAACTTACATCAAAGCTGTGCTTAGAGAGAAACTTTATCCTACCTAGATAAAATGTTATTTCTAGTCCCTGTTATAAATAAAAAAAAAAAAGCATATTTACTAGTCCTTGGAGTCCAATGATCTCCCGCTTTAGGCTGCATTCACATCTGAGTGTAGCCTCTTTGAGCAATTTTCCGTCATTTTTTCGCACATTTTAATGAATGTTTTTGTGCGTTTTTATACATCGCTTTTGAGCTTTAGCGTTTTTTTTTATTAGTCAATAAAGAAAACTATTACATGTTGCTATGTTTTTCAGCTCTCTAAGGCCGCGTACACACGATCGGTCAAAACCGATGAAAACGGACTGAAGGTCTGTTTCATCGGTCCAAACCGATCGTGTGTGGGTGTCATCGGTCAGTTATCATTCGGTCAAAAAAAATAGAACTTGCTTTAAAATGTAACCGATGGACGCCTAACCGATAGGTCAAAACCGTTCATTAGTAGGCCCGACCATCGGTTAAAAACCTGCGCATGCTCAGAATCAAGTCGACATTGAACTTAATTTTTTTCAGCACGTTGAGATGTGTGAAATGCTCACCATCACTCACATGCTCACTTTTGTGCTTTCTCCCTCTCCCTTGATGGTGAGCATTTCACACATCTCAACCTGCCATGCTTTTAAAGTACACCAGCAGTAAGAAAGGATTGGATCACATAGAGCTCAGAGTTTGGGTATAGGATCCCTGTTCACTTCACCCACATGCAACTTCCCAGCCACATTGAGCATTAAGAGAGGATTAGATTGCAGGGGTGTATTTAGGTTTTGTGCTGCCCTAGGCCTGGTGAAACTCGCGCACCCCCTACTTTATATATGACGCACCCCTTCCCTTTTAAGACCTGTCCTGTCATTTTCATGGGATGAGGACAAAGGGACAGGGTGGGATAAGGACATGGTGGGATGAGGACAGAGGGACAGGGTGGGATGAGGACAGAGGGACAGGGTGGGATGAGGACAGAGGGACAGGGAGGGATGAGGACAGAGGGACAGGGTGGGATGAGGACAGAGTGGGATGAGGACAGAGGGACAGGGTGGGATGAGCACAGGGGGACAGGGTGGGATGAGCACAGGGGGGCAGGGTGTGCTTTTTTGCCACCCCCCCGCAAAGTGCCACCCTAGGCCTGGGCCTTGTCGGCCTAGGCCATAATACATCTCTGAGTATTCAGAGGTCGGATGTAGGATTCTTGTCCCATATACTGTATCTACATGCACAGATCCTACTGTATTGAGGTGAGAGTTCTGGGAGACCTTTGGTGGATTATCAGCGTCATTCCCTTCTACATTTTTAATTATTTTTACTCTAGGACTTTTTTTGCTATTGGTCCATCATAGGATATTTCTCCCTAGGATATCAAGATTATTATTACCTATTTGCGTTATATTTTCAGTCACATAGTGACATATGCACTCATTTTCAATCTCAAGCACATTTTTGTTGCACTGTTTATTGTCACTTATGTTTGATTGCCTCACCCATTATCTTATTTTTTATCCCAATCAGGGTGGAACTGTGCTATTCTCTAATTTGCCTTTGACTCAGTGTTGGCGCTTATCACCATTTATTATCATTAGTCATTGTGTATTCAGTGAACACTACTAGATTAAGCAGCTTTCATGTCACAATTTGTTTACCTCTTATCCACTTCCAACGATTTCTTTGTTCACAGTAGCGCATTGGTTTTTCACTTTTTATGGACAAGGGTTGCAACGTGTCCAGGATTGACCCGGACAGTGTGTCCGGGTTTCAGACTGCCTGAAACCCGGACACATTATTCAAAATGGACTGCAGTTCCTCAAGTAACTGAGCACCACAACCATCAAGTACATAGGTGTGTATACACACATGGACACTAGAGGGCATGATATTCTCCTTCTCCTCCCACCCATACCCTTGTGTCTGTCCAACCACACTCCAATCCCCGGTGTTCTGTGCCTCAGGAAAGGGATGGGTGAGCTAGGAATTTGAAGCTCAGCAACCGGCAGATACATTATGGATGAAAGGTGCTGATGCATGAGCCTTCATCCTTGGGTGAGTGAGCTCGCCATCCAATGTCTGTGATGTGAAGTCTCCCCCCTCCCATCCTTCTCTTTCCTGCCTCAGAGCGAGTGAGTAGGTAAGGGGGACTCAGATGTAAGGGGTGTCCTGTGGACTCTGATGTAAGGGGAGCTTTGGGAACCCTGATTAAAGGGGGAATGCTCAGAACTGTAAGGCCCCATACACACGATCGGAGATGTCTGCTGAAACGGTCCATCGGACCGTTTTCAGCGGACATATCCCCTCGTGTGTACGAGGCCTAAAGCTTTGGTGAGCAAAAACACCCTTACATCAGAATTCCCCTTTACACCAGTGTCCCCAGCGTTCGTATTTAAAAATAAAATAGCTGTGTGCCGCTAAAGTGTTTGGGCAATCCTATTATGGACTGATGGATTATTTGTTTTACTGATTATGTGTTTGTAATACATAAGGGTGATGTCACCAGGTGCTGTCTGATCATCCTTTTTTATATGACCTTTATCCTTGACTGATTCATTACACTATGATATTTTATTGATTATGTGCTTGTAATACATCCCTCTATTGACACTATATACTTTTTTCTTTCAGAACAGTATACAGTATGTAGCGTACCCCTGAACTATGCATTATGTACAAAGCACACCCACAAACTATGCACTGTGTAGATCCCCCCGAACTTTGCACTCTGTAATTAAAGGATCACTAAAGATACTTCTTTTTTTTAAATAACAAACATGTTATACTTACTGTACCTCCGCTGTGCAGCTCGTTTTGCACAGAGTGGCCCCCGAACCTGGTCTTCTGGGATCCCTCGGCGGCTGTCTCGGCTTCTCCCCGCAAGGACTCAACACCTTCATGTGAGCGAGCTTGCATAGTGTTGAGTTCTTGCAGGCGCGCTCCCGTGATACAGCCGGCGGCCATAGCCGTTCACTGTATCACTCGGCTCCGCCCCCCCCGTGCCGCGCCATTGGATGTGATTGACAGCAGCGCGAGCCAATGGCTGCGCTGCTTTCAATCCATCCACTGTAACCAATCAACGGCCAGGCTGAGCAGCGAAGAGGATGTCGGGGGTGAGCGCGGGATTTTGGGGGGTCAGGTAAGTAAAACGGAGGGACTGGGGGGGTGGTATTGTCGGATGTTTTCTCACTTTAATGCATATAATGCATTAAGGTGAAAACTCTTTTACCTTTACAACCCCTTTAATGCACTACTGGCATTTAATGCCCCTTTAAGACCCTCCCACAATTAGTAAAAGTTGATCACACCAACTATTTGAGGCCATTTTGAGGAGGGTTGTGTGTGGGGGTATTGGGGGGTCGTGGAAGTTCCTGCAACTATTTCTTAAGGAAAATATATATATATATATATATATATATATAACAACTATAGCCATAAATATAAAGTTATACTCTCTGCACTCTGTATTTCCCATGCACCAATTCATCTTATTGCAACAAAACAACACAGCAGAGTATAGGATGTACAATTTTCAGCCATTTCGAAGACAAATATTCAGAAATTTATCATTGACAAGATCTCCTTCCAGCCTATATAAATGCCTCTCTTGCGGAACACAAGTAATTTTCACTCTGTAACATTTCAAGGGGTGGCTTGTAATAATACTGTATAGATATTTCATTATATTTTCCTTCCATGCATCACCTTATAAATATATACATTTTATTCAATTCCGCACATAAACGAGACACATAATGCTATTCATTATAAATGCATTGCTTGTAATTGTATACAGTTGTGAGATTGCTGTTATACTGTTATTATCTGGTACTCTTTTCAATTCCTCTTCGTCACGTACTCGGAACTTTTCAAGGTTAAAATACCTGAACAATTTGTGTTCGCCTTTCATTATTCCAGGAGCTTGAGCGCTCCATGCATTTTTGAAAGCCAAGTCCATTTAAGAAAGCCGCTTAACATTGTTTTTTCTTTTAACCCTGGGTTTTGTTGTTTGTGATGAAGAAAATACTTTTATACAAGGGAGATGTCTTCAAAAAAATGAAATAAGTAATACTGATATTTTTTTAATGCTTTTTATACAAGTCTCTTTTTTTATTGATGGCTTTTATATGCTTGGTGTATGTATTTTTTTTTTTTTTATAGTAGAATGGATTACCTTCAAAGGTCATAAAAAGATAAAACAGAACTATAACATAACTCAGAAAATCTTTATATGTGTTAATGTAAATTTTTATGGCACAAAACAGCACAAACGTAGCACTAAAAATTTTTATTTGAGTATCTATTTGTGTATGATTGTAGGGGGGGCAGCTTTGCTGATCTTTTAGCAGACAAGTTTTCTTCCGAATGCATTTTCGTCTGAATTTCTGGGATTTTCGTGTTCATTTTAACAAACAATAACGAATATGCAGGGTCAGAAATCCGGAGGATCCGACATAAAAAATACTTTATTTTCGTTTTGTTTGCGACAACAGTTCGATATAGATAAAAGATTCAACATGATGGTGACAATAGCGATCTGTGTCTATCGAACCTGTGGTCGAATGTGCCTAACCTAGCTCTATTAGTTCGAGATTATTCTACATAGAGAGAAAAGATTCGACATTATAGAGACATGAGATTCCACAAAGTAGCTAAAAACATACGATCGCCACAAATGGACATTTATGGTCAAATGCTCTGCCCATAGGTTATAGAAGAATTCTAATGTTGGTTGAGTAGTATTAATAATTAATAAATATTTTCACTAGTCATACAACATTAGAATTCTACTATAGCTTGTGGGCAGATCATTTGACCGTAAATGTATGATTGCGGCGTCGTATAGTTTCGCTGCTCCGTAGAATCTTCTTAGAACATTCAACGGACTCCATAAGCCTTCAATTGACAAATTCGACCTGAATTAATTCAGATTTAATTTTGGGAGTAACTAAATACATTTATTTTTCGGACGAAAGCTAAATTCCGAAACAAAATATTTCAGTGTGCACATGTCTAGCTTTTTGCATGGTTGTTTCTCAGCATTGGCAAGCTAGTCAGTTACCTCCATACCACTAGCTTGAGACAATGCTAAAGTGGAGAGTAAACGGCACCCCTAAATTTATAGGCTGAAGAAAAAGTAAGGTTGCTTTGAAACACGTTTCAGTTCCAGCATTTTCCTACTACACAAGTTGGCCTCAGATCCTAGGCCCTATGTTCTATCCGTGGCCTTGGCCCTCCAGTGACAGCCGTTCCTTGCTTCCATTCCATTTCTGCTCCCTTGCCTGTAGCAAAGGCAAGGCATCCTGGTTGATCTCTGTCCCAAAGGCTACATGACTGTCATGCTGAGCTCTTTTCTTTATCTTTGTGAGTGCTTTTTTGTATTTGCCATGAAAATTACACTTTACATGCTACATTCTCCCCACTTTTTGACCTCTAAATGTATGGGTCTGGTAATATTATGCCAACTAATGTATGAATCATACTGATAGTGATCTAATTTACCAAGATTTTGCTAAAGCTTAAGTCTGAGGAGAAAAGAGAAAATTGTGGAATCATTGGTAGGTAGGTAAAGGAGGCTATTAATTTAGGTGAAAGTAGGATAATGCTAGGAGCCAACAAATGCTTGTTGGTCAGAGGGATGAAGGTAAGATGAGACCAGGGTTTTTCTTTTTCCCCTTTGGAGGGGGTTGAAAGATATATATATATATCTGTCTGTACTGTTTGTACAAGCCCCCTCTACACAGCCATTCACACGAAAGCCCAGTGTACTGTTGCTTCTCCCCCAGCTCTTACGCAGTTGGAAACAGAGGGGACAAGGGGACAGAGAGTTTGCAATCACTTATAAAATATATATATATATATATATATATATATATATATATATATATATATATCAATACACAAATGTTTTGTCTTCCACTCCAGTTTTAAACTGAATGGGTGAAGGTGACCATTTGCAATCACGTTAATATATATATATTTGTTTTAATCAGCATAATGGATGGTACTTACATTGAATGAGAAGTGTCAATTGCTCTAGTGGCTGCTCTCCTTTGTCTCCCCATACCACCATGGGGGTAATCCTTTGGGGCTACAGGGGTTATTATGAGTCACTGGACCTGTCACAGAGGACGTCTACTTAGACAAAACGTACATCAGGCAAGGCAGGAAATAGCAGTGACGACCAGACGCCCGGGGAGGGTGCAAGACAGATGTTGTATGCTCCAATGCCTATGATTTCTTTGCTATTGTAAGTAGAATTTTTATTAAACACTTCCAATTTTACTGGATGCTGCACAATTGTAGTTTTTTCTCTCTCATTGTCAGACTACATGATTGACTCCGGTGGATACCCTGAGGGCTGATTTCTCTGGCTTTTCCATCACCGGGTCTCATATTTTGATCGAATTGGCTGTTGCAGTCCGCACCTAATGTGAGGGGTAATACAGTTGGATGACTTTATTACCACCATGATAATTACATGACATTATTACAATCATGATAAACTTACAATGGATGAATAATTAAAATCCTCTTAAAACTTTTTTGAAATTATGAAAAAACTAAGCTGTTTGAGGCTATTTGCCCCCAGGGCTGTTTTAAAACCTCACCTTGTTTCAGGGGCCCCTGTGGGTCTTAATGTAAATCCGAGGGATACACGAGCTTGGTGCATATGTTTGCATGTAAGATAAAATGTCCCTCTTGAGTCTTTTGTCACAGTTTATCATGTACATAATGTATATACACAACATTACCAAGGTTGCTATGATTTGCTACAAAGGGTCTATGTATGGTTGAAGGTCCGGTATTTATGGTTCATCGTCTACTTTGTATGCTGTTTCAAAGTTGTGTCATTGAAATTCAATCATACAATAGAAATCAGTATAAGAAGATATCTGGGTTATTTTGATGACGTGACTTCTTCTATCCAACTGCATTTGTTCAGATGGTATGTTCAGTTTTAATAGCACTTCACTTAAGAAAGAAACTCAAACCACTTGAAACTATTTAGCTATGCAGCTCTGCAAAACCCTTGTATGGATCACGTAATTCTTGAATGGTGTATGAATCATGTAGTCCTTGTATGGTATATGGATGATGTAAACTTTGAATGTTCATTACTACATCTATTTGAAGATTTTCATATATTTGAATCTCCAAAAATGAAATTTTCTTCCGAAAAATGAATTGCAACAATACTGAATCTCCAAAAATAAAAATGTTCTTCCGAAAAATTAATTGAAACAATACTGAATCTCCAAAAAATTAAATTTTCTTTTGAAAAATTATTTGAAAATAAATTACAAAATTGAATCGCCAAAATGATGTTGTATTTTCTTGTGAAAAATGAATTGACATAAAAACGAACATTTCTACTAATGTGATATCATAGCAGCTTGCAGGCATTCAGGAGGCACTACTGGAAATTCCTGATGCTTTTTTTTCCTTGTTCAAATGTTTTATTACGTTTTCGAACAATCAAGAACAGAGCATACAATATGAACAGTTACAAGGTAGTACCAAATGAATATTGCAAACTGTAATAGGTGTATAAATACAAAACAATTTAGCATGAGTAGTCAAGGTTAGGCCTCATACACACGATCAAATCTGTCTGCTGGAAACGGTCTGCTAGACCATCCCAGCAGACAGATTCGATCGTGTGTACGGGCGAGCCGACGGATTTGGCCACCCGACAGATTTCAAAGCATGCTTTGAAATCTATCGGGTGGGAATCCGTCCGCCCGACATGTCTGCTGGTTAGTACACTTACCAGCAGACATGTCGTCTCGCACCGCCGCCGAATGGATTCGGCGCATGCGCGGAAGTGTTTTACTTCCTGGTGCGGTGACGTGGCAGCGTCAACGTCACCGCCACGTCACCGACACGTCAGCGCGCCGTCTGCTGGCGGGGATTTTGGTTTGCTCGTGTGTACACGCTAGCAAACCAAAATCCTAGCAAACAGATTTGTTCAAATCGGTCGGTCCGACCGATTTGAACAAATAGATTGCCTCGTGTGTACGAGGCCTTATACAAAATCATAGTGAAATAGCCAAACAATTAGACTAGGGAGTATAAAGTATAGTGCTATCTATAGGATCTCAAAAGGCCAATTTTCAAACTATTAGAGGATAGATAGTCTGAAAGTAAATGTCTGTAGAGAATGGAGAGTGTGTATGGAATGGGAAAGGAAAGACACATAGTCCTACGGCTAGCAAACAGAGATAACGTCTACCTCAAGTACAAAGGGGTTTTGACCCATCAGTGGCAGGGATTTCACTAACATAGGTGGATAATTCAGCAGCCAAGCTAGAGGGAAAGGGTCCAGAGAGAGTACAGTGGAAGATAAAGTGAAAGTCAGAAAAAGGGAAGAACAGGAGGGGGGTCCACCCAGGGAGACTTGACCTAGAGCGTGACAGCAGATGTGATTGATGAAACGAACAGCTACCGCGGCATAAAGACCATCTCTTCAAAGTCCGGTGCCTTGTTTTTTTAACCCTTTTCAAATTGCCAGGTTGCAAATTTACATTGTAGCACAGCAACCCACTGAGACACTCTGGCCAGGTGTTTAGCTGTGTGGTCCCAGTGATTTCAATGGGTGAGTTTGATAGGCAAAACTTGTGCATTGCCGCCACCCATCTGGTTCTGAGAGGACATTGATTACAATGTACCTGGAGCGGCAGTTTTCTCTCTTGAGTTTAATAGGCCGTGCTACCTGTCAAACTCTGCAGGCCAAGTTAAAATTGTCATGAGCATGAAGCAAAGCCTTGTGGCCGCAACATGTGTACAGCTCAGTCTGGCTGTAATGTTAGAATTCCAGTGGACAGCTGGGGGTGGGGGCTGTAAAACAATGGCTTACCTGCCTATTACCACCTGCCATGTGAAAGGGACTGAACTGAATAAGCTGATTGGTTACTATGTGTGGGTGCTCCATTATCTGGCTGCCTATGTTTTAGTAAATTCCCACCAATATGTTAGGGTAAACTACACATGCTTAAAGCTATAGATAGCAGAACTAAGACGTTGACGGTAAAAAAAAAAAGCCCTGGGTCTCGAGGGGGGATTAGGAAGAAAAACGCACAGGGACTGAAGTGATAATCTAAGTGGGTAAAGCCTAGATTGACTTTAGGATGACCCTTTCCTTTAATAAGACTTGTACAGGAGGCGAGAAGTAGAACATTCCAGATTGCTTTGTTTGACACTGCCTTGCATCTTATCCTGACATCCCGCACTGACAGAAGAAAGTCTTTAGGCAATTTGCTGAGTTGAAAAATATTTAAAAGCTGCAACTGCACCGGAGTCATGAATACTTTATTTAGGTACATGCTGAATCCACGCATAGATCAGAAGCGCACCATGCACCGTCTGTTAGCGGGCTCTTAAACTGACGCTCTATGAAAAGGAGCAGGGGAAAATCATGAACACTTAGATAATTGTCAGCAGATAAAAAGGAGCCAGCCTGGTGTCATATAAAAAAACGGAATTGAGGAGAAGGAAACATTACTACAAACAAAATGAAATATTTTTACCAGGTAAACATTTTAAGGGTTAACTCCGGCCTAAGACCGCGTACACACGATCATTTTTCGGCATGAAAAAAAACGTTGTTTTTCAGCATGTAGAAAAACTGACATTTTTCCAACTTCATCATTAAAAACGATGTTGCCCACACACCATCATTTAAAAAAAATGATGAGCAAAGCGCGGTGACGTACAACACGTACGATGACACCATAACGGGGAAGTTCGATTCAAGCTCCCGTCTCATAACTTGTTTCTGAGCATGCGCGGGTTTAAAACGTTGTTTTTAACATAGTTTTAGCCCACACACGATCATTTTTTACAACCCAAAAAACGTTTTTTTTTTAAATGACATTAAAAAATGCAGCATGCTCGAATTTTTATTTTTTTTGTCGTTTTTCAGAAGATGAAAAACGATGTGAAGCCCACGCACGATCATTTTAAATAAAGTTTTTAAAAAACTTTGTTTTTTTTAATGCCGATGTACGCGGCATTACAGTAAGTCTTGTACAGTTTAGCAGGCACCTCTACTCAGCGTCGGTGCTTACACTAGGCAAACTAGGCCGCACTAGGGCGCACTGCTGCCTAGGGCGCCCGGCCATTGGTGTTCCTACTCTCTGCAGCAAGCAACTAACGCCGCGTACACACAACCGTTTTCAATGTCATGGAAAAAAACAACGTTTTTCTCGACATGATTCTTGTCAAGCCTGCCTTGCACACACACGATCGTGGAAAAAAAATGCTCGAGCAAAGCGCGATGACGTACAACAACACGTACGACGGTACTATAAAGGGGAAGTTTCATTCAAATGGCGCCACTCTTTGGGCTGGATTATGCAAATTTCCCTTCTCATAACTTGCTTCTGAGCATGCACGTTTTTTCCCCGTCGTTAAAGCCTACACATGACCATTTTTCATGATGTGAAAAACGACAACGTGAAAAACAACGAGAAAAAATAGAGCAGGTTCTAAATTTATAATGCCCATTTTTCACATCGCGAAAAATGCTCTGGAGCCTACACACGATCGTTTTTAATGACCAATTAAAAAAATTGCATTTTTCTCGTCATGAAAAACGGTCGTGTGTACGCAGCATAAGTCTCAAAATCAGCCTGCTTTCTGATTTCACATAAAAAAAAAAACAAGACTTTAATATCACTTTTAATCTTTCATTGGCTCCTGTCCTAATATGTGTATGTATGTATATGAGATAGAAGCTTTAGATTGTAAGCTCATTAAGGGCAGGGACTGATTTGAATGTACAATATGTAAAGTGCTGCATAAATTGTTTGAGCTATATAAATCACTATAATAAAAATAAAGTAAAATACATAAAAAAGGAATTCATATACCGAATACCATCATTATATTTAATAATCCTATACAATTACTGGAATACAATCATTTTCACTATAGTAGTCCTTAAAGGCTGAATACTAAGATTACTACATTATACATAGTTGATTGTTCTATTTAAATGGCACAATATATGTTTCAGTCTTGCTGATATCATTGTTATTAATAAATTCTTTTAATTACCGACCTAAAATACTGCAAGACAAGCAGTCTAATGATGGGCTGATTATTATAGCACATTAAACACATTTGCCGAAGCCATTGAACTTGGCTCTTCAAGGAAGAATCATATTCCTATGACAATACGCTATTTTACTTGCAGATCCTTTATCTTGCGGCCGCGATGATTCAATCTCTTGATACTCATTAAACAAATGCTTATCTCTACCAGCTAATGACAATTGTCCACTCATTCCTTCCATTGAAATAGGAAGATTGATTTTAAAATATGGCTCTGAAAACGGCCTATGCATCCGCAAGCAGTCTAACCGGTCACACTTTACATGGTAGATACATTTGCATTGCCTTTGCCCCCCCCCCCCCCGCCCCAACAAAAAGGGTGTAAGTCTATACAGCAGGGGTGTCAAACTCAATTTTATCGTGGGCCGCATTGGCATTATGATTATCCTCAAAAGGGACAATTGTATCTGTAAGATTAGATGTCCAGTGCATCCCCTTCCCTTACATTGGATGTCAAGAGCTACCCCACTATCAGTAGTTGAGCTCCCCACTCTCCCTTACATCACAGTGCACCCCCCTTATGTTATACTGCTGGGAGGAAGCTGGATACATTGCTTGAAAGCAGAAAGTAAGGGTCTGGAGTAAGACCAGAGGAGGACTGGAGCTTTCCTGCATCTGCAGGAGATGTAGGAGGGCCACATGAAATGGCCTGGAGGGCCAGATTCGGCCTGCGGGCCTTGTGTTTGACACCTGTGCTATACAGCATTTGGTGACGAGATACAAAGTTTACATACCGTATTTATTGGCGTATAACACGCACCCTATCTTTAAGAGGGAAGTTTCAGGGAAAACAACTTTCCACGGCTCCCTGCGTATAACAGGCAGGCACAGTTTACCCTCTATTTTTAGGGTACAAAAGTGAGTGTTATATGCCAATAAATACAGTAATTATTACTATTGTTATTATTACTCGTATTTTAAGGCTGGGTTCACATTGCTCATACATGAAAGTCAGATGACTTCTTTTCTGAGTTTGCCTTACGACTTCATGTGCGAACTCCATGCAACTTTGATCCGACAATACCACGCCCTTTAAGTCTGGTATGAATCTTAAGGGGGAATCCATGCCATTAAAAACAAACAGCGTCCCCCTCCCCATGACCATGCCCTGCCCTTCGGTCGCTTGCTCGTCCCCCCTCTTTCCTGACCTTCTGGATTGCATGCTCAGATAAGGGTCTGGTATGGATTTTATTTTCGCGTGGGGGTTCCCCTTAAAGTCCATACCAGACCTAAGGGTTTGGTATGGTCTTGGGGGGGACCCCACAACATTTTTTTCAAAATTTGGCATGGGGTTCCCTTCAAGATCCATACCAGACCCAAAGTGCCTGCCTCCAGTAATAAATAATTGCAAGCCCATATTTGTTCCCTTCTCCTTTCCTTTTGAACAGCGCCTACAAAGTTGGTCTAGGACTAACATCACCACCACCACAAATGCACTCTGGCACCAGCACTTCATTTGGCGGAGGGGGGGGATTATGGTGTGGGGTTGTTTTTCAGGGGTTGGACATGGCCACTTAGTTCCAGTGAAAGGAACTCTTAAAGGGGTGTTCCAGCCCAAAAATGTGTTTATTAAAAGTCAGCAGCTACAAAAAGTGTAGCTGCTGGCTTTTAATAAACACTTACTTACCTGCTCCTGCGTTCCAGCGACGCGCCGACCGGGGCTCCGCTCCTCTCCCCCCTCCCCGGCCGGCGTCTCCATCCTGACTGTGGGCACCCAGCCGTGACAGCCTTCGGCTTCACGGCCGGGCACCCACTGCGCATGCGCGAGCCGCACTGCGCATGTGCGCGCGGCGCGGCTCGCCTCTGATTGGAGAGGCGATCGCATGGGACCTGTCAGTGTCCCATGTGATCGCCTACAGGTAGGGGCTGATGTAGGCGATTAAGGCTTAATCGCCTAACCAGCCCCTCGGCGGAAGCAGGAAGTGGGACAGGAAGTCCCACTCCTACTGAAGCCCCCACTCCCCCCCCCAAAAAATTACATGCCAAATGTGGCATGTATGGGGGTAAGGAGTGGGATAAGAGGAAGTTCCAAATTTGGGTGGAACTCCTCTTTAAGGTGTCAGTTTGCAAAAACATTTGGGACAATTTTATGCTCCCAACTGTGTTGGAACAGTTTGGGGATGGCCCCTTCCTGTTCCAACACGACTGCACACCAGTGCACAACGCAAGGTCCATAAAGACATGGATAAGCAAGTGTGGGATTGAGGAACTTGACTGGCCTGCACAGAGTCTTGACTCCAACCCAATAGAACACCTCTGGGATGAATTAGAGTGGAGACTGAGAGCCAGGCCTTTCCGTCCAACACCAGCGCCTGATCTCACAAATTGGCTTCTGGAAGAATGGTCAAACATTCCCATAGACACACTCCTAAACCTTGTGGACAGCCTTCCCAGAAGAGTTGAAGCTGTTATAGCTGCAAAGGGTGGGCCAACTCAATATTGAACCCTACGGACTAAGACTGGATTGCCATTAAATTTCATGTGTGTGTGTAAAAGCAGGTGTCCCATTACTTTTGATAAGACAGTGTATATATAACAGTGTATATATAAATGATTTGCCTTGCTTTTCTATTTGAAACTGAATAGGTTGTTTGGGTTCACACATACTTTGAGATAAACAGTATTCAGTAAAGCATAGCTACTAATTTTATTTAATTTTGCCTTCCACTTATATGACTCATGCAAGCCGAAAAGTGACTGGCAGTCTGGAGTTCCTGCTCTCTGTGCTGAACCATTAAATAAACACAGCAGAGTCTGATTTCTTTCCAGCCTTCCATGAAAAAAAAAATGACCATTTTAGGTGTAATTTTTTATTATCACGGCTGGCTCGAGTCATTTTCCTTACTCTCCCTCCAAAGTCAAAAACACAAACGCTCTACAGAAAGAACAAGGGAACCTTTGCCATCACCAAGTTTGTTCTCTGACGCTTTCTGTTTGCATGAAAAAACAAAGTTTAATTTAAAAAGTCTTCCCAAGGTGAAGGCTGCAATTTAAAAAAACATGGGCACTCGATGGCGTGCCTGGTGACCCTGCCAAATTTATTAAGGATCCTTTTAACTTTTTTCTTCTAACTTCAAAAAAAGATGAAGTACGTGTTATTTTTAAAAGTATTAAAAGAAAACAGCAGCATCAGCAAAACACTCGGGGATACTTTTAAATGGCAGAGAGGACTGGTCTTAATGGTATATTCCTGCTATTTTCATCATATTTGATGGTATGCAGTAATAACTATTATTATTTTTATTTTTAAAACTATATAACTATATAATAACTATTATTATTTTTATTTATTTAAAAAAATATATATATACTATATAATAAATATTATTATTATTTTTATTTATTAAAAAAAAAAAATATATATATATATATATATATATATATATATATATACATACATACATACATACATACATAACTAACTATATAATAACTATTATTTTTATTTTATTTAATTTTTTTTAGTACTATTATTTAATTACATATTATTTAACATTTCATTATTTAATATTCATATTTGCTAGTAATAGAATCAACATGTTTTGTAGGACTTTTATTCCTAATACTAGTTATATTCTTTCAACTATCCTGAACCTGTTCTTGTGCTATGCAAATTTTGCCCAGGCAGTTTAATAAAGGAAACCAAGAATTTCTATTTGTATAGGCTCCCCTTTTGAAGCATGCTACACCTTATAACCATATTTAGGTTGTAATGTCTAACATGCTCCAGACCTGGGGGTCCAGAGGTGCAGGGTGCTGTGTAATGTAAAGGGGTCCAGAGGTGCAGGGTGCTGTGTAATGTAAAGTGGTCCAGAGGTGCAGGGTGCTGTGTAATGTAAAGGGGTCCAGAGGTGCAGGGTGCTGTGTAATGTAAAGGGGTCCAAAGGTGCAGGGTGCTGTGTAATGTAAAGGGGTCCAGAGGTGCAGGGTGCTGTGTAATGTAAAGGGGTCCAGAGGTGCAGGGTGCTGTGTAATGTAAAGGGGTCCAGAGGTACAAGGTGCTGGAACCCCACTTCCCATCATTAACCTCAGTCTAAAAGGCCGGGCCTATTTTTTGGACCACCCCTTCCCCACCATCACGATAGTAGATGGGAGATCATCTCCCCTTTGTCACAATTTGAAAACAGTGTGGCTATAAGGGGCTCTACCTGTCCAGACACATCATTCACAGGGATCTGCCACCATTTTTAGTAAATAAACCCCATTATTTATTGGTAGTCCTATTCTCATTTGTTGGTTAAACAATAAAAGTCTGATTAGGATTCTATACTTGTTTCACTCTATGGCCGCGTACACACGAGCGAACATGTCTGCTGAAACTGGTCCGCAGACCAGTTTCAGCGGACAGATTCGATCGTGTGTACGGCCTAGCGGACAGGTTTCCAGTGGACAAAAGTTTTAAAACATGCTTTAAAACTTGTCCGCTGGAAACATGTCCGTCGGACATGTCCGCTGGTTAGTACGCCTAACCAGCGGACAGAAATCCCCCACATGCGTTGAATGGATTTGACGCATGCGTGGAAGCATTTTATTTCCTGGTTTGGTGATGTGGCGGCGTCAACGTCACCGCCACGTCACCGCGTTCTCTGTCCGAGGGGATTTTCATCCGATGGTGTGTACACACTGCTGGACCAAAATCCTGCAGGAGACATGTCCAATTAAAAAACGGTCCGCGGACCGTTTTCATCGGACATGTCTCTTCGTGTATATGGGGCCTAACAGTAAATGTGTTTTCTTTGCTGTTTATCAGTGTGGGTGAGGCAGGGAGCTGTGATACCCAATAGAGGAAGAACACTCACACAGAGAACAATTGAAGATATACAATCTTGTATTTGAAGAAACAGTGTGGCTGTAAGTTACAGGAGTACTGTTAGTAACACTAATGGAAACACTTATTATTATTATTATTATTATGATTCTCATTATCATTATTAGGGCCATCTTTAACACAGGGAAAAAGGGGCAGCTGCTGAGAACAGTAAGGCACTATTTTAGGGAAGACCTTTTTTTTTACCAGAATGGCATCTGCTGGAGGGGTGGTGTGAGCAGCTCTGGTGACAATGAGAAGAAGAACACAGCGGTGTCCCTATTCTAATTCTCCTCATTCCTATGCCCTCTCTCTCTCTCCCTAACAAACGGGAAACATGTCCCTATCCTCACCACTTGCCAAACCCAGCAGGGCACTGCTATTTATTAGCCCTGCCCCACCTAAGGTGGCCATCAATCAGACATGTGCTGTCCCTGAGGCATTTACAAAGTCTGTAGAGGAATATTGTTTCTCCAAACCTCCACCCCATCTGTACAGTAGGATAGCGCCGACCTGCTGGAGGCTGCACCTTCCTGCATGCCTCCCCTGGAAGGATTTCCCCTCACTTCTTCTTTTTCTGATGCCCATAAAATAGACAGGAGTAATCTACTACCTATAAAAATGTGGTTGAAGTTGACTTTTAATGTTATTCATGAATGTGCTAGGTATGGTCAAGGAAAGACTATTAACACTTGCTTGTCTAATGTCACCCATGTGTGTGGTCCCTGTTTACTACTGATGTGAATACAGCATGGACATACCGCTTATCAGACCGCTTGGCCACTTCACCTGCTTAACCTGCCACATAGATCGCCCGCTGCTTTCTCTGTGATCTCCATCAAAGGGTCACTTGCTAACAGAAGCTGTGTAATTGCTTTGTATTTTAGGTAAACAAGTCATGTGATTTCTGTACCTTACGAGTCTTTGCCAAGTCACGGTGTTATATTATGTGACAAAATGTGATGATTGGATATTGATCGAGTCACACATTCTCTGGACAATCATCTTTACCTGTTCTGAAGAATACCACCTTGCTGATTTAATACTGCCACTGCGTTGCGAAAAATAAGCCCATAACATTTTTTATAACTGGTGAAAATTCTAAACTTCCCTTTGTATGAACCATGGAAACTGATTTTTAGGGGTGTTCTGTAGATTTTCTGTGATTACAAAGCTCTTCAAAGCCAAATTTTGTGATTGTGAAATTGGCAGGATTTCCCAGATGTCTGGAAATTGCTAGAGGTAAGAGGTCAGGCCTTCCTGGCTCATTGGGTCCTAATGTTTAGTGCACTCAGGCTTTGGTGACTCCTCACAGGGTTGATTGAGAGCAGCAGGAGCCATTGGTAGCTTGACAGTGGCTTTCTATGGGGGACTCACTGAAAAAGAGGGGACAGGGGCACCAGATGAAGAGGATCGGGGCTGCTCTGCGCACAACCATTGGTAAGCATGACATGTTTATTAATTTATAAAAAAAAATGGAAGCTTGATAATCACTTTAAAATGGCTGTAAACCCTTAGGCCGCGTACACACGATCAAACAAATCTGCTGAAACTGGTTCACAGACCAGTTCCAGCGGACATATCCAATCGTGTGTATGGGCTAGCAGACAGGTTTCCAGCAGAAAAAAAGTTTTAAAGCATGCTTTAAAACTTGTCTGCTGGAAAGCGGTCTGTCGGATATGTCTGCTGGAAGTATTTTACTTCCTGGTTTGGTGACGTGGCGGCGTCAACGTCACCGCCACGTCACCGCGCTGTCTGTCCGCAGGGATTTTGGTTTGATCGTGTGTACACACATCAAACCAAAACATCCCAGGAGACATGTCCGATGAAAACGGTCGGTCGGACCGTTTTCATCAGATATGTCTCCTCGTGTGTACGCGGACTTAGAGATACTCAGTGAAGTGACTGGCCTCAGGTGATACACAGAGATAAAACAAATACTACATAAGTTGTACCTATCTATCTTCAGTCTTTTCTTCTCCACATCCGTTCAAAGTACAGAATTTATAAAGCTTGTCTGAGAGTTCAGGGGGCTATGAGCTAAAATTACACACTGCAGAGCTCAGTGAGGAGTTATTTGAGAGCTGATTGGAGAGAGAAACATACCTTCCTTTATACGGGAATAGAGCTGAGGCTGTCAATCAGCTGGATCTGGAGCTCCCTCCCATCACCATTTTTCTCTTGGTGTCAAGAAAACGTGTGAGGCCTCGTACACATGACCGTTTTCCTCAACAGAATCCATCAAGAAACTTGGTGGCATAGCTTTTTTGCCGAGGAAAACGGTTGTGTGTATGTTTCCTCGTCGTATTTCTCGTCGGGCTGGTTTACAACGAGAAACAAGTTCGTGTGTATGCTTAGAAACCCACGCATGCTCAGAATAAAGTATGAGGCGGGAGCGCACCTTCGGTAAAAGTAGCGTTCATAATGGAGATTCGTCACGCTGTAATAGACTGAAAAGCGCGAATCATCTTTCACCAATATTTTTCTTAACACGCAGTAACATGAGATTAGCAAAAGCAGCCCCAAGGGTGGTGCCAGTGGAATCAAACTTCCCCTTTATAGTGCCGTCGTACGTGTTGTACGTCACCGCGTTTGAGAACGACGAGATTTTGTCTTGACAGTGTGTACGCAAAGAAAGCTTGACAAGATTCTCGACAAGCTTAGCAAGGAACTCGTCGAGGAAAACGATGTTTCATTTACGACGAGTTCCTCAGTCGTGTGTACGAGGCCTCAGAAGAGATTTATGCAGTTAGCAGAGGAACGGGACAGCAGAGAGAAATTAAAATTAGCACTACTAATTGAGACACGTGCACACTATATAGGGATATGCTTTGTTCATGTTTCATGTCTAAAGTTTACAACCACTTTAACTACTTCTGTACCGCCCACCGCACATATACTGCGTCAGGGCAGCCTGGCTGCTTGCCCTGGTCTGGGACACGCATGCCACAGGCGACCAAATCCTGCTGTGATTAGACACAGTGGGAGCCAATCAGCAAGGCTGATGGCCGCGATGGCCGCCCGCCACCTGTGATCATTCTCGGGAATGACGGAATGGCGGTCTGCCTCTGTAAGCAAGGAAGACTGTCGTTCTGTCAGACAGGGAGAGAGAGATCTGTGATTCCTACTAATCAGGAACACAGATCTCTCTCTCTTTGTCCAGTGTCAGCATCCCCCACACTGTGAGAAAGCACACCCAGGGAACACATTTAACTCTTTGATTGCCCCTGATGTTAACCCCTTCCCTGCCAGTGTAATTTATACTGTGACAGTAAATTTGTATAGCACTGATCACTGTATTGGTGTCACTGGTCCCCAAATGTGTCACTTAGTGTTCAATTTGTCCACCACAATGTCCCGCTAAAAATCGCTTATCGTCACCTTTACCAGTAAAAATAAAAATAAATTAAAAAGTCCATAAATCCATCCCATAGTTTGTAGACACGATAACTTTTGTGCAAACCAATCAATATACGCCTATTGGTATTTTTTTTTTTACCAAAAGTATGACAAGGGATACAACTATAATTCTACCACTTTAAAAAAAAACTCTGGCTCGGTTGCATCTTGAGTATGCCATCCAGTTCTGGTCACCAGTCCTCAGGAGGAATGTGCTGGAATTGGAGAGAGTCCTGAGAAGGGCAACCAAACTAATAAGGGGACTGGAGAACCTCTGTTATGAGGAATGATTACAAACATTAAATGTATTCTCTTTGGTAAAGAGACACTTAAGAAGTAATATGATAGCAATCCTAATATATTTGTAATTTTACAAATATCTTAATGGTGATTCCAACATTGTGAGGAAACGATTCAGTTTCAGGTCAAGACACTCAGTGAAGTTGGACGAGAACCGTTTCAAACTTAAATGGCATAGAGGGTTTTTTACTGTTAGGCCGCGTACACACGATCGAACATGTCCGCTGAAACTGGTCCGCAGACCAGTTTCAGCGGACATGTTCGATGGTGTGTACGGCCTATCGGACCGTTTTCCAGCGGACAAAAGTTTTCAAGCTTGCTTTGAAATCTATCCACTGGAAACCTGTCCGTCGGACAGGTTCGATGGTTAGTACACAAACCATCGGACCAAAATCCCTGCATGCGCAGAATCAAGTCGACGCATGCTTGGAAGCATTGAACTTCATTTTTTCATCACGTCGTTGTGTTTTACGTCACCGCGTTCTGGTCTGATCGGATTTTGGTTCGATGGTGTGTACGCACATCAGACCAACAGACAATTCAGCCTTGTCCGATGAAAACGGTCCGTCGGACATGTTTCCTCGGACATATCTGATCGTGTGTACAGGGCCTTAAAACAGTAAGGAGGTGGAACTCCTTTCCACAATCGGTGGTTCAGCGGGAAGTGTCACCAATTAAAAAAAAAAAAAGATGGGCATCTCACTGAACACAAAATACTGGGATATGGGAACTGCAGTACAATGCAGTTTGATGTCAGCAAAAGAAGCATTTGGGATGCCATTACTAATTAATGACACCCACGGGCTTCTCACAAGGGCAACATGTAAAAATACAGTACAGGAAACATGGATTGCACCTTTCCTGACACTTTGGTGTGAGTGGGCTAATAAAATTGTAAAGGCAATTATTCTAATCATTTAAAAATGATAAAGGTAAACAGATTTATCAATTTCCATCCAAGATTTCATTGGATGACCAGCCCAACTAATAGACACCATGGGGGGTTATTTACGAAAGGCAAATCCGCTTTGCACTTGGAAGTGCAGTTGCTGTAGATCCGAAGGGGACATGCAAGGAAAATAAAAAACAGCATTTTAGCTTGCACATGATTGGATGATAAAATCAGCAGAGCTTCCCCTCTTTTCAGATCTTCCTCTCAGATTTAGGGTGACTGTACTTCAAAGTGCACTTGCAGCACAAAGTGGATTTTCGTTTTGTTTCGTAAATAACCCCCCCCCCCCCCCATGCCATAACATTCAAAGTTAAAGAGGATAGGTGGGATGTTCTTATATAGTCCAGTGGAACATGCTAATGTACACGCAGCCGGAATTTCCGACAACAAATGTTCGATGTGAGCTTGTTGTCGGAAAATCCGACCGTGTGTACACTTGGACATTTGCTGTCGGAATTTCCAAAAAATGTTTAAGGCCTCGTACACACGAGGCAATCTATTTGTTCAAATCGGTTGGACCGACCGATTTGAACAAATCTGTTTGTTAGGATTTTGGTTTGCTCGCGTGTACACACGAGCAAACCAAAATCCCTGCCAGCAGACGGCGCGCTGACGTGTCGATGACATGGCGGTGACGTTGATGCCGCCACGTCACCGCACCAGGAAGTAAAACACTTCCGCGCATGCGCCGAATCCATTCGGCGGTGGTGCGAGACGACATGTCTGCTGGTAAGTGTACTAACCAGCAGACATGTCAGGCGGACGGATTCCCACCCGATAGATTTCAAAGCATGCTTTGAAATCTGTCGGGTGGCCAAATCCGTCGGCTCGGCCGTACACACGATCGAATCTGTCTGCTGGGACGGTCTAGCAGACCGTTTCCAGCAGACAGATTTGATCATGTGTACGAGGCCTAAGAGCTGGTTCTCAATTTTTCCGACAACAAAAGTTCTTGTCGGAAATTCTAGCCAATTCCAACACACACAAATCCTATGCATGCTCGGAATCAATTTGACGCATGCTCGGAATCATTGAACTTCATTTTTCTCCAGTTGTCGTAGTGTTGTACGTGACCGCGTTCTCGACGTTCAGAATTTCCGACAACATTTGTGTGACCGTGTGTGTGCAAGACAAGTTTAAGCAAACAATTCATCGGAAAAAAATCCACGGTTTTGATATTCGGAATGTCCGATCGTGTGTACGCGGCATTAGAGTATGGCTTAATTACAGAGATACTTTAGGTGGTGTTACACTTTATGGAATGTTTCTCTTTATAACTTCAAACTGATTTTTGTTGAGCTCCCTTTGTTTTAGCATGTTGCCATGGGTTTGATGATTATTTCACTAATAAGCAGCATTTAGGTAGACCTAGGAGCAGGCTTGCAAATGTGTTCCTGAATCTAGAAAGTGACCCAACTATTCCCTGACAACAGCAATGAACAAATCGATTCAAACTGTTTTTTTGCAAAGATAGCACTAATTTAAAGGATTGCAATTGACTAGGAAGGAAAGAAACAGTAATTCCAGCAGTGATAATGATGAGACAATCAGTAACGCAGTGAATTAGCTGGTGTGAGACGTCTCCACAGATCTGCTCATTGTGCAGAATGGGGCAATGCTGAGGAGTACGAGAGGCGTGAAACACAGTAGTCCATGCGGAATAAAATCCTACTCCTGAGGAGATCACAATATCTGAACCATCACAATGCTTTTGTTTCATGCCTCATTAGCAGATTCTGCAGTGTAGTTAAAAAAAAAATATTCTCTTATGTAGGGTCGTTCCTAACATGAGACAAATTGGGAATAGTCCTTTTGTCAATGGCCACTAGCTTAAAGGAACACTAAAGGCAGATTTTTTTTAAAATAACAAACATGTTATACTTACCTCTACTGTGCAGCTCGTTTTGCACAGAGTGGGCCAGAATCCTGTCTTCTGGGGTCCCTCGGCAGCCGCCTCGGCTCCTCCTCGCAAAAGCTTTCTACCTTAATGCGAGCGAGCTCGCATGGTGGAAAGCTTTTGCGAGCGCGCTCCCGTGATACAGTGGCGGCCATAGCCGCCGACTGTATCACTCGTCCCCGCCCCCCCGTCCCCGTGTCATCCGCTGTGATTGACAGCAGCGCCAGCCAATGGCTGCGCTGCTATCAATCCACCCAGCCTAGCCAATCAACGGCCAGGCTGGGAACCGAACAGGATGACAAGCACCCGCCCGGGAATTTCGAACGGTCAAGTAAGTAAAACGGGGGATCGAGGGGGTGCCGGTGCTGTCAGATGTTTTTTTACCTTAATGCATAGGATGATTTAAGGTAAAAACAAACATATTTTGTACTTTTTGCTATAATAAATATGCCCATTTTTTTTTTTAAGCAATTTTTTTCTCAGTTTAGGCCGATGTATTCTTCTACATACTTTTGGTAAAAGAATCGCAATAAGCGTTTATTGATTGGTTTGCGCAAAAGTTATAGCATCTACAAAATAGGGAATCGTTTTTGGTATTTTTATATATTTTTTCACTAGTAATGGTGGCGATCTGCGATTTTTATCATGACTGCGACTTTGTCGGACACATCGGACACTTTTGACACATTTTTAGGACCATTGTCATTTATACAGCGAACGGTGCTATACAAATGTACTGATTTCTGTGAAAATTACACTGGCAATGAAGGGGTTAACCACTAGGTGGCGTTGAAGGGGTTAAGTGTGTCCTAGGGAGTGATTCTAACTGTTAGGGGGAGGAGCTACCAAGGACACATCACTGATCACTGTTCCCACTGTTCACTGTTCCCGATCACAGGGAACAGTAAATTACTGACGTGTCACTAGACAGAACAGGGGAATATACAATACAAGTGTAGCACTGGAAAATGAACCATATGCACATATAATTCAATATGTGAAAGTGCAATGTGAAAAAAAGTGTATAAAAAACAAAGAAATTCAATGATGTAATATAACGTGAATATTGAATCATTAAAAAGTTCATAAATGAAAAAACTCCCAAGGAGAGAAGTGAAAGTTCACATAGACCTCTAGTGATCTGAACACAATGGATGGAATCCAGTACGTGAAGGGACTCACCACCAGGGGGAGAAATGAAGGCTTACCAACTAGCCAGTGACCGCCCTTCTCAGGGGGGTCAGAAAAGGCTTAGCAGAGTGATGATCCTCACTGGCACATTAGGGAAACCTTCAAAAAACAAACGTTCGCAGATGGCACTTCCGCAGTTCCCAGCTGGGTTACCCAGATGCAGTCCACAAACAGGTTAAGGGTTTGAGGCAAGTAAACATCCAGTAGTGAGGGATTAATGATACCCAATGGAAAAACAAAAGAAACTTCCAATAGTGTAGACCTATCGGTAAAGTAGTAGTAATGTCACTGTGCTGTACATAGCCTGTGCAGAGATGTGGGAGGGGCCCAGCAGGACCTCCCACTACAGTCTGCCTGCAGAAAATGACAGGAGGGGGCAGAGACCAGACCAGTCACCTTGCTCTGCAACTGCTTTGTTTACAAAGGCATCCCCCTGTTCTGCCTTTGCCAACTGCAACCGCGGGCCACCCGGGACCCTCGGGCGCACTCGTGAAGCACGTGACGGGCGCACGCCCGCTGGGTGGCAAATTTAAAAGGACGTACAGGTATGCCCATTTACTTGCCCATTCCATAGTGTTGACGTATATCGTTGTGCGCTGCTCGTCAAGCGGTTAATGGAGCCAGTTCACATATGTCCAGGGTGGCCATGGTCCATTTTTAAAATGTCAAGTAGATTTGCACCTGAATTGATCCCGGAACTTCTGAACAAATCTGCATGGATTCCTTTTAAAAAACGTGGCCTGACATACAGTATGTGCACTGAGCCTAAGTATTGGACTAAATTTTATATTGCTTTATTGATGAGGATAGAATGGAAGGGAAGGGAAGGGAAGGGAAGGAGAAGAGAAGGGAAGGAGGATGAGGAAAAGGGGGGAAAAGGAGAAGGAAAAGAAAGAGGAGAAGGAGAAAAAGGGTAAGGAGGCTAGGAAGGAAGGAAGGAAAAGGGATGAAAGGAAGGAAGGAGGAAAGGGAAGGAAAGGAAAGAACAGGAAAGGAAAGTGAAATAGGAGGCAGGAAGTAAGGTAGGAAGGGAGAAAAGAAGGGAGAAAGGGAGGAAAGACTAGGGAGAAAGGTATATTAAGAAAAAAGAGGAGAGGAGAGGAGAGCATAATAGGACAGTGATGTTTCCTAGTAACTATTCCGTTCTAAGCTTCCAGATATATAACTCTACACCATGAACATGACAGGTGAAAGCTAACAGGTTTCTATGGAAAACATTTCTTCTATACTGAAAATGAAGCCATAGGGCCAGATTCAGGTAGATGGGCGAATCTTTATTCTGGCGTAACGCTGCTCATTTACGTTACTAGGAGAAAGTACTGTATTCACAAAGCACTTGCTCCTAAAGTTGCGGAGGCGTAGCGAAAATGGGCCGGCAGAATTTAAATTGGGCGGGTAGGGGGCGTGTAGTATTTAAACTAGGCGGGATCCCACTGCGAACAAACTGCGCATGCGCCGGCCGTCAATTTATCCCAGTGCGCATGCTCCACATTAGGACGGTGTTTTCTACGTGAACGTCAATGACGTCAATCCCCATTCACGGACGAGTTACGCAAACGACGTGAAACTTTTTCAATTCGACGCAGGAACGACGGCCATACTTAACATAGGATGCGCCACCTAGGGGGCATGTTTTTCTTTACGCCGCGTATCTCTTATGGAAACAGCGTTAAGTCACTGCGTCGGGCCCGCATACGATCGTGACTTGGCGTATCTCGCTGATTTACATATTCTTGGCGTAAATCAGCGGGAACGCCCCTAGCGGCCATTTTAAAATTGCAGTTCCGATACGACGGCGAAATACAATTACGCCGCTCGTATCTGAACTCAATCCCGGCGTATCTTGTTTTCTGAATACAGAAAACAGATACGACGGCGTAGGTTAGAAGTTACGCGGCTTATCTACAGATAAGCTGCGTAACTTCTACCTGAATCTGGCACATAGTGTATGAGCCTCCCTAATGTTTTACTATGGTGTACTTCACTGAAATGCATATTATATTACTAAAGACTGCTGTCTTTTTATATATTTTTATTATTCTGGAGACCGATCTATTGAATGAGATAAGGCCTGAATCTGTCATATAACAAATGCTCTTGCTAATGAAACAAGCAAAGCAAATAGTAGCTCAACCCAACAACAGATCAATAGTTTTCTGAGCCAAAATACATTCAAAAATAAATAATTCAGGCCACCTGCAGGAGCTTGTTTTTTTTTTTGTACTAACCATATATTTTTCTTATCATTTTTCTTTTCACCTTTAATGTCTCAATTTATGGGGGAAAAGCGTTTTAATTCATAATCAATTTTTTTTTCAGCACAAACAAGTCGATGAAGTTTTTAAACCCACGTTATCCAAATGTTATTCTTTACCGAGCTAAATTGATCAGGCAATTGTTAGGAAATCTTTCATGCTATTATCTCCTATGAAGTCATCTTTAAATTACCTTGTACGGAAATGTCAACAAAGTACTGAAGGCAATTGCTACAGACAGTTAGGCCGCGTACACACGGCAGAGAACCTCGACGGGCAGAACACATCGTTCCGCCCGTCGAGGTTCCCTGCCGCCCGTCGAAATCGGCGACCCGCCCGTCGGGAATGGCAACCAGCCATTCATCCAGGCGGGCCGTCGAGCAAATAGAGAGCGTGCTCTCTATTTCTGCTCGACGGGCTTCCCGACGGGATGCTCGCCGAGAGCGTACACACGACCGAGGTCCTCGCTGGAATGCAGCTTCCAGCGAGGTTCTCGCTGGTTTCCAGCGAGAACCTCGGTCGTGTGTACGCCGCCTTAAAGTGGATGTATACCTAGATTTTTATCTAATTTTGGCATTTTGGGAATGTACAAAAAAGAGTAATAGAAAGCTTGAAACATATACCTTTTCTGGAGAAAATACCATTCCAAACCTTCTCCACTGTTGGTTACATAACCAAAAACTAGGAATTTGGTTACCTGATTCCTGGCACTGGGGAAAATCACAGGTATACCTTGTTAATTCTCCAAATGAGAAGCGATCATGTGACTAAAAGCCTAGGCCACAGGTGTCAAACACAAGGCCAGAGGGCCGAATCCGGCCCTCCAGGTCATTTCATGTGGCCCTCACACCCTGCCCCCACCTGGTCTCAGCAGTCAGCAGCAGAGGGGACAGGACTCCTCCACCAGATCCTGCACTTCTCTGTCTAGCCCTCCTGGCAGCAGCACAAGGCAAGGAGGTGCACTGATGTAAGGGATAGTGGGGGGGGGGGGGGTATGTTCGACTTATGATGGTGGGGGCTCTTGACATCTGATGTAAGGGGGGGTAGGGTGCTGATACAACCGGTCCTTTGAGGGCAACCATCCAAAATGCTGAGGTGGCCCACAAGAAAATTGAGTTTGACACCCCTGGCCTAGGCTTTTGAACATGTGAGCAATACTTTTGGGAGCCTGGAACAGCCTTTTTCTTTAGAACAGGTATTTTAGACCACTGTGACTCTTAAGGTGGTTGTAAAATCTTATATATACTCGGTGAAGTGACTAAACTCAGGTGACACAGAGAGATGAAACAAATCTTCCTACATAAGCCTGATCAAAGGCTTTTTCTGAAGGCAGGAGACAGAGATCTGATATCACACACTGCACAACGTGAAGCACAGAGGTGTTCCTAATCTGAAACTTTGGTGGAGGTAATGGGCATGCCTGAGGCTGTTAAAAGAGAAGTAGGGCCAAAGGAGTAGGCCCTACTTCTTCTGGGGGGTTACATGTGTGCACTTCGTTCTGCACTCCTTTGACCCGTATTCAGCTGACACCAGGTTAAAACCACTAAACGGCTCCTGACTTTATTGCCAGGATAAACCCACATTCCTGTCCAACAGCTGTGAGCACTAGAGGGGCAGAGCAGAGAGCAGGTGGTTGACAGTCAATGATTTCCAACTCATCGAAAGCCGAGAACTGGGTGATCAGCAGTCTTTAATTACTCAGTTCTCGGTATAGAGGCAGAAGAAAACATTAGATCTATGCTTCATCCACCTAGGTGAGTGTAAATGTTTTTTTTTTTTTTTTTTTTAATCCCAAACTTCTTTTTTAATCACTTGATGTTGTGCTAGAGGGGCTGGGACGTCACCCAAGTGTCAGGAGCATATGCGCTCCTGCTTCATTGTAACTATTGGCTGTGGAATTCTCCTTGTCCGTCGGTCCACCTGAAATGTGACTAATTGTGACCAGACTGTGGGTGGAGACCAAACCTGATATAAGCCAGCCAATCCTGCAGTGTCATGCTTATGATGCTGCATTTGTAACATGTTTTCCAAGCTACCCATTTGTCTGCTGTTAGGGGTAAGCATGACACAGAGATTGTCTGACGTTGATTCACTCAGAGAGAAATGACTCTGTGATTGGGGCAAGTACACACTATAAAGAAGAAGGATATGTTTTGTCCATTTTTTATATCTGAGGTTTTCCACCAGTTTAAGTTATCCTATTCCGTCATATAATTGACCTGTTTTTCCCTTGTATTATTATTCTAGCATTTTCTATAAAGTGAATCCTCAATATTTTATTCTTTAAAGAGAATGTGTGCTTTGCCCATGGAGCTTAAAACAATAGGTTTTCTGTCCCTCTTCCCAACATGTTTTCTTTGACCCCATACAACTCCATTTAGCCTTTGGGAATGATGGTTCTGTATCACTTTAGTTGGATTTCCAATGAGAGCTTATGTAGATTTCTTGCACCCGTCAAGTTTTTTTTAAAAACATTTCAGTTCTTCCTAGATTGCTTTCATTGCTTTCAGACTCCTGTTGTATGTGAGCAGCCTAAGCTCCATGAAACAAGCCCAGTTCCTATGACAATGCATTTAATTTTTTAAAGTTCAGTGCCTCCTGCCTATAACCTCCACCTCACCCTCAAGTTACAATGGTGGGCCAAGCACAAAACATCCAATCACATGCTGTTTCTGGTGGTTGAAAAGAGTGGCATAGATTGAAGGACAGGCAAGTACAGACTGCTGATGGGCAAGGCTTAAAGGAGAAGTTTTTTTTTCCAAAATGATACTTTTGTAAGTGGATGCAGTATCAGTCCAATGCTGCATCTGTCCCCCGCCAGCTCTAAGACTGAGAACTCAGAGCTTCGGTCAGTCACCAGCTCTCTGCCCGCCCCCCCCCCCCCTCCGCTCAATGGACTGGGCTGTGGAGGGGGTTGGAACAGGTGCCGACCAGGATCGTGGGAAAATCCTGACTTTATTGTCACAAACCTGATCCAGCCTGGACCGGCTCTGTGATGTCAGCCGACGGCGGACTTCAGCCTACCATTTGCTGATAACACGTTATAGGAGGGCAGAACGAACTGCACTTGTGTATTTTATAGGACAAGAACAGCCAAACTGTACTTCTCTTTTAAACATAAACGTTTTGCTTTACTTCCATTTTTATTTTAAGCAGAGAAGGGTTTGATCAACTATGGGAGAGCTTTGTCCATGCCACCTGTTATGCCCCGTACACACGAGCAGAAATTCTGTTGGGAAAACCTTGGATGGTTTTTCCGATGGAATTCCACTCAAGCTTGGCTTGCATACACACGGTCACACAAAAGTTCTCCTTTGACCGCCAAGATCGTGGTGACGAATAACACTACGACGAGGAGAGAAAACTAAGTTCAATGCTTCCGAGCATGCGTCAAATTGTTTCCAAACATGTGTCGGAATTTTGCGCGTCGGAATTGCTATAGACGATCATAATTTTTTACGTCTGAAAAATTGAGAACCAGCTCTCAATCTTTTGCTGGCACAAATTCCGGCAGCAAAGATCCGATGGAGCATACACACAGTCGTAATTTCCAACCAAAAGTTAACATCAGACTTTTGCTGGCGGAATTTCTGACTGTGTGTACGCGGCATAATGGTGACCTCCAAGGCATTGCTGTGAGCTGCTCTCCATCGCTATAGCACATGTTTCCTATATTCCTAAGAGAAATCCACTAAGGGTTGCTAACTGACAGTGCCCCCAGTGCTCTATGTGACCACTAGCAATGTCTTTTTTACACTTTTGTATGTAGACACTCACAATGTCCCAGAAGGGAGCTTGGATATGTCAGTTAGTAACCTCTAAGTAAAGACCAAGCTAATTATGTCACCTATAACCAGAGCTGGGGAACACGCAAGATTAGAGGTCCCTCTAGACTGTTTGTAAAAGCTGCTCTATTCCAACCTTTGCAAATTGCACTTTTAGATAAAATAAATGTACAATAATCCTTTTTTATATATTTAAACATGGAAAACCCTTTGGAACTTATTGCAGTTATAAGTGGAAGACAAAATCTAGAGTCTTACAAAGGCTGAAATAATAAAACTATGCCTTTAACAGCTAGAATGCCTTTATTGATCCATTGGAAGTGTCTCTGCACAGCAGGCCTTTCAACATCAACTTGTCAACAAGTCTTGGTAGGAAAATCACAGTTCTTGTGCAAACTCACAATAAGTCAGTAAGCATTCTTAGCAGGGCCGGAGTGGGACTAATTTTCAGCCCTGGAGTTTCATGCCTTAGACCAGCCCACTTTAGTTCACGACATTACGTTTAGGAGTGCGTTACGTACAGAGTGCGAGGTTCAGGAGTGCGTTACGTACAGAGTGCGAGGTTCAGGAGTGCATTACGTACAGAGTGCGTGGTTCAGGAGTGCGTTACGTACAGAGTGCGTGGTTCAGGAGTGCGTTACGTACAGAGTGCGTGGTTCAGGAGTGCGTTACGTACAGAGTGCGTGGTTCAGGAGTGCGTTACGTACAGAGTGCGTGGTTCAGGAGTGCGTTACGTACAGAGTGCGTGGTTCAGGAGTGCGTTACGTACAGAGTGCGTGGTGTACAGAGTGCGTTACGTACAGAGTGCGTGATGTACAGAGTGCGTGATGTACAGAGTGCGTGATGTACAGAGTGCGTGATCCAGGATTGCCTAACATGCAGAGTGAAGGGTTCAGGTTTGCTTATGTACAGCATGGAGGTGTGCATAAATCACAGGCCAGTTTATAACTTCCCTGTACCAAGCTCTGTCCCCAAATTTCTGCCCGCCACAGTGCAGAGCGCCCCTCTCTCTCTTTCCTGACATTTCTTTTCCTCCCTGTCTAGTGCACAGCAGAAGAGAAGTACTGTACCTTACCTTACCCCATGTCAGGCTGCCGGCGTGGGCTTCGGGAGATGCTGCAGGTGCGAGGCTGGAGTGTGCATACCCCGCCCCTCCTTCTCTGATGCCCGCATTAAACGGCCGGTGATTGGCCAGACCGGGTGCATGTCATACCAGAGGCGGAGTCTCCGCCTCTGGTATGACATGCACCCGGTCTGGCCAATCACCGGCCATTTAATGCGAGCATCAGTCACTCCCTCCCCTGGCCAAGTATGTGTACGCCCCATGTATGTAGCGTAAGTGCCAGTGCTGGGACAAGGCCATTTGGTGCCCAGGGCGAAGATGGCAAACTGAGCCCCCCCCCGTGTGATGGCCTCAGCGGCTGCGTGTGGTGGGCACAGCGGCTGCGTGTGGTGGGCACAGCGGCTGCGTGTGGTGGGCACAGCGGATGCGTTTGGTGGCACAGTGGCTGCGTTTGGTGGCACAGTGGCTGCGTTTGGTGGCACAGTGAGGCTGCAATTAATGGGGTTTTTTTAGTTAGAGAAGGCAAGCTCAAAATAACACCAAAACATTTTTGCTGCCATTTTTTAATTAAAAAACTGATGGTCACCTCAGTCCAACGGTTGGACTGAGGTGACCATCAGTTTTTTAATTAAAAAAATGGCAGAAAAAAAAAAATGTTGTGTTATTTTGAGCTTGCCTTCTCCTCCCCCCTCCAAAACAGTCAATTATTTTCTTACTTGTTCGTTCTGCTGCAGTCCTGAGGGTCCAGACAGTAACAGGCTAGCAGCACTAGTAGGAAGGCAAAGGCACTGTAGCAGCCGCAGGCTGAGCTGAGGCTCCTCGTGGCTTGGGCTTCTTTTCCTTGCCGCCGCTGAGCGCTCCCTGCACGAGTCCTCCTCCTTCTCTCACCTCGCTCTCTCCTCGCCTCCGGCGTGACGTCACGCAGCGCACGCCGGGGAACGAACCAACCAACTCTCCTCCGGGGGGGGGTGTGGCTAACGTGCAGGAGAAAACGCACAGCCTGGAGTGACAGGACACTGAAAAGGGAGCCAGGAGCGCACTCTGCAGCAGCGAGTTGGCTCAGGTGGGGCGGGCGGCATACATGTTTTAATGTGACTGCGCTGCCTGTCTGACACACACTACCGGCCCGCAACCCGACCAGCCCACCGGGAATTTTCCCGGTTCTCCCGATGGGCCACTCCGGGCCTGATTCTTAGGCAAAATTATAAAACATTTCAGACAGACTTCACTCCTTGTTCCAGTGTACATAGGAGCTTCTAATTTTGCTTCTCAAAGCTCCACATATGTATTTCCAAAGGTGTCAACTCACAGGGTAGTCAAGCCTTTGTGAAATCAATTTAAAGGAGTTGTAAAGGATTTTTTTTTTACCTAAAATGAATGTCTGCAAGGTAGACAGACAGAATAGTGTAATGATCCTGTTAAAAAACGAGTAAATACCTATTTAATTCCTTCATTTATATCACCTCCGGCATTCTAGTTTCTGTCCTCTTATTCACTTCCTGGTTTGCGGCGCTCGTTCATGTAAGAACTACATTTCCCAGTATGCATTGCTGCACGCCCAGTAGTTCACACCTCTTTGAAGTCTCTAACACGTAGAGAGCCTCCTGCCACACAGATGTAGTTCCCAGGAGGGGGTGACCACGTCACTGACCACCGCAGTAAAGCCTCCCTTCACGGTGGTAAATAACAATCAGACAAGCAGGAAGTGAACAGAAAAGAGAAGAAATAGAGCAACTTCTGAGCAAAAACGAACACGGAGGAAGTATTATGAAAACAAAATGTTTTCCTTTACAACCCCTTTAAGGCAAACTCCAGGAAAAAAAAAAAAGATAAAAAATACGCAGCTATATAATTATTCATAAATCATTTATTGTATTTTTTAAATGAAACTTTAAAAAATATAAATACTTACATTTGATTAGACATTAGTCTCTGACAATATCCCATACAGCAGCACTGAGGCCGCGTACACACAATCGAATTTGTCGGCTGAAAGTGGTCTGACGGACCAGTTCAGCGGACAAATCCGATCGTGTGTATGGGCTAGCGGACATGTCTGACCGGCGGACAAATTTTAAAGCATGCTTTAAAATTTGTCCGCCGGAGACATGTCCGTCGGATATGTCCGCTGGTTAGTACACTGTTGTCTCATTGGTTCCACCCTGTAAGAAAATGGAACTCCGGGGAGCCCCATGCAAAAGATTAATGTGACGTCTTGGTAAGGTCCTAGGATTAGAGCATGCACAGTGACCTGTCTGGAAGGGTGTTTGTGTGGCAGATCACTGACTCATATGTATGGTATGCTAGACCTGGGTGTGGTTAACAGACCACTTACCTTTTTCAATGGATACCAGGGCAGCATAGGTGTGCGCAGCCTATTGCATTTGGATGTGCACCCAAAGCTCAAACACACATGAACGCCACCTTCTGCCACATGGAGGAGGCTCTAAAGGTGGGAGACAGATGATTGGGAGCATATTATGCCACACTCTAAATACGAGTGTAGTGTGTTCCTATAGTTGAACCTAGCCTTTAATATAATGGGGACATTTACACTGGCCACTGGCACCCCAAACCACCCACCTGGTGCCACTCATGGATAATGTTAATGTTCATGGGGTGATTAGGGTGTGCCCAGGCACGCCCAGCACACCCCATGCGCACACCTATGCAGGGCAGCAACTTGTCACTGTTTTTACTGGCATGCAGTGTTCTGAAAAGTCCTAAGTGTGAACCCAACCCACTGCTTTTCCAAACCTATTACTCTACATCTACATTACTCTATTTTTTCCTTTGCATATAGATATGAAAAAGCTTGGCTGACCTATGACCACTACAGCAAAGGAAAACAAGGCACCCGTTTTTAGCAAATGATACGATCACCCCTTTCACCCCCAGTGAAAGCTGCAATGAGAAACTGAATCAAGAGCAGTTTTATGATGAACCACTTTACATAAATCATTCCAATATCTTTAAACATAACACGCGTTTCTTGTATTATTGAAGAATGATATCAAAGTCAAAGATGGTTTTCAAATTCTGCCATTTTCCAGTCTGTAGCTAGGTGACAATTTTGCAGCCATTCAATTATTTCTGTTTGCACACTCATAAAACCTATAATTGGGGCATTTCGCTGGCATGATTAAGAGTGTATTCGATAAGAAGGTCAGAAATGTTCACTAACGCACTGTAATGAGATACACTGTAGAGAATGCGCTTGTTATTTTAATGCGTGGGCATGATAACAGCTCTTTTGTAATACTGCAATGCATATACTTAATTAAATGACCACTAATTGTAAATTATAAAACACAAAAGAAGAGAGCGCAAAGTCATCCTAGTGTAACTTGGCTAACAATATGGTAAAGTTAAAAACACTACAATGGTCAAACTCACATTGTGTGAAGATCGATACAGCATAAGGATTCCACTGTGGCCACACTCCTAAACCCAAATCAAGATCCCGAAAGGGGAGGGGGGAGCCATGGACGTTCAACCTATCTGACCGGATCCTGGCAGCACATCCTAGACTATCCACCACTATGCTTGATGTGCGGATCCTAATGCGCATGCACCCGGTCGAGCCGATGCTGCTCTTAGCTAGAGCATTTAGCATTTAGCTAGAGTTAGGAGGGACACCTGCTTGGGGGTATCCTTGCCTAGGACACAAATTGAAAATAGACATAACTTCACACTTTTTTTTTTTTTAAATAACAAATATATCATAGTTATCTCCACTGTGCAGTTTGTTTTGCACAGAGTGGCCCCAAGCATCCTCTTCTGGGGTCCCACAGGGCGGGTGTCTTGGCTTCTCCTAGCAAGAGCTAACCCCCTCTGGGAAGCTCTCTCCTGAAGGGGTTACCTTGTGGCGTGCTCCCGTGTTATACACTTGGCGTGCATAGCCGCCAATTTTATAAATTGTCCCCGCCCCCGGCAGCCACGTCATTGGATTGTGCTGCTATCAATCTATCAAACGAGGAGCTGATCAGCCATGGAGAGAACAACGTGGGATCGTGCCCTTGGAAATTTGGGGCTTAGGTAAGTAAAACGGGGGCTCGGGGTGACCTTAAAGGGTTTGTAAAGGATTTTTTTTTTAAATAACAAACATGTTATACTTACCTCCACTGTGCAGCTTGTTTTGCATGGAATGGCCCCGATCCACGTCTTCCGGGGTCCCTTGGCGGCTGTCTCTGGTCCTCCCCGCAAGAACTCCTCACATTCATGCAAGCTCCCTAGCAGAGTGTGGAGTCCTTGCAGGTGAGCTCCCGTGATACAGCGAGCGTCCACTGTGTCACTCGCCCCCTCCCCTCGGTGCGCCGCTTCATTGGATGTGATTGACAGCAGCGCCAACCAATGGCTGCGCTGCTTTCAATCCATCCGCCCTAGCCAATGAATGGCCAGGCTAAGCGGCAGAGAGGATGTCGGGGCTGAGCGCAGGACTTTCGAGGGGTCAGGTAAGTATAACTGGGGCCAGGGAGGCTGGTATACTCTGAAGTTTTTTCCCCTTAATGCATAGAATGCATTAAGGGGAAAAAACGTTTTCCTTTACAACCCCTTTAATGCATAGGATGCATCAAGGTGAAAAAACACCAAGGTTTACAAACCCTTTAATGTGTACAGATAACAGATTTAATTGCTGCATCTTTATTTTGTAAAGGACTACTTACTGCATTACATTCTTTTTTTTTTTTTCTTTTTTACGAAATGGTCATAATATCTGACTGGTTGAAAAAAAAAAAAACGAAGTGACATCATATAATGTTGAAACCAGTTTCTCTCCATTCAAACCATGTTTCCATGATACCTGCTTCACTTCAAATACACCAAAGTACAAAAGAACAGCGTGTTGCTCCCCTGTGCCCTGGTACCAAGAGCGGCCCCATCTCGAAGCTTCAATGACTCCCCACAATACTGGATATTCCCTTCAACTCTCTCTCTCCTTCTCATTATTCTCACAAATCCTTTGCACGCTGCCATCAAAAAAGTTTCTATTCTTCTTCTAAATAATATGATTATTTTAAAGCGTAACAGGATCCAGATTAATTACAATGTGTAGCAATTGTCTATAAACATTACATTATTGCAAACTTCTCTCCTTCCACTCTTATTCCCGGACTATAGAGGCACTTTGTTGGACTTTTTCTCTTTTCAAAGGATTGTCCCTGGGGAGGGTTCCCTTTCTTCATTTCTGTAGTCATTTGGTGTATTGGAATAATTGTCAACCATGCTTGTATTGCCTGCTGCATTTATACCATTCCATATTTCTTATTGAAAGATGGAGAATCTACATCCAGCATTCAGATTATTTCAAGGTCAGGACAGGTATGGAATAGAGACATCATTAAAACATCTTATTATCTCTCTTAATTCACAGCCACATTCTGAAGGAACAATGGGATTGTTCAATACAGGCAAAGGAATCATTTTTCAAATTATGTCATTATTTTATTTTGTGTTTTTTTTTTTCTTCCCGCCATCTATTATCTAGAATTCAGGAAGGGCTACAAAATATCCATTCTTAGAATTTACAATACATCTGCTGTGGCCGAATTTTACGATTGGCACATGTGTTTTAAGGAAATAAAATATACACAAAGGATGAAATATAATATAGATTCTCTCTTTTCCTCAAGTGGCGTATTTTAAACCCTGCAAACAAAGCTCTAAAGATATATATTTTTTATAATGCTTTCTCTGGACATCTAAGCTGTTTCCTTTCTGCTGGCAGAGAGCTAAGATATAAAATATTTTGTTCAGTGAACTACAGCAAGTAAAATAAAAGTCTATAGAATATCTCTAGGGGAAAAATAAACTGTTAAACTGAAATCATTATCATCATCGTCATCATCACCATAATTCTTCTTATCATCATCAGGGCCGATGCTAGGCAGGGTGCGCAGGGTGCTTTGCACCCAGGTGCCTGCAGAGGTGGGGGCGCTGAAGTGGCAGAGTTCTCCCCTCCCTTCTTCTCTCCTTGTTTGTGTCCACCCAGAACTAGTGTTCTGAACATAGGTGTGTGTCTGTCCAGAACTGATGTGTTCTTCAATAAGGCCCGGATTCACAAAGCACTTATGCCGACGTATCTCCGCATAAGTACAAATATGCGCCGTCATATCTGTGCGCCGAATCCACAAACTTAGATACGCCTAAAAACAGACTTCATCCGACCGACGTACCTTGCCTACGCCGGCGTAGAGTGGGTGCATATTTACGCTGGACGCATGTGGCTTTCCCATTGATTTTCAATTCAAATATGCAAATGAGGGAGATACGCCAATTCACAAACGTACTTGCGCCCGGGGCATTATTTAGGCAGTTTGCGTACATTTTACGTTTGGCATAACGTTTTTCCCCATAGATGAGGCGCAACCCATGCAAAGGTATGAACCAGGGAACACAAGCCTATGTATTTTACGCTGTACGTCTGTGAATATGGGCCGACGTGGGTCTGGCTGGGCGTAGGTTAGGTTCACGGCCTACACAGTGATCCGGCGTATCTTAGGCAGTTTTTCCGACGCGGCTGTACGCATGCGCACAGGGATACGTCCATGTCCCGACACATGCGCAGTTCATTTTAAGTACTTGAGGCGATTCGGTTCGCATTTGTCAGCGCTATACAAGTTACTCACTCACTCACTCACTCACTCACTCACTCACTCACTCACTTGTCTGGTGCCCGGCCCATCATTTGCATGGGGTCACGCTTCATTAACATGGATCACGCCCACTCCCAGCCCACTTCCACCTACTTCCACTTACGCCGGCTTATGCCTATAATATACGCTACGCCAGCGCAGAGTTGGGAGCATTTGCTTTGTGAATTCCATGCTTGCCTCTCTGAGCTGCGCCGACGTAGCGTAAAAGAGATACGCTACGGTGGCATAAAGATGCGCCCGTGTATTTGAATCCGGGCCTATGTCTGTAGTCTCTGACCATCTCCTGTACTATGTCTGCAGTCTCTGATCATCTACTGTACTGTATCTGCAGTCTCTGATCATCTAATGTACTGTATCTGCAGTCTCTGATCATCTACTGTACTGTATTTGCAGTCTCTGATCATCTCCTGTATTATGTCTGCAATCTCTGACCATCTCCTGTACTAAGTCTGCAGTCTCTGACCGTCTCCTGTACTATGTCTGTGGTCTCTGACCATCTCCTGTATCATGTCTGCAGTCTCTGACCATCTCCTGTATCATGTCTGTAGTATGTCTGGGGGCTCTTTCTAACAGACTCTCTAACAGAAGCCCTCTCTGTGTCCATCAGAGAGGCCGCCTTCCAGGTCCCAATAAAGTACTCTGCTTCTCTTCCTGTATTTTGTTTATTGTTAAGAGATCATGTAAGGATCCCAGGGTAATGCAGACTTCGTGGGGGAGCATCTCTGTGGTTGAGTCATAGCCATAGAAACATTTGTGAAGGGGAGGAGTTAGTAAAAATGACCACGACACCATGTGGGAGCGCCAGAAATATTTCTGCACCCAGGCGTCTGTGACCCTAGGATCGGCTCTGATCATCATCCATAATCAATTAGCATGATCAGTCATCGTTCATCAGCATCATTATCATTAACTGCTTGCCAACCAGCGCACAACTATATATACGTCGACAGCATGGCACGGACAGGCAGAAGGATGTATATTTACGCCCCCTTTAAGATCACGGCATTGTGGACGCACAAGCGCCATCGGCCGCAAGCTCCTTGAGCTCGACCGTGGGTCCCGCAGACTCGCAGACCGTGGGTCCCGCAGACTCGATCGCCACTGGAATACCCGTGATCATCTCACGGTGAGGAAGAACGGGAAGGTGCTAACGTAAACAAGCATCTCCGTGCTCTACCTAGTGACAATGATATTGGTCACCACTTTCTGAAATTGGAAGCAGTGATCACTGTCTTGTCACACACAGGCCACCTCCTCTACAGTAAGAAACACTCACTAGGGCACACTTAACTTTGCAGACCAGTTTCATCGGACCAATTCGATGGTGTGTACGGCCCATCGGACCGTTGTCCGTCGGACCAAAGTTTTAAAACCTGCTTTAAAATCTGTCTGACGGACACCTGACCGTCGGACAGGTTCAATGGTTAGTACGCAAAAGCATCAGACCAAAAACCCGCGCATGTTCAGAATCAAGTCGACGCATGCTTGGAAGCACTGAACTTCGTTTTTTCAGCATGTCATTGTGTTCTACGTCACCGCGTTCTGGTCTGATCGGATTTTTGGTCCGATGGTGTGTACACACATCAGACCATCAGACCACTTCAGCCTGGTCCGATGAAAATGGTCCGTCGGACCAGTTTCATCAGACCTGTCTGATCGTGTGTACGTGGCCCTACAGCGCCACCTAGTGGTTAACCCATTCACTGCCAGGGTCATTTTCACAGTAACAGTGCAATTTTATAGCACTGATCGCTGTAAAAATGACAATGGTCCCAAAAATGTGTCAAAAGTATCCGAAGTGTCTGCCATAATGTCGCAGTCATGATAAAAATTACTGACTGACGCCATTACTAGTAAAAATAAAATTATTAATAAAAATGACATAAAACTATCCCCTAGTTTGTAGATGCTATAACTTTTGCACAAACTGATTAATAAAAGCTTATCGCATTTTTTTTTTACCAAAAATATGTAGAAGAATACGTATCGGCCTAAATTGAGGGGAAAAAATGTTTTTTATGTATTTTTGGGGGATATTATAGCAAAAAGTAAAAAATATAGATTTTTTTTTAAATAGTCGCTCTATTTTTGTTTATAGCGCAAAGAACAAAAAACACAGAGATGATCAAATACCACCAAAAGAAAGCTCTATTTGTGGGGAAAAAAGGATGTCAATTTTTTTTGGGAGCCACGTCGCATGACCGCGCAATTGTCAGTTAAAGTGACGCAGTGCCGAATCGCAAAAAGTTGCCCGGTCAAAAAAATGGTCCGGGGCTGAAGTAGTTAATCATTATCCATCACTAAACCATTATCTTTACTCAATGCAAAAAAAGGAGAAAGACTGGTGCAATGGACGATAGCTAAAACATTGTTTAATTATAGCATTGACAACAGTCAAAAAAGTCAACGTGTTTCGGCCATCAGGACTTAATCATGAAACGCGTTGGTTTTTTTTTGACTGTTGTTTACATACTATAATAAAACAATGTTTTAGCTGAATTCCATGACATCAGCCTTTCTCCTTTTTTTGCATGGATTTCAGGGAGGTTTACAGAGATTTCACAGGGTGAGTGCTGCATTTTTTTGAGGCTCACCAGGCATTTCACAGGAGGTAGTAGCTCAGATGCACCGCCTACAATTAGGTTTACTCATCAGCCATCTTCAACCATTATACATAGTCCTCATCATCAGTCATCGTCCAAAGGTTTGTGTTTGAGGCTGGTGGACTTTAAAGGGGAGTTCCATCTTTTTACTGTTCAGCTGCTGACTTTTAAAAAAAACAGACACTTACCTGTTCCACGGTCCAGCAGTGCGGCCACATGGAGCGTCGCTCCTCTCCTCGGCGCCTCAATTCACATTCTGGTTACCCGGCCGTGACAGCTTTTGGCTTCATGGCCGGGTCCACACTGCGCATGCGCGAGTCGTGCTGTGCTTCCCGAAGTGACAGGCGATCTCCTGGGACCTGTCACGTGTCCCAGGAGATCGCCTAGATGGAGGGGCACAGGAGGCGGTCTCTAGGTGGAAGTAGGAAGTGGGACAGGAAGTCCCAGTCCTACCGAAGCCCCCCCATGTAACTATTAAGATACAAAGTTATATAAAACAGATACAGTGTTATTGAATTAACATCAACATATTTAAAACATACAAATTTAAAACCTCTGTCTGTCTAAACATACACGGTGCAACCGAAATATATGGTAATTCCAGTTCTATTTCTGTTGCACCTTGTATGTTTAGACAGACAGAGGTTTTAAATGTGTATGTTTTAAATATGTTGATGTTAATTTAATAAAACTTGTTATTGACTACATACTGGCACTGTACTTCATCATCCACCATAAATAATCTTCATTAACCATTATCATCATTTACCATTAATCAGCATCATTATCATGATGATTATCATTATCATCCTCATCATCATCCTTATTTACTGTATTATCAATCAGCAACCATCATAACTATCATCAATTATCATTCATCATCAATCAGCAGCCTTAATCTTTATCATGATCATCCAGCATCATTATCTTCAATGATCATCAATTATCAACTGTAATTTACTGTCAATCTTTTTATGTACTGTCATCAATTATCAACCATCGTATCACCATTCTAAAATTTAATTTGTCATTTAGTATGACCATTCCTTCAAAGTGGACCCATAATTACAATTTATGTTTAATGGATAACTCACTTTCATGAAAAAAATGTTATATGGCTAAGTTGTTAGCACTTCTGCCTAGCAGCACCAGGGTCATCTTTTCAAATCCCAACCATCACAATACCTGCCTGGAGTTTGCGCAAACAAACCTGAGTCATCTGACTCCCACCTGGCCGCTCCAGCCCGCCACCCCCCCCCCCATCAATCCCTCCCAGGTTTCGGCTGTTGCTCCCCCTCCTCCATTTCCTTTGTGTCTCCTCTCAGCCAACCAGGTCTTCAGACTCCCAGCCAATGGGGTCTTAGGACTCCCAGCCAACCCACTTCCTGATTGGCCGGGAGGAGAAACAGGAAGACGTTAGCGAATATTAATTTGCCAATGTCACACAACTGGGTGGGCTCGGGACGCACTAAGCCCACCCTTTTTGAAGCAAATTAGAGCCTCAAGCCGCATACATACTATCCGTTTTCCTGCAGGTTTTTCTCTTCAGGTTTACCAAGACCATCTAACATGAGGTCAAAACTTAAGAGTTTCAATTTGTATGCAATCAGGCAGGCCCTTGCACTACATGGTTTTGGTAAACCTGAGAAGAAAAACCTGCAGAAAAACTGATAGTGTGTATGGGGCTTTAGGTCCTAATCATGTGCTTCAAAAGAATGACATGTTCCCCCTGTCTTCTGGGTTCACAAGCTCCAGCTATGTGATTAGCCAGAGTCGCAATGAAGTCTGAAAATCTCTTAAACTGTGCAAGTTTAGGAGATATTTAAAGTACCCACAGGTAAGCCTTATTATAGGCTTAACAATAAAAACTCAAAAGAGTCCCAAAGTTATATGTAGAACTGTAGCAGCGCTACTTTCAAACAAGCGTTTGAAATTCTTCTATATATCTAGTACAATATAGGAATTCGATGATAGTGCAGATGGATCACACACAAATTAGTCCTTAAACAAGTGCTCCTTTCACCAAGGGGGGCGTTCACCACGTGGAGGGATATTTACTCCCCTGTTGGGGATGCACTCACCACAAGATTGAAATAAAAGGGCCTGGATAGTATATCTGTGTATATCCCGGAAGACACACTCTCCACCAGCAGGAATGTTAAGTTCAAAACCGCATACATATAATGGAAAAAGACTCAGCTTTAAATCATTTATTAAGCCCCAAACATCCCCTTTATAAAATGTGCGTACCGCACTGTAAAAGTATTCAAGCATAAAACATTATCGGTACTGTGCCTGTATGCCCCTCCCTGTGAGCCTGTGAAGATGCAGATGTCTGCCAAAAATCTCCTGTTCCTGCTCCTGGGAGCTGTACAGCGTCTTCAACAGAGGTCTAACCAATGACGAAACGCGTCAGGACGTGACTCTTATCCTCTGACCAGAGACGCTGTACAGCCCTTCTTTGCTGGCCAGACACATGGCACGTATTAAAGGGGCTGTAAACCCTCATTTAAAAAATAAATAAATAACAAACATGTTATACTTACTTGCTCTGTGCAATTGCTTTGCACAGAGCAGCCCTGATCCTTTTCTTCTGGAAGCTGATTGGTTTATATGCAGAGCTTCACTAGATTTTACACTCTCTAGTTTTAGTAAATCAACCTCTATGTGATTATCAGTCCCCCAAGGGCCCTTGTTAAAGACCACTTGATCATCGGTGATCATCTGTTTGTCTACACAAGCCAGTCTGCCATCTTATTTTCTTCACAAAAGTACATTTTTCAGATTCTCCTTTAACTTGTATGATTCAGCCCTTTAAGTAATGAAAGTTAAATGCATGTTTTATTAGAAAGAATTTGTGTGCCTGATGTAAGCCCTAATTATTGCTATGTTTATGTTCGGAGGCCTGCTTAATTGCAATATTGATAGGACAAATCTGCCATATGGGATGTGATCATTAAACTAAAGACAGTGTGTACTAACTGAAAAAAATTAGAACAAGCTGTCCAAGCAGTCAGTTTAAGTTTCAATTAGAAAAGTTATTTTATTAACAAATGTTAATTACATAACTTGCATGTACACTCATTAACTTTTTAAGCGAGAATTTAATGAAGATTTTCTTTCCTTAGCAACTTTAAGTCGCTTATGCAGTGGAAGCTGCCAACAAGCACCGCTCACGGGTTTTGTAGCAAAGGTCCACGCTGGTCAAAAGTTTCCACAATTGAAAAATACTAAAGTAATGGATAATTTACCCCCTGCTGTAAATAAGGACATGAGGACTCAACAAGAAATTCTGAAATTATCTAAATGTTAAGTAACAGGACTGCAAGGTGAATCCTAATGTCCTTAGAGGCCAACTGAAAGCATAGAAATGTATATTTAGTTATACTCTAAAACTATAATTTTTCTGTTACAGCAGTTGTACAGGCAGTCTAAATATGACACTGCAGTTCACATGGCAACAGAAATGGAGCAAACAGAGCGCCGACTAAGGCCGCGTAATCTCGATCAGTCAAAACCGATGAAAACTGACTTAACCGCTTCAATACTAGGCTTTTATACCACCTCCATACCGGGCCTATTCTGACACTTCTCTCCTACATGTAATAATCATCATTCTTTTGCTAGAAAATTACACAGTACCCCCAAACATTATATATGTTTTTTTTAGCAGACACCCTAGGGAATAAAATGACGGTCATTCCAAAGTTTTATCTTGCACGGTATTTACGCAATTATTTTTCAAACGCTTTTTTTTGTAAAAAAAAATGTTTTATGAATTAAAACAATAACAAAACACTAAAGTTAGCCCAATTTTTTTGTATTATGTGAAAGATTATGTTACACCGAGTAAATAGAGACCCAACATGTCACGCTTTAATTATGCGCACACTCATGGAATGGCGCCAAACTTCGGTACTTAAAAATCTCCATAGGCAACGCTTTATTTATTTTTTACAGGTTACAGTTTAGATTTACAGAGGAGATCTAGTGCTAGATTAGTTGCTGGCACTCTAACGCACGCGGCGATACCTCACATGTGTGGTTTAAACGGCGTTTACATATGTCGGCGGGACTTGCGTGTGCGTTCGCTTCTGCACGCGAGCTATCGGGGACAGGGGCGTTTTCATTTTTTTTTTATCTTTTATTATTTTTTTTTACTTATATTTTATTTATTTTTCCACTTTTTTTCATTTTTTTTTTTTTTCCACTTTTATTCCTATTACAAGGAATGTAAACATCCCTTGTAATAGGAAATGTGTGTGACAGGTCCTCTTTATGGAGAGATGTGGGGTCAATAAGACCTCACATCTCACCTCCAGGCTGGAAACCATGAGATCGGTGAAAAAAAATTCACCGATCTCGTGAATGGTGACTTACAGCCGCAATCGCGGCTTTGTTTACATACGGGGACCCGGGCGTGACGTCATCAGATCGCGCCCGGGTCCTCCGACGGTCATAGAGATGACTGGTGACCATCTGGTCACCAGTCATCTCTATGCTTCCTGCCGCCGCCGACGATTCGCTCTCCGGGCCCCCGAAGGTACAGGTAAGCCCGGAGAAGCACCGGATGGCGGCGGGAGGGGGGGGATGATCGTTCTTACTTTGTGCAGAATCGCCGGCTGAAGAGATGGATATCTGGATGATGCCTCTGGCTGCAGGCATCATCCAGATATTCACCTGCAATGCCCAGGCCGTCAATTGACGGCCACTTAGGATGGTAAATCCCATCCCAGGCCGTCAATTGTCTATGGCTGGGTATTGAAGTGGTTAAGGTCCGTTTCACCAGTCCAAACCGATCGTGTGTGGGCCTTCGGTCAAAAAAAGAGAACTTGCTTTCAAATTTAGCCGATGGACGCCTAACCGAAAGGTCAAAACCGATCGTTAGTATGCAAAGCATCGGTTAAAAAGCCTCGCATACTCAGAATCAAGTCGACGCATGCTTTCAAGCATTGAACTTTGTTTTTTTCAGCACGTCGTTGTGTTTTACGTCACCGCGTTCTGACATGATCAGTTTTTTAACCAATGGTGTGTAGGCACATCAGACCATCAGTCAGCTTAATCGGTTAACCGATGAAAACGGTCCTTCGGACCATTCTCATCGGATGGACTGATCGTGTGTACGCGGCCTTAGTGTAGCAATAAAATCATCCACTTTATTGAATTAAAATACAATTTGCAATTTACTAGGTTAGCAAAAAAAAATAAAAAGCATATCTACACAAGAACACTGGTGTCTATTTGGGGTACTTTGTCGCAGTAAGTGGGCTTAGCACTATATGACCATATATTGTGACCAAACCTCCGTATTTTTTAATATGTTCAGGTGTTGTTAACTAGCCATGCAGGATAAAGGTTATTTTTCACAGTGTGCGCTATAATCTGTTTTGTATTGTCTTTGGTCTTATAGCAGCACCATCTTAGATGTAAAGCATGTTTAGGGTGTGTCCCCCAAATATGTTTTTTTTTTTTATTGATTATTAATAGATTTTCAAATCAGACAAAGTAATTACACAATCCAGACATTGGAATGATTAAGAGTGCAAGAAATAAACAGTCACACTTTCAGCAAGAAACATACAAGTCTGGTTGTATACAAGTTAGTTATACCATAAAATAGAAACAACTTATCATGGCTCTGCTGAGGATATGCATATATCAACAATCTATTACCTATATATAAAAAATATATGGGTAATGGGAAAGCAGTTATGGTGGGTTGGAATGAGGCTCTGTGTTAAAATCAGAAGAGGCTCACCTCTCCCAAATAGCTTCCAATCTTGGTAGAGAATCATCTATAACAGCTGTAAGATGTTCCATATTTCTACCCCAAATATGTTTTTGTATGGTGTCTATTGATGTCTCTCCCTGCTTGTGCAGCCACCAGGCTCTGTGTGGAAGGCTCAGGACTGCTGGAAACCAAAACAGGGAGTGTCAGTAACCACCCTGGAGTGTACAGGGGAGCAGGTGTAGAAGTGATGTCAAGTGGGTTGGCCTGAGGAAAGAGCAGGCAGCTCTGAAATGCGTAGCCATACCCACAGGACAACTCAGGTGACAACACTTTGGCACCTGCTCCTCTGTGCACTCCAGGGTGGTTACTGACCCTCCCTGTTTTGGTTTCCAGCAGTCCTGAGCCTTCCACACAGAGCCTGGTGACTGCACAAACAGGAACAAACATCTTGACTAAGCCCCGGTGTGTGGGGCGAAATGCATTCGGGTATGTGGTGTAGACATGTAGACTGAGGCTTCTTGTGAGCCTTGTCTGTGCAACTTCTAATCTCATACACTACAATTTGCATGGGAATTGCACTTGAATGAAATCGTGCCAAACCAGGCTTTGAAATCACACTGCAAACCGGCCCGCACATATGTAGACCGAGTCTGAAGGTATTGGTTTTAATATCGGCGCATTTTTACAAGTGCAAGTACTCATTTAAATGCTTGGGTGCAATGCTAATTGTTATCATTGCTTATACATTTTCTTGCTTCAGAAAGGTAAGGGTGGAAGGAATTGGAATTTAAACTGTGGCCTGAAATTGGTAGATGATGAATTAGACTAGAGACCTACTGTGGAAAAATTATTTAGCTAGGAAATTAAGGTTAAAAGTTTATTCCATGCACTGATGCCCCTCCTTTTCTCTGACAACGTCTGTCCACTGATTTGGTCACTACTAATGTACCGATTGTGTTGACAGCTCTCCTGATACCTGTCCTTGATATAGACAAACTTTATTTTTAGATCAATGACAGTATGGAGATCACTGGGGAGCCCCATCAAAATGTTGCTATCAGTCTATGTGATGTATAGTTATGCCCCTGGTTATTATTATTTTTATACTGCAGAAGTTTGACAGTCCTTAGTGTCCAATGCTCAGTAACAAAAAGGAGATAATATTAACATGCTGCCTTCAAACTGAAAGCTCAAACTTACCATGAATATAGCAAATACTGACATGTTTCCCCTTAAAGAGAAATTGAAAAGACCTTGGTGATGGGTCTCACAATGGATTAGGTCAACAGCAGATTTCAATGATTACAAAAGACTTAACAATTTCTACAAATCAGAGGATATGCCTATAAGCAAAGGGTGTTTGAAGGACATATAGCTCTTGTATTGACCTGATGCTTTTTGTGAAGGTTAGCGGTAAGAACAATCTCACAGATCACAAAACTCTTATGCCGCGCACACAGTCGGAATTTCCGATGGAAAAAGTCAGATGGGAGCTTTTCATCAGATATTCTGACTGTGTGTAAGTTCAACGGACTTAGATAGAGAGCAGGTTCTCAATTTTTCAGACGGAAAAAATTCCTATCGTAAAATCCATTCGTCTGTATGGAATTCCGATGGGAAAAAAACATGCATGCTCGGAAATGATTTTAACACATGCTCGGAAGAATTGAACTTCTTTTTCTCACCTCATCGTAGTGTTGTACGCCACCACGTTCTTAACGCTCGAAAGTTCAGAGAACTTTTGTGTGACCGTGTGTATGCAAGCCAAACTTGAGCCGGAATTCCGTCAGAAAAACCATCCAACTTTTTTCCGACGGAAATTCCGCTTGTGTGTACAGGGCATTACTCTGAGGCCCGCAGGGAAATTAAGTAGTATAAGCAAAATATGAACCATTATTCTAATGCCGTGTACACGCGCTCAGAATTTCTGACAAAAAATGCTCGATGGGAGCCTGTTGTCGGAAATTCCAACTGTGTGTAGGCTCGGACATTTGCTGTCAGAATTTCCGACAAAAAAAATTTGAGAGCTGGTTCTCAAATTTTCCGATAACAAAATTTGTTCTCGTAAATTCCAAAATTGTGTAGACAATTCCGACGCTCAAGATTCCACACATGCTCTGAATCAAGTAAGAGACGGAATCGCTTGGTCTGGTAAAACGAGCGTTCATAATGGAGATAGCACATTTGTCACGCTGTAACAAACTGAAAAGCACAAGGCTGAAAAGCGCGAATCGTCTCTCACCAAACTTCTACTAACATGACTGGTATTGAACTTCTCTTTAATAGTGCCGACGTAAGTCTTGTACGTGACCTCGTTCTTGACGTTCTGAATTTCCGGCAACATTTGTGTGACCGTGTGTATGCAACACAAGTTTGAGCCAGCATTCGTCGGATTTTTTTTTTTTTTGACGGAATGTCCGATCATCTGTATGCTGCATTACAGTGATATTATAGTAAAAACTAATTTTTGTTTTTGTTTTAGAGTTTGAAAGTGTTAAAACTACTTCCCATTTTTTTTAGCTGTCTGTGTACCATTGGGGAAATTTCCTTTCACTTCTTGTCCCAGAGGAAGTTAGGGGAAATCTCCCAAAGTGAGATGATTTCTTCATCCTAAAATTTGTCCCAGAACAGGTGACAACATTGGAAAATGGATCCTTACCTCTTGTTCTGAATACAGATACCATTTTAGATTTACCTTTACTTGTTGAAGGACACATGTAGAAATAGAAGGGTGAATCTACACAAAAGGGACTCAAACAGCCTTTATGCTGCCAAACCAGGTGCTGACCAGGCTGGTGCTAGCAATCACATTGGAAATTGCAACTTAAAAGGTCCAGTTCACTCCTAGTCTGTTCACATTGTTGTCAATCAAGCCCTGATGAAGGCGACACTTTTGGACCTCTGAGGCCGAGTTCACACTGGTCCGACAAACGCTCCGACATTGGGAGATCATGTCGCATGACGTGTGAAAATCAATGTTTCCCTATGAGAGCCCTCTTAACTGGTCCGACACAAGTCGGTCCGACTTTGAAAATGCTCCCTGTACTACTTTGGTACGACTTTGATCCTACTTCAGCGCATTGAATATCATTGAAGTCGGATCAAAGTAGGACCCTTGTCCTTACCATCCGACTTTTGACATCTGACATGTTATAACAGCAGCAGTAAAAGGAATTTATCTCACTCTGGGATTGTTTCGATTAGTCAAAGAACAAGTCAGACTATCACAAAGTCGGATCAAAGTAGTATCCTGTTCATTAAAGTCGGATGGATGTAGGACCAATGTAGGAACAATGACTTTCATCCTACATTGCTCTGCGACATCTGTCCTACATTGGTCCTACGTTGATCCTACATTGGTCCTACATCCATACTACTTTCATGAACAGGATACTACTTTGATCCGACTTTCTGATAGTCTGACTTGTTCTTTGACCAATCAAAACAATCCCAGAGTGAGATAAATTCTTTTTACTGCTGCTGTAATCACCAAGTCGGATGTCAAAAGTCAAAAGTCGGATGGTAAGGACAAGGCTCCTACTTTGGTCCGACTTCAATGATATTCAATGGGCTGAAGTAGGATCAATGTCGGACCAAAGTAGTACAGGAAGCATTTTCAAAGTCGGACCGACTTGTGTCGGACCAGTTGAGACGGCTCTCATAGGGAAACATTGATTTTCACACGTCATGCATCATGAGCTCCCAATGTCTGAGCAGTTGTTGGACAAGTGTGAACCCGGCCTGAAACCTGTTTGATACTTTTTGGATTGCCCCCCTGATTTCTATTGGAATAAAGTTGTATCTGGAGCTCTTTTCAATTTCCATTTTGCCCATAAAAATTTACAGAGGATCCACCCTATCTCCACTCTATCCAAGGTTTTACATAAAGATATGCTTTAAAAAAATGATATTTGGATCCAAAGTAGCAACTCCCCATAGCCCTATACAATTTCAGAAAAATAATATTCTCTGTGGAATAACACTGGTTATGTGGTCCACATGCCAAAAGCTCAAACAATCCAGCATTGAAATAATGGTCATTATATGCATTATCTAAAATAAAATGTTTTAGGTGCCCAAAACCTGGAGTTTGAGGGACCTTGGATTGAATTTTGCAGAGATTCTCTTTGCACATCATGGTTGTTTCTTGTAAGGAGTCTTAATCAGTAAAACTCTCACACATATCTGGTTTTGTTTAAAAAAAATTGTTACCAAAGGATATGGATACTGACAGTGAATCGACAGACTACAAAGTACTTGAGATATTAAACTTAGACACATAGGACTTAAGATTCTGAGAAAAAGAGGATGAAAGAATGACTTTAATAATATATATCTTAAAATGATATGGTTGCTTTGTTACAGATATTGAAGTGTCTTGTAACCCCTTATGCCTGAAACTGCTGATGTTTGTTTCTGGGGTATGTTAGTGGAATTTTTTTTTTTTGTTTGAGTTTTTAAAGCTAATCGTCATTATGAGAATATTTTCTAATATAAAGTTCCTTCTCCTATTAGCAACAAATGTTTTCCAGTTCCATTTTAGATTAGTCAATGCAAAGCCCAAAAATGGCACATTTCCTTGCTGTCTGTCTGTTTTCCTCTTTTTTCTACCCTCAGGGAGCAGGGATCTGTGAGGGGCCCTACTGTATGTCACAGCCCTCCAACCTTAGGTACACCAGATATAACTACATACCCTATGGTTCTATATGCAGCACATTGGTTTAATTATTAGCATGTTTTCTGTGCAACACTAGGGTCATTGGTAGGGATGAGCTGAACACCCCCCAGTTCGGTTTGCACCAGAACATGCAAATAGGCAAAAAACGTGTTCGAACACGTGAGCACCGTTAAAGTCTATGGGACACGAACATGAAAAATCAAAAGTGCTAATTTTAAAGGTTAATTTGGAAGTTATTGTCATAAAAAGTGTTTGGGGACCCAGGTCCTGCCCCAGGGGACATGTATCAATGCAAAAAAAAAAATGTAACTGACATTTTTTCAGAGCAGTGATTTTAATAATGTTTAAAGTGAAACAGTAAAAGTGAAATATTCCTTTAAATTTTGTACCTGTGTATAGTATGCCTGTAAAGTAGTGTGTGTTTCCTGTGTTTAGAACTGTTCCTGCACAAAATGGCATTTCTAAAGTAAAAAAGTAATTTAAAACTACTCGTGGCTATTCCTGAATTGTCAGGTCCAGGCAATGCAGATCAAAGTCATTGAAAAAAACGTTCTGAACAAAAAAAAGCGTGGGGTCCCCCTCAAATTCCATATTAAGCCCTTCAGGTCTGGTATAGTTATTAAGGGGAACCCCGCACCATTTTTTTTAATTGTTTGCTGTCCGCCGATCAGGGAAACAGGCAATGTTCGACTCAAACTCATGTTCGACTTGAACATAAAGCACATCCCTACTCATAGGTTTGAATCTGCAGTTTGCATGTTTCCCTGTGCCTTTGTGAATTTCCTCCCACACTCAAAAAAATATGCTGGTAGGTTATTTGGCCTATGTTTAAATTTACCCCAGTATGTATATGTATGCATGTTAAATTGAGACCCTGGTTCGTAAGCAAACTGAGGGCAGGGACTGATGTGAATGTACAATATGTAAAGCATGTAAAGCACTGCATAAATAGTCAGTACTAAAAAAAACTGTAATAAATAATAATGATTCTTTGTGACTGTAGCTAGTGAGAAGGGTTAATGCTCTATGAAGTCAAACTAGCCATAGGTGGGGGAAGACTGAGGGGCATTTGCAGAAAGGATCCAGGATAAACTTGTGTTAATATACTGATACTGTCTTGCAGGGGGACACAGAGTATGCCTGCAGTTGCCATTGTGTTGTGCTAGGCTTCTGGTGTGTCCCTGCACATTTAAGGAGGTATGAACTGCCTCCTGCCATATCTGCCATTATTCTATCCCAAGGATCCTCAAACTATGGCCCTCCAGCTGTTACAGAACTACAAATCCCATGAGGCATTGCAAAACTCTGACATTCACAGACATGACTAGGCATGATGGGAATTGTAGTTCCTGAACATGTTGTCCTTGAAGCTGATGTGTTAAAAGCAAAAAACATGAGCAAGCGTAAGGATGTCAATTACTTTCACAAGGACCAGGTTGTAACAGCTAGACGACTGAGTCAGAGCAACTATAAGACTATAACTTATGTGGGATGTTCCCGGTCTGTAGCAGTCAGGACCTGCAAAAGTTGACAGAGAAAGGGAAACTGGTGAACCAGCAACAGGGTCATGGATGGCCAAGGTTTGTTGATGCTGATGAGGATTAAAGGCTAGCCTGTGTAGTCTGATCCATTAGAAGAGCTACCATAGCTCAGATTGCTGAACAAGTTAGTTCTGGTTCTGATAGAAAGGTGTTAAGCCCTGTTCATATGATCGGACCTTTGTCCGTCCAAAATCACATCGGAATTCCAATGGAATTCCATCAAAGTAGAAGAGAACATACAGTATATAAACTCAGATGGAATTCATTGGAATTTCCAATGGAATTACTCCAATGGTGCTACACACGGTCGGAATTTTGATCGTGTGTACGGAGCTTAAGAGTGGAGATATATCCATTCAAGCCTCAACTATCTCCGCTATGCACGAGAGGATGCAGACTGATAGGATCTTTGTTCCTTATCATGTGGAGTTTCCCAATGCTTCAGAGTGTCTGGACAGACATCTTCAGTCTCACCTTAGATATTGCCAAGGGCCCAATTCCATCACCTGGCTTAGTCCACTCAATCTATCTATAGAATTTATCTCCTTAACCCTACGCACAATAGTAACTCATTTATTTCTGGTAGCGAGGCTGTCAATCACTAGAATGTGGAAGTCTACCACATCCCCAATGATAGTGAAAAACCACACAACTGATCCAAACCCATTTTGAAATATTGTCGGCCTCCCATAAGAAAGCTTACAACAACACCCAAAAAGTTTGGAGTCCATGGGCCCACTGGTATACACAACACTTCAGTAGCAATTTCATTCCATAAAGCTTTTTTTACCTTTCTTTTTTCACTTGTTTCTTTTTTTCCCCCACCATTAATATTTCAAACAATGCTCAGGGCAAATATGAGGTGTTATTTTAAAGAATACTCATTGTAAACTCTGTTTCGATGAGATGTATCCCTCTTCCTATACTATTTGCAGCTTGTATTTTTGTATTTTTCTGTCAGTAACACTGGCTGATTGTTTTGTTACCTAAGAAAACTCAGTAAAAATCGATTGAAATCAAAGCTGTTTGAACATACCGTGCACTGCAGTTTGTTGAATATATATGGCTACGTAGCTGCAGACCGGTCAGGATGCCTGTGATGTCCACAGCCAAAAGCACCTACATTAGGCATGTGAGCATCAGAACTAGACCACGGCAGAAAGGAAGAAGGTGGATTGGTCTGATGAATCCTGTTTTCCTTTACATTATGTGGATGTAAGAGAGGGCACCAGGATGCACTATGGGAAGTCCAATGCATAGAGGCCCTACCTTGCATCTAACAGAACTTAACAGATATGCTACAAAGGGTTCTGTGCCAGAACCACCATATACAGTACCTTCAAAGTTCTAGTAGTGGAGTCCATGATGGGTGGTCTTAGTGGTATGTTGTTGTTTTTTTTTATAAATCAGAATAACATTTATTAACAACTTTTAACAGTACAATACACAATGCACTTTCTGAAGTATTACATTTATACATAGCCAAAGCAGGTTTATAAAACAAATTGAACCTGAGATGTCATTAGTCCTCATATCTCACAGTGTATGCATCCCTAGATATGGTTTAGGAAGACATTCTCATCATATCTCTTCCCCAGTACTATAAATTAAACTCACTCCAAGGGGTAGGACACACTGAACAATTGAGTTTCCATATTAAGTCAATAGCCTATCAAGAATTAGGTCTAATGGAGCCAAGCCAGGGGAGGCTAGCTTCCCCAGATCTTATTGAACCGGGTCGGGCTGCCTCTATGCTGATCAAGCATTCATATCCCAAAGTTAATCCCATGTTGGCTAACCACATCTCTAAAGCTGGAGAAGTTTGAAAGATCCAATGTTGCAAGATCAGCTTTCGAACTTAGAACAGTGCTCTGCACACCGCCTCTCTGACATATTTGTCTGTTATTACCTCATCCAGTATACCCAATAAGCCTGGTTTAGGGTCAAGGAAGATGTATAAGTATTATTGATGGTGTTTACTATGCCAGTGCAACTTTGGGCACCACCAAATGAGATGTATCAGGTCCCCATTAGCTCCCTTGCATCTCACACACAATGGCCCGGATTCACAAAGCACTTATGCCGACGTAAATCACTTTACGCCGACGTAAATCACTTTACGCCAACGTAGTGCAAATGTGCGCCCGGCGTATGTGTGCGCCACAGTCACAAACCAACATACGTCCAAAAACAGGCCATCCTACCCCGACGTATCTTGCTTACACCAGCGTAGCGTGGGCGCAAATATGGTTTGGACGCATGTTGCTTCTCCCATTGATTAGGAATTCAAATATGCAAATGAGGGAAATACGGCGATTCACGAACGTACGTGCGCCCGACGAATCTATGCGATGTTTGCGTAAGTTGTATGTCCGGCGTAAAGTTATTCCCCATAGATGAGGCACAACCCAGCAATAGACATGCAAAGGTATGCCCCAGAGAACACAGGCCGGCGTATTGGGCGTACGTTACGTTCACGGCGTACATAGTGATCCGGCGTAGCTTAGGCAGTTGTGTCGGCGTAGTTATGAGCATGCGCATAAGGGTGCAGTTTCATGCGTCCATGTCACGACTACACCACGGCGCATGCGCGTTCGTGATACGCCGGGCGTAAAACACTGCACCATGCTCAGACCATCATTTGCATGGGGTCACTCCCACTTACGCTGGCCTGCGCCTTCGAAAATACGCTACACTGGCGTATCTTGGTAAGCAATAGCTTGTTGAATACAGTGCATGCCTCTCCGCGCTGCGCCGGCGTAGCGTACTGTGTGTGCGCTACGCTGGGCGTAAATGTGCGCCCACTCTCTGTGAATCCGGGCCAATGGGTCTGGGCCGAGTCCAAGAGCAAACAATTTAAGTGGGGTACGATGAACCCGCAACAATATATATATAGTTGTGACAGTCTTTGGGTTACATTTAAAGAACATCCATAGACAGATTCCAGAGCCTCCGAACACTGATCCCCGTCTATATCACCCACATTCTCCACCCTTCTATAGCCGTGTTCTTAATTGTATGGTTGATCAGTGTATGCAACAACATAGAAGCTCTCATGGATTAGAATTAGGACCACGCTTCACAGAGTGGCCTTGATGAGACAGTGTGGGAGAGACTCAGCAGCTCCACCCACTGGTCACTGTCTGCAGAAAACTATAGAAGGGGGCGGATACAAGACCAGTCACCCCAATCAAAGAGCAAGCATTAGTGACTGGTCACTAGAGATGTGCAAAAGTTGTGTCATGCTTCATTATTAAAGAGATCTAGAATAAAGAGCACCAAGATTCAAGAATGATACAGATGCATCTTTTATTTAGATAACATTTGTTCAACCCAGATTTCTGCTTTAAATCTTAGAAGTGCAGAGAATATACGTGTCAACAAGCAAGCAGGATTTTGTACGGCGGCTCTCCATACATATCAAGAATAAAAAGTTTGAAATCCATGGCAGGCAAACTGATAAGTGCCATCAAATGTAGCGTTTTCTGTATTATAGGTACTTTGAACGTCACAGAATCATGAATTTCCCATTGAAGAACAGGAAATCTAGATGTTAGCCCAAGGGCAGCATTTGTAGCTCACACAGACAAACTCATTGGCGACTGAGGGGGAAAAAAAATATATTTTCAAATACATTTTCTTATGATAGCAAAATAATGAGCGAAGGAACAGCTAATCGATAATTTACCGCTTGATAATTTTAACAGTTTTCAAATAATGTGACCACACTTTAAATATCAAAATATTTTTCATGAACAAAGTAGAGGAATATATAAGCTATAACTATCCATAACTTATCTGGGAAACACAGCCGAGGTAGAATGCCATTAAAGGTTACATTGACTTCTCAAATCTCCAGAGAGTCATTTTATCGCTGACATTTACACACTGTGCAGTATGGGTATAAGCTTGGTGCCAGAATTTTAAAGGAAAAAAAAAGTTTTATACCATTTTAGAACTTTAAAGTGGACCTTCTGCAGATCAGAAAATAACATGGGTGTGCTATGCAGGGTACGCCTGTGCTTAGTACGCCCACCCCCCCCCCTCACAAAAACCACCACACTTGCACGCACACGAAATTGGTTTAACACACATGCACTTTGGCCATGTGGTCTCCTAAAATAAAGAGAGGCGAAGGACCCACGGGGCTGGCTGGGTGGGCTAGGCCCCCTCACTCCCTCATAGGGGGAGTCCCTCTGCCCCATTGGGGTCCCGTTGGGCCCCAGTTGGGCTCCCAAGAGGAGCAGGTAGGGCTGGGTGAGTGGGAGGCCCCCCCTCACACCCGCCATTGCCACCAGGGGCATGGAGAAGGATAGCAATTGCCTCCGGGGGGAGGGTCTGCCTACTCCCAACTCCTGCAGTCCGGCTCCTCTCTCTCGATTTCACGCACAAAAAAATAAAATAAATAACAAAGTGCTTATTTGGTGGGGCAGCGCTAAAAATACAATGGGCCAAATAATTAAAAATTGCAAAGAAAATAAGCTTTAGAAAGGAGCCTCAGCTTGAGTAGAAAAGCATATCCCCTGCTAGCCTGTGGCAGAGAAAGGCAGTGGTCTCTCTACAGATTTCAGACACTCCCAACACTACTAAGAGCCGTCTCCAATCTGCAGGACTGGAGCTTTGCTTACTACAGTGCTACAGGTCCGATTTAGCCATTGACGTGTCAAACTTTTGCAAAGAGACTGCTTCCACAGAGAGCAAGGATCCTTTTTTTTTTGCAGTCAGCTGGCAAAAACAGGCTTTTCTATTCAATCTGTGGCTGTTTTCTAAAGGAAATGGAATGCAAGGCTCTGAATGCCTTTTGTTTCGATGCACCTGTAATGCATTAAGCTGATTTAAACTGAAAGTTCTATGCAACTTTAAAGTGGTTGTAATGGGGGTGAGGTCAGGTGCAGAATGTACTAGGTGCAGCAGGGATCATGGAGATTTGATTCATCTCCTTTGGAGGTGCCTAAAGCTCTACCTGTATTGGTCACAAGTCCTGGATACCCTTGATAGGGGCTTTCAGATAAAAATTCCAGTAGACAAGCACAGTTGGAAACCATTGGATTTTGGATGTTGAGAGTTTTAAGGTTTCGAATCACAAAATGCTCAGGAATAAATGGGGCCTTAAAGATATTTTGTATAAATGGAACATCTTTGATATATGACCCTAGTCAGTTGCCAACACCCCTGATGAACAAGAAAAGCAAAGAATCCCCTGGTGTGGGGCTTTAACGGCAACAATAATTAGAATGAAAGTAATACATACAAGGTAATTTTATTTGTATTTAACAATAGAAAAAAACAATAAATTTAAAAGCAATAGCATAGATAAAAAATTGGACTGATCAACAGAGAGAATCAGAGGCCCTACGCGTTTCGGGTAATCCCTTCTTCAGGTCTGTGTGGAATCAAAGTATATCAGTCACAGCGTTTTCAAATTTGCAAAACATCAAAGGGTATCTCGACCTTGGCACATAATTTCCTAAGGATGGTGAAAAACAGGAACAAGGAACTGGAATCTCATGTCTCAAAGCAGACCCTGGGCCAAAACTGCCGGACCGTGGAAATAAGGTATACTGTCCCTATAAATAAGGAGTGGATTTCATAAAATGGCCAGAGGGGTCAGGAGAGAGCATTCAATGTTGGAGATCTGAAAACTCTGGGGGTCACAGAGAAGCACCACCGCCATCTGCCAAGTCGCAACAGATATTTTGTGAATTGTCCAAGCAGCTTCTTCAGTTCTAATGAGTTCTAATGAGTGTCAGGACCATACCCTAGGAGTTTTAGGTATACATGTAACTCAATCACTTAATTAAATCACTATGGAATTTTTGAAGGCAGGTGATGATTGTCCAAGATCATCACATTGAGGTGTGGAGTTAGTGAAACCCCTCTGTAGGGGAAGCTGGACAATGCTTCTCGTTGTGGCTGAGAAAGCTGCTTGGAAAGCAGTGAAACATCGGAACAAGTCTAGTAGAATGTAACTAATGGCTCTGGCTTATTTTTCTGCATCTTACTATTTTTTGCTTACCAATCTGAGTACTTGTTACCTTTGATCAACTCTACTTCTTATGCTAAATTGTTTTTAAACTGTAGTGAAAACAGGTAAAATTTCACGTTGAAATCGCACGAAGGGCAGCGACCATTGTAGTAACACCTGTACGCAATTAGTCCGAGTCGATGCGCTTTTCTTGTGTGTAGCAAGTTGACCAGCTGTTGATGCATATGGTTTCGCAAGCAAACCAGATGCTATGGAATAATGACAAGAGGCATGAGTCATGCTAACCTGCAAGTTGTTTTTTTTTTTTTTTTTTTATATATCCCAACTTGTCACAACAAGGCACAAAAGACTTATTTTTCTACACGGAGGAGTTTATTTTTCAAAGTCCTCCATTTCCTGACCACAAACGGTGTTGTGCTTATAGGTATGCAGCTAATGGTCTAATTATGTGTGCTGATGGTGTAATTTTGCATGCCACCGAGTGTAAACATTTCCTTTGAATAACATTTTTTTTTCTTATAGCCTCAAAAAGCACGGCTAAGAAAGCTCACATTTTCCCAAGAGCTTTGTTTATTTTACAGTTGTACCGCCTACACCCCTAGTGTTTTTCTATGTACTGGAGGATGAGGTTATGTGTTTTTTTTTTTTAAAGTCAATATACTAGTGCGAATGTGATTTGTAAAGTGCTCTATAGGGATACAGCTGTTTGAGCAAGTGTCTTACTTTAGATTAAATGAATGTGGCAATATTTTATAACTGACATTTACATTTTTTTTTAAGAGCAGGTCTCATTCATTCAACTAAAGCATGACTTGTCAAGATATATGAACCTAAGGCCGCGTACACACGACCGAGAAACTCGACAGGCGAAACACATAGTTTTCCCCGTCAAGTTCCTTGTTTGGCTGTCAAAAAACTTGTCGAGACAAATTTTCCCATTGCCCGTCGAGGAAATAGAGAACATGCTCTCTTTTTGGGTCGACGAGTTCCTTGACAGTTTTCTCGGCGAAAAGTGTACACACGACCGGTTTTCTCGGCAGAATACATCTCCCATCGTGTTTCTTGCTAAATTTTTCCGAGGAAACCGGCTGTGTGTACGTGGCCTCAGGCTGAGGTGTATGAGCATCACAGAATAAGACATACAGTAAAACCTTGGAATGCGACCATAATTCGTTCCGGAAACATGCTTGTATTTATTATACAGGTTTTATATAGCGCCAACAGTTTTCGCAAAATAAAGGCAGAAATTACAGTTACATTACAATTTGGTACAAGAGGAATCAGAGGGCCCTGCTCATTAGAGCTTACAATCTAAAAAGGGGGGGTCAATTGATACAAAAGGTAATAGCTGTGAGGGATGAGCTGATGTAGGAAGTAAAATAGTGTTAGTTAGAAGCAGGATAGGCTTCTTTAAAGAAAATTGTTTTTAGGGATCGTCTAACTATGGATCAATTAGGGGACAGTCAGACAGATTGGGCTAGGAAGTTTCAAAGGATGGGAGAAGCTCTGGAGAAATCATGGAGGCAAGCATGGGAGGAAGTGACAAGGGAGCTAGAGAGCAGGAGGTCTTGGGAGGACTGAAGAGAGCGGCTTGGTTGGTATTTTGGGACTAGGTTAGCGATGTAGCTGGGGGGCGAGTTGTGGATGGCTTTGTAAGTTTAGTTAGTACTTTGAATTTTATTTGTTGGGTGAGTGGGAGCCAGTGGAGGAATCGGCAGAGAGGGGTGGAGGACACTGAATGGTTGGTAAGGTGGACGAGTCTTGCAGCGGCATTCATGATGGACTGAAGGGGGGACAGTCTATGTAAATGTAATTCAATGAGAAGGGAATTGCAGTAGTCGATGCGAGAGATAAACAGGGAGTGAATTAAAAGCTTGGTAGTGACATTCGTTAAAAAGGGGCGTGTTCTGGAAATGTTGCGGAGGCTAAGGCGGCCTGATTTGGACAGTAATCGAAAGCACTTGTATATCAAAGCAAATTTCCCCACAGGAAATAATGGAAACTCAAACGATTCGTCCCACAACCATTTATTCATAGGTCCTTCCTTTTATAGTCCATGTAACAAGATTATAGCAATGTGACCAGTTTGTGTAACCATAAATTGTCCATCCACATATGGACGCCTCATCAAGAGGATTAGAAGCAAAATCCAGCAGGAGCTCCAGAGTATAAAGGAGAAGAGAGGCTCCTCTAAGTGTATAAATATGTTGCTAAATTTTGTACCTTCATTAAATGTAACCATATTGCTATTGCTACACTTCTCTTTTATACTCAGTTGTGACATGACCCTACTTGTATATCAGGACATCGCTTGTATATCAAGTCAAAATGTATTAAAAAATGTTGCTTGTCTTGCAAAACGCTCTCAAACCAAGTTACTCTCAAACCAAGGTTTTACTGTATTCTTTTTGTTCAAAAAGGTAATCTATCGGTCAGCAGTCAGACGTACCCCCACTAGAATCACTTTTACAGGACAATAAACTCCCAATTTTTTTTGATCTACAAATTAAATTCAAAATCCCTACCCCCAAGGCATGTTTTCCTATAGATAAATAGCTTCCTACCTCAACAAATACACCACTCCAGCTATATACCTACCCAAAAAAGCCTGGTCATTCTGGTCCTCAGACTCACTCAAGATAAAGATCTCGATCATTTATAACCTACTACAAGATAAAGACACCTTTGTGAAACCCTCAGCCATTGAGAGATGGGAATGTGATTTTAACATATGTGCTTCAGACTCTTAATGGAAACAGGCAATCTACTACAATCAAAGCTCCTCTAAATGTGTAAACTATTGGGAGCTGTCCTAAAAACGTCACCACAGGTGGTACCTAACCCCAGTTCAAATAACTAAATTCACCAAATGGTGGCATGGATGTTCTCAATCAGGGTCTTTACGCCATAGAGTATGGGAATGCCTACACCTACAGATCTTCTGGAACCGAGTGACTCTTATTTTTTTTTTATTTTTTTTATTTTTTTATAAACATAGATTGGTCTTTATTCGGATCAGAAATATATTTTTCAGTATCGGATCTGAAAATCGGACAGCAGAACCCAAACGGATGCAAAGGTCCCACCCCAGTCCTTTTATCAAGAATGAATCTACGGCTAAAACTCTTGTTCCCTTCTTCTTTTTCTTTTTTCTCTCTTTTATTTGCGCCAATTCTGGTTTCATCGCCAGCAACCGCGATAAGCTTTGTAAAGCAGCATGGGGAAATATCACCGGCCACAGAATCAGAAACCAAACAAAATCATAAAAAAAAAAAAACACAACTTTATCGTAAGGCTTAATTTGGTCACAAGACTATAAAAAAAAAGTAGCAGGCACATGTGGAATGTTAAGGCATTGCCGAACACCCAAAAAACTTTTCAAAAAATTTTTCACATGCAATGGAGGACAACCGATGAGAAAGGATTGGACTCTTCGGTCTTGCCGATCACATTGAGCGAAGGCCGAGAAGGTGTCCTTTTTTGGGGTACCGAGGACCAGGGAGAGGAGAAGAGAGCAGAGAGAGGAGATGGCTGGGAGATGAGTGCTTGAGGTGTCCCGATTCTGGCCATGGGGGGTTTTCTTGTTGGTCATTTGGCGTTCAGAGGATTTTCCTGGGCATGCCGTAGCCGGTCATTCCGGACTGGGAGGCGCCCTTGTTGGTGCCCATCTGTAGACCGATGACGCTTTGGCCTTCTTTTAATTTGTCTTGAGTGAATCCGCGCCTGTTCTCCATGGATTTCTTGGGGAACCAGTTGGGGTCTCCTTTGAAATGTCCATCACCCTTTGTAACGGCTAAACTGTCCAAGTTCATCAAATTCCGCTGGACGGTGGCCATGTCCTTTCCTTCCCACAAGTCGACGGTCTGGAATTGGTCGGCAGCCAATATTTCGTATTTCTCACTGGCCTTCAGGAACTGGGACACTTGCTCCATCTGCTTGAAGGCCATGCTGGAGGTCTGGACTTTGGCCACTGAACTCGGAGCGAGGGAGTTGGTCAGGTGACACAAGATCACGCCATCCTTGAGCCACTTCTGAAAGCCAACTTTCCCAGCCTCCTCCGGCTCGCCAACCTGAGGGCCGCAATGAGCAATAATCCATTGCACCAAGATGCTCTCCAGCTCCGGGTCGTACTTCAGGTCAATCTTCATCTGGACTTCTCTGCTCAGTCCATAGGATGGTCCTTTGTTTGCCATTTTGTAAAGTGTTGTGTAGTGGCGATCTCTTGACTCTCACCCAGGCAGCAGGAAACAGCACTCCCGAGTGACTCTTATACCTGAGGTTACAGGCTGCCTGACAATGTCTTCTCCAGTATTAGCCATACTCAGTATAGGAATAGAAAAGTTCCCTCATGACTTCAGACATCTTGTTATGCACATATTGTTTGCTGCTAGACTGCTAATTATGCAGAAATTGAGACACACTTTAGCTTCAAACATATCAAACATATCTAATGTTAAACTTGAAGTACATCTGACCATTGAATATGAAAGATACTTGGCATCACAGTCTGGATACCTTGCAAAATTGTATAAAACATGGGAATCCTGGCTTAAAGCTAGTAAAATTCCTGGTTGTAACGTTTTTTTTTTTTTAAATAAACATACCTTACTCACCTCGACTGTGAAGTTCATTTTGTAGAGTGGCCCAAATCGTTCTCTTCTGGGGTCCCTCGGCGGCTGTCTCATCTCCTCCCTGCAAGAGCTAACCTCCCTCTAGGAAGCACTCTTCCAAGGGGGTTAGATTGCGGGCGCGATCCCGCGTGATACATTTGGCGGCCATAGCCCAGTCCCCGGCGCGCCACGTCATTAGTTTGATTGACAGCAGCGGGAGCAAATGTCTGCACTGCTATCAATCATCCAATGAAGAGCCCACAAGAGCTGGGGGAAAGCAACACGGGATCACGCCCATAGAGTTTCGTGGCTCAGGTAAGTAAAATAGGGGCTCGAGGGGGGGGGGGGCAGAGAGTGCAAGGTGTTTTTTCACCCTAATGCTTTAGGTGCATTAAGGTGAAATAAACACGAAGATTTACAGCCCCGACCTTGTTGCTTATATTCAATAAGAAATCTGCTGTTGTCGATATTATTGTAAAATATGTAAGGTATGTTTCAGGGCCTTCCTCTATTCTGACTGAACAGACATATACTTTTCTTGTGTAAACTTCTGATGCATGTTATTGTGAATGCATGTGTTACTCAATGTACATTTGTCTGTTGTTAATTTTATTTTCTTGAATAAACACTATATTATAAAAAAAGGAAATCTTCCTTGTGCCAGGCTGCTGGTAATGTATACCATACAGTCAGAAGTTTGTCAATACCTGGCCATCACACCCTTATGATCTTGTTGGACATTCCATTTTAAAACTATGGTCATTAATTGAGGGATGACCCCACTCAGTGTTGCTATAACAGCCTCCAATTTTTGGCAACTTTCCACAAGAATATGGAGTGCATATTTGGGAATTTGTCCACATTCAGCCAAGGCATACTCATGGGGTCATGTACTGATGTTGGATGAGAAAACTTGGCTTACTGTGGTTTTTTGATTCATCCCTAAGTTGTTCAGTACTATAGACATGTGCACGCTAAAAAAAATTGTTTTCGGAATTTCAGTTTCATATTTAGTTACACCCAAAATTTGTTTTTACTTATTTTGTTTAGTTAAAACATGCATTCTTCTGAAAATCCGAATTAAGGTTGAATCTGTCATTTTAAGACTTATGGTGTCTGTCAAATGTTCTAAGAACATTCGACAAAACAGCTAAACTGTATGATGCCGCGATCGTACATTTCCGGTCGATGGCTCCACCCGCAAGCTATAGTAGAATTTCAATGTTGTATGACTACTCTAGTAATAATTATTTTCATTAATAAATATTACTATTCAACTAACCAATAGAATTCTTCTATAGCCTATGGGCAGAGCATTTGGCCATAAATGTCCGCTCGTGGCGATCGTATGTTTTTAGCTGCTTTGTCGAATCTTCATGTCTCTATAATATCAAATCTTTTCTCTCTATGTCAAATCGTTTTGGACTAATAGAGCTAGGTTAGGCACATTCGACTTTAATAGGGTTCTAAAGTTCATAGAAACTTTTGGTCTGTTCGCAGGTTCTGGTGCGAAGCGAACCCAGGGGTGTTCGGCTCATCCCTAGTTAGGATAGCAATAATTCAATATGAGCCAGTCTGACACACAGCTTTCTTTCCTGAAAGTTTTCCCCCCAGATGAGCTTTGGAGAACCTTGTGACTTCTCTCAGGAGCTGCACATGCCCCCCCCCTTCCTTTCAGCTTTCTTTTAGGAATAGCTACCAGTGTCTTGACATGAAAAAAAGGTAAAGCTGTCATGCTAAGCTTCCCATTTTCACTATGTTGCTTTGTAGTAGAATAATTTAAGTTTAAAGAATAATGTAAAACTTTTTAGCACATTCAAAGACATGGATTCTTTTCATGTCATAAATATAATTGTATATAATGAAAACATTTTCATAGGAACTTGACAGGCATAGCAAGGACAAGGCAACACGCCCAACTTCCCAGACGGCAAGGGAGACGAGACAGATGAGGAGGTGGGTATTAATTCCAGCCAGAAACATCTAACAGATTGGTGAGAGTCTGAAGCTGATTGCCTGATCACTCGAGCTGTGATTGCTGCTTGTCTCAGTAATCTGATTCCGCATTATCAAGCGGTATGTTTACATTATAGAACATTAAGTTGTACCGTACAGAGGAACATTCAAGCTGTCAGTTAAATGGATGGTGAAAAGGTGGAGGATGGATCAAGAGCTCCTGTCCTCTGCAAGTGTATTGATATCCTTGTTTGAGCAAGTCTGAAGAGTGAACTGTGGGATTTAGGTCTGAATTGAAACTTTTTTTTTTGTAAGAAAAAGAAAACAAATCTGACGGGTAAATTACAAACACTGATTTAATCGAACTTTTCATTCCGATGAGATATGACTATGAACTTACTAAGATCCCTAGCAGTCTCGTGTGATGTGGCTTTAGTCTAAAGCCCTGTACACACGGACGGGATTCCCGGCGGTATAAAGTCCGCCGAGAATCCCGATGGGAAAACTGCGGGGAGAGCTTTGGCCAGGAATCCCGGCCGTGTGTACAGGGCTTATGCTCCCTTGGCAAGGCCTCACAGTGTTTTCATTGGCAAGTGTAGTAAATCTGGTGGGAAAAAAAAACGCTGGGAATCCCGGCTGGGAAAATAGAGAGCATACAACTGAGGCATACAACTATAGAAATACCATTATATTTCCTTAAATCAGTGCCCACAAAAACCATCTTTAACCCCTTCCCTTTAACCCCTTTAACCCCTTTAACCCCTTTAACCCCCTTTAACCCCTGGAGCTTTTCGGTCCCCGCCGGTGACTGTGCTGGAAGAACCTCACCACAAAAAAAGTGTGTACTTAGGGCCGCATATATATGTCTTTCCGGGGTTAAAGCCTACCCGCCAAGAGGCCACCTATACAGTATATAGTTTACAAGATTAATTACAACAATTACAGAAACTGCTGATCCCCCTAATGGGGTACCCTGGGCAGGGCCACCTTTAATATTGATTGGACCATGGGTAAACATTTTCTTGCCCCCCCCCCCCCCCATGCAATTTCACTCTCCACCTGCTCTGAGGCATACAATAAATACGAGCAAGACTCAAAATCAGTTTACTGAAACAAATCAGACAGTGATTGTAATTGGTTGCCAGAGGTTACAGCATATCATTACCACTGACTGGTTGCTAGAGGTTACAGCACACATTAAAGCTCACGTATTCGTTGCTAGAGGTTACAGCACATGGTTTTCACATGTTGATTGGTTGCTAGAGATTACTGTACATCAATACTGCTCACTGACTGGTTGCTAGAGGTTACAGCACATCATCTACTCACTGCCTGCACACCATGGACTGGGGAGGTGAGTGGACCCATCAATAGACTAAAAACGCCTAGGGATCCTAGAACTCCTGGGATTAGCGTCAGTGCTGGAGGGGAGGGGAGGATGTGATCAATGGCAATGCTGATTTTTTTACCGACTACCAATACAAAGAGGAGTTTCAACACTGGCCACCCATAAAATAGGGGTTTACACTGACCACTAATGTAATAGAAGCATTTACAGTAACCACCAATATAAGGAGGGATTTACACTGACCACCAATGTAAGGGGGACATTCACACTGCCCACTAGTGTGAATGAAAGGATTCTACACCAAGCCTCAATGTAATGAAAAGATGTACACTGACCACCAATGTAACTGAGACATTTAGCCTGTGTTCACATTTGTGTAAGTGTCACTAGCGATGCCAGTGTCAGTTAGTGACCCTCCCAGGCAGTGTCAGTTAGCGCCAGATTGACTTCCAGTAACACTCTAGTGCACTCTAGTATAGTGCCTGTTTGGATCAGTAACTTGATCACAATCAGAACTATGCTAGTGTCCTCAATAGTATAGTGTCCCCAATAGTATAGTGTCCTCAATAGTATAGTGTCCTCAATAGTATAGTGTCCTCAATAGTATACTGTCCTCAATAGTATAGTGTCCTCAATAGTATAGTGTCCCAATAGTATAGTGTCCCCAATAGTATAGTGTCCTCAATAGTATAGTGTCCTCAATAGTATAGTGTCCCCAATAGTATAGTGTCCCTAATAGTATAGTGTACTTAATAGTATAGTGTCCCAATAGTATAGTGTCCCCAATAGTATAGTGCCGTCAATAGTATAGTGCCCCCAATAGTATAGTTTCCCCAATAGTATAGTGTCCTCAATAGTATAGTTTCCCCAATAGTATAGTGTCCTCAATAGTATAGTGTCCCCAATAGTATAGTGTCCCCAATAGTATAGTGTCCTCAATAGTATAGTGTCCCCAATAGTATAGTGTCCTCAATAGTATAGTGTCCCCAATAGTATAGTGTCCCCAATAATATAGTGTCCCAAAAATGCAGTTTGGTCTTTACCAAAGACATGTAGCAGAATACATTTTGGCCTAAATTTATGAAGAAATTCGATTTTATTGGATATGTTTTATAACAGAAAGAAGAAAATTGTTTTTTTTTTCTTGAAAATTGTTGTTTATATATTTAAAAAAAAATAATAATAAATACCACCAAAAGAAAGCTCTATTTATGTGAAAAAAATTATATGAATTTCATTTGGGTACAATGTTGCAATGTTACTACTGAGCAATTGGCAGTTAAAGAAGAGCAGTGCTGAATAACAAAAAAAATGCCCTGTTCATGAAGGGGGTAAAACCTTCCAGAAGTCAAGTAGTTAAATGCAGTCTCTTATTCCCATCTCAGAAGCATGGGAGATGTACGGACTCACAGAACCATATGTGTTGCAAATAGGCCTTCAGGGTTACTGAAGGCTTACATCCAGTGCTGACTGTTTTCTGCCAAACCCTGTATCCAAAAAACAAAATGCAGACACACTTAAACCTCTGTACTCATGGCTTATTTATTTTGTGTCTCGTCTGTACAGAAATAAAATAAAATCCTTATGAGAGTAACACAGAAATATCTCAGCCGGACAGTGTCGTGAAAATGACATAAGGTCACATCAGACACATATATCCTAACGAAAAAACATTACCATTTTCCCCAGGAGTTACATTTGTTTCCGTCTGGAAAATAACCAAAGGCCATAACAAACACTCTCCATATTTCACCTGATGGAAAAAAAATGATAGTTCTGAGCCTCTTCCTTGTGAGAATTAGAGTACGGGTAATGCCATGTCCAACGTCAATGTTAAATACATTAAATGAAGACACAAATTTATGAGGTTGCTGTGAGAAGTAACCTTTGTGTTATTAATGAACACTAAAAGACAACGGAGTAACGGTGATTTATACTTATGGATGTATATAATCCATTCTTTACCTCTTAGGCCGTGTACACACGAGGAGACATGTCCGCTGAAACTGGTCCGCAGACCAGTTTCCGCGGACATGTCTGATGGTGTGTACGGCCTAGCGGACAGGTTTCCAGAGGACAAAAGTTTCTAAGCATGCTTAGAAACTTGTCCGCTGGAAACCTGTCCGTCGGACATGTCCGCTGGTTAGTACGCCTAACCATCGGACCGAAATCCCGCGCATGCGTCAAATTGATTCAACGCATGCGTGGAAGCATTGCACTTCCTGGTTTGAGGATGTCGGTGTCTTCTACGACACTGTCCGCTTGGATTTTGGTCTGATGGTGTGTACACACATCAGACCAAAATATCCCAGGAGACATGTCCGATGAAAACGGTCCGCGGACCGTTTTCATCGGACATGTCTCCTCGTGTGTACGCGGCCTTACTGACCGGTCAAAGTAATCATTTAATGCTAAGGATTCCCAAACCCGGGTGTGATCCCAACTGGCCAATAGGACTCTAAAATACACATACAGTAAAACCTTGGTTTGAGAGTAACTTGGTTTGAGGGCATTTTGCAAGACAAGCAAACATTTTTAATAGATTTTGCCTTGATATACAAGCGATGTATTGATATAAGAGTAGCGTCACGTCACAGCTTAGTATAAAATAGAGGAGCCTCTGAGGCCTCGTACACACAATCGTAAATGAAACGTCGTTATCCTCGACGAGTTCCTTGTTAGGCTTGTCGAGAATCTTGTCAAGCTGTCTTTGCATACACACTGCCAAGACAAAATCTTGTCGTTCTCAAATGCGGTGACGTACAACACCTACGACGGCACTATAAAGGAGAAGTTTGATTCCACTGGCGCCACCCTTGGGGCTGCTTTTACTAATCTCATGTTACGGCGAGTTAAGTAAAAGTTTGGTGAGAGACGATTTGCACTTTTCAGTCTGTTACAGCGTGACGAATGTGCTATCTCCATTACAAACGCTACTTTTACCGAAGGTGCGCTCCCATCTCATACTTTATTCTGAGCATGCGCGCATTTATAAGCATTCACACAAACGTGTTTTTTCCTCGTCAAGATCCATGACAGTTTTATCGGCGAAAAACATACACACTACCGTTTTTCTCGGCAAAAAAGCTCTGCCAGCATTTTTCTTGATGGATTTTGTCGAGGAAAACGGTCGTGTGTACGAGGCCATAGTGAAGCAATTTTGTGATGCCGCGTACACACGATCATTTTAAATGACGTTTTTAAAAACGTAGTTTTTTTATCATGCCGAAAAATGATCGTGTGTACGGGGCATGACATTTAACTGCTTCCCGACCAGCATTTTTCATACATATACGTCAACAGCATGGTTCGGACAGGCAGAAGGACATTTATATACGTCCCCTTTAGGATGTGAACGTGCACGCGTTCCTCCGCAAACTCTGTGAGCCCGACCACGGGTTCCGCAGACTCGATCACTGTGGGACCCGCCTCGGGGAGATGCTAATGTTAACAAGCATCTCCCCGCTCTGCCTAGTGACAATGACAGTGATCACCGCTTCCTGTAAAACGGAAACGGTGATCACTGTCTTGTCACACACAGCCCATCCCCCCTACAATATGAAACACTCACTAGGGCACACTTAACCCCTACAGCGCCACCTATTGGTAACCCCTTCACTGCCAGTGTCATTTTCACAGTAACTGTATGCTGTGCTTTATATTACATACCCCTGGTTGCTGCATTATGCAAATTGTGCTGCATATTGCATACTCCTGACCTCCACACTCTGAATGCTGTATTGTGCTTTACATACTCCTGGCTGCTGCACTCAATACGATGTGCTGCACATTACATACACCTGAATGCTGCACTCGGTATGCTGTGCTGCACATTACATGCCCCTGGCCCCTGCACTCTGTATGCTGTGCTGCATATTACATACCCTTGACTGCTGCACTCTGTATGCTGTGCTGCACACTTCATACTCCTAACCTCTGCATTTTGTAACTTGTACTGTGCTTTATATACTCCTGACTGCTGCATGCTATACATTGAACATCACACTCCCTTGACTGCTGAACTCTGTACACTGTGTTGCACATTACACACATACTCCTGACCTCTGCATGCGCTATGTTGTACTGTATGTTACATATTCATGGATGCTGCAATCTCTACACTCTGCTGCACATAACATACTCCTGACTGCAGTACCTGGACCCTGAGCTGTACATAACATACTCCTGACTGCAGTACCCTGAGCTGTACATTGCATACTCCTGACTGCAGTACCCTGAGCTATACATTGCATACTCCTGATTGCAGTACCCTGAGCTGCACATAACATACTCCTGACTGCAGTACCTGGTCCCTGAGCTGTACATTGCATTCTCCTGACCTCTGCACCTTTCATGCTATGTTTTATTCTATAAACTATGTTGTACAGTATATAGGCTTGACAATGGCATTCTGTACAACATGCTGTACATTACATACTCAGGATCACTGCAGACTGCTAAGCAATGTACATCATTTGGTATGCTACATAATATGGACTGCTGTGTTCTGTACATTGTGATTTAGGTAACATAGCCTGGAGTTTTGTACTCTGTGTATTTGGCTTAATGCTGCATAGGCTATACTAGTGCATTCTGTATGTTTTGATTTACAATACCTAGTCTGGATGCTAGGCTGTATATTATATAGTCTTGACCACTAAAACGTGCTATACGTTATGTTCCCCAGACTGCTCATGTCTACAGGCGGTGTAATACAATCATAGGATTTTTTTTCTTTTTCTTTTTTTTTTTTTTTAGCAATACAGAATTTCATCCTAATGAATGAACAAGCACACTTTTCTTAGTCACAGTCAAATAATCTCTGTCCTTTACAAAGCCAAAACTCCATCTCTGAATAATATGGATATAGAAAAAAAATGGATCTTTACCCATATATAACCAATTTTTTCTGTTAATAAGCTCACATAGCAGATAGACTGGTAGAACGAAATCCATTTCTCACGTGTAAAATTGTCTGGCAATGTAGAATGCAGCAGTAAGTGCATGAAAATTACCTACGTCAGCCTGGCTTTAACCCTTCCATGGCCAGGGAACATTTACAGGAGGACATAGGCTACAATTCATCCTGTAGTTGTTGTCGGCTCAATATTTCTAACTCTCGTAATGTAAGGTGCATGACTTCTGAAACGCGTCCTCTTCTCAGAGAGTACGATAAAGTGTGTTTGACAGTTAGAATTTCTCATTATTACCCCCTGGGGTAGCCCTACAGAGCGCAAAGGTTGCACTAGCTTCCCATCAGCAAACTGAATGGAGACAGGTGAAAAGTTAGGTTGTTCTAAACAGAAGTGTAGAATTTCTTTTTTTTATGAATATCTAACAATATTAAAAGCAAGCAGCTGCAGAAATTTTTAATAAATGGACACTTACCTGTCCTGGAGTCCAGCAACGTTGGCAGCAGAAGACGAGAAATCTCTCGTCTCTCTGCTGCCCCCACCGCCAGGCATGTACTGGGCATTGGGACTACAGAGAGTTTCCCGGTGGGCCGATGGCTCAGTGGGCCGGTTTCAGTGACAGCCTGCGCGGCTCACCCTCTACTTCATGCAGTGATGTGGGAAGGATGAGAAAAATACAGAGGAGAATAAGTGAAATAATAAAAGAGGTGAGTGAGGACTCCTTATGTTCTGCTACTTATGTTTATTTGCACAATTGCGTATAGTTTATATACTGTTTTTATGCTTGTTTGCAAAATGAAAGTGGGCTGGTCTGGATGTAGTCCAGGGCCAAACTTTTGTCTCAATCCAGCCCTGCCCACCACCATTCTCGGTGAGGAATCAGGAAGTGAAGCGTTGCAGCTTAACTGCCAGAGTCCCTACTGTGCATGCACGAGACGAGCTGCGCCCTTCTCATTGGTCCCCTGCTGTGTTCTGGGAGCCATGTGTTTCCCAGAATACAACGGGGGGCGGTAAGTTATGCACTACCTGCAGGTCCCTGCAGTGTGTTCCTGGAAGTGGGTACAAATGCCTGTCTTAGACAGGTATCTGCACTCCCCTCCCCCTGAAAGGTGCCAAATGTGACACCGGAGGGGGGAAGGGTTCCGATGAGCGGAAGTTCCACTTTAGGGTGGACCTTTGCTTTAATCGTTATCTGTGATGGTCTTCTATTCCATATGCATCGCCTTCCCCGACACACTGTGGGTGTGCGTGCACACCTGCTGTAGCTGTTAAAGGGACTACTGTACAGATATGGCGATATGCGGGAACAAGCCGACCTGCTGCCGTATAATAACGGCGGCTGGTCGGCAAGTGGTTAAAAGCTTAAGGTTTTTTTCCTTCATGCATTCTATGCATGAAGGGAAAAAAACATCTGTGTGCAGCGGTCATCCCTAATACTCACCTGAGCTCCCTCTCAATCCAGCGATGCACATGACAACATGGTTGGACTATATCATTTTTGACTTCTGTGGAACTATTTTGATTTTTATTTACATTTGCCACTTTTTGTTTTCTACTTTTTCAATGTTTGTATTTCACGTGTGAGAGGCTTTCAATCCCTCTTTGATTATTTATGAGATATTAGCGCAACTTTCTTATTTTTAGTTTTATCATTTAGAACACTAATGCCTCGTACACACAACCAGTTTTGCCGTGATAGCTTTTGGCCAGGAAAACTGTCCGTGTGTATGCTCCATGGCAGTTTTCTTGACAGAAAAAACGCCGGGAATCGTGGCGGGAAAAATTAGAACATGTTTCCTTTTGTCCCACCGGGATTCCCGGCGGTTATAAACTCGGAAGTTTTCCTATGGGGAAAGCCTGTGGGGAAGCATACACACGGCCGGGTTTCCTGCCAGGAAAATCGACCGTTTGTAGGGGAAAAAGCTGCCGAGCCGGTTCTCGGCTTCCCCGTTGGGTTTTCCGGCGGTAAAAGTCCGCCGGGAAACCCGATCGTGTGTACGAGGAAACACACAATCAATGCAAATCATATCATCTCCATTCTGTGCCCTTGGTGGAACATTAATCCAATGGTGCTTCCCCGATAACCTGTAAATATAGGGTCACATAGCTGAAGACAACACCAACGTAATTGTTAGCCTTCCACGCCTCAATTTTGGAACTCCAAGCAGGAGTCCAGGAATATGCCCATACATTTGGGAAATTTCTGTTATACTATGTCAGTTTTCATTCTTAAGAACTAGAAATCTCATGCCTGTGCTTAAATGAGCCAAGAAAATGGATTCAGTATAAATCATGCAGAGTGTAGAACATTTGCATATTTGTTGAATGTATAATTCATCTACTTGTTTGATTGCAGGAACAGTGATCACCTGGGTCAAACATGCACAATATATTAAATATAATCAGAATGACAGCCTTACTAGTCATATTGGTTTATTAGACATGATCCGGCATGCACTATATCTGGAATGGGATTCAATTACAATGGTCAACTTGTCTTTTTAAGATTGGGAGTAGAACTAGCTTTGTGAAGGCAAAAATGTCTTAATATGTTACTTTATTGCAGATAATATGTTACTTTATTCCTTCCTCTATTCAGAAAATATTAAGTAAAGGCAGCGAACCTAAAGGTGTTGAAATTGCTTAAAATGAGTACCAAATAGGGAGGGAATAACTCTAAACCTTTGTTCTGTTCCACCACTGTGTGAAATTTCTACTTGCTACATCCCAGTAGAGGTTAACATAACACCCTGATTTGCTCAAAAGCTGAACTTCAGCACAGTAAATATTCCAATCTCATTTTTGCATACAACTGGGCAGTTTTTATTGCAGTCTGTGTGCCTGCTGGGGATATTGATCCCTTGGTTTTTGGTAAAGGGCAAACCCTATATTTTAGAGTTGTCACTAGAGAAAGAGGTATAGGAGGTGTCTTCCAAAGTGGGTGACATCTGTCTAAAGTTGACCATATACTATTCGATCCTTTATCTCTGTCTGCACCACCTGGTTCATTAAAAGTCATCTTTTTTTGGTCAACTTTTATCAGAAGAGCTAGGTGGACAATGACTGGCTGAACAAGGGCAAATAGGCTGTGCCATAGCCGTGCGCAGTCTATTGCATTAGGGTGTGCACTCCAAAGCTCAAGCACATGTATGTAAATATATATAGGGCAGAGGTTGGTGTTGTAGAGCAGTGGAGGTGTCAGTAGGGCAGAGATTGGTGTCAGTAGTTTATTTGAATTATTTTATTATTATAATTTTTTTACAATATTAGTAAATGAGACAAGCTTAATGCCGCGTACACACGATAGGATTTTCCTTTGGAAAAACCTTGGATTGGGTTTTCTGACGGAATTCTGCTCAAGCTTGGCTTTCATACACACGGTCACACAAAAGTTCTCTAAACTTTCGTCCATCAAGAACACGTACAACACTACGTCGAGCTGAGAAAATGAAGTTCAATGCTTCCGAGCATGCATCGAATTGTTTCCGACAATGCGTCAGAATTTTGCACGTCAGAAAATTGGAATTTTCCGACAAATAGAGAACCTGCTCTCAAACTTTTGCTGGTGGAAATTCCGCCAGCAAAAGTCCGATGGAGCGTACACACGGTCAGAATTTCCAAAACAAAGCTCACATCGGACATTTGCTGGCAGGAAATTCCAACCTTGTGTAGGGTGCATTACTTTGCAAAGGAAACCCAATCACATGGAAGAAAAAAAAACAGCATTTTTGCTTGCAAACAATAGGATGATGGAAGCCAGCAGAGCTTTCCCTCATTTACTAAGCTCCAAAGCAACTGCACTTTGTAGAATGCAACAGTCTATTTGCCTTTAGTAAATCCCTTTCTCTCACTTCCTGTTGTCTTTACAAGGCAGGAATGATAGGGAACTCTCCCTAGCAGGACATAGACAACAAAAAATAGTCCTTCCCTACTCTATCCAAAACAAAATAAAAATTCTAGCTATAGATACACTTTAGACTAACCTGTCCCATTCATCATTGATCTGCAGCCAGTTGGGGAATCTGCATAGCCAACATTGCAGAACTTCCTTCCGACGCTGCGGTGCCCCCGGGAGGAAGTGGGAGCTGGATCCCTCTAAAGGGTTTCCGCTAGCCCCCCCCAAAAAAAGACATGCCAAACGTGGCATGTCAGGGGGTCACCTTCCCTTAAAGCGGAAGTTCAATTTTTGCGTGGAACTCCGCTTTAAGTATATGACTTGCTGGAAGGTGTATTTAAAGGATCCTTTAAAGGAAACCTCTACATACACATCCATTGCTAGCCTTCTTCTCAAAATCCTAGCTGACTATTATGCTGATCCAATATCTTCAACACTTTCTTAGTCACTGACCCAGCACAAACATGTACGTCAGGAAATATGCTTTCACGTGGTGCATGTTTGTTTCAGCTCATTGACTCAGAAATCTATAAAACCAAAAATCATCAGAAGGTCGTCCTAAAAGGCAGCTTACGCGTTTCTACTTGCAACAACAAACATGTGATAGTATGGCAGTTTTTTTAATTTTGTATTGAAGATCAGCATGCTATAATAAAGAGTTTAATTTTCAAGTCTGTACCAAACGTTCCTATTTCCTCCAATCTCACTAAAGGTTGGGACATGTGCAGGCTGCTGCCTTTCCGCTTTATAAATCCTGACAAATTTGAGAAACCCTGGCTGGTAAACTGGCGTGTGTATTCATGCAAACGGCCCTCTCTTCTTTAGTAATCTGGGCCCTCGGCGGGCAATTTATCACAGCAAATTGACAAATAATCTTGAGCAATACTTCCTTCGTAACTTTTTTCCTCTCTCTTCCTCTCGCTTGCTCTCCTTGTACAAGGCAATTCATTAAGAAGCTGCGAGCCATTTATAGCTGCCTGTCTAGCTCGAGTCCTACAGAAATAATGGTTCAATGTTCTTAATGTTTTTTACCATCTGCATAAACAGTTTTGTAAAGTTAAAAGCCAAGAAAATGGGAACATGCAACTTTATATAACCACCCATTGTCCAATTAATTGCAGGCAAGGGAAGAAAGAGCATTTAACAATTTATCCAGTAAAATGGGTATGAACTTTCTGAGTCTTGAGGTCAGGGGTCATGAAATCACCAAGAGCATATATATTAATTTATTATTCCTCCTAGATACCAACAAAAGTGTAATATAAAGCAAATACGTTCATTTGCTTTGATAACACGGTTGTGTTTATCTTATAAGGTAGTACGAAGAATGATGATGAAGCATACAGTTATTCAAAGTAACCAATTAGGTCTAGTTAATTGTCGCCAGATCAGACATGATTTGTAATTTATGGCTTAGAATTACTGCTTTTTTGAACATCACAGTGTGTTTTATCCAATAAGCCTGCATGTGGGGGGCATCTGCTCAGTTCATGTGTGACATCTGGCCCATGCCCATCTGCAGAGTCTCAAAAAGTGGCCTTTCCATTGGAGTCATGTTTTTTTTTTCTTCTTTCTTTAACAGTTAAACCTAGTAATCAAAAAAATTGTGTTTGGCCCTTTTGTGGGAACACTGCATCCTAATGTGTCAGCTATATAAATATAAAAGGTGCTAATTAATTGGTAAACAGCCTCACTGAATACCATTGAAACAACAAGCCACACACTGAAGACTTTCAACTTCACCCAAAGTTTATTGCAATGACAACACACCACTCACTCCCACCCAAAGCCATGCCCCCAGCATGTTTTACCCACAGTAGGGCTGAATCCCTATGATTAAATTCTGTTGTGGATGAAACATGTTGGGGCTATGACTTTGAGTGGAAGTGACTAATGCGTTGTCATTGCAATAAACCTTGGCTGAAGTTGATTCAATGTGCAGAGCCATTTTTGAATGGTGGAATACTGTGTAGAAAGAGAGGACTCCAGGACTTTGAAATCTGTCTAATTGTAAGGAATCAATGGGGATACAATCTGGCCTGTACTAGGTGAAAGGATTAGGGTTTATTTAACATCACCAAATTAGCTGCTAATTCCAATATTTATAAGGATTGGTTATGTCATCACTGCAATTCATAAAAAGCAACTTCTGCTGGGTACCGAGAAGAGCCATAATGGAGTTAGATACATCATGTCTATTCTTTTTCCAGTGATGCTAAAAGAAACTGCAGCCCCCATAATGCCATGGGAATTATAGTGAATGGGTGTTAATTTAAATAGCCTACCAATCACAGGCACAGAGGGCTGTGAAAGAACAGGAGTCTCAAGGGACGTTGTTACAGTGGGTGGTTCAGACTGGGATTCTGAGACTCCTAGGTCTTCCCACTACAGTCAGAGGGGCTAAATATCTTGAAAGGACTACAGCAGCAAAGTGGCAAGACTGGTTTCTAGTGGAATATAGGGCAATATTATAAAACTGACATGAGAAGGACCGAAGCCAACAAATCAGCAGAAGAAGTATGGTTTACTATACCTGTGATTGGAAAGCAAAACATATTGTGTAAAGGTAAGAAAGCACCATAATAGACCTGCAAAAAAAAAAATCTGCCCAGGATTTAGCTTTAACCCATATGCTAAGAGCTTCCATCAGTTATCTCTTTGTAGGCATGTGCAGTTTTTTTCTCCACTGTGGGTAGCACTCAACCGCTCACTGCAGGTGGTGGTCAACTTAAGGTTCCTCTATGGTTTTCTTGGTCATTGGGGCAGTGATTCTGTTGGATACTGGTCACCCATGTGACTCTGGCAGGCCATCTTAGGTCAGGCAGAATCTATTTAAGACCCTGGCTCCAAGGTTTGGTGCACATTAAGCATGTGAGTAGTGTAGGGACAGGTCATCCGGCTGCCAGAGACAGTAATAGTGGCAGGAAAAGTTTCCAGACGAGTAGGGAAAGACTACGGATCTGACACTTCTCCTGGAAACCTGCCAGCTTGGGCTTGGACTTGCCAGGCTGCATTCCACCTCTCAAGACTAACAGTGTCAGTTTGGCTGAGATCTGCTCTGCTACATCTGCTATTCACCTGTGAGTGTTCCCAGTCAGGTTGTCTTCCACCAGATTTGGTGTGGATTGCTATGTTCTGACTACAAGTTCTGTAGGCTAGTGCTCAAAATTAGTGATGCTTCGGCTTCAGACATCTGTGTAACCTGTGACCCTGTGAATCTGTATCCTGCTTCCAGTTGCTGACCTCGCTTGTCTTGACCATTCTCTGAACTCCAGATCTGGCTTGTTTCCTGACCATGCACCTGCCTGTGCCCTGTACCCTATCCATCCTGTCTGTGAATGATCCGGCCTGCCTGACTCTGCTATTCTGCCCTCTGTCACCAGTACTAGCTGCCCGCCTGCTTGCTGGAGCCGTTTGACAACTTCTCCTGCCCAGTGTAGACATCTGCCCTACTGCTAGCAAGACTTACATGCACTTGTGCCACTCTGCACTCCAGCACCTCCTGTCTACACTATCAGGGGCCCTGAGTCAGAGATGTGAGAGAGGCCTTCCTCAACATATCAGGCTCTGCTACAAGGTACTTGGCAGAGGGCATGTCCCTCAAAACACGTCAGCGGTAGTCGTCTGTCTACGTCATGCGAGTTCTATCTTCGGGGTGACCATCGAGGTTTCCTTGCTTTGTATCAGGCTTTTCTGTATTGGCATCTGTGACTATACACTTGCTTGTTTTTAAGTTGAATAAATTATAACGATAATACATTATACCTTTGCACACTTTGTTAGTCTCTGGAATCTATTGACTGCTAATGCCGCGTACACACGATCGGTCAAACAGATGAGAATGGTCTGATGGACCGTTTCCATCAATCAAAAATGATCGTGTGTTGGCGCCCTGGGTTATTTAACCATCTGTTCAAAAAAATCCAACTTGTTTTAAATTTAACCGATGGATTCCTAACCGATAGAACAAAACTGATCGTTAGTAGGCACGACTAGGGCTTTTTTTCAGGGGGAACCTGGGGGAACTCAGTTCCACCACCTCTGGCTCAGACCCTTTGGTGCCTGCTTACCACAGTCACTTGTAAACACTGGTTTCTGTGTTTACAAGTCACAGCTCTACACTCTGTGTGTAACCCCCCTGAACTCTGCACTCTGTATGTAATACTGTGGATGACCAAGAGACTTACACACTACTATTGAGAGATCCAGTTATTCAATATAAAAACGATCTTGAGATCTTGATTAAAAAAGGTGCAGATCAGGGAATTCTTAATGAAAAAGAACAGATTTTTTTAGTCCCGCGAGCACCAAGACTTCCAGTGTTATATTGTCTCCCTAAAATCCACAAAAGCCTTACTTGCCCTCCTGGACGTCCCATCATCAGTGGGATTGATTCTATCACGTCCAGGGTGGGTAAGTATATAGATTATTTTCTACAACCCCTCGTACAGAAAATGCCCTCTTACCTAAAAGACACAAAACATGTCATCAACTTACTGTCTCAACTTCAATCAGACGAGAATATGTGGTTAGTGACAGCAGATGTTAGTTCACTGTACACCATCATCCCACATCATCTAGGGATATCTGCTGTGAAATACTATTTAGACGCACTTTCTGATCTGTCTGAGATACAAAAGGATTTTTTGATTGAGCTCCTTGAGTATGCGGCTAGTCACAATTATTTCTGGTTCGATCACAATTTCTATCGACAAGTAAGAGGCGTCGCTATGGGTGCCAAATATGCACCCAGTCTGGCCAATTTATTTATGGCCAAATGGGAGGAGGATGTCGTCTATAATGACCTGAGCCCGCATATCAAACTATGGGCCAGGTACATCGACGACATCCTTCTCCTGTGGACTGGAACCAGATCTCAATTGGATGAATTCATTTCCCTTTTGAATAACAACAACAGAGGTATTGTGCTAACATACGAAGCTAGTCAAGATGTTATCAACTTTCTAGATCTTACCATCGCTAAGGAAGAAGGAACATTTAAAACAAAAACTTTCTTTAAAAAGACAGACAGAAACTCCTACATACCAATAGGAAGTTGCCATCATAACAACTGGCTAAAATCTGTTCCCAGAAGCCAATTCATTAGGATGAGAAGGAACTGCACAACCCTGGATGACTATAAGACACAAGCAGATATTCTTGCCAATAGGCTGTCTGAAAAAGGATACGATCAAAGAATGCTTGAAACCACCCTAATAGAAGTGGGGGAAATAGACCGTTCTGAGCTTTTGAATTGTAGTGTTATAAATAATAAAAATAATCAAACTGGACCTATAGTCCCGCTTATCACTACATATTCCAGCCAACACTATAAGATTAAAAATATTATAAAAAAACATTGGCATATACTTGAAAACGATAGAGTCCTAAATACTTTCCTACCCTCGAATCCACATGTGATTTTTAGGGGTGTACCTTCTTTGAGGGACAAAATAGCCCCCAATGTGGTGGACCCTCCGGCGAAAAAGGTCTCCTTCTTTCAAAGAGGCATCGTAGGTTACCACCAATGCCGGAGGTGCCAGGTTTGTACGTTAAACAAACTAAAAACGAAAAAAATAACATCATTTTTTTCAACCAGTACCTCCAGGGAACATAAGATTGAACCCTTTATAACCTGTAGTTCTACTGGCATTGTTTACCTGCTGCAATGTCCTTGCGGGAAACAATATATTGGTAGGACCAAACGCACAATGCAAGTACGACTGGGGGAACACATTACCAATATTCGATCAGGGTTTTCCCAACATTCAGTGTCAGCACACTACGACCTACATCATAGTCGAAATCCTGAAGGCACGATATTTTTGGGGATCGATAAATTTGATCCCCACTGGAGGGGTAGTTCCTTAGTTAGAGGACTCTCCAGACTTGAAATGTCTTGGATCTATCGAGTCCGGACTTACCTACCTTATGGGTTAAATGTGGACACGGACGTCAACGCTTTTATAGATAACAGCTGATTTCCTTTTTTTACCATTACTGTAGTGTGTACCTGCTCTGATGTCTGGGTAGATTTGAGAATCAATAAGTTCTAATCAGTTTCACCTCATTAACAACTTCACATCGTTACACTGTTTAGTCTAGTCGATCCGCATCACCAATTTAATTAATCTTTTTTGAAATATTTTTTGGAACTAATTTTATTATAGATCCTGTCCTTTTACATATATTTTTTGATTTTCCAACATGGTTAATGTATGCTGCAAGTTGGATTTCTGTTCTTACAGTTACTTCCAACACAGATGTTTTTCCGTGTTGGGCTATATTCATTGTGTACCTGCTCTGATGTCTGGGTAGATCTGAGAATCAATAAGTTCTAATCAGTTTCACCTCATTATCAACTTCACATCGTTACACTGTTTAGTCTAGTCGATCCGTATCACCAATTTAATTAATCTTTTAAAATATTTTTTTGAACTAACTTTATTTTAGATCCTGTCCTTTTACATATTTTTTGATTTTCCAACATGGTTAATATATGCTGGAAGTTGGATTTCTGTTCTTACAGTTACTTCCAACACAGATGTTTTTCCGTGTTGGGCTATATTCATTTTGTATAAAGGGCATAATATATATTCATTCTAATATATTATCTGGTAGTGTCATACCATATTGATATACACTATCAGTATACAAAGGAATTGTGGAGTTTCTACACTCTACCAATTTTCAGTGTGCACTTCATTTACACTATCAGCACACAAAGGAATCGTATTTTTTATACTCTATCAATTTTTTATACTCTATCAATTTTCCTTTTCTGTGTGCACTTCAGTGTTTATGGAATAATCGTCCCTAATTTGCTTCTTTCTTTAATATACATTTATATATATATGGAATCAATCTGCATATATATATTTTTCATATTTTTTATCAAATTAATTTTTTATAATTAATTTTTCCCTTCATTAGTGGACTAATGTGTGGCATATTTGGAGGTGGTCATACCAGCTGTATTTGCCATACAACCCTTATACTCCAAATTGAGGCTCTTTTTTATGTATATTTTTTCTGCCTACATATTCTTATTTTCAGATATCAATTCCTATTACTGGCAAGCGATCCCTTTTCCAAAATGGTCGATTGCTTCCTGAATTCCCCGCTTGTCTGTTTAGGGCGACCTTACTGCAAAGGGTGTTTTCAATGTTTAAGGCAAGCGATCCCTTTTTTTAACACGGTTGATTGCTGCCTGAGTTTTCTGTAACTCTGCTTGGGATGACCTTATTACTAAGGGTGATCTCAAACAAAATTTCAAAGTTCAAGGCACTGACAGTGCTTATACTATTGGCAAGCGATCCCTCTTCAAAGATGGCCGATCGCCATTCATGATCCCCAGACGTCAGAGAAGGGCGGTCCTAGAATGTTACAAACGAATTTAAAGGTGGCGAGTCAGCGCGCCGCTCGTGCCCCTGGATGAAGTCTGCTATTGGACGAAACGGCGTAGGGAGGAACGGCGTGCTGACGACACCATTGTTTTTATCCTCACGACCATCCGGAAGGACGGGTGGATTGTGAGAGCCGGCCGGCTTACTATTTATATGCTTCCAAAGGATTCGTTTTTTGTAAGTGCAATCGAATTTCTTTTATTAAACTTTTAAAACGTTACTACTCTATGTTGGCTTCCTTTCTCTTCCCTTAGCTACACTCTGGGAGTGATTGTTTTTCTGGGATCCAGCCGCATTGAGACCAAGCTTGGAGACACACACAGGATTCCACTTTAATACCCGTTAAGGCAATCCAGCCTGCTGTGCTGTTGATGCTCACGATTATTATCTATCTGGTAAGCAGATTTACTATAAGAGGTGGAGGTGGAGGTTCTCTTCTGTCCTGCAGTATCTCAATCTCCTACTTGGGATATTTCTCTGAACTCACTGAACTTTGATTTTTCCCTGGAGCTGATTACCAACATTTTACGAACTTTGTCAATTCAGTTTGTTTTCCTATATGATTTTGTTATACATTGGAACACTTGGTGTTGGTTTTTTATATACAATTTTTTTGCACTCAATGCACATTTTGTTATCACTTTCACTATTGATGTATTATTTTTAGCAGCGCAGCACACCCTATTTACTGCTTATATTTTGTTCATCTGACATTTGTGCTGCAGCAGCATTCACGTTTATTCTTATGTAAAATCGTTTGGTTTTGCCACCAATCCAATTTTTATTTTCATTAGACCTGCGCAGTATTTTCCACTGTTTTTCACTCTGTATGTAATGCAATCCTGGTATTTAATGCCCCTTTAAGACCCTTCTACTGTTTTTGAAATCTGAACGGGGTTGTGGTTGAGTTCCTGCACCTATTTTCTGAGAAAAAAAGCTCTGGCACGACCATCGGTTAAAAATCCATGCATGCTCAGAATCAAGTCGACGCATGCTTGGAAGCATTGAACTTCATTTTTTTCAGCACGTCGTTGTGTTTTACGTCACCGCGTTCTGACACAATCGTTTTTTTAACTGATGGTGTGTAGGGACGACTGACCATCAGTCAGCTTCATCGGTTAACCGATCATCAGATGGACCGATCGTGTGTACGTGGCATAAGTCCTTGTTTTTTTTGTTTTTTTAGGAGTCAACAGCTCCCATATTTGTAGCTACTTACATTCACTTTTTTAAAATCTTAGTAAAGTTCCTCTTTAAATGTATTTTGAAAAAAAAAAAATGTTAAATTCAGTAAAGTAGAGTCATAATAGAACACCACTTCTTGTCAACACTTTCTAGTTCCTGAGTTAGTAATTCCCTTTTTTTAATGGCACAGGAAGAAAGAGCAATAATGTAACATCACAGTAAGAAACAGGAAATAAAGCTCTAATTGGGACAGGAAAATCCTAGATACAAAAAGGGGTAGCTGATGTCACTATAAATGTTTACACACTTTCTGATTTTTATTTTATTTATTTTTTACATTGTACTAATGTTCGCTCAGCCTAACATTGCTTTCTTTGGAAATGTTCTATATAAACTGTTTGCAGGAAAGCAGGGTGTGCTGAGTGTGTTACTATTATTTGCCTTTTGAAAGTAGCCCCAATAAGAGTAGAAAAACCCTCTGTCCTGCATTAGGCTGTGTAAGAGCAGCGACCAGCAAGCTACAGTGCTGCTGTTCTCCAATCAACAAAATTCATGCTTTCTGCTGACTGCTGAGCTGTAGGTTTAACTCAGTAGGGGACCACTGTTGAGATACCACTGCTTTCAGAGAGAGAAGGTCCTTCTCTACAAGTGCAATACCAAGGATTTTCTACTCCCGCTGGAGGTACGTTACTAAGATATTGAATACTTACCGTTTTCCTGCATACTAAATTTATACTGAATGAAAAGTTCAGTTGGGCTTTAATCCAATGGATTTTTTCGTCGGAATTCCGATGAAGCTGACTTCCATCAGTCTTGCACACACACTATCAGACTAAATTCCGGCCGTCCACGCGGTGACGTAAAACAATACGATGAGGCGAGAAAAATGAATGCTTCCGAGCATGCGTCGACTTGATTCTGAGCATGCATGGATTTCCAAACAGACGATCGGAATTTCCTATCTTTTTTTTTTTCCCATCGGAAAAATTTAAAACATGTTCTATTTTTTTACACTGATGGAAAAAAGACAGATGGGGCCAACACACGATTGTTTTTTGCGATGAAAAAAGTCCATCAGACTTTTTTCATCTGAAAAAACGATTGTGGGTACACGGCTTTAAAGTATGTATTATTGGCTCAATAAAGTTCCTTCTATTACTCTCAGCTTCATCCAAATCCTCTTTTGTCGCTCTTCTTTTGTTTATGACGCAAAAAAAAAAATTGCAGGGGTGATCGAATACCACCAAAAGAAAGCTCTATTTGTGAGAAAAAATACATACATTTTGTGTGGGTACAGCGTCAAATGACCGTGCAATTGTCAGTTAAAGTGACGCAGTGTCGTATCACAAAACATAGCCTGGTCAGGAAGGGGGTAATCATTTAGCGGCCCCCTAAATCAGGGCTTGTCAGATAAAAAAAAAAAAAAAGGGAAAAAAAAGTATAACTGACAAGTATGAAGTAGTCCTGAAGAGTTCTTTCTGTGATAAAAGTAACAAGGATCTGCTTTAGAAGCCAGTTTAAGCAGCAATGCCAAACCTCGATGATGAGGGACCTTTTGAACTCCCAAAAGGCGTTGGCTTTACTAAATGTGACTTTTAATGAACATGACTTCTGAACGCCTGAAATCATGACAACTCTAGTTAATCTTGTGCAATCTCAGTGCTTTTAGTGAGTTTATAAATATACCATAAGGTCTGGTCCTTCGGTCTTATACTATAAAAAATCCAGATGGTTTTCCTTACTTAAAATATATGTTAAATGTAATTACTATGCTGATTGAGACTTAAAGTAGGATTTTACTGGCCATGAAGCAATGTTTATTCTTACATTTATCTTCTGGTTTTACTTTTTGGCATTGCTTGTGTACATCTATCATTCTCATTACCCATTTGATTCCAACTATGTTTGCTTTAAAAAAAAAAAACGTGCATCTAATTTCCTTCTGTATCCCTGGAACCATTTAGACTAAGCTTATGCTTTGCACAAGCAGGGCAAAAAAACAGGTCTACTTTAACGGAAGCCCTACCAGCTACTTAGCTTAACCCCACCCTTGCTCCCCTGCCGATCCATTGAGCCAACCACACAGAGCTGTTTTTGGGTATAGGGAACAAGTGAATGACTCCTCTTATTCTCACATGACCGCACTGGTCAATGGTCCCAATTGAGAACGTCCGTTAATGACGAAACGTCGTCTGGGAAGGCGTACACTGACGTTACCGCGTTCGAATTGAAGGAGGAGGGCTCCTAGTGCCGGCCGGCATATGATACATGCTTTTACATTATGAAATGTTTTTAAGTACGCATTTTATTGTCCTTTTAATAATTTTTTACGGAATCACACTATGGTCCATTTTTCTCTTACCTATACATTGAGGACCTGTTTTATGAGCGGTGTGGTTCACTCCGGATATCTGCCCTTTGGATCCCTCGCTAGTCTGATATACAGTCTGTGGATGAGGTTCAGTGTCTACATGCCTAACTATTAGGTTGCTCTGGTAAGCGGCTTTCCGTTTGGTGGTGGTGTTCCTCACAGAAGTCCTTGTTTTCACATTTGTGTCGCTACAATTAACCTTTTTGGACTGGATGTGTTCTACTCTATCAGCAATTTATACCTACCCCTATATTTCATCTAATTGGGGGAGCAAGACTTTGTTTGTACTGGGTTAATTATCTGGTTTTACATTTGGCACAGTTAAAAAATGTTATTGTGTTATTACTGGTGCTTGTTGATTGGCCACTCAGACACCCAGTACTGTCAAATAGGGGTGAGTGAAAGAAACCTCTCTTCACTCCTACAGCTGAATGGAGCAATGAGGAAGAGAACAGAGGATAGGGATAAGCTTATGGTAGGGACACCATTAAAGTTGATCTATTTGTTGCCCAACACAGGCAAAATTAATTTATTGTAATGACCGTAGGTAAAGCTTATCTCCACTATTAAGAACCATGAGCATGTCTGAACATAGTCAGATACTAATGCGTTGAATACATTTTCTAATGTAGGCAAACACTTGAGTTTAACCTATGCTACATACAGTATGTGATGACATGACAAACATAGCATAATTATGGTCCATGATATCAAAATCAACAATCAACTTTATCTGGCCCATAATAAACCAACATATGAGCAAAGTGGACAAGTATTGGCTTTGATCTATGATGTCTACACAGTAACCATGTAATAACTTAGTCAAGGCAATTGAAGAGGAGCTGCAGCAATATATTTTTTAAGGATGCCCATAGAAAGTGAACCTAATGTTTTCCAGTTGGGTTAATTTATGATTTACCATTGCTTTCTGTCTTGGTGACACTGTGAGCTGATTTTCCGATTTATATCCTCTCTGGAATGCAGTCTCCACATATTCCTATATAGAATCCACTGGCTCTCTAATGGCTACTTTGTATTAAAGCAAGTTTTATTTTTCCCTTGGGTTAACTGTTCATTTTTGTCTAGGGGTTTGAAGACCTGAGATACACTCATATAATCCTTCAATTTTCCTAACACAAAACCGGTCCCTTAGGCTCCTGCCCCCTGCCGCAGTCCAGCAGTCTTGATGTCATCATGATGTCATCACGCCCATAGACCGGCTCTGGATGTGAAGATGAACAGGAACAGTCCATCACTTCACTTGGGGGAGCAGCATATTTTGGAAGATCGAATGGGTAAGTATAGGTAAGTATAGGCTCTGTGTTCACCCCTAGACAAAACCAGCAGTTAACCCATGCAGTGCGGGCATAGCCCCACTGCATGGAAATTTTTACTTAAGCAAGCCATACATGTGGCATTTTTAAGTCAATGTAAACCTTTTTTGAACCACTGAGTATCTCATATTTGATCCCAAGTTACCAGAACCGCAAAAGCGATTTGCCACCTGCAAGTTTGATCAACTATCAAAATATAGTCAGTTGTGAAGATGAAACCTGAAAAAAAAAACAGAGCACTTCAATAAAGTGTGTTGACCAACTGAATTGAAATAATGAAACCACTATTTATTTATTTATTTATTTATGTATGTCTTTGATTGCTTTGCAATTTCAACAAAAAAAATGATTAGAAAGTTGGACCGCTCTATCAAGTTGCCATTTACAGTACAGTATATAGCCAGCTATAGAGGAGCAAAGATTTCCCAGGGATTTTCTTATTACTTTCATCTATCATGTAAAGCCAGCTAAAGATATTAGATGACGATCAGAAGATCCAAGCTCTAAACACCTTTCATACAAAAAAAAGTTTTATAAACAGCATTGATGATGGAATTTGAGACCTTAAAGCGGTGTTCCACCCGCATAGTTTTTTCTTTAAAATCAGCAGCTACAAACAATAAAGCCCTGTACACACGATCGGTTTGTCTGATGAAAACAGACCGATGGACTGTTTTCATCGGACAAATCGATCATGTTTGGGCCCCATCGGTTTGTTTTCCACTGGTGAAAAACAATAGAACATGTTTTACATTTTTCCTATGGATAAAAAAACAATCGGTCCAAAAAAAAAATTCTCAGCATGTCGTAGTGTTTTACGTCACATCGGATTTTTGACTGATGGTGTGTAGGCAAGACTGATGAAAGTCAGCTTTATCGGATATCTGATCAAAAAAACATATCGTATTAGATTCCATCAGATATCCAATCGTGTGTACAAGGCTTTAGTACACTTACCTGTTCAGGAAGCCCGCAATTTCACCCCCCAGGTAAATCCGTCCATTGGATCGGGTGCTGGCGTCACAATTCCAACTAGGGGAGACCGGCAGTGGAGCAGCATTCGTGAATGGCCAGCTTGTCTTCTGGGACACACACAGGTCCCGGAAGACACAGGTGAGGGAGGAAGTGACCTAGGAGCCCTGTGGAATAGGAAGATTAGGGTGACTGCCTAGCAACAGGCGTTTCTGGTAAGTAAAAAAATAAAAATTCTAATGGTTTTTAAGAGGTTTTAAGGAGACTATTAGGCCTCATACACACAACCAAGGAACTTGTCGTAAATGAAACATCGTTTTCCTCAAAGATTTCCTTGTTAGGCTTGTCGAGAATCTTGACAAGCTTTCTTTGCGTACACACTGTCAAGACAAAATCTTGTCGTTCTCAAACGCGGTGACGTACAACACGGCACTATAAAGGGGAAGTTTGATTCCACTGGTGCCACCCTTGGGGCTGCTTTTGCTAATCTCATGTTACTGCGTGTTAAGTAAAAGTTTGGTGATAGACGATTCACGCTTTTCAGTCTGTTACAGCATGACAAATGTGCTATCTCCATTACAAACCCTACTTTTACCGAAGATGCACTAGTATCTCATACTTTATTCTAAGCATGCGCGGGTTTCTAACCATACACGCGAATGTGTTTCTCGTCGTAAACCAGCCCGACGAGAAACATGACGATGAAATTGAGACTCCCGATGAGGAAAACGTGTTCTCTTTTTTTCTCGTCGAGTTCCACGACAGTTTTCACAACAAAAAAACATACACACAGCCGTTTTCCTCGGCAAAAAAGCTCTGCCACCAAGTTTCTTGATGGATTCTTTTGAGGAAAACGGTTGTGTGTACGAGGCCTTAGTGTCATTTTTTTAGGGTGGATCTCCACTTTAATGCCCAAACAGTGGTTACATCATAGCATGTAGTTACTGTTTTCAAAAGACTTCTTGAGTTGGGTGGTGCTGATGGGGCTTACATTTCTGAGGATTCAGGAGGAATTAGACCAAATTTAATTTAAGTAGAATTTCCTTGTATGGAGATTGCACTCATTTTGCACAATCTACATAGAACAAAATGAACACACATTTCTGTGTTCACAAGATTAAACAGGACGCTTGTCCTAGGTGGCAGAGATATAGCCTTGTTGAGAGCTATCAATATGGCTTCTTGATGATGTAAAAACCACCCCACACGGGCACAGGTGGGCTCATGCAATTCAACAGATTGAAGACACGGATTGCAAACTAGATTACTTTTAATTTTCCCCAACTACTATTCAGATCATTGCATTTTGCGTTCAATCAAGTCTACAAAAAAAAAACAGTCAGCAGATGTTGGAAAATGCTGACAGTATTATTTAATGGTCCCAAAAACTACAACCCATCAGTCACCATTGCTTTTCCATTATAATTATGCACTACATTGAATTGTACTGCTGTAAATGCTCTTGAAAAAAAAAAAGAACTCTAATCAGAGGTTTTTGGAGCATTTTCAATTATCACCTCAGTTAACGTGCGTGTAATGATTTATTGATGGGAAGCTGAATTGTTTGAAGACAACTGACAATTAAAAAGCCTTTGTTTACTTAGCTTCCTCGTATAATTCAGATTTAATATGAATTCTGCTTCTTTATAATTAACCACTTAAGACCCGGACCAATACGCTGGCAAATGACCCAAGGGGTTTTTGCGATTCGGCACTGCGTCGCTTTAACAGACAATTGCGCGGTCGTGCGACGTGGCTCCCAAACAAAATTCGCGTCCTTTTTTTCCCACAAATAGAGCTTTCTTTTGGTGGTATTTGATCGCCTCTGCGATTTTTATTTTTTGCGCTATATACAAAAATAGAGCGACATTTTTGAAAAAAAATCAATATTTTTTACTTTTTGTTATAATAAAAAAACAATAAACTAAATTTTAGTCAAACATTTAGGCCAAAATTTATTTAGCCACATGTCTTTAGTAAAAAAAAATCGCATTAAAAAAAAATTAGCTACCTAGCGGGAACAGCGACACTAATACAGCGATCAGAAAAATGATCGCTTAGTGACGCTGGCAATAGGGAGTGAAAGGGTTAACTAGGGCAGTGATCAGGGGGTTAAAACTTTATTGGGGGGGGTGGGGGGGGCTACCCTGACACTACTGACTGTCTGACTGTCACACTGTCTGTCACACTGACACTAAATACAGTAATCATACATGATTACTGCATTCAGTGACACTGTGACAGGGGGGAGGGGGGGGGGGCGATCGCGGGGGTTAAATGTGTGTGTGTAGTGTAGTGTTAGTGCAGACTTACTTGTTCTGTAGTGATCTCTCCTCAGCGGCGCTTGAAACAAACGCCGAGGGAGAGATCACGTCGCTTCCTCCTTCCTGTGTTTACACAGGAGGAGGAAGTGACAGGTCAGGCGGGCGCGCGCATTGGCTGGGAGCGATCCGGAGGGGGCGGATGAAAACGGATAGCCGCCCCCACTTGTCGGATCGCTCCTGCAGCCGCGCGGACCGCCGCATGTACGATCCCCCCCAAGGCACCAACGTATATATACGTTGATGTGCCTGTCGGTGCCATTCTGCTGACGTAAATGTACATGCGGCGGTCCTTAAGTGGTTAAACAACAAGGTTTTTGGGAGACTTTTTGTACAAGAAAAGAGCAGACAGAAGAAGAGAGAGATTAAAAAATAAGGAAAATTGTCAGGAAGAAAGAAATATGGTTTTACCGTTATCTGCAAAGTAATTTCCTATAAATGTGCAGTGCAAGGTGCACCATACTGTTCTCAAATAACACAAAAGTTCTGAACTATCTCATTGCTAAAATGTTGTTATAAATACTGGATGTTATTTACTTAGAGATCTATTTTTAAAGATTGTGTGGATTTAGGCTCCTCTGCCTGCCTGCCTGCCTGCCTGCCTGGAGGAGTCACTGATAAATGTCGCTAAGGTGAACAACAAGAAATGCAAAGCAAGGTATTGCATGAAATACAGCAGATAATGCATATTTCTGGGTTTGACAGTTGAAAACAGTGAACAATAAGAGGTGATTTTCTTATTTTTTTACAATGAATGTAACATTAGCCACTTTGTAAGCATTACAATTTTTACAAAAAACAGCATTTGTGGTTGAAACCAATGTCCTGTACCTATTTCGCCTAATCCACCCTATTATATCTTATGTCTGTTAAAGACTCCAAGCAAACAACCAAATACAGAGATGAAATACATCTAAGGCCACGTACACACGTTCAGACATGTCCAATGAAACATGACCGACGGACTGTTTTCATCGGACTACGCTGAAGTGGTCTGTTGGTCTGAAAATGCGTACACACCATCGGACCAAAATCCCATCGGACCAGAACGCGGTGACGTAGAACACAATGACGTAATGAAAAAAAAAAAAGTTCAATGCTTCCAAGCATGCGTCGACTTGATTCTGAGCATGCGCGGGTTTTTGGTCCGATGATTTTGTGTACTAACCATCGAACCTGTCCGACGGACAGGTTTCCAGTGGACAGGTTTTAAAGCACGTTTTGAAACTTTGGTCCACTGGAAAACAGTCCGATTGGCCATACACACGATCGAACATGTCCACGGACATGTTCGATCGTGTGTGCGTGGCCTAAGCCTAGGTTCCCATTGGAGCGATTTGCCATGCTGTTTGAGAGATCAAATCGCATCACAAGCTGCAGCCTATTGGTGGCAATGGCACAGATTTTGCCTTGCCGCACCGATTCTCAAAAGTAGTTCCTGCACTTCTTTTGCAGATTTCAGGTGCGAATTCAATAGACATCTGTGTATGAAGCCACACAAATGTCTATCAAGTAGCATCTGAAATCCTGCTGACCTTGCTACTTTGAAATTGCGCTACTTCAAGTAAAGTAGCATGATTTCAAAGTAGCATCAATGTGAACCAGGACTAAAGGAGCGATTATATTTGCTACTGTACGTCTGTACATTCAGTCCTGAGATCTCAACAGCTCTGCCTCACGGAAGAGCCCGGCTTGCCCCATGAGACCTAATTTTTCCAATTACTCCTGTATTGAATTGTATTGAATAGTTTTGTAATTGTACTGTCTACCCTAATGTTGAAAAGTGCTGTGCAAATTGTTGGCACTATATAAATCCTGTATAATAATAATACTTTTTCTGTGCTGCAGTTAAGAAGCAAGACATGCTTAATCTCTTCCCCAGTCGGTAAGTGGACAGTTAAAGGAGAAGCAGATGACTGTTAAGCTCATCACTCTACTATTATTATATTCCTTAATAGCACATGTGTAATGGAAGGACAGCTGATTGGCTCCTTGCGCTATTTACTTGTGGGAATTGTAAGAGGCTGATACCAGGTCAAATTCAGGTACCTACACTGCTTGCATATAATAATAATAATAATAATAATAATAATAATAATAATAATATATGTATGAATATCAAGCTAGATAATGAATATAGAGCTGTTGTTTTCTTTATTGTATGTCTGCCTGTTCAGGTTTAACTATTGTATCAAATGTCACTTTCTTATTGTATCAGATCTCCCTTACCTATGACATCTAATGTTCCTAACTATTTTATCGAATGTCCCTTACGGTTGTATCTGATTTCCCTTACTGGTTGTATCTGATTTACCTTACTGGTTGTATCTGATCTCCCTACCTGTTGTATCTGATCTCCCTTTGCTATTGTATCTGATCTCCCTTACCTGTTGTATCTGATCTCCCTTACTGGTTGTATCCGATCTCCCTTACTGGTTGCATCCGATCTCCCTTACTGGTTGTATCTGATCTCCCTTACTTCTTGTATCTGATCTCCCTTACTGCTTGTATCTGATCTCCCTTACTTGTTGTATCTGATCTCCCTTACTGGTTGTATCTGATCTCCCTTACTGGTTGTATCTGATCTCCCTTACCTGTTGTATCTGATCCCCCTTACCTGTTGTAGATTTCCTGCCTTTTCCAGAATACACCCCTTTTTAACTAATGACACCACCAAGCTTCTAATTCACTCCCTGGTCATCTCTCGCCTCGACTACTACAACTCCCTTCTCATTGTATTACCTTTACGTAGACTATCCCCCCTTCAGTCCATCAATGCCACTGCAAGACTCATCCACCTTACCAACCATTCAGTGTCCTCCACCCCTCTCTGTCAATCCCTCCACTGGCTTCCACGCAGCCAATGAATACAATTCTAAGTACTAACAATAATTTACAAAGCCATCCATAACTCGGCCCCCAGCTATATCACTAACCTAGTCCCAAAATACCAACCAAGCCGCTCTCTTCGGTCCTCCCAAGACCTCCTGCTCTATAGCTCCCTTGTCACCTCCTCCCATGCTCGCCTTGAGGAATTCTCCAGAGCTTCTCCAATCCTTTGGAACTCCCTACCCCAATCTGTCCGACTGTCCCATAATCTATCCATATTTAGGCAATCCCTAAAAACTCTTCTCTTTAAAGAAGCCTATCCTGCTTCTAACTAACACTGTTTTACTTCCTCCATCAGCTCATCCCTCACAGCTATTGCCTGTTGTATCAATTGACCCTCCCTTTTTAGATTGTAAGCTCTAATGAGCAGGGCCCTCTGATTCCTCTTGTACCAAATTGTAATGTAACTGTAATGTCTACCTTTATTTTGTTAAGCGCTGCGCAAACTGTTGGCGCTATATAGAATCTGTATAATTATAATAATAATAAAATCCCTTACCTGTTTTACCTATGGCATCAAATGTCCCTAATATTTTACCTAATGCCCCTTACCTGTTGTATCTGATCTCCCTTACCTATGACATTTAATGTCCCTACCTTTTGAATTTAACATCCCTTACTGGTTGTATGTGATCTTGTTTACTGTTGTATCTGATCTCCCTTACCTTTTGCATCTTATATCCCTTACCTATGACATCTAATGCCCCTAATTATTGTATTTTATGTACCTTACGTGTTATAGCTACAGTAATCTCTTTTACCTATTACAGCTAATGTTTCCTTTGCTTCCAAATTTCCCTTAGCTATATCTGATCTGTCTTTTCTTTTATAAATAATGTTCCTTTGCTGTTGCATTCTATATTTCCTTATGTCTTGAATCTAATATTCCCTTACCTGTTATATCTAAAGTATTCTTGCCTTTTGTGGCTAACATCCTTTATCTACTTTATTTAATGCCTCTTGCCTGTTGTTTCTAAGGCAGACCTTAGGCAGTGTGCATTCCTTTCTGCAACCACAAGTTGCAAGAAAGACATTTGCACGGTTCCCTCTTTAACACAGACAGTGAACACAGGGGAATAAGAAAATATAATGTACTACAGCGCTAATTAAATAATTAATCCTAGGAACACCAAAATAAAAAACTAAATAACACAGCTGCTATCCATGTGATACCAAATCAGACAGTGAAAAAAATATTATATAATAGGATGCGCTAATATTAACTTATAGGTGTAAATCATACAAACAAACAAATCAAACAAACAAACAGATCAGGGAGAAACAGTCTCCATATGTGTTAGAATTCATGTGATTAGTCCTAAATCAGGTGCACAGTGAAGGCAGCAGCACGGATTCCATAGAAGAACAAAACATAACATGAATGATGCCCTCCTTCACTGAGAGTGTGGATCCCAGTCCTTCAAACTGTGAATCAGGTGATCAGGCACTCGTATGCGGATAGATATGAAAAAAAGGAAAAAGAAAACCTCATTGCACAAACATCAAGTAGCAGGCGGATAATGCGATCCAAAGACATCAACAGATGCACTCACGAATCCCCGCTTAGCATAAGCATGATACGCCACTCAGTGTGCTGTCTCCTCAACTCGATCCGATAGACTCGGATTCGATCGTAGACTCCTCCCAACGCGTTACGTCACGGAGCAACCCATGAATAAGTCGCGTGCCCGTGACGTAACGCGTAGGGAGGAGTCTACGATCGAATCCGAGTCTATCGGATCGAGTTGAGGAGACAGCACACTGAGTGGCGTATCATGCTTATGCTAAGCGGGGATTCGTGAGTGCATCTGTTGATGTCTTTGGATCGCATTATCCGCCTGCTACTTGATGTTTGTGCAATGAGGTTTTCTTTTTCCTTTTTTTCATATCTATCCGCATACGAGTGCCTGATCACCTGATTCACAGTTTGAAGGACTGGGATCCACACTCTCAGTGAAGGAGGGCATCATTCATGTTATGTTTTGTTCTTCTATGGAATCCGTGCTGCTGCCTTCACTGTGCACCTGATTTAGGACTAATCACATGAATTCTAACACATATGGAGACTGTTTCTCCCTGATCTGTTTGTTTGTTTGATTTGTTTGTTTGTATGATTTACACCTATAAGTTAATATTAGCGCATCCTATTATATAATATTTTGAACACAGGGGAATACCTCCTGCCAAGACATTGCATTCTTCCGCTGGGAGGGGCGGGGGTGGGGGTGTATAGATTGCATTAAGGTGAAAAAACATGTACCTTTACAACCCCTTTAATATTACCACCATGAGAGCTTCTAAAGCACTAGTGTCGGGTTTCTCAACTAGGTCTCCGTGGAACCATAGAGTTCCTCCATAGGGTTTCTAGGGGTTTCTTGGGCAATAAGCAATATCTGCCTCTTATAAGAGCAACCATTGACACCAATTATCTTTTAGCTATCAATAAGGAGGAATTCTACCCAATGACTACAAATGTAAGAAGCATTACTTACACTAATGTACTATGAGCTGTAATAGAAGAGAGTAGTTATTAGCAGGAGTTCCCTGAAGCCCAAAAATAATTCAAGGTTTAAAAAGATTGAGAAAGTTTGCTCTAAGGACTCTGTTTGGGGCACACTGCCCAGATTGGTGTATTTTTGTGGCGGATATGGACTGGTTTTCCAGCCATGTACAGCATTCCTGTACTAATCAATGACAAGCTGAGAATTAGCACCCTGGGCGCAGATTCACCCCTAGCTGTAGATTATCGCTCCATAATTACTGTACTTGTGTCATAGCCATAGGACATCTTGTGACTGTCATTGATTTGTACAGGCTTCCTGTTCACAAGTGATTACATATACCTGGCCAAATTCACCATAGAATGATGCTGATCTGGGCAGGGTGTTCCTCAACTCAGCCATGTGCATGAGCCCTAAAAGTCAAAGTCAATGAGAAGTTGCTGGTTTGTGACGGTCACATATCGCTTCTAGTAAAGTTTTCATTATTTTTTTTTGTATTTTTAGAAGATTAATCCTCTGCAATTAAAGGGTTTGTAAAATATATTTTTTTTATCTTAATAGCTTCCTTTACCTTAATGCAGTGCTGTTTTCATGTCCTCATTGTTCGTTTTTTGCTCTCAAGTTGCTGTAATTCTTCTTTGATCTGCACACTTCCTGGTTGTCTGTTTCCTGATAACTACAGTACTGCGAGCTTTCTCTCTGTGGTCACTAATCAAGGAGGTGTGATTACTGTGTGTCTAAAACCCCTCAGCACCAATCAGTTTCGTTTTCCAAACCATCAATGCCCTGTATTGGCTCTGTGGCTCTGTACAGCACAGGCAGGAAACAACATGCAAAAACGAAACTAGAAACTGCAGGTACATTATATGATTGATTTGTATCTGTTTTTAATCATTTTTAAAAGGAATCAGTTAACTATTATGTCTCTATACCCTGTAAACAGTCATTTCAGCAAAAAATGTTTTTTTTATTTACAACTCCTTTAACCACTTGCCTACTGTGCACCTACACCCCCTTCCTGCCCAGACAAAATTTTAGCTTCCGGCACTGCGTCGCTTTAATTGACAATTGCGCGGTCGTGCGACGTGGCTCCCAAACAAAATTTTCCCCACAAATAGAGCTTTCTTTTGGTGGTATTTAATCACCCGTGCGTTTTTTATTTTTTGCGCTATAAACAAAAAAAGAACAACAATTTTGAAAAAAGACACAATATTTTTTGCTTTTTGCTATAATAAATATCCCATTTAAAAAAAAAAAAAAAAACATTTTTTATCTCAGTTTAGGCCGATACGTATTCTTCTACATATTTTTGGTAAAAAAATTTAAAAAATAAAATCGCAATAACCGTATAGTGACTGTTTTGCGCAAAAAATATATTGCCTACAAAATATGGGACATAATTATGATTTTTTTTAATACATTTTTTTACTAGGAATGGCGGCGATCTGCGATTTTTTTTCGGGACTGGGACATTATAGCGGACACATTGGACACTTTTGAAACATTTTTGGACCATTTACATTTATACAGTGAACAATGCTATAAATATGCATTGATAACTGTATAAATGTAACTGGCAGGGAAGGGGTTAACCACTAGGGGGCGGGGAAGGGGTTAAATGTTTCTCCTAGTTTGTGTTCTAACTGTGGGGGGAGGGGGGTTGACTGGGGAGGTGACCGATTGTGTCCCTATGTACAAGGGACACAATCAGTCTCCTCTCTCCCTGACGGGGACGTGGAGCTCTGTGTTTACACACAGAGCTCCACGTCCCAGCTCAGTTACTCGGCAATCGCGTGTGCCCGGCGGCCATCGCGGCCGCCGGGCACACGCACAGGGTTCTCAGTGATGCGACGGGTGCGTGCGCGCGTGCGCCCCTAGCAGCTTTCTATGACTGCACGTCATATGACGTGCAGTCAGGACAATGGAGTTACCCGCCCGCTGTCATTTGACGGTGGGCGGGTAACAAGTGGTTAAGGGGAGGCTAGTCTGATGTTGAAGGACAGTTGCAACCTGGACCTATTTATTCGAATGGGTCATATTTGGTGGGTTGCAGTGCCCTACGAATGCAACAGGGGGTATAGTTCCTGCTTTAGCTGAAAAGCAAAGCATCAAGGCCACTGTATGTGTACACCAAAACCTTCTGCATTAGCAGCTATATGGGGATCAGTTTAGGTTCAGTAAAAATGTGGCGCTACCACCCCTCTACCGTTATTGTAAACAATTTCTAAGAGGGATTTCCCTTGCTTTGGAAAGATATCCTCTCACTTCCCTTTGAGTTTGCAGGGCAGGAAGTGAAGGGAAATCCATTAAATGAGCCACAGATGGCAACAAAAAATAAAAACTGACATAAAAAAAGCCACAGTAGAAATAACAAAGACATGCTTTGAACTCTGTTCTCTAATGAAAGGGAAACCCGGCCATAACTTCAAAGTCATTGAGGCTGATTCACTACAGGGGAAGTGATCTGAAATCAAAATAATTTATGAATATTTACTTCAATTATCCAATCATCTGAAAAGCAAATTTGTGTTCACCTTCATTACCCAATCATGTGCAGATGCTTTTAACATGATTGCATAATAGTAACAACCAGAGCTTTTTTTCTCAGAAAATAGGTGCAGGAACTCAACCACGACCCGTTCAGATTTCACAAACAGTAGAAGGGTCTTAAAGGGGCATTAAATACCAGAATTGCATTACATACAGTGTGCAGAGTTCAGGGGGTTACAAAGCAGTCACTTGTAAACACAGAAACCAGACTTCTGTGTTCACAAGTCATTGTGGTGAGCGGGCACCAAAGGGTCTGAGCCAAAGGTGGTGGAACTGAGTTCCCCCAAGTTCCCCCAGAAAAAAAGCCCTGGTAACAACTACTAAAACTTTCTGGAGTGAGAATTTTACTTTTTTAGTAAATCAGGAGAAGATGACTAAATGAGTTGAGAGAGTTAATGTTCACTGTGCTTGAACAGGAAATTCACCATCCTGTGTGCCCCCTGTGTTACATTGATTTTAAGTTCAATATTAATCCTGAAATCCCATACAGTGATACCTCGGCTCACAAACTTAATTCATTCGTAAATCAAGGAAAATGTTCCCATAGGGATCAATGTAAATCAGTTTAATCTGTTTTAAACTTTTTTTTTGGTTTTTGAACCATAAAAATATGAAACAAAGTACAGTATGAATAGAGAAAACACACAATTGCGATTTCAGACAAGAAAAACACGTTTTTTTTTTCCAGCAGGAAAGCTACTGATACTTGTCTTGCATACACACAATCACACTAATCTTGGACGAAATTCCAAACATCAAGAACGCGGTGACGTACAACACGTACGACGAGCCGAGATCGATGAAGTTCAATAGACAGCTCGGCTCTTCTGCTTGATTTGCGGGGTTTTTTTTCGTTGTAATTGCATACAGACGATCGTGATTCCCGATATTAATTTTTCCTGTGATGAAAATTGAGATTCTGCTCTAAATCTTTTCTTGGCCGAAATTCTCACGGAAAAAGTGCAATGGTCAGAATTTGCAACAAAAAGCTCACATCGCACTTTTCTCTTTGGGAATCGCGATCGTGTGTACGAGGCATAAGGTTCCACAGAACTCTGGTTGAGGTTGGCTGCTCTAGGCCATTGTACCTTCATGGGAATTAGTAAGGATAGGCAAGACAACGGTTGAAGCTAAACAGTATGATCAGTGGGTTCTAATGCTATCCTTGTTAAATATTAAAACCTTCAATATAAAAAATGAAAGGTTAGAAAGAAATTGGAGAGAGCAAACTATTATGTCCAATGCTCGAGATCAATGAAGTTCAATAGGCAGTTCGGCTCTTCTGCTTGATTCTGAGCATTTTTTTTACGTGGTAATTGCATACAGACAATCGCGATTCTCGATAGGAATTTTTCCTGTCACGAAAATTGAGATCCTGCTCACAATATCTCACAGAATAAGTGTGATGGAGCTCACATCGCACTTTTCTCTTTGGGAATCGCGATCATGTGTATGAGGCATAATTAACACATTATTGTCACCTTCATTACAGCTCTGCACTTTCTTCTCAACAACATGCTTGCTCTAAATTTTATTTGGAGCCATACTGGATGTCCACTGTCCAGTACAGTATAGTATGTGATAAAAAAGCACACCAAAAAGCTTCTCAATACTGTAAGTGTCTTCACAGGACACTTTCAGTGTCTCTCTGTGACCGCAATCTCACCTACAGGAAGTCACGACCACGTGTCAGAGTAGGGAACATGGGCGCGACCAATGATCTGATCCTAACTACTCTGAGCGTTGCCTGCCCTGAACCTGGACTGCCATTGGACCACTCTGCCTGTTTGTCAACTGCAAGTACTTGTTTGCTGGGCTTAGCTCACACCTGCCCGGCATGGTAGCCAGGCACTATAGCATTGTGTATAAGACCTTGGGGTAACAAAGTACCATATACTTGCTTGCCTTTTGGGAAAGGGGGCTGTTATAGGTGAGGAACACAAAGCCAGCTATTGTGCCTGACCATCAACACTAGGGGACAGGAAGCCAGCTGTCTCTTTCTTGCTCAGGCTCCCTGATGATGTGTGTGACAGACACAGCCAGGACAGTTTTTTTTGGAGGGGGCTGCAGGGTAGCTTCTTACCTACTGACTCTGGGCCCTGCCTTTTGAGGGCACTCTAGTCTTTGGAGGTGTGTGCCTGGGGGACTCTTGGAGTAGTCTTGCTTCAGATTAGGGTCTATGTCTCCCTGAAACACACAGACTCTGGGAACCTAGGCCCTGGATACAGATGTGGGCCTTTGTGCCCAAACCAGCAATGACTGCTTTAGACTGTGAGACTCAGGGCAGATGTTAATATAATCAGCTCAAAACAACCTGATGCTGGGGTCTCCTGCTATAATCTGTTTGCTAAGGTGTCTTTCTCCCATTATATCATTTCCCCATAGTATTCCCCCTAGGTGTGAATTACCATTGTTAATTGTGTGAGCTATTGTTTCTGTCAGCTAATCCTTTACAGATTTGGACAGCCCTAGCTCTTCTTACTGGGAAACTGGTGCAGAATGGTCTGGGTGGGCACTGAGTCACCTAGACATGTTTAGGTAAATAGTTAGCTTACAGTTTAGATAGATTACTGTTTATGTCGGTTGCTCCTTAGCTATGTTAATTATCTTACTGTTTGCATAACTTGATCAAGCTTTTATCTGATTCTGATTTTGCATGGTGTATCTATTCTGTGTGAGTTTACAATAAAGTGAGTTCCAGTTTGCACTTAAGCCAGTGTCTTCTAGATCTGGGTTCATCTCTAATATCTAGTTCCTGGCTCCAGACTGGAGGAAGCTGAATACTGACGGAACCACCCAAGAGGCATGCCAAGCAGTCAGTCACAATGTACACCAGATCTGTCCTTTTCCAGCCCCAGTAAATGGAAACCAATTCCTTCTGAGATACCGTATATCCCATCATATCTTTAAGAGTCCCAAATTCATATGAACTTTACATAATCCAAGTCTTTTTCTCTTGCTCTTTCGTCTTCTTTTTACAAATCAATTATTTTTTTGTTCTTTAATTTCCCATGAAAATATTCCTCTCAAATACACAATTAAAAAATGAGTCTGCAATTTAGCCAACTTTATCAACATCTGAATTTTGAGTGCATTTAAAGAGCCTATGGGATTTATCTATGTAGGCAAATGAAAACAAGCCGGGACAGATCCAATTATACGTGAAAAACTGGTGCGTGAAGGTCTCTTTCTTTGGGACATTTATCAGTCATAAATCAGCCACGGAGAAAAAGCAAGCTTGAAAGAAAAATAACGTAGCCCAAGTAGCAACAGAGGAAAGATATAACAGCTCAGCCTCTCTATAGTCTCAAAAAAAAAAAAAGAAAATTGAAAAACTCTTCCCGTCTGAAGGAAAGTCGACTCACGACGTCCGCTGAATCAGCTCAACTTCCTGCCAATGCGAGTTCTATGGCAATTGTCACATAAAACCTAATAGCTGGTGACTCAATTATTTATGAATGGAGGAAAGCAGAACTTAGATATAAAATCTGAATACAAACAGATGTGTCCTACAGAGCAAAATGCAAATATGGAAACAGAAACGGCTGACAAAAGTTGTTACTGATATTGGCTTATTCATGATGACACTCTAGGAATTTAATGGCAAAATATTTCTCAAAGCAGAAGAATCCTCAAAGAAAAAAATTAAAGGGCCAAGCCAGGACTTAGGCCTCGTACACACGACCGAGGAACTCGTCGTAAATAAAACATTGTTTTCCTCGACGAGTTCCTTGTCAGGCTTGTCGAGAAACTTTACAAGCTTTCTTAGCGTACACACTGTCAAGACCAAATCTTGTCGTTCTCAAAACCGGTGACCTAAAACATGTACGACGGCACTATAAAGGGGAAGTTTGATTCCACTAGCGCCACCCTTTTGAGCATATAGAGAAAGGAGTCACCGCTCCAGGTGGGATCACTAAATGGTTACAGGTGGTGCAGGATACCGAGGGTGCTGGCGGTGCACTAAGCAAAATGAAGACAAAGAAAAATGGATAGCCGCACTCCAAAACCTGATGGGTGGTCTTTTATTCAATAGACAGCATGTACAAAAATAGGGTCACAGCAGTAGAAACAAGGAACAGCCGACGCGTTTCGCACTGGATCAGTGCTTATTCATGTGACCCTATTTTTGTACATGCTGTCTATTGAATAAAAGACCACCCATCAGGTTTTGGAGTGCGGCTATCCATTTTTCTTTGTCTTCGCCCTTTTGAGCATGTGCAGGTTTCTAAGCATAAACACGAACGTGTTTCTCGTTGAAAACCAGCCCGACGAGGGACACGATGAGGAAATTGAGACTGCCGACGAGGAAAAAGACTTGTTCTCTTTTTTTCGCATCGAGTCCCACGACAGTTTTCTCGATGAAAAACATACACACGACCATTTTGCTCAGCAAAAAATCTCTGCCACCAAGTTTCTTGATAGATTCTGTTGAGGTAAACGGTCGTGTGTATGAGGTCTCGTACACACGGCCGGTTTTCTCGGCAAAAACCAGCAAGAAAACTGCTTCTTGCTGAGATTACCGTTTGTGTGTATGAGGCATTCAGGTTTCTCTTCAGGAAATCTGGGCAGAATTTCGTCGAGATTCTTGTCGGCCTGTTTCCCAAAGAGAAACCCGAGAGTGTGTATACTTACCTGACGCCGTGGAAACCTGCGCATGCTCGAAAATTACTTTAACGCACGCGCGATCGGTTCCACGGCATAGGTAGAGTGAAGCAAGATGGCGGCGACATCTTGCTCGTCGTACGCGATGACGTCACTGCGTTCTTTTTTTTCAAGAGAACTGCGGTTCTTTTAAAACGAGAGTCTGTACACTTGGGCGGCAAGAGATTCTTGCCAAGAATCTCTTCAAGGAAAACAACGTTTTTTTCCTGACAAGATTCTTGCCCGTGTGTACAGGGCCTCAGGCATCGTACACACAGGCAAGAATGTCGTCAACAAAAAATCTTTGTTTTTCCCTACGAGATTCTTGGCAAGAATCTCTTGCCGTCCAAGTGTACACACTGACATTTCAAAAGAACCGCGGTTCTCTTGAAAGGCAAGAACGCGGTCATGTCATCACATACGACGAGCATGCGCTTGTCACATTCGATTCCGTCGCCGCCATCTTGCTTCACCCTACCTATGCCATGGAAGCTACCGCTTCAAAGTCATTTCGAGCATGCACGGGTTTCCACGGCAACAGGTAAGTATACACACTCTCAGGTTTCTTGTCGGGGAACAGGCCAACAAGAATCTCGACGAGAAAAAAGAGTGCAGATTCTCTTTTTTTCTCTGCAACAAGTCTGATAAAGCCCACCTCATCTCCTGGTCTACAATAATTTTGCTCTTTTTTTTTCCCAGCCTGTTTGTGGTCTGGGACTTTTATTCATTGGAGTTCAGTTCTTTCAGTCATAAAGGCTCAACATCACATGGTATAAAAATAAAAATGCAAAAAAAAAAATATGTAAACACCCAAAAGCTAGCTCCTCAAAAGATTGATTTATTAAAAATAGAAACCATCACAGAATAAAAAAAACGTATGCTGATCCCAACCCCACCCCACACATCCCCCACCCGCATTCCTACACTCTTCCCCCTAAAGGTAGTTCATCCCCAAACTAAATCCTCCATGGTAAAATAACTCAAAGCTGCCCCCTTTCAGAGCTAGGACAATGTGACCAAACTCCTTTGCACGATGGATCCTCTAAATATACGGCACCTGCATGCTGTATTGACCACAGTCAGTGACAAACATATACTGACAACCCAGTGTCCTGAATAAGGGGATACTGCACCTTATAGCAGTTGGTGAATGCAGTAGAACCAAAATTCCTGAGGGCCAGTATGCCTGGACACTGTTAAACAGCTAAGTAAGTATAGACAAGCTGACTATGAACATTTAACAGTCCATGTACCACAGACATAGGCATGCGTATAGGGGGTGCCAGGTGTGCCTGTGCACACCCTAATCACCCTGTGCTGCGCAGATTGCCCCTGCTGCTTGGCTGTAGAGGAAGGGATTGGGGAACCTCTGTCCTCAGTCCCTTTCTTTTTCTGAAAAGTGAGACATCAGGAGTCTGTTTAGACTCCTGATATTTCACCAAAGCCTCCCAATGGGGCTCAGATTTTTTTGGGAAAAAAAAAAAATTATTGTAAATATGGACACCAACCTCTGCCCTACTGACACTGCCCATTGCCCTACTGCCCTATATATATTTACACACATGCATGTGTATTTGAGCTTGGGGGTGCACACCCTAATGCAATAGGCTGCGCACACCTATGACCACAGATAAGAATGTATGCCAGATAAGGCTCTCTGCAAAAACAGGAACAGTGAGGGGAACTTATGAAGCTGCTGTTCCATTGCTAGCTAAAAGTAGGTAAACAGCACAATTGTATACTGTGTATACTGCTGAACACTCCACACCTAGATGTGATCCCAAATGTACAGCAAAAATGAGGCGAAGATGGACTGACAGGATACATGTGAGCCGATAATTAATAACAAAGAATGTATCTCACGCTGCTTGTGGTCAGGCCAGTGCTGTCAATGGGTCCCAACTATCTGGGTACCCACATGGTAATGCCGACTGTGACTGGCAAAAGGTTCCTTCTGTTCATCCTGTTCAGTATTTGTTTGCTGATTTCCTATAGCTAATTTTCTTTCAGCACCTGCCTGTCTATTATTTCATTTTTTTGACTGCATTCTTCTATTTGGTTCTGCCTGAACACCCTCTCCACCTACTCACTTTTGATCCTAATTGATCCATGTCTACCCTAAAGCATGTTTGTCTAGTAACGGACTCCACTCTAGCTTGACAGTTTGGTTTTCCACTTTAATTAATTACCAGCTCCTCAATTGTTGCCAGTGGGGAAACCTGAGGAACCCATTGTGGAAAATCCAAACATCATTGTGGTGGTTCTTTAATGAAGACTGGGCACTCAGTGACAATAGCTCCAATTTTAGCAAACAAGGTGTCAAACTTGCGTACACTGTATTTGTCTTTGTATTAGAAATGTTATACTATCATCATATACTACTATACTATACTATTATCAAAACCTCCTGTCGCTGTTTTGTTACAAGAGCCATACTCACTGTAACACTACCCAAGTCTTGTTTATAATTGTTATAAAAAAAAGGAGAACAGTTGGGACTTTATATGAGGCGGTGACCTGGTAAGGTCAATTGCCTCCATCCCTATCTATATGTCAAAAAAAGAGGGGAAAGGGGATCGGGACTTTGAAAGAAGCATGTAGGTATAAAAAAAATGAGTTTATTATATAAATTACCATACAAACACATAATCATGAGTAAGTGTACATCCAATACAATTATAATAACTGGTGCAATTAATAAAAATAGATATATATATATACATACAATGTAGACGATTATTATAAACAAATAAGATCAAAAATTATACATACTGACATATATCAATTGAATCGTAGGTATATAATAGCTCTGTGCATTTCGTGGATTGATCAACTCTTCAGGAGCATGCGTGTGAGTTCAATAAAATATAATAGAAGGAGTTGCTGTGTGGTCTGATCCAACCAAAGGAAAAAAAATCATAAAAAAATAAATAAAATAAATCCAAGTATAAAAACCCACTCTCTGCCATACTTACAAGGTTGACTATATAATAAAAGTGTGGCACTGTAGATCGATAACCCCCGAAGGGGGGCATCTCCAACAGGAGCTGAGGTGGTGTGAGTGGCCTGCTGTCCAGCAAGAAAAACATCCAGGGGAGACAGATTTCAAAAGATTGGAGTAGTCAGATTAACCATAAGTGCTGAGACCATCAATTAAGGACTTACTGTATGTATATATATTTTATATAGTTGTGAAGTGTCCTGTGCTTGGTAAAACTATATAATATAATAATATAATTGTGCCGTGTTAGCCAAGATGCCATTGTCATAATCTTTATGTTGAGCCTGCAGGATGCCAATGATACCTTGCTGTCATGTGCCTAACCAGTAAAGCCTAAATTCAGACTATTTTATAACTAGACCAGTCTTTTGCCCCAAAGGAACCCTTGAAATAATTTTCATATCTCAGGGAACCCTTGCTAAAATTACTCCTTTGAGGGCCTATGGATAGAAAATCCACCTTACAGTGGTGGTCATAAGGTCACACTTACAGCTAAAAATATCATTGGTCTCATGTTGATAACCCTGTGAAGTAGCATTAGACCAGGACTATACAGCCACCATCAGATGGGACGTCAATCAGCAGCAACTCAAGGAATCCCTAGCAGCCTCTGGAGGAACCCTGGTTGAGAATGGCTGAACTAGATATTTACTCCCTAAAGTACCCATAGAAAGGGATAGTTAGGACTGGATTGGGAAATTATATTATCTATAAGCACATCCTGACCACAGTATCCCTTCTGAAGTGACCAAGGCTCTGGGAAAACATCTATCACTTGGGACACATTTTTTAGAGGTTACTCTTGTTACCTGGAGAAAGACCCAGGATCGGGAATTTCTTTAAAATGCATAAATATAATTTTGCATGTTAGGCAGACAAATTGTTTAGTAGTAAGATTCTCTTAGTTACGCTTCATTTCTATATGTTCCTTAACTGTATAGTCCTAGGGGATCTCACTCTTCACACATGTACACTTTCTTCTTTCTCCACCCCACTTCAGTTTTCTATGCCCCCTCTGAAGCCAATTTTACTTTACTGAACCCCCATCCTTTTAAACCTCTCTAATTCTCTCTGTCACCTCCCTACACCAGACTTCACCTATATGTCCCTCTCTTTCCTATCATCAACAGTTTTCCCAGTATCCACATGCCCACCAAAAAGTCTCCCTCCCCCCACTGAACTTTGTTTCAACTGTCTTTGCCACCCTGGGGCACCTCTTTACCACATCTTGGGGCCCTTTCCCTGCAACCCAAACCAACTAACTTCACCTCTTAGTGCATTCCTGTGCAACCATCTGCACCCCAATACAATATTAAATTCTCTCTTCATGCTCCCTTCTTCTACTCTCTACACCAGTGGTCTCCAAACTGCGGCACGAGGGCCGGATGCGGCCCTTTGCTTGCCTTTATCTGGCCCTTGGGGCACTATCCCTCCCACTGATACAAGACACTATTCTGCCATCTGACACCAACAATGGAGCACCATTTCTCCCACTGACACAACTAATGGAGCACTATTTCTCCCCCAAAGACCGTGGCCCAGATTCACATACAATTAGATTTGCGTAGAGTATCAGAAATACTCTACGCCGCCGTATTTTACCTGGCTCTACGTGGAATCCCGGTAGATTTTGTCCAGTAAACTACGGCGGCGTAGTGTATTTCTCCCGGCGCAAGCCATCTACGTGAGTAGGGGGCGTGAAGCATTTAAAATAGGCGCGTTCCCGCGGCGATCGAACTGCGCATGCTCCGTTCAGAAATTTCCCGCCGTGCATTGCGCGAAATCATGTCGTTACGTCATTTGTTGTTTGAGTAGCGTCGTTTACAGACATTCCTATTCCCGAACGAGTTACGTAAAAAAAAATATATATATTAAATTCGACGCGGGAACGACGGCCATACTTAACATGGGCTACGCACCGTTAGACCAGCAAATAGCTGGTCTAACAGTACGTAGCAAAAAAATGACGTAAGCGATTGCGAAGACCACTCGTATCTTCGTGGATCGCCGTAAAAAGTCATTTGCATATCCCGACGCTGAAAACGACGCGGACTCCTCCCAGCGGCCCCAAAAATATCGCAGCGTAGTTCCGAAGGCTTACGAAGATGTAAGCCTCTCGGATCGAAGCCCGAAGCCGCCGTATCATGGTTTGAGGATTCAAACTAGTGATATGGCGCGCAAAATTTGAAATTACTCCTGTCTAACACCAGTTAGACAGGCGTAATCACTCTGTGAATCTGGGCCAAGATGTTTACTAACAATGATGCTAGGAAAATTTGCACTCCCGCTAGCCAAAGTCCGGCCCTCCAAGAGTCTGAAGGACAATAAACCGGCCCTTTGTTTAGAATGTTTGGAGACCCCTGCTCAACACCCTTGGGCTCCGCCCAAGTTCTCATTGGAGCCATTCCCCTTCAGCTCCCCCAGTCTGTTTTTATGTCTCTTTAATGTTCTAGCTCCACTACATAAGAAAATGAAGCAAGCAATGTAGTCAGAAGACTTCTCTCTCTTCCCTCCATAGAATACCAGAATAAAACCTGGCCTTGCCATAGCTACTGGTATGCTTACACAGAGAATAGGAACTGTAAGCATTGATGTGTGAGGAGACCTACTGGCCTCTTGCCCCTTCACTAAATTATGTAATAATATGGTGTTAGTATGGCTTTTACCAACAGACTAATAATGTGTGCTCTAGGTGGGCATGGAGCCCCTACAATATTTTTAAAATATGTAAACTCAGGAGGATAGTCTGCACTAGGGAAAAAATATATTTATGCAGCAGAAAGCAAGGTGAGGTGGTCTCCTATCCAAATACTCACCAGGTCTAACCCTGCTTAGCTTCTAAAGTCGGAAAACTGCAATACTTAAGCCTCATAAACATTGTTGGCAGGGGATTATCTAATGACAGACTGTTCGCCCAAAATCTGACCATTGTTGTCCAACTTTCCGCCAACAAATGTTGGATGACATGCTAGCAAAATTTCTGCGGACTGTTGTCAGATTTTCTGATGGTCAGTACACAAATCCATCACACAAAAGTTGAAAGTACAAACACGCATGCTCGGAATCAATGCTTACCAAACACAAAATTAGCAGAAGGGGCCCAGAGGGTCACTACGTTTGTGTTTGTTGGCCAACAATTGTGTGCTGTTAGTATGCAAGACAAGATCCTGGCACACTCCCTGAAGACAAAAATCAGACGCTCAGTTGGCCAACAATCTAATCGCGTGTGCGAGGCTTTAGGCAGCTACCAAGTAAGGTATGTATACAAACCCCTCAATGAAATTTGAAACCAAATGAATTTTGCCATTGGTGATTTGTAATAACTAATGACTTAACTCAGAGATCACCCATAACCTATTTATAACTTCTGGGCATACCCAGTGAAGCTTACAACAACCTCAGGAAAGTATTAGACCAAGGCTATTTTAAAAAGTTGAATTTTACTTTAAAAGAAACCAGGGCTCTGCTTTAAATACTTAATATTTGTATAATCTCGTAGATAAAATTGTAATTAATACAGGTTTACAGAGATTAAGGAGACAGGAAATGACTTTGTAATAATAAGATATAAAAAGCATCTTTTTGTTCCGGCAGAGCCTATAACTCTTGGGTGCACGTTTTCAGAGTTTAAGGACAGACATTTTTAAGAACATCTGTATAATTGAATGATACTTTCCTGAGGAGATTAGAATGGGATTTTTTTTATTTTTATTGCTTATGACACATGGCCCAGAAGAGTGGAATTCTTATCTCCTTTTTACAGGATGCCTCTGGAAAGTTGGTGAATGCGGCTTTAGGAGGCTATATGTAGAGCCGCAGCCCCCTGCTCTCATTTCAGATACCCTGCTGTCCTGTGAACTACTTTCCAACATCTTTATTGCCAAAAGGCTTAAAATACACTAGATACCTTATTACAGGATAAATCACCTAGGTGCAAATAAAAGTGCCTGGAGTTGAGTGTAATTATAATTATTACCAGCCGTGATGTTTTTCTTTTCTGAAAGGCTACTCTGCATATTCTGGCCTAATATTTCCAGTATACATTGCCGTGGTAGTTATAAAACAATAATGGTCAATTGAATATTAGTTTTGCCTTTAAACTCAGGTGCACTTTGGACCAATGTTTTGGTGAAATGTTTTGGTATCAATTTATTTTCATATTGGATGTCAGTTAAACATTTTTTGGATGACATAATGTACTATAAGTAATTATGCAACAAGTTTTCAGCACAAAACTAAAATATTACTATAGTGGCCCTCGCAACCACATCCTTATGGATGGGAAAAATGCATCATGGTCTGTTATGTGGTGGAGACATGTAAGCTAAGGCCACTTCTTATTGGGGCTGGTCAGAGGTAGCTGCAATCCTTTCCACTTTCCACTTACTAGCCCTCTGGATTGGTATCAGTATACACCTGCACCCTATGTTCTGGGACACATGGAATTGCTTTCAACTCTACCTTAAGTGGCACCAAACACAATATAACAGGTCACATTGAAGGAAATACAAATGGTACTCCTTGTACCTGACAGACCAGCTAGGTATAATACCACAATTACCACACTCAAAATACCCTTTCAGTACTGACGAGACCACTCATGAACATGAATGTCAGGTCACCGGAGGCACGGTGACAAGTGCACCATGTGGGATACGGGGATGCACCACAGGGTAGTGAACCCTTGGCCAACTGCTGCGATCGGAGGAAGCGTAACCCAGGATCACCCAGGGCGCGGGGTCTAAGGCCCAGCTTGTTTTCACCAGAGCCCCTAGTGGTGGGGATGGTCTTGGCCGCAGCTGGGTCCAGGTCACGACCCCCGAGATCCCCTAGGTCACACTCCCCAGGAGTAGAAGGGAAGTCGCAGCAGGGCAAATGGTGGTGATGGAAGCCAAGGTCGGCGCAACTGGCAGAACAGGGTTGCTGACATCAGGTTTAATGTACCATCTGTTCATGACTAATGTGTAAGGCCTCCTTGTTCCTCATTCCAGACATGGGCTACAAATAGAAACAGCTTGCAAGCTATCTTTTATGTGCATGCCTTGCAAAAAAATGTTAGTGGCTGAAAGTACAAATATGAGCTAACTTTTAGCTAACTAGCTTAAGTCAATTAAAAAATATATGAACTTAAATCCATCAAGATGAAGTTACTGTGGTTCGGTCATATTACTACACACATTTACTATGTTGGCTATTGCCAGTTTGGGGATTAACCACTTAAGACCCAGACCAATATGCAGGTTAAGGACCTTGCCCCTTTTTGCGATTTGGCACTGTGTCGCTTTAACTTACAATTGCGTGGTCGTGCGACGTGGCTCCCAAACAAAATTGGTGTCCTTTTTTCCCCCACAAATAGAGCTTTCTTTTGGTGGTATTTGATTACCTCTGCGTTTTTATTTTTTGTGCTATAAACAAAAATAGAGCGACAATTTTGAGAAAAATTCGAAGTCAGCATACAGGTACGTGCCTGTGCCCAGCTGTGCCCTTCTGCTGACGTATATTGGCGTGAAGGGGTCCTTAAGTGGTTAAAGTATAGCTCTAGCAAAGTTTTTCTTAGATTTGGTTAGAGTAAGGAATGGTTAAAACAAGGGTAGAGGTTGATTTCAGTCCAAGTCCATATTCAGCCAAACTTAGAAAAAAACTGTCAGTGACATCCCACCCCTTTGTGGACACCTAGCTGTGGAGCAAGGAATGCCCAAGCCACAGACTATTGGGCAGGCAATGACGGTTTCCTTTCGAGTTCGGCTGAACGTGGGTTTCGGACTGAACCCAAACTCATCCCTATTTTTTTTTCTGTTTCTGTACAACTGGAGAGGTCTCAGCTCACTTTTTGTCTTGGAGACACAATAGGAAATAAGGAAACCTCTGTAAAAAAAAATGGGAAATACTTCTTAATCAGTTGTCAATGGAATAGGTGCCCAAATTGATGATTTCCCTTCACCGCCTCTTCTGGTGACAGCTTTACAATTTTGGATTTCTTATCCATGTATGTCCCAAAAACAACGGAAACTATATATAGTATAGAGGGAGATTTTACTTAGTGGGACACAGAAAACAATAACAATTTGAAAGAATTCTAACCATTCCATACTCTACCCAAAGAACAAACGTTTGACTGAAGATACAAGAGTGTTTGAAGATGATGCTCCTCATGCCTCAAAATGAAGGACAATTGATTCCATCTTTATTGAGGCAGTTTGGCTACTCATGCTAAGTGCAGACTTTTTAGATATGCTTGTTTTTTTACTATTACATTTAAGTGCAATTAGTTGTTAGTTATGTGAACACCCCTCCACAATTTTGAGCTTGGGAATTTCCAGTGAGGGAAATTATAAAGTTACAGTATTGTAAACAATTGAGCACTTCAACCTTGTAGTAATAGTTCAGGGAAGGCCCTTTGTTGTTCCGAAATAACTATGACCTTGTGCACAAAGCCAGTTCCATAAAGACATGGCACAAGGACTTGGTGTGGAGGTACTCAGGCTCAAGTCCTGACCTCAGCATTATTTTATTTACAATATATACAACATTTCATACAGTATGTGTAGGTGAAGAAGTCACAGTTCAAGGATTCTTTATTGTGATATTTCTTTCTATTTGCATGTTTATATGAAATCGTGTCTGCACTCATAGCATCCATATGAAAAGAGACTTATGTTCACCTTTGAAATGATTTGGCTTTATATAAATTGAACATTTTTACATTTACTTGACTAAAACAGAGTTTTTTTTTTTTTTTTTATTATATACTTTAGCCCTGACCATAATAAATTAAGACAGAAAACATGTGCAAAACCAACATATATTTTCTTTACATACTGTATGCATAGCTTGAGAGCAGACAGTGACATCATCAGTACAGAAATATTGATATGTGGTGGAAATAGAGAGACTATCGCTCTCCCGATATAAGGAACTACAATCTTGTAGTGCCCCGTAGTGGTTACATTGGCTTTTTTATGGCAGTTACTCCATATATTGATGTCACCTACATATCACATATTACTGTTCCAAAAAGACAATCCAGCACACATGTACAGGATACAATTATCACGTTCCTGGCACTGATAATGAATCACTGGAACATGTTTGCACTTTATCTAATTCTATCCAAGCTACAAATCTGTAAGGTGTCACATTATGGAATGCCCTTCATTTTTAATGTGCAGTTATGTATGTTTAGGGTTTAAACCAGAAATATAATCTAAATGCTAATGTAGCCTATGTTTGCTTAAGGTGGCCACATTTAGCAGTATAAAATAAGTGTGCAGAGGCCAGTGAACTTCCAGAAAGTCAGTCCAGAATGTGGGGGGTGCAATCATCATATAATCCAAGCAGTACGAAGCATAACATAGATGGATAGATAGATAGATAGATAGATAGATAGATAGATAGATAGATAGATAGATAGATAGATAGATAGATAGATAGATAGATAGATAGATAGATAGATAGATAGATAGATAGATAGATAGATAGATAGATAGATAGATAGACAAATCAAAGCTACAGTGATAGAGAGATAAATAATAGATAGATAGATAGATAGATAGATAGATAGATAGATAGATAGATAGATAGATAGATAGATAGAATTATTGCAATAATATCACTGAAAGTCCCAACAAACCATGTGTTGAGTAGATGCAGCATGGTGTGACAGTCAGTAAACACACAGAGTCCCGATATGCAACGAACATTGTATTGTAACAGTCAAGTCAACAGTATAAACAGGCCTGTCAGGAAGCTGATCTGACTTAGAACTAAACAGCAGACAATCAGTGTACAAAAAACTCTCAGATGCTAACAGTATCTGTAAGGCCACGTACACACGATCAGTCCATCCGACGAGAATGGTCCGAAGGACCGTTTTCATCGGTTAACCGACGAAGCTGACTGACGGTCTGATATGCCTACACACCATCGGTTAAAAAAACGATTGTGTCAGAACGCGGTGACGTAAAACACACGACGTGCTGAAAAAAACGAAGTTCAATGCTTCCAAGCATGCGTCGACTTGATTCTGAGCATGTGCGGCCTTTTGACCAAGGCCTTTGCATACTAACGATCGTTTTTGACCCATCGGTCAGTCGTCCATCGGTTCAATTTTAAAGCAAGTTCTCTGTTTTTGGACCGAAGGACAACTGACCGATGGGGCCTAAACACGATCGGTTTGGACCGATGAAACTGGACTTCTGGCCGTTTTCATCGGTTTTGACCGATCGTGTGTACGTGGCCTAATGAGAAGCAAAGTATGGCAACCCAAAAGGGAGGCTTCCTGAAGAGGTAGATATAGGCGGTGCTCTTGCCCTACTCCACCCCGAAACCTTTCCCTATCACTTCCACTGTCCCTGACAGACAGGGGGACCTTTCCTTATTTTGTCCACTCCTTAAAAGCATTCCAAACTCAGGAGTCTTAAATAGACTCAATAGACCAAAGATGGTCACCAAATTCACATAGGGCACTGCCATCCAATGGGATAGTTGCCTCCCTGGGACCAAGGAAGACATAAAGAAACCAACTTCCTCCCCCATCTGCATTGTTTCTAAGGTTGAGCACCACCTGCAATGGAGAATTAAGACTGCCCCTGCCTACACACATTTGCAATACAAATCTACAGTGTAAAACTGCTGAAAGTTTTAGGTCACGCAGTCTGTTAATATCAGGTTTATGAGTGTCAAGAATGTCTCTTCTATTTTAAGGGATATTGAAAGATAAAGTTAACCTAAGTATTTATTACCTCTTAAAGAGATCACAGTACTCTCCCTGACAATTCCTTCATCTTCTTTTCTTTGCTTCTCCTCTGGCACCACTTTTCTCAGCCACCATCCAAGGACAGCATCTTCCTCTCAGACTGAGATGCTGGTTCAGACATGACTGTGTAAATCCTCCTGGTGTTTGTGCAGTTCTTGTTTGTGTTGACAAGTGTTTGATCGGCATGTGTTACTTACTGCATTGCATGAAAAGGAGTGTCTGTATCGCATGTGCCCTGTGGTGCCTTTCAAGCCCTCAGTCACACTTGATCACATTCAATTTAGGGTGTTTTTGGGCTTTTTTGCATATGTAGAGGGTGTTTTTTTTAGGACTGAAATGCTATGCAGGAGCTTCTTTGGAGGTTTTAGTATGGAAGTGCCTGAAAAATGGCCATAACATGCATTTTTGCATGTTTTTTGTGCACTCTATAATGGGCCAAAAAATCTCTGGTTCTTTTTTCCAAAATCGCTTTTGCACCTTTTCCAGCTTTAGGCATGGAGCTATAGTTGACCGAATGCTCAAATTTCAACAGTGACAATTTCAAAGCACTGGATTTAGCTTTTTGGGAGCTTTGGGGCTTTGAGATTTGAGAAACAAAAAAATATGAAGTGAAAGCCCAGTACACCTTGCTAATGTGTGTGTGTTGCAGCAAGCCAAAGTACATGGTAACAAAGTACCATGTTTTTGGTTTTGAATGTTTTAAAGAAAAGGTATATGTACTCCCTTAATGTGAGTTTTGTCTGTTGGGCAGCCCATTTAAATGAATGGTCTCCCCAAATGATTCACACCTTAATGTGCATAAAATTTGCATACACATGGCAGCATGTTCCCTTTGGGGCTGCCGGGGGATTGAGGGTCTCGATGCTTGTCCCACTATGGTACGATATATGATCACATGGCTTGGCTGCCGGGTGTGTACCTGGGCCCGGACAGTTGGGGTAACAAATTTGAGCACTATGTTAACGTTTGTTGCTAGTGTAAGGTTTACATGACTTATGCTTCGGTGCTGGACTGTATTATTTGTTTTATTTTATCTATATGCACCTTGTCTTTTGTTTATTTTATTTTATTTTTGTTCTCATCTAAAAATTTCAATAAAACGATTGAACTAAAATTTGCATACACATGCTCAAGCTGTCACACACGCAGGTGTAAACCCAGGCTAACAGTCAAAGCTTGTTGTTGGGGGGGGTAAAAACATGTGATGAAGCCGTGTTTATAGGGATAGACAGGGGTGTTTACATATCGCTGTCACAATGCTTTGCTTCGGGCCCACAGCAAAACTATTACTCCTGTCCCATTCTGTGGTCAAAACCGTCATCGATTGTGACCCATTCTAGCGAATGGGAAAGCCTTGCCATTTCAGCATGTGCCATATAGTCTCCTCGTCGCCTGTTCAATACAAGTCACAAGTCTAAATGTAGCCTAAAGCCCCGTACAATAAAGTCAGAAAAAAAATTCCGTACAAGGCACGATCGTTTGATTTTCAAATAGTGTGTACACAGCTTTTGACATTAGACTCTGACTTTGCAAGAAAAAATTCCGAAGGGACAAACTTCATTTTACGAAAGACAATGCGCGCGATCAGAAACAACAAATAACAGAAATAAAGCCTTTGCAATACAAGAATTTTGATACATTATTTCTATCCTCTGTTCCGACTTGCTGTGAAACATCGAGGAAAACCAGGCGATCGTTCACCCGATTTTCTTATAGTGTGTACCCCGCAATAAAAGAGTTCAAATCGATCACCGGGGGAGAGAAGACTGAGGAGATGCTTCCTCCTGCATGCAGCAGACTAATGACATCATCTAAGCCTAGGCAAAATCACTGGACCTAAGCTTAAAGCGGATCTCCACCCTAAAGTGAAGATCCGCTGATCGGAACCCTCCCCCCCTCCGGTGTCACATTTGACACCTTTCAGGGGGGAGGGGGGTGCAGATACCTGTCTAAAGACAGGTATCCGCACCCACTTCCGGCCCGCAGTCTCGGGCAAAAGACGGGCTTTTCCCGTTGTGTGCTGGGAACTCTCAGCTCCCAGCACACAGCGGGAGCCAATCGCCGGGCGCAGCGCGACTCGCGCATGCGCCGTAGGGAACCGGGCAGTGAAGCCGGAGCGCTTCACTTCCTGGTTCCCTCGCCGTGGATGGAGGGGGGAGCAGCAGGGTGATGAGCGATCGCTCATCCTCTGCTGCGGACGCCGCTGGACTCCAGGACAGGTAAGTGTCCTAATATTAAAAGTCAGCAGCTGCAGTATTTGTTGCTGCTGGCTTTTAATATTTATTTAAGGTGAACCATCCGCTTTAAGAATGGCTTTTTACAAAACAAATAAATAATAATAAAAAAAAAAAAAACGTTAACAATTTATTTTTATTTTTGCCGTACCGTATATTGTTGCATGTCAGGAGCTCTAACCTGTTTTTAAGTTAGTTCCACATAAAATGAACAGTGTTATTGCCACGATTCTTGAGTTACATACTTTTTCAGTATAAACAGATTTTCATGAACACAGATTGATAATTTGCAAAAAAAAAAACAATAAATAGAAATGTCCAGACTCATTCAGTTTGTGAATTGATTTGCTCATCTCTAAGGTCAGAGTGCTTCTTAAAAAAAACTCTATACAAAAGGGTTCCTATACACCTAATTCAATTTCCCCTATCACAAGGTGAATTACAAACGGCTGCATTTCAGACTGTTACAAATTGTTCCCACTCACGCCATCCAGACTGTATAGACATTATTGGCAGAATTTGCATACTCAACCAATCCGGCGGCTCTCGACACAAAATGCATTTATTGTTTCTGGAATTGGGTTAAAGCTATTACTTCTGAATAGCCTGGCCTTCCCTGGATAATCAATACTCAGAATATAATGGGACAAATAGACCAGATTTTGTCTGTATGCAGATGCGAGTTTAGAATTCAGGGGAATGAAGTAATTGATGTTCAGAGAGGAGCAGAGCGCCTTTGTGTTCATTCTTTTCCATATTTGTTAATTTATATAAAGTGAAGTTTGATTTTGAAAACTTCTAAAAGGGTTTGATATGAAGCTATTCCTGCTGAAATCAAAAACGGAACGCTAAAAAGTGATGCATTGTAATTAGTGGCACGCAAAACCCTGCTGTAGTGTTACTTGTGAAAAGAAGACAAAATATAGGTTGTAAACTCTGCAATGTATTTCAAAGAGAACCTCTGCTAAGACAAAACAGGGGGTGCTATCATCAATGCTGTATCCTGCTGTATCCTGGCATAGGCCTAGGGCAGCACTTTGCAGGGGGGCAGCACGGAAAGAGTCCCCGCCGGATTGCGCTACACTGTTAGTGTAGCGCCAGTCTTATGGGGTGGACTGGGCTGAGAGGCAAATTAGTCTAGCACCCCCATAAAGCTGTACTGCTTCTGGTATGCGGGAGGCTGGCATTCTGCAACTGTGTGGGGGGCGCTGCTTCTAATTTTGACTGTCCTATCATCCTGCACCACAAACCTTCCTCACTGTGCTATACTGTATGTTTTCTGCTGCACCATTGGCATGGTTATATCTTCTTAGTTATTTACATAAATTAGCAGAAATGTATGCTTAACCACTTAAGCCCCGGACCAATATGCTGCTAAATTCCCAGAGGTGTTTTTACACTTCGGCACTGCATCACTTTAACAGACAATTGCGCGGTCATGCGACGTGGCTTACTAACAAAATTTGCGTTCTTTTCTTCCAACAAATAGAGCTTTATTTTGATGGTATTTGATTGTCTCTGCGATATTTATTTTTTGTGATATAAACGGAAAAAGACCGAAATTTTTGAAAAAAAAAAGATATTTTCTACTTTTTGTTATAAGAAAAATCGAATAAACTACATTTTAGTCAAACATTTAGGCCAAAATGTATTCAGCCACATGTCTTTAGTAAAAAAAAATTGCAATAAAAAAAAACTAGCTACCTAGCGGCAACAGTGACACTAATACAGCGATCAGAAAACCGATCGCTTAGTGACACTGGCAATAGGAGGTTAAAGGGTTAACTAGGGCGGTGATCAAGGGGTTAAAACTTTATTGGGGGGTAGGGGGCTACCCTGGACCTAACACTAACTGCCTGTCACACTAACTGTCACACTGACACTAAATGCAGTGATCAGTAAATATATAATCACTGCTTTCAGTGACACTGACAGGGTACTGGGGGGGGGTGATCAGGGGGGTTTTATGTGCCTATGTGCACTGTGTTAGTGTAGTGTTGGTGCAAACTCACTGTGTGATGTCTTCTCTCCTCAGCGGTGGTTGAAAAGACCGCCACGAGGAGAGATTACATCACTTCCCCCACAGGCAGAGGGCCGGGGAATGCGTGCATTGGCTTAGAGGGATTGCGAGGGGGTGGCTAGAAACGAATAGCCGCCCCCTCATCCCGGATCGCTCCTGCAGCCACGGGGACCGCCGCAAGTACCGGGGAGAGTCCGATCGGACCCCAGACCCACGTCTAGGCAGGGACGTACAGGTACGCCAATGTGCCTGTCCGTGCCATTCTGCCGACGTAAATGTACATGCGGCGGTCCTTAAGGAGTTAAAGTAGAACTTTAAGAAACACTTTTTATTTTTATTTTCAATAGAGTAGGGAGGGTTATAGCCCCTTTTAGTTTATGTTTTACCATCCCTGTCCCATTTCAGAGATTTCCCTTCACTTCCTGCCCCATAGTCGAATAGCAAGTGAGAGGAAATCTATGCAAATCAAGGCCCTCAGAACTAGTGTCCCCACTTGAAAATTTCAGGGTGGGGCTTAAACAGAAATGGGTGTGACCTTGACAGGAAGGGTTGGGTCATATTTAAATTAGGAGGTGCATGAGTTTAGTCAGGCCTAGGACATCCAAAAGTGTTCACTGAGAAAAGGCTCCCCAACTTTCTGATAGTTAATCTGCAATGCACCACCATTGCTCCTTTTACTCAATGCTGCAAGACTCACTGAGGACCCTGAGATGGCCTTCAGACAGTCAATGGGCAGCATCCACCCGACTTGGAAGTGACATGAAAACTGAAGACCCTCCAAAACTACAGAGCAGATGAGAAAATACCTGAGACTCATTACTCCTCTAGAGTTTTAGGTAAGTATTTGAGATTTTGGATAATTTAGGTACAAAGGGTGGAATAGGAAGGTTTTTTTCTCACACTGGAGATGAGGTTCAAAGCCTATTTTAAAGCCATGTTATGAGTTTTAAAGCCAATCTTAAGCCAACTGATTCAGGTGAGGGTAAGGACCCCTGTCTTTGGGAGAATCCCCTCACTTCCTGTCATGTAAACTCAACAGGAAGTGAGAAGGTATCTTTCCAATGAGGGACATCCACCCAGATATAATTGTCACAGAAACAAATGTCTCTATTAGAAGATTTCACCTCTATTTTTGTTCTGGTGGCAACTAAAATTTTTGTATTTACCCTAATTTAATTTCAATTTCTGGTGACAATTAGAGAGGGAGAATCTCCCTGACAGAGTCAGACAGCAACAAGGACCTGACAGGGTTTAAATCCTTTACCACTCTATCCACATCTAAAGCTGGCTTCATTAGAATATTTGTACAGAAATTCAGAAAAATCCTTTATTGGGATATTTTTTCCTGCCATCATTGAGTAAATTAGCCCAAGCATGCTGGGTCAGTGACATCACAAGGGGATGGTGACGTCATCAGGTGGCTCGCCCATACCTATATGAAAACTGTCAAACGGCACAGAAGACATTCAGCGGTCAGTCGTCAATGTGTGTGGAGTGTTTTTTGGCTGGTTCCGGCAGTGCAGCGGGCGGCATGTTTGGAGGAATATTTTCATCGGGGACACAGTTCTTTTTTTTTTTTAATAAAGGAATTGTCCAAAACTCTCTCTATGTTTTTATTTTTTGGTAAATGGGTAGGGGTAATTAACAAAACATGGCCGAGTCCTTTAACTGCCTAAAGGTCCGGGTCTTAAGTGGTTAAACAACAAGGCAACATTTTTGTAGGTTTGACATATGTTCTAATATTTTTGTTGCAAAGAAAGAATATCTTGCTACAGCTGTTGCTATTTTTCATACCTTACATTTCTTTCCATTATTTTCCCTTGGCCTCTATTCACACATATTGTCTATATGGAGGAAAGTTGGATTGTCAGCAAGCAAAGGTTCCTCTGCTATTCATGAGTGCATAATAACCATTCCATATGAAATTTCACTACAGCAACGATTTATCCTACACAAGATTACAATGGGGTTACCAATTACTTGACAAACAATGAGAAACAGTTGTAAATTGTGTTTGTGATGTGTAGGAGGCGTCCCTGGGGAAGAGTAATTGCAGAGAAGAGTTTCTGCAAAGGTTGCAGATTCTGAAGAAGATTCCTTGAGGACTGGGATCCCTAGGTAATATTTCATGGCAGAATAAATACACACGATGTTCGGAAGGGCTTCTTGTATTGAAATGGTTGCTCATCAACTAAATATCTAGCTTAAGGTCTCCTTGTTAAGGTAGATACACTGAATTTCTGCCATTTTCTGACAATGATCTACGTTCCCTTGAAGTGACAGCTGGTAAAGCATCCATAACTGGGGCCAATCATGTAAGAAATTTGTAAGGCTTACAAAGTCAGCCAATTAGCAGTCCTTAGTACTCAGACACGGGTGTGTACGCCTATCATCAAATCACACAATTGATTTGAAGCTCTAGTCCTCAAAAACAGTTCCTTATGAATTTTAATAAACTCTTCTGTACATCTGCTCCTGCTTCTGTTCTGTTATGTAATTGTGGGAGACTATATATATATATATATATATATATTACACGTCCTCCCTGGGTCAGCTGATAGCCTCCCATGGCTTCCACTACCATTTATATGCTGGCAACACTTAAATCTATCTCTCTGCCCCTCGACTCACCCATCAATCTCCTCACACATCACTGATTTACTAACAGACATATCAGCCTGGATGTCAAACCAATTCCTCAAACTGAATCTATCTAAAACTGAGTTCTTAATATTTCCTCTCCCACATGCCCCTTCCCCTGACTCCTCTATCAAGATCAATGGCACATCTATCCGTCCGTCCCCACATGCCACGGTGCTAGGGGTAACCTTAGACTCTGAACTGACGCTTCAGGCCCACATCCAATCCCTGTCCAAATCATGCCGCCTTAGCCTCCGCAACATTTCCAGAATACGCCCCTTTTTAACTAATGACAGCACCAAGCTTCTAATTCACTCCCTGATTATCTCTCGCCTGGACCACTACAACTCCCTCCTCATTGGATCACCTCGATATAGACTATCCCCCCTTCAGTCCATCATAAATGCCACTGCAAGACTCATCCACCTTACCAACCATTCAGTGTCCTCTCTGTCAATCCCTCCACTGGCTCCCACTCACCAAACAAATACAATTCAAAGTACTAACAATAATTTACAAAGCCATCCACAACTCGGTCCCAAGCTACATCACTAACCTACTCCCAAAATACCAAACAATCCACTCTCTTAAAGGGTTTGTAAAGGATTTTTTTTTGATATCTTAATAGCTTCCTTTACCTTAATGCAGTGCTGTTTTCATGTCCTCATTGTCCGGTTTTTTTTTTTTCTCTCAAGTTGCTGTAATTCTTCTCTGATCTCCACACTTCCTGGTTGTCTGTTTTCTGATAACCACAGTACTGGGAGCCTTATCTCCGTGGTCACTAATCATTTAGGTGTGTGATTACTGCGTGTCTAAAACCCCATCAGCACTAGTATTGCTCACGAATATTCGCATTGCGAATATTCGTTACGAATATTGCATATTCGAGTATTCGCGAATAACTCGAATATCGCGGTGAATATTCACTATTGCGAATATTCATATTTTTTCAAATTTATTTTTAAAACAGATCACATCCTAGTGATCTCCATCGACGTCTAAAAGCATTGCTGGTATGATTAGAGACCCTGGGCCGAGTAGCTGAGGCGATCCTTTTATGTTGCCGAATATTCGCAATGCGAATATTCGTATTACGAATATTTGCGAATACTTTCTCTGCCCTTCTGTGTTTTGTGTATAAAAAAAAAAAAAAATTAGCTTTAGTTTAGTCATATAAGTTTGTGTAAGTAGAGTTAGTGTTTAGTGCATATTAGTATAGTAATCCAGGAAATGATCTCCGTTTTCGCGTGTTGTTCGCGCGCATGCGCGGACGAGAATTTTGCAATCAATTTCGCATTCGCATTAGCGAAATTTTGCAAAACATTTTTTTGATAAAATATCACGAATATTCGATATTAACGAATATTTCACGAATATTCTTCTATATATTCGTGAAATATCGCGAAATCGAATATGGCATATTCCGCTCAACACTGATCAGCACCAATCAGTTTTGTTTTCCAAACCATCACTGCCCTGTATGGGCTCTGTGTTTCTGTACAGCACAGGCAGGAAACAACATGCAAAAACTAAACTAGAAACTGCAGGTACATTATATGATTGATTTTTATCTATTTTTAATCATTTTTAAAAGGAAGTCCTCCCAAAACCTCCTGCTCTCTAGCTCCCTTGTCACCTCCTCCCTTGCTCGACTCCAGGATTTCTCCAGAGCTTCTTCCATCCTTTGGAACTCCCTACCCCAATCTGCCCGACTGCCCCCTAATCAATTCATATTTAGACGATCCCTGAAAACTCTTCTCTTTAAAGAAGCCTAACTAACACTGTTTTACTTCCTCCATCAGCTCATCCCCCACAGCTATTAGGCCGCGTACACACGATCGGACCAGTTTGATGGTGTGTACGGCCTATCAGGTGGACACCTGTCCGTCGGACAGGTTCGATGGTTAGTACACAAAAGCATCAGACCAAAAACCCACGCATGCTCAGAATCAAGTCGACGCATGCTTGGAAGCAATGAACTTCGTTTTTTCAGCACGTAGTTGTGTTTTACGTCACCGCGTTCTGGTCTGATCAGATTTTTGGTCCGATGGTGTGTACGCACATCAGACCATCAGACCACTTCAGCCTGGTCCGATGAAAACGGTCCGTCGGACAAGTTTCATCGGACCGGTCAGATCGTGTGTACAGGGCTTTACCGTTTGTATGAATTGACCCTCCCTTTTTAGATTGTAAGCTCTAATGAGTACCAAATTGTAATGTAACTGTAATGTCTGCCTTTATTTTGTTTAGCGCTGCGCAAACTGTTGGAGCTATATTAAACCTCTATAATAATAATAATAATAGTGAATGCAAAGTCCTTGACAAGCTGGACCAATGTAACTATGCAAAAAAAACGATATCTGGAATTCTTCTTTAAGCAATATACTCCAATATGAATGTTCGGTTAGCCCTTCCTCCATTTTTAATGCAATGATAGAGGAACGGCAGATAGAAACATATTCTGCATAAGGTAATACTTCAGCCTTCGAGGCTTACTGCCTTGCATAGGAAAGTCAATGTGCAGACAAAACAAGGGGTTTAAATATAATATCACAAGATACGATGCCTTTGAAAAAAGGATATGCAAAGACAAAGGCTAGCTAGAAACAAAGGCTTACGTGCTAATGGAATGTAGATTATAAGGATTGAGGAGATACTGTGTCTGGAAGAAGACAGCTGTAGCTAGCGAAAAGCACAGCTGATGGAAAAGAGAGTACTTCATATGAATTGTAATTCAAAAGTGGCTCTCTTGCAGTACAAGACTTGCGAATGCTGTTGGAAGGCTTTGTCTTCGGGATATTCCGCTCAGATGCACCGACACCGAGAGACTGCCGTGACAAAACTTTTAAATCTAATCTTCCGGCTTGGCTCATTAAATTTAATGGAGAATCCCAGCATATGTTGCACCATTCATTTATGTTGTCTGCAGTCTTGAAGCTGATCTGTTCATAATGGCATGGCATATTGGAAAGCTGCAAAACCAGCAAGCCTGATCCATTGCTTGTGCATGAAAGATAATGACATAATAAGTTGAGTACTGTACGTGATACTCTTTTTTTTTGCACTAATACAGTACCTCACAAAAGTGAGTACACCCCTCACATTTTTGTAAATATTTTATTATATAATTTCATGTGACAACACTGAAGAAATGACACTTTGCTACAATGTAAAGTAGTGAGTGTACAGCTTGTATAACAGTGTAAATGTGATGTCCACTCAAAATAACTCAACACACAGCCTTAATGTCAAAACCGCTGGCAACATAAGTGAGTACACCCCTAAGTAAAAAAAAAATGTCCAAATTGGGCCCAAAGTGTCAATATTTTGTGCGGCCACCATTATTTTCCAGCACTGCCTTAACCCTTTTGGGCATGGAGTTCACCGGAGCTTTACAGATTGCCACTGGAGTCCTTTTCCACTCCTCCATGCTAGCATCATGGAGCTGGTGGATGTTAGAGACCTTGCGCTCCTCAAACTTCTGTTTCAGGATGCCCCTCACATTCTTGTAAATATTTTATTATATCTTTTCATGTGACGACATTGAAGAAATGACGCTCAAAGTGAAACTTCACTATATTCCGTAAGCTTGCAGGGCAAATTCTTGCAAAGTGCAACTTCCCTTGTAAAGTGAATTATTTTCCTTTAGTAAATAAACCACTGGGGTTGATTTATTAAAACTGGAGAGTGCAAAATCTGGTGCAACTCTGCATATAAACCAATCAGCTTGCATTGTTTAATTGAATAAGTTGAAGTTAAAAGCTGATTGGCTACCATGCACAGCTGCAACAGATTTTTGCACTCTCCGGTTTTAGTAAATCAGGGGTGTCCAAACTTTTTTCAAAGAGGGCCAGATTTGATGAAGTGAACATGCGTGAGGGCCGACCATTTTTGCCTGACATTCTTTGAACCACTAAAATTTGGTCTAAGTGTGTTTGTCTGAGCCCTAATACACTGCCCAACAAGAAGTATCCTGCCTTTGTGGCTGTGTGTGATGAAGAGTTGAGCTTGGGCGTGTTATTTGTATCTATCTATCTATCTATCTATCTATCTATCTATCTATCTATCTATCTATCTATCTATCTATCTATCTATCTATCTTTCTATCTATCTATCTATCTATCTATCTATCTATCTATCTATCTATCTATCTATCTATCTATCTATCTATCTATCTATCTATCTATCTATCTATCTATCTATCTATAGATATAGATATCTATATAGATGAATGCAGACTCCCCATTGCCATGAATGCAGCCTCACCATTGCCATCAGTGCAGCCTGATCCATGCCCATTTGCAGCCTCGGAGGGGACAGGGAGGGGACGGGACAAGTGCTAACAGATTACATGCAGGAGACTCTCCTGTTTTCTCAGTGGCCTCTTTAATACCAAGTCATGCCTTCTATGATAGACAGAACAGTCGTCCAATGGCAGCCCAGGAGACAGAACTTCCTAGTACAGATACCGCTGAGTAAATGCTTGTTATGCCCCCTCCCTGTCCCCTCTGAGGTAGCGCCGATAAATACAGTATATATCTTTAATAGCCCAGGGGCCGCAAAAGATATATATATCCAAATTACTAGGGGGGCCACATTAAACCGGAACAAGGGCCGCATTCGGCCCACGGGCCAGACTTTGGACATGCCTGTAGTAAATCAACCCCAGTGTGTAACAATATTGTTGCCCTCTGAAGGCAACAGAATGCAGTTCAAAATGATTTATGTTCGACTTATTATATGGAAAATTCTGCATATTGATATATTGCATTCCGCTGTTTTCTTTGAGCCATTGATGAGTTTAAAGTTAGGGGTGGATCGATACAATGTTTTTAGACAGATCTGTTACATATTAATACTGGTGGGTCTTAATGTGCTTTATTTATTATTGTAGGTTTTGATGTTTTTTGATAAATGAATAAAGTCTCCTGAGTGTGAAAGAATTCATTTTCCATTTTCTTTCTTTGTTGTATTATTGAAATTCATACTTGACATTACCGCACTCTGTAGCTGACTAGGAGCCATAATTTCCTTTGCAGTCAAGCTAATGAATGTGTATGGGACTATAAATATATGATTAAATAATAGTAAAGCGAAGAGACAGTGGATATTTTATTGATTTGTTCTCTAATAAATAAACCTATCAATCATGCTAGCAAACATAATGGACCTGTTTATGTGATGTGATTTTGCTACAAGCTTGGGTAGTTAAAATAAATCCAGGATAAATTAACTTAATTGGTTGTGTACAGAGTTTGCTGTGTTTGTTCTGCCAAGTTCGGATACCATCTGCTGGGCCTCTAATTTTTATTCCTCACACTTGGCTTTCAGGTGATTATTCCCTTTTTGTATTAAAAATGTGACTGGGTCTGGCATCTCTTACATCACACCAAATGTACATCTCAGGGTTCTCCTTGGACATGTACTCATTCCTTTAAAATGCATCACTGAGTTTTTACTATATTGTTTACCTCCTGATGAAGACTCTTTATGAGTTGAAACACGTTAAGTTTCAATACTATTGACAGATTGTCACTGAAGACATCTCCGCTTGATGGAATGTAGATCTGTCATATACTCTTGATGTATTGAATTGCAATCTTATACTACGTGTCATGGCTTTTTATCTGTATTTAATGAAGAATTCATTTTGTATCAAACTTTTGGGTCCCTATAGAAAGTCCCAATCTATGTTTCTGTACACAATATATCATTAGGGGTGAGGTACTTAGACATGTAATATGGTCAGCTGAGGGCAATAAGATGAACTTATTTGAATGTTCAGTGTTACATGATCTGAATTTGGTCCCTCTTTGTGACCATCTATATGTGAACAATAAGCACAAACAAAAGAACAAACAATCCACTAGATTAAAATTTTCTAAGGGTCACTGGAATTGTAATTTGGCACACTGGGCCTGGTTCAGCAGAACTCTACAAAACAAGGACTACCTTCAGGAATAGGGAAATTAGAGAGTCAAACACACCTCCAAGAGTGCAAGGTAATTTACTTATAAAATGTTATGATTTTATCTAATTTAATGATCAATTTTATCATTAAATTACCTTGGACTCTTGGATGTTTGTTTGGCGCTGTCATTGTAAAGTAACAATAATTCTAGAAATGTGAAAGGTAAAAGGGTTTTGGTAATTTTGGCAATAGCCCATATTGTTTGACTCTGAGAAACAATAAAAAAACTGTTGTGAATAAATTCCTGTGAGTGAAGCTGGATACACACTAATGTATATAACTTTTGTTGTTCGATTTCCTTTAGATTTACCTTATGTAGTGCAAGGGCCTGCCTGATTGCATACAAATTGAAAGTGTTTAGGTTTGACCTCATATTATATGGTTTTGGTAAATCTAAAAGAAAAAAAAATCTAAAGGAAATTGTGTATATCTAGCTTAAGGATAAGCAAAAATTGGATTTTTACCTTGGCTTAAAAAATTCAGGAAAAAATCCCAGAACATTTCAGAATATTTCAACGTTGAATGCAAAAATATAAAGGCTGTGATTTTTAAGAGCACGATGAACTTTAAATGAATCTTTAGGGTTAAGGATTTTTTTTTAAACTATTCTGGACCTGTTGTTTTGTTAAATGTCAAGGACCATCTGCTCCCTAACACTAACCCTAACTGTTTGTTTATTTAAAAGACACTTATGCCTCATACACACGACCAGGTTTTCCAACGGGAAAACTACGAAGAGAGATTTTGGCCGGGAATCCCGACCATGTGTATGCTCTCTTGCAGTTTTTCAGACGGAAAAACTGCCAAACCCGCCTTCCAAAAAAATAGAACCAGCTCTCTTTTTTCCCGTCGGCATTCCCGACTGATTTTTTTCCCGTCGGAAATCCCAAGTATGTGTACGGGGCATTAATCATCATCTTTTCACTAAGCAGCAGTGACAGCCACTTTATTAGGGGTGCCACCCCCCAATCCATGCGTCCAGCCTCTAATCTACATGCAGGGCACCAGACACATGGATTTCTATGTGTATTTGGAAGCACATCATTAGAGCCTGAGGCTCTAATTGGCTTTAAAAAAGGGTGGGCTCGGGTGTACCTTGAGCCCACTCAGTTGTGTGACAATAGCAAATAAATATTTGCTATTCTCTTCCTGCTTCTCCTCCCGGTTATTCAAGAAGTGTGTCCTGAGACACGATTGGCCAAGAGGAGAAGAGACCGCATTGGCTGGTTCCCGGGGGAGGATGTACTTAGAGATCCGTGAGATCCGGAGGAGGCCATCCCCATCGGATGGAAGCGATCTCTCTCTGCATCTCCACCAATACTGGAGCCCGACCGCATGAGTACACCACCCATGGGGGGGGTCGGTTGGTTTGTTTGCCGCCCCAATGGCTGGAGCACCAGCCGCCACTGCTAAGTAGCATGCATTGTGAAATTCAAGACTGCATTTGATGACATTTTCCATAATTCAAAACATTTATTGCAAGAAAAAACTCCACTCATTTTTACCCGTGAGTAAATGTTGAAAGGTCACTGAGAAAAAAAGACTGAATTGGTGAAAAATGCACCATGGAGCCTAGCAATGCAAGACCTCAAAGATGCAAAGATTGAGGGCTAATTACTGAAGTAATATGCTGCCCGATAGACTCCTTGTACCAAGGATTGGATACCAAATGCAGATGTTTTGCTTTTACAGCCAACTATTTAAGGAAATATAAGGAAAACGTCCATTTTGATCTATGGAGATGGAGGATGCTATAAGCACATAGTACAAGTGTGCCTTGGGATGAACTGTGCTAGAACATACTGTTCCTACTAAAGTGTGTTTTGGGGCCGGCTTGCACTATGTCTTTGCAGTTATTTTAAATTTACACTCTTTTTCTATTCAAAACGAACTTAACAGCATCCTTACCCCGAAGGCAATCTAAGCAACATAGCGTTTTTTTTTTTTTTTTTAAATCCTCCCTTACCTTTCATATGCCTGCACTTCCTGTTTCATTGCCAGCGGGGAGTGGGCGTGTAGTTACTTTGCCCGACCGCGCTGTGCATTGTGGGCGCCGATTCAACGCCTCCATGCAGAGACGTCCTGGCCAATCACAGCGCATCCACAGAACTAGCTAGTCGTGTATTCTCGCGCTAGCTGTTCTGTCACATGACGCGGGGAGCGGGTCACATGTAACAACGCACTGTGTACGGCGCGGCTCCCCGCCGACACTGCGCATGCGCGGGATTACGCGGTGAATGCATCCCGGAAGCATCACTGTATGGCTTCAACCCTCACACAGTAAAGATGGCTACGGCCATCGCATGAAAATATAAAATATAATTTCGTCCGAAAAGAGGATGCCGGCGCCTAAGGAGGTGGGACATGTGAGTAAATATTGTATGCTGGCAAACGCAGACGATTAGTGTTTAACCACTTGCCTACTGTGCACCTACACCCCCTTCCTGCCCAGACAAAATGTAAGCTTCCGGCACTGCGTCGCTTTAACTGACAATTGCGCGGTCGTGCGACGTGGCTCCGAAACAAAATTGGCGTCCTTTTTTTCCCACAAATAGAGCTTTCTTTTGGTGGTATTTGATCACCTCTGCGGTTTTTATTTTTTGCGCTATAAACAAAAATAGAGCGTCAATTTTTAAAAAAATGCAATATTTTTTACTTTTTGCTATAATAAATAACCCAAAAATATATTAAAAAAATATTTTTGTCCTCAGTTTAGACCGATACGTATTCTTCTACATATTTTTGGTAAAAAAAAAATGCAATAAGCGTTTATCGATTGGTTTGCGCAAAATTTATAGTGTTTACAAAATAGGGAATAGTTGGCATTTTTTTTTTTTTTTTACTATTAATGGTGGCGATCTGCGATTTTTTTATTGGGACTGCGACATTATGGCGGACATTTCGGACACTTTTCTGACATTTTTGGGACCATTTACATTTATACAGTGAACAATGCTATAAATATGCATTGATTACTGTATAAATGTGACTGGCAGTGAAGGGGTTAACCACTAGGGGGCGGGGAAGGGGTTAAATGTGTGTCCTATGAGTGTTCTAACTGTGGGGGGAGGGGGGGGTGACTGGGGGAGGTGACCGATTGTGTCCCTATGTACAAGGGACACAATCGATCTCCTCTCTCCCTGACAGGTTGTGGAGCTCTGTGTTTACATACAGAGCTCCACGTCCCCGCTCAGTTACTGAGCAATCGCACGGGATCCCCGCAGAGCGGCGGGTGCGCGCGCGCCCGCCCGCGGCTTTAAAGGGACATCACGTCATATGACGTGATGTCAGGATAATGGAGTCCTCCGCCCGCCGTCATTTGACGGTGGGCAGAGGACAAGTGGTTAAAAAAAAAAAAACTTTATTCCACTGAACCTACGCTTTAAAGCACTGCAGGTGACTCTTAAAGTGGACCTTTCAGTAATATTAGAAATCCGTATACGTTAATTTATGAAAAGTCATAACACAATACAAGTCAAGTTTTTCAAAATGTTGGACTGCTATTACCAGCACTGCCTAGGATGTGATGATGTCATCAGTCTGTTGCAGACAGGGGAAAGCATTTCCTCAGTCTCATCTTTTCCAAAGACATTGTAACAAGTCACAAGGTGAAGAGGCTGCAGCAGGGACTGATCTGTGTCAGACATCTATAAGCATCTCAGTCAAGGAAGTAGATGGTTGCCCAAATGATGCCTGAACAAAAAATACTTCTTCTAGAGAGAAAAGAAGATGAAGGCATTGCCAGAGGGAGAGTTGTGATCTCTGTGAGAGGTAATAAATACTTCAGTGCGTTACATGCATTGCTTAGCTTGCATATCCTTAACATGGAAAATATATCTGATACATTCAAACAACTTTAAAACAAGAGGTGCAGAGGCACCAGGCAATGAGCCAGATGGGCATGTAATAGGAGCTGAAAGAAGATAAAAAATAAATATACAATATAATATATAATGATGTATGGTCAAAACCAAACCAAACCAAAAACATTGGACAGGTGACCATCACACCTTATCATGCAGCCACCAGAACTGTGATCCCAAACCATTTGAGATCTTTTCCTCCCCTTCATCAAGAAATTAGTCTCTGAAATTAAGTGTATGGAGAAATTAAGAGTCAAACAATATGTCTTCACTTGGAGTATCTGGGTTTCTTTTATGGGCTCCAATCAATATAAGAATTTTCTCCAATAATTATGCTACTAAATCCTTTTGGACAGGATTAATGTTGACCTGTCCATGTGGACACCTGTTCCCACCCCTTAGTAAAGTAGCTTCCTCTCTATCCCACTCCACATCCCTCTCAACCTCATGCACCCCTTTTCTACCCTTACTTTTCTTTTCTCTTTACTGTGCTCTGCACATGGGACTACCCTGCCACCAACATCTCAACTAGACAACGCTCTAACAAACAACCCCCCTACCCATCCTATGGCAAAGTACCTTCATCTCTAACCCACTCCACACTTCTCTCAACCCTTCCTTTTCTCTTCACCTTTCCCTGCACATGGGACTACCCTACAACCAACATCTCAGCTAGGGCCTGCTCTAGCATATCATCCCCCTTCCCCATCCTTGGGTGAAGTATTTTCCCCTCTAATCCCCTCCACAAGTCTCTTAACCTACACTCCTTCTCGACCCTTCCCTTTCTCTTCTCTTTACCTTGCCCTGCACATGAAACTACCCTACCACCAACATCTCAGCTAGGGCATGCTTTAACATACCATCCCCTTCCCCATCCTTGGGTAAAGTACTTTCCCCTCTAATCCCCTCCACAAGTCTCTCAACCTACACTCCCTCTCAACTCTTCCCTTTCTCCCCTTTTTTACCTTGCCCTGTACATGAAACTAACCTACCACTAACATCTCAGCTAGGGCATGCTTTAACATACCATCCCCTTCCCCATCCTTGGGTGAAGTACCTTCTCCTCTAATACAATCCACACTTCTCTCAACCTCCTACACTCCTCCTTAACCCCTCCTGTTCTCTTCTCTTTACCTTGCCCTGCACGTGGAACTACACTGCCACCACCATCTAAACTAGACCTCATTTTAAAATACCATCCCCTTCCCCAACCCTTGGAGAAATACCTTCCTCTCCACCTCACTCTACAACCCTCTCAAACATCTACTTTCCTTCACTACCCTTCCCTTCCTCTTCTCTTTACCTTTTGCCTGCCACTAACATCTCAACTAGCATACCATTGACAAAAACCATCAGAACGTTACCGAAATCCTAAATCTGCCAAATGTTGACCAGCCTACTGCCATTGTCCATGTCATGCTGAACTGTCCTAATTGGTGCCTTTTGTCCCATTGCTTATCCACTGTTATTGCTTTCTTTCTGTATACTAAAAATGCTTAAAAGCACTTTACTAATACAAAACCTCATCATGTAGACCAACATAAATAAATCCAGTTTCTCACATGCAAAAGTATATCTGAACATTTACACCCACATGCTCATTGTTTCTAAGTGTTGTCATTAATGTACTTATGTCAGCCAATGCATGTGCAGAAATTGGAGTAAATTAATTCTTGAGGGAGAAGGACGCTGAATCTGGTGTTCCACATCGAGCCCCTGAGATCATTAAATTTGATTAAGTGAAGACCATGGTAAATGGAGACAGTGCGAGCTGTACTGTGTAATACTAAGCAATTTACCTGAAGAGTTTCAGATTTTCTCAGTGTCATTTCATTTTATGGCTCCTAATACATAAAATGCCTGAAGATGATACTTAAGTAATCTCAAAACTTATACTTTAACTTATCCACTCCTGTATCACGATGTAGTAAAATGTACTAGAGCAGCCTATGGAAATATATTATTCTACTTTGGAACTCCAGTCAAAACTTTTTTTATAATTCAGTAGGAACAATGTAAAATAATAAATACTTTATATATTTTTAGGTGTAGCTACAGGCTCAGTCACCTTGGCGCGGAAGTCCATACAGTGGGCACAAGAAATGTATGTGTCAGTCATGGAGCTGATAGCAGACAGCCTATGTTAGGCGATGGAGACATATTGGTTGTACAGACTCACATGCACATCCAAGTTTGACAGATGTGCAAAGACAAGTGTGCAGCCTCATGCACACCTGCCAACCTTGTATGTCCATACAGCTGCTGCACCACTATTGGCTAACATAGGCTGCCTGCAAGCAACTCTGCACTGCTCCAGATACACAAATGCTTCTTGCCTGCTGCGTGGGCCGCTACGCCCATGTAAAAGATCCCTAAGCTTAAGTACAAAAATGTAACAAATTTCAGTGTACCAGTACTTAAATGTGGTAGTTGCATTACTGCATTACTGAATTACTAACACACTTCTTGTCCCAGGGTGACAACACTCACTAAATGGCTGTTCACACCATGTACAGAGACCTGCATTTTTCTGCACCTGGTCAATACAGGTCTCCCCCAGGTCACATAGTAAGAAATTGTTTTCTATGTGCCCTTTTACACCACATTGCAGCAGAGAGGTGCATAGCTGAGTACTGAATGTCTGCATTTTTCTGCACTGCACCAGAGGTGAACTGAAGTCTGCACTTTATTACATTTCTTTCAGCTGCTTCTTGGTTTCTGGCCTAGGCCAACATAATGTCATACATTTCAGGAGTCTCCATGGGCATTTTTTTTCTTTCACCTGCAGGAGTGTAGGAGGGGATTTATCAGCTAAACACACCCTCATGCATGCATTCCTGAGCTAAATAAAGGCTACATGAATCATCTGCCCTTACTCAAGATGGCCATGGATAGAAACACTAGGGGGTTGTTATTCAAGGTATTTCCTCCACAAAATAAAGCATGGAGACATGGATGGATGGGTGGGTTTGCTTTATTATTAAAAATGCGATAATCACTTTTTCAGTTTGTGGTGCTCGGATACAGTTTAGTTGAAAGAAAATCTGTTGTCAGAGATTAATGGTGACTCTCCTTTCCTTTTGAAAAAAAAATACTGTGTGTCATGCTGTTCCTTCGGCTTCCATACTGCATGAGGGTCTGACAGGGACAAGTATACAGAGAAGGAATTCTTAAACTTTCATTACCCTTTTGACACAGCCAGTCAACTAGTGTTCTTAGATGGCCAGCAATATCTACTTTTCTCATGAGAGGTTCATTGTAATTATAATTCCCACCCATGTACAGTATTCCTACAAAACTCACCTTAAAATTGCCAAAAATATTGGGACGACTGCCTTTAATTGCACATGAACTTTAAAGGCATCCCAGTCTTAGTCGGTAGGGTTCTATATTGATTTGGCCCACCCTTCACAAATATAACAGCTTCAACTCTTCTGGGAAGGCTGTCCACAAGGTTAGCTACTATTTGTGAGTCCTGGCTCGCAGTATTCACTCTAATTCATTCCAAAGATGTTGTTAAAGTCAGGCCTATGTGAAAGCCAGTCAAGTTCCTTCACTTGCTCACCCATGTCTTTATGGACCTTGCTTTGTGCACTGGTACGCATTAATGTTGGAACAGGAAGGGGCCATCCCCAAAATGTTCCCACAAAGTTGGGAGTATAAAATTATCCAAATGTCTTGGCATGCTGATGTCTTAAGAGTTCCCTTCACTGGAACTAAGGGGCCAACCACAACATCTGAAAAACAACCCCCACCATAACCACCCATCTACCAAATGATTTTGACCAGTGCACAAAACAAGGTCCATAAAGACATGGATAAGTAAGTTTGGGGTGCCACACTCTTAAACCTTGTGGACAGCCTTTCCTAGAATAACTAAAGCTGTTATAGCTGCAAAGGGTGAGCCAATTCAATATTGAACCCTATGGACTAAGACTGGGATGCCATTAAATGTCATGTCCGTGTAAAGGCAGACGTCCCAATACTTTGACAATATAGTGTATCTATGAAAATGTTCTAGCCACTGAATACTTTACATGTTCCAGAGCAGTGTAGCCAAAATGTATTCAACGCCAATGACGTGCCTCTCCCGGAAGTGATATGCAGCCCTGATGTAAAAGTACGGCAGCTTCCCTCCAAGGTTTCTCGTACAAGCTGACTCTGTTGTGCTTATGCTTTGCCGAAAGCACAGTGCACACTGGGTTTTCCAGTCATTAGCAGGAATACCGATTACCGAATTTCCAAATGACTCAGCAAAAGTCTGAACATTTTTCTTTCCAAATAACTCAATTGCTTTTCTCTAGACAATACACAAGCATACATTTGGTGAAGTTTCAGATTGTTTTACTGTGAATGTTTCTGAATTTAGTAATGATTAGGTAAGCAAATATGGTTTAGTATTGAATTGGGAATTTCTCAAAACTACAAATTACAGCTAAAAATAGAAATATCTTGTTTATTTCTACATAGACAAAAACCTCAGCCATCTTGCACAATGCTTCTTCCCCTTATTAAAATTGTGCTTTATTCTTAAAGTCCTTGAGGTTGATTTACCAGAGGCAAATAGGCTGTTTACTTTGAAAGGGAAATTGCACTTTGCCACTGGATTTGCTTAGTAAGGCCCCATACACACGAGCAGACAGATTTGTTCAAATACGATCAAACCAAAATCCCCGCCGGCAGACGGCGCGGTGACGTGGCGGTAACGTTGACGCTGCCACGTCACCGCACCAGGAAGTAAATCACTTCCGCGCATGCGTCGAATCCATTCGGCGCGTGTGCGAGAAGACATGTCTGTTGGTTAGCGTACTAACCAGCAGATATGTCGGGCGGACGGGTTCCCAGCCGACAGATTTGAAAGCATGCTTTCAAATCTGTCGGCTGGCCAAATCTGTCTGCTCGCCCGTACACACGATCGAATCTGTCTGCTGGGACGGTCTGGCAGACCTTTTCAGCAGACAGATTTGGTCGTGTGTACGTGGCCTAAGGCTCTGCAGATTTTCATCATCCATTCACGAGCAAGCAAAATGCTGTTTTTTCCTCCATTAGGTAATTGGTATTTATTGCAAAGTGGGAGGAATAGTGCCCCATCATTGGTGTCAGTGGGAGAAATGGTGTGCAATCATTGGTGTCAGTGCAAGGAATAGTGCCTCATCATTGGTTTGAAAGCATGCTTTCAAATCTGTCGGCTGGCCAAATCCGTCTGCTCGCCCGTACACACGATCGAATCTGTCTGCTGGGACGGTCTGGCAGACCTTTCCAGCAGACAGATTTGGTCGTGTGTACGCGGCCTAAGGCTCTGCAGATTTTCATCATCCATTCACGAGCAAGCAAAATACTGTTTTTTCCTCCATTAGGTAATTGGTATTTATTGCAAAGTGGGAGGAATAGTGCCCCATCATTGGTGTCAGTGGGAGAAATGGTGTGCAATCATTGGTGTCAGTGCGAGGAATAGTGCCTCATCATTGGTGTCAGTGGGAGAAATGGTGTGCAATCATTGGTGTCAGTGCGAGCAATAGTGCCCCATCATTGGTATCAGTGGGAGAAATTGTGTGCAATCATTGGTGTCAGTGCGAGGAATAGTGCCCCATCATTGGTGTCAGTGGAAGGAATGGTGTGCAATCATTGGTTTCAGTGTGGGGGGGAACAGTGCCCCCTCGATAGTGTCAGTAATAGGAATAGTGCCCCAAGGGCTGAATAAAGGCAAGCAAAGGGCCCTTGAGCTGCAGTTTGGAGACCACTGGTCTAGACAGAATGCTCTTTTAGAAGGCACAGTAGTTTATTTGCCTTTAGCAAATCCTCCCCAAAGTAAGGGAACCTCCCTCTTCGTGAGTTAGTAAAGTGCCACATTTGGAGAAATTATCCCTGTTTCTGCTCTGGTGACAACTCACAAATTTAGATTTCCCATCACTTTCAATCATCAGAGTGGTTGAATCTCCCAGACAGGACACAGACCAGACAAGAATACAAGTCTTAGTGACAAATAAAGTTATTAATAAAGTAATAAGCAGCGCCGACTATAAATCTTTGTATTGGAGTTTGGCTGGCAGCTCTATATATCCCTGGAGTTTTGTGCATTGTCCATAGGGAAACCTTAAATACAGAATAAAGGACATGAGGGTCGTTCCACATAGAAAAGTCTAGAAATATAATTAATTTGAGGTCGCCAAGGAAAAGCCAACACAATTTTGGGGGTTGTAAAAATCTCCTTTCTTCTGGGCTGTCTGAGCTCAAGAAAATTAGATCTGGACCAGATAATATTATCAGTAGCACAGGTGATCTATTTCTGACGCGACAGGAGTGTCACCAATAGATCATGTGTGCTTCTGATAATATTACTCAGGACAGATCTCCTAAAACACATTTGATTTCCTTGACTACATCAAATAAAATATTATTCAGGACTTTTATTCTTAGAATAGTATTTCTATCCTTTATTCTGTAATTAAAAAATTTCTATCCTTTATTCTGTACATCAAATAAAATATTATTCAGGACTTTTATTCTTAGAATAGTATTTCTATCCTTTATTCTGTAATTAAAAATGAAAACCTGGCAAAGCTTTTAATCCCTTACAACTCTATGTTAAAAAGTTCTGGCTTTAGATATATTTTAACCACTTCAGCCCAGGACCATATTGCTGGTCAATGACTGGGCCACTTTTTGCAATTCGGCACTGCGTCGCTTTAACTGACAATTGTGCGGTCGTGCGACGTGGCTCTCAAACAAAATTGGCGTCCTTTTTTTCCCACAAATAGAGCTTTATTTTGGTCATATTTGATCACCTCTGTGTTTTTTATTTTTTGCTCAATAAACAAAAATAGAGCTACAATTTTGAAAAAAAATGAATATTTCTTACTTTTTGCTGTAATAAATATCCCCCAAAAATATATAAAAAAAAAATCCTCAGTTTAGGCCGATACGTATTGTTCTACATTTTTTTACGTAAAAAAAATGACAATAAGCGTTTATTGATTGGTTTGCGCAAAAGTTATAGGGCCAGATTCACGTAGTCCAGAGCATCTTTGCTCTGGAGTAACGCTTCTCATTTGCGTTGCGCTGCCGATTTTTTAGGAGCAAGTGCTGTCATTCATGAAGCACTTGCTCCTAAAGTTGCGGCAGCGCATCACAAATGAGCCGGCGGAATTCAAATTGGGCGGGTACGGGGCGTGTAGTATGCTAACTACGCGCGATCCCGCCGCCGACGTACTGCGCATGCGTCGAGTGTCAAAACATCCCCGTGCGCATGCTCCAAAATCTGTGAATGAACGTCAATGACGTCACATTCCCATTCATGACCGTTTTACGCAAGCGACGTTTTTTTTTTTTTTCCCGACGCGATGACGACGCCTATACCTAACATAGGATACGCCAGCCCCATGTAGGTATAACTATGCGCCGCGTATCCCGTCCGGAAACGTCGTAACGTCACTGCGTCGCGCCGGATTTCGATCGTGAATTGCCGATTTCCGCTCATTAACATATTTTTTGAGCGTAAATCGGCGGGAACGCCCCCGGCGCCATTTTTAAGTTGAAGTAACGATGCGATGGCGAAACTCAGTTACGCTCACCGCATCGGAACTTCAACCCGGCGTTTCTTGTTTTCTGGTTACAGAAAACAGAAACGCCGGCTCAAAGCCACTGTTACGCTGGCGGATCACTCGATCCGCCAGCGTAACCTTTGCTGAATCTGGCCCATAGCGTTTACAAAATAGGGGATAGTTTTATGGCATTTTTATTAATATTTTACTAGTAATGGCGATGATCAGCGATTTTTATCGGTACTGCGACCTTACGGCGGACACATCGGACACGTTTGACAAATTTTTGGGACCAATGGAATTTTTATAGCGATCAGTGCTATAAAAATGCATTGATTACTGTAAAAATTATGCCACTGGCAGGGAAGGGGTTAACACTAGGGGGCAAGAAGGGGTTAATTATGTTCCCTAGGTGTGTTCTAACTGAAGGAGGGGTGGGACTGCCTAGGCAAAATAACTGATCGCTGTTCATACATTGTATGAACAGACAAACGGTCTTTCTCCCCTTGACAGGACCAGGAGCTGTGTGTGTAACGAACGAACGCGGGTGCCCGGCGGTGATCGCGCAGCCGGGAACGCGTGCAGCACCAGGGGCGAGCAGGGGGCGTGCGCGTGCCCTCCGGCGGTGCACATGCACCCTAGTGGCTGAAATGCAAAATCACGTAATATTACATGATTTTGCACAGCCGAGCTGAACTCCCACCATGAAACTGGGGCGGCTGGTCGGCAAGCGGTTAAAGAGGAAGTAAACCCTGATGGGTTTTACTTCCTCTTTGTTTCCCTGCAAAGGTTAAATTCAGATACTTACTTATGCCTGCATCAAAAAAAAAAAAATCATGTATTAAATAACACAGCACTGCATTAAAAAGTGCACCTAAAAGCATGTTTTTATTATTTTTGGACAGAGTGGAGATGGATTAGAACACCTGTCAGGTTTTTGTTGTTGTCTGTTTCCTCTCTATTTGCCCCATTTGCCACTATCTTCAAAGGTGAAAGTAAAATAAAATTCCCAAATTTTGGTTTCATGACAGAAAGTAATAGAGTCAAATTTCCCAATGGGGATACCAGTTCTAGTTTCAGTTTTGGGGGACTTCCTCTCGCGTCCTGTTTTGGCTATGGGACAGGAAGTAAAGGCAAATCTCCCAAATGGGACACAAATGGCAAAATAAGAAAACCCTTACCAGCATTTATTCTAGGGACAGGAAGTAAAGGCAAATCTCCCAAATGGGACACAAATGGCAAAAAAAAAAAAATCCCGACCAGCCTTTTTTCTAGGCAAAATTAAAAACAGTTTTTCCTTTAATTTGTATATTTCATATCTGAGTTCAGCATTAGGTGTTTTTTTCAAAACATTGTATAATATACCAATTCTATGCCTGCCTACTCATGATTATCTTGTAAATATGTTTTTCAGATCCTGCAGGGTTGGAATTAACAGCTGAACATACTTTTTTTTTTATATATTTTTCCTCTATTACATAAAAGTTGGCTTTCAAATTAACATAAAACCTAGAAGTAAAATAATAAAAAAAAAATACTTATATTTCAAAGTCATTTAGCTTAGCTCCTGTAGAACACATTCATTATTTGAAATGATCAAGTTTAAAATTAATTTTAGGTTTTAAATAAAACCCATAGTTTTCATTGTAATCTGCCACCATCATTGATTTGAAGGTCACGGCAACATTACAGCGTCTTTTGTTGTATTACCCCACTTAGGCAGTAATAACACTTTGTACTTGTCTGTCTTGATTTGATCATATTATCTATGACATTCATTGGTAAGATTTAACATCAATGAGAATTAAACCACAGGCTATTGCAGTCATATTTTCTTTTTTATTAGTACCGAGAGAGAAATGGAAACATTCTCTAGGCTGAGACTATGTAATTCTTGCCATCTATTATTTCAAAACCTAAATCCAGAGAAAAGGAATAGGAGCCTCTGTCAACTTTTTATTTTTGTGTTCTCATTTTCTTTTAATTTGAAAATGATCATATCAGAGCACATTGCCCACAGTAAAGACGATGAAGGGAGGATAATTACAGAGGACACAGAGAAGGCAACTGTACTAAATGCTTTCTTCGCCTCCTTTTTACACAGAAAAAGGAGGGGTGCATTGACCACAACAATATTGTTAGTAACACATCACATGATGTACCCTTGTGCCCAACAGAGGTTGGATTCAACGATATACACAAATAAGCTTAACACAAATAAATCAGATGGCTTACACCCGAGAGTCCTCAAAAAACTCAGTCGGGTTATAGCTAGACCCCTGTTTCTAATCTTTGCAGACAGCATGCTGACAGGAATTGTACCAGCTGATTGGAGAAAAGCCAATGTGTACCAATATTCAAAAAAGGGCAGAGACATATTCCTGGAAACTACAGGTCGGTCAGACTAACATCAATAGTAGGTAAATTATTGGAGGGGATGATAAGGGACTATATCCAATAATTTTCTGATGAAAACTGTATCATTAGTAGTAATCAGCATGGGCTTATGAAGAGTCATTCCTGCAAGACCAATCTGTTAACATTTTATGAGGAAGTGAGCTACCATCTAGATAGGGGGAGACCTGTGGATGTGGCGTATCTGGATTTTGCAAAACATTCAATACAGTTCGCAATAAATGCTTAATCAACAAGCTGAGGTCTACAGACATGGACCAAAAGGTTTGTTCTTGGATAGAAAACTGGTTACAATGGCGCGTCTAAAAGAAATTATAAATAATGTGTACTCAGATTCAGTGGCGGGGGGGGGGTGACAAACAACCATCTCCCCCAGAAAGCTGGCAGCAGCACTACCTCCCCTTCCTGCCCCCCCCTGCCCACTATCTGCCGGTCTGGCACTTACCCCATCTAGGTGGCCTCTGGCTCTAATCATGTGCTTAAAAAAAACAGGCACATGGATGGGGGGGTAGTGCCCGTGTGCCCCTAGAGGATGGGCCGCCACTGCTCAGACTGGTCTGGTGTAATAAGTCTCTTGGGACCAATTCTGTTTAATTGTTCCATATGTGACATAGAGGAAGGCATACATAGCAGGGCAATAACTTCACATCAGGATATAGAAATTTTACAGAAAGACCCGAACAAAATAATGGAGTGGGCAACTACCTGGAAAATTAGGTTTAATGTGGAGAAATTAAAAATTATGCACTTGGGGCTAAGAACATAAACACAAACTACTCACTGGGGGGGAGGACCTCTAGGGGAGTCAAGGGGGTCCTAGTGGAAGACAGACTGAGCAGTAGCATGCAATGTCAAGCTGCAGCAACCAAAGCCAGCAGAATAGTAGCATGCATAATAAGGGGATATACTCCAGAGACTCTGGTCCGGCCACATCTCAATGATCTGTCAACTCAAATAAATAGGGGACTGCAGGTCGGTAAGGAGGCTTGGTTTGTCCCTGGGCATTCCCCAGGTTTTTTTTTTATATCTGAATGATGCCTGTAGCTGCAGGTAACTTTCAGATATCCCCACTGAAAGTCCAGAACGTCATATGACGTTCTTGGGCGGGAAGTGGTTAAATAGGTTTTGATTGTGATGTAAGTTTATCAAGCATTTTAGAAGTGTCTGAATTTTAAATTTGATTTCACCTTCAGTTACTCAGGAAGGAGCTCTGTGTTGTAGGCTGCAGGAGGGTGTGCGCCTATTCTCATATATATAGATTTTTAGAGGTCTTTGTGGGCACACAAACTGGCACAATACACTTTATTATGCCAGCTGTCATAAATCATAAGTCTTGTACAGTACATTGACATTACAAATTTACTTTTTTATTTTTACATACTGAATTTAGATATTTTCCAAAGACATGGGTGCATAGGAAATACGGGTGATGATTGTGAAATATGACATGTGAATGAAAGCAATGTTTTAAAAGGACATTAAAATAATCTGCAGTGTTGGATATTCCTTCAAACACAGGAAAACTCACAATATAATTTATATTCCAAAGGCTCGCATTGCTATTTGTAGCTGGGTGATTTCACCCTTGTGCCACATGCCATGCCTCATCATACCAAGCATGGCTAATCCTGTATGAACATCAATTCTGCATTACTTTGCCCTGAGTTATGTACTACTGTGAGTAACAACAAGGGGGATATAGAGGATTCTCAGTAAACTGGAAACAAAATAAGACTTTGTCTTACATAAGGGTACATAAATATGTAGAGATGAAGTCTATATTGCATGGTTTTTGATTCTATCATGGCTTTCAGGTCTCTAGAGAGAGATCTCAGATAAGCTTTCGAGTGAGATTCCATAGTCGTAGGAAATAAAAAACAAGCTTAACTGATGATCTGAGATGAAAAATCCATGCAGAGGTCATCCAAACATAAATTCCACATCAATTTTCTAAAAGAAATATAATAGTGTTCATTGATAAACATGTAGTATTATAATTTGATATATGCAATATATACTATATGGCCAAAACTTTCTGGACCCCTAATCACTACACTTGTATGAGCTTGTTAGACATCCTATTTCAAAACCATTAATATGAAGTTCAGAAAGCAGAGCATTTTTTAGGTCAGCTACTAATGTTGTATCAGAAGACCTGGCTCACAATTGCCCTTTCAATTCATCCCAATGGTGTTTAGTAGGTTTGAGGTCAGGATTCTGTGAAGGCCACTTGAGTTCCTTCACACCAAATCCATCAAACCATGTTATAAAAAAGCTGGCTTTGTGCAACGGGACACAGCCATGCTGGGGTAGAAAAGGGCCTCTCCCCCAAATCGCCCTAAAATGTTTTGGTATGCTGTAGCATTAAGTTTCTTTTTCACAGGAAACTAAGCAATCAGGGAGGTGTGTTTACATACTTTTGGTCATATAACAAGCGTCATGCTCAGTTTTCCACAAATGTTTGCCATAAAGTATTTTTAATCAGTGATTCTTAGTGCTAAGATATTGGACTTGGAACCAGAAGCTTACATCATTGCTGCCTTCAGAGTAGCAGGGAAAGTACAGACGTGATTAAGTTAATAACAGGAGTAGGGCTAAAAGAAATTTTGTGGTTAAGCGTTAGGGGTTAGGGTTTGACAATGAAAGGACCTGCCATGATCCCAGTTTAAGAAATAGATATACAAATGGCACAGGATTCTCAAAGTTGCAATTTGAGGTGCTCCAGATTATTTGTTATGGTTTTTGTAATTCAGGATCGGGACCTGAGTTTGAAGGTTCCAAAGTGTGTTGGGTGGGATGGAAGCTTCAATCCTGTGCCCAGGTTTTGTGGAAGTCTGTGTGAGTATATAGGGGTGCAGGGTCATTAAAAGCCAAGCCTGAGGATAGGTCAGAGCTCCCATTTAAAAACATAGCCCTGTCAGGAGAGCTGTGTGTTCCTACTGGAGACTACACCCCATGTTAGGGGGAATTCCTTGCCACGGGACTGGGAAAGTTGGGACAGCTGTGTGAGTCTGGAAAACCAAGAGATAGTTTGGCAGACTAGGAAAACTGAGGCCGCCAGCGAGTCCAAGGGGCTGGAGGGGTTCTGGAAGTTTCTGGATGAGTGAGCAAACTTTAAAGGCCAGGAGTGGGCCTGTCTAGTGAGGTACTTCAACTAAGCCAGAAAGTTGGGAGCTAAGAGAAATAGTGCTGCTGCAGTGTAGCCAGGATGTTCTGTAATTTCGCATGTGAACTGTCTCTTTTCTTTTGCTTAATAGAAGTGGGTGGTCATGCCCTTCAACTGCAGTTTGGAATAACATAACTTACAAAAAAATACATCTACCACACAAGCATAATGATCTCCCAGGTCACAAGGGTTAAGTGTTTGGAGCTCAGCAGTAATTCTAATTGCTAACAAAAGCAAAACTTTGTCTAAAATGATAAATTCTGCCCATACTACCATCATTGCAGTTGTTTTTTTTTTTTGAATGGGTGAGTAGGTACCAGATGTGTCTACCACATGCACAGTGAGGAGACGGCTGTGAAACAATGGGCTGTCACAGACTACTTCCCACAATCAAGATGGTGGTGGCAGGGACTGCCCTGGGTAATGACAGTGCTGGACTCCTGGAATGTCTTTTTTAAAAGTCATCAGCTACAGTATTTGTAAATGCTGCTTTTTAATCTAATTTAAATGACTGTAGTTCCTCTTTAAGCTAAACTCAAGGTATCGATTTTATTGCATAGTTAAATTAACTCAGCTTTGACCAATGCAAGTATGCATATTCCATACCTGTGGGACCACTGTGGAAGCAGAGAATCACTGTAGTAGCTGCCACTACTACAGCAATCACCTCTGTCTCCTGGGTCCCGAGTGACTGAATAGTACCCACAGGGGGTTGCTTGAGTGCAATTCACAAAATGTTTTGCACAGTGGCGACCCGTCCATAGGGGACGCAGGGGCGACGCCCCCATAATTCATATGCCCGGCCCCCTTATCTACATTCAGGGTGCCGGACGCATGGATTACAATGTTTTATTTATTTAGAAGCGCATAATTGGCTTTAAAAAATGGTGGTGCTCTGCACCCTAAACCCACCCAGTTTGTGTGACAATAGCGAATTAATATTCACTATTATGTTCCTGATTCTCCTCCTGGACAATCAGGAAGCGGGTCCTGAGACCCGATAGGTCAAGAGGAGAAACGATCGTATTAGGTGGTGAGGGGGGGGGGCAGAGTTAAGCGTGGCATGTGAGAAGACTGACTTCTCTGAGCTCCTGTGAACAATCTTCACATTGATCCTCTCCCCTGCTCATTGCCTCGCCTCTCCTGTGCCCCGCACTACACACTCCTCGGAGCCCGCCGCATCTACCGCCAGATTACCCGCCCAGATATACCGCAGCAATGACCCGATCCAAAATGGATGATGGAGTGGCTGTGGACTCCAAACATGGCGCCGCCCCCTTCCACAGCGAATGCCATGAGAGGCAGACAAGCAGGAGGAGAAGGAAGAGAGAGCCAAGTGCCAGAGAGATACTAGGGCAGATCACGGATGCCCTGGGCTCAGAGGAACTGGATTGAATTATGATGTCATCAGACTGAGGACATCTAGCAGCAGAAAAATGTAATGCCTGGGAAATCTCTGGATTGAAGTTAAACACTTCAGCTAAAGCTGGTTTACTAATTTTTGTCTGGAGTTCTGCTTTCACTGGTTTACAGATCCTTACTGATCTTAAGTACTGTCACATATTAAAGGACTTCACCTTCAATTAATACCACTATTCATGTCAAAGTAATCTAGGGAAAAAAAGAAGAACTCTTGTTTGATCCAAAAGGTTTTTTGATGTACTGTATGTATAATAGAAGCAGTCAGTGGCCTCTTGGTCAGATGTATCAGAAATCCCCTTGGTGTATCCTTCTTTGAGTTTGCTTATATGCTTTGACACTGTGAACATTGTCTTATCTACAGCACTTAGCTGTTACATCATAAATATCAACTTTATTTCACCCCAGAACTTGCATATGAAATAGCGCTAGTCGGTAACTTTGCAACAACAATATCTAAGCTCAAAAAGTTCAATAAACAGTCAATAGGAACTTGAATCAGAACATCAGACAAAACCTTGAGATTCCACTTTGAAGAAAAGTAGTTGGTTGTTTTTTATTTCCATCCGTTTCTCCACTGAGCATATTTATTATGACAAAAAAAAATCTGCAATATGGACAGACAGATTAAAGCGATTATAAACCTAGTTACACTGCTTTTACGTACAGGTAAGCCTATACCATATACGCTTGTGCCAAATTCATCGGCGCATGCGCAATGAAGAAAGGGCACAATCATGCTGTTTCTAAGGGGCTTGTGCCGTGACTGGTGGCTCCCGTGTGCATGCGCGGGAGTGATGTCACATGAATCCGGCCAGTCACAGAGCCGGAGTCCACGGCCCGGAAGGAAGAGGGGTGAAGATGGATGCAGCCAACAGTGGGGACATCACAGGCTTTGTTTGCAGGTAAGTGGAACATAATGGGCTAGTATGCTTTCCATTATGCTTTTACTTTGCAGGGGAAAAAAAGAGGAAGTAAAACCCACCAGGGTTTACTTCCGCTTTAATAAAAAAAAATTAACAGAATGATAGGTTTGTGACATTTACCAGGTTTTCAAAGTAGTCTTTGTTTCTGCTAATAGATTTCAGTATTGCTTGCTGTGTCAATATCAGGTATCAGTAAGGGCTCCTTTACACTTGCCTCAAAACAAGACTTCGGACACACTTTAAAAAAGCTCTCTGAATGGCTCTTGTCACTAAATAAAATGGTTTGTTTACAGTCCTGTTTACACCTTGAGTTTGCTTTGCTTAGTTTCAAATTTTTTACCCCATGTTGTGTTAGTGGTGCTTTGAAGCGTCTTCAAAAAGCCTCCAAAGAAGTCTACTGCAAAAATTGCTTAAAGCACCTGTAGCTTTTAAGAGGCTTTAATTCAGCTTTAGCTTTGCTTTGTTTTGGAAAAATTGCAGGTATGAGATATCAACACACACATGGGGCATCTGCCAAGCTTCATTAAAGCTTAAAAAAAGCAACACCGAAGCATCTTTGAAGCACCACTGAAGCATCATCGAAGCACCCCTGAAGCATCTCAGAAGCATCAAAATCACATAAAAAAAAGCATGTTGAAGTCAAAGCAAGTGTAAAAGAGCCCTGAGACAGGACGAGAGTGGTAATATAATCAGATACAAAGATGACTATACTCTTACGACTAGTTTACACTTGCTTCAAAACATGGCTTCAGACATGCTTTGTTAAAGCTCTCTAAATGCCAGTCAAAGCTCCTGTCACTAAATAAAATGGTTAGCTTACAGTTACCTTGCTTTTGCTTGGTGCTTCGATGAGGCTTCGGCGGGTTTTCAATGAGGCTTTGGTAGAGTCTCGAAGAGGTTAAAATGGGGCTTCATTGAGCCTTTGGCGGGGCTTTGATGGAGCTTTGTTGAGGCTTCATGGGGTTTCGATGGGCCTTCAGTCTTCAGTGGTGCTTCAATCGAGCTTTGCCATAGACTTCTATGGAGGCTTTGAATATGCTTTGAAGCACCACTAAAGCTACATGGGTTATCATTTTTAAAGTAAAGCCGAAGCACAGCAAAGCAAAAGAAAGGTGTAAACATGACTGTAAAGTAACCATTTTATTTAGTGACAGGAGCTTTGACTAGCCTTCCAAGAGCTTTAGAAAAGCCTGTCCGAAGCCTTGTTTTGAAGCAAGTGCAAACTAGCCGTTAATGTGTGTTGAAGCCGAAGCAAGTGTAAATGAGCCATTACATTATTTTTCCATTCTTATATCATTTTTTTATTTTATCCTCTACTCTTCCCATCCTTTTCTCTCTGCTCCTCTTCTCTACTTTTCTTCATTCCATTCCTCAGTCCTTTTATCCCCTTTCCCTCTTCTCCCCTCTTCTTTGCCTTTTTTTCTGTCCTCCTCCTTCTGAGCACTTCTTCTCTATTATATCCCTTCCTATCCAGTCCCTTCTTTATTCTTCCCCTACACTCCTCTTCCCCTTTCCCTTTTTTCACTCCCCCTTTCCTTCACCTACTCTTCCCTCCTCTTCCCACTTTCCTTCTTCTTCTCTGCCCTCCACCACCACATACCCCCCTGTTCCTATTCTGCCCCCTCATCTTTCCTTTCTCACCTATCTTCAGTTCTTTTGTCTTCTCTACTTTTCCCTTCACTTCGTTTTCCCTTCCACTTCTTTATTTTTCTCTTTGATTTACCTCTTCATCTCTTTTCTGCTCCCCCCTCCTCTATTCTCATCTCCCCTATTGCTCCTACCCCCCCCTCACATTCTCATGTTTTACCATCATACCCCCCCCTCTCCCATCACCACCTCTCCTCCCCTCACCTCCTTCCTTCTCTCTTCACCCCTTCCCTTTTTCTCTTCTCCCCCATCTTCTCCTCTCCTCTCCTCTATTACTTTCCTCTCCTCTCCTCTCCTCTCCTCCCCACCTCCTTTCTTTCTTCTATCATATAGCTGCCTTTGTGGGGAATGAAGACAGACAAAAGAAAAGGTGTATAATTATTATTATTTTTTTTGAGGCTTTCTTCTACTTTCGAACAAGATGTTAGAAGTCAGCTTTTAGAACTCACTATTGTGTGAATCTCCATTGATTTTCGCCTCCCAGATCCCAGCTAAATATCTTTTTAAGGTGTGAATGCTCTCAGTACAACAACAGCGCTGAGTAGCAGAGTATATTTCCGACCTAACCATGGGTGAGAAAAGATTGTGTGCTCTAAACAGCTGTTGAGGTAATAAATAGGAGACATCCGAAAAACCTGATTTGGTGTATAATCAGTGCAAAAAGGTCAGTGGAGAAGTGACTGGGCGCAGTGGCAGTCAGTAGAATTAGCATGTGAAGGCAATAAATACCATTACCAGTTAATGTGTAGGTCAGGACATGCACATCTGCTCATGTTTTATTCCTTAAAACACACTGCAAGTACAGAAAATACCTTTTGAACTGCTCCTAAATTTCCTGCACACTCATTGAGAATAGGAAGCACTCTTGGATGATGTAGTTCTGGGAGCGTGCCTGCATCAATAGGGACAGCTCCCAGCAGCTGCCCCTGCAATAGGTTTTTCCAGCTTGGTAACAGCATTATAGGGAGTAATATAAGTTGCTTCTTGCAACAGAAACAATGAAAAATAAAATAATTTAGGGACATGCTCAGGGGGGAAAATCAGGGACATGCTTAAGGGGGGAAATATACTCTACTATTCAGCGCTGTTGCTGTACTGTCAGCATTCACACCTTAAAAAGATATTTAGCTGGGATCTGGGAGGCGAAAAATCAATGACTGGGCAAAAATGTAAAACTTAATTTGGATTTTAATGCATATACTTTAAATTACAAGATATACAGTAAGTAGCAATGCAATTTTTAGAGCAAACCCTTAATCCTCTCCCCCCAAACACTCGCCCCTAACACAAATGGACTTTTTTTTTCAGGATACTTTTCTCAAAGGTACCAGCTCCAACTTCCTCAATTCCAGGCTAGGCAAGAATGAAGTCTAATTGGGATGCAACTGCCTCCTCCCCCACCCGCAGCCTCCTGGGGCATGTCACATGTCCCAGGAGGCTGCAGAACAAGTCTCACAGCACAGTTGTGCCTAATAAATTCATAGATGGGAGGCAACAGTGAGACATCAGGAAGTCACAGCCTGCTCCCAGTCCTAATTGGTGGCACCAGAGAGCAGAAGCCTGGTTAAAAATTGTAACGGAACCCCAAATAGGACAGGGGTTAAAGCCGTTTAGGATATTCCATTCCCGAACTCAAGGCAGCTATCGACACCCAACAATCCGGCGAAAACGACCCATACGAATTCCCCCATTAACGAGACACAGCTCTGTTTGAGGTTCAACAGAAAAAGACCAATCTTTATTGAGAAAGCAGGCTCTTATATACACAAAAAGAATACTGCGGTAACCAAATGAACAATGACCCAACTCCAACCACAACATCATATAATGGTTCCTAACGAGCTCCCCCCAATACACATCTTTTAGTAGACATGCTATCTCCGGGCTCTTGACCTAATTTACACAAGCTAATTAACTACAGCCGATAATTCATACACCTGACCTTTAGGCTGTCTGTTAACTCACAATATACATTTATCATCAATAGACCTTCACACAATACAGGGTCAATTAGCACAAGCCACAATGAAAGTTCCTCAGAAGCCATCCTAGATTAATTTACATCACAACAGACAGACAGGTGGGCTGCAGTCCAAAACATATTCTGCATGTCCATTTTTTTCTGGATTCAATACACATTTATCACAGTAGCAGACTTAATTACCATAGCAAGCTTTATAGTACACAACAGCCAACGCACAATATATATATATATACAATATATACCGCATTAAATCTGACTAGTGGGGTTCTCATTCACCCTGTGCCCCTATTAGAGACACAGGGTGATCTACATATAAGAGGCATCGGGAAGCTTCTGGGTCCCACGGCCCTTCCATTACAGGAATCAACAGTGGGAAAGACAGCTCTGGACTCCATGAGCTGGTAAGTTTTCTTAAAAGTCAGTCACTACGGTATTTTTAGCTGTTGACTTTTTATACTCCACTTTTGTTGAGAAAAAAACATTCCCCTCTGGGAGATCTATGTACATTGCAAGGATTATAACAAACTTTGTTGCAGATTCCTACCTTTTGTTATTCTGAAGAATTCCCTGTGTGTTTGTCTGTGGCCATGCGGTAGGTGAATCTAATGAAAGTGGTTTCATAATTATCAATCAGCTACTGCACCTGCAAGTCACTAATGAGGAAAATTGCAGGGTCTGCATCCCTTTAGATGTGATTTCCTATTGGGAGTTTCTCACCAAAAAATGACATTTATGTTGCAAGGGATGCCTGAATTTTGACCTGTATCTTTGTGGAGACTTCTGGGAAAATCAGTGAACTAATCACACAAGCAGGAAATTATATTTCTAGGGGGTGTTCTGTATACATTCTGTGTACAGAACACCTCCAGATAGCCATATTGCATTGCATTTTACAAAAAATGAGCTGCAGATTGAAACGAAAAGTAAATTTTTATTAACATTTAATCACAATATGACTTGAGTTGCAATAGTACGTATTATATTATTCTTTTTATTTGTTATTTTTTTGAGTTATGCCGCATACACATGATCGGAAATTCTGACAAGAAAACCGTGGATTTTTTGCATACACACGGTCATAGAATATTCCAACAGTCAAGAACGTGGTGATGTACAAACACTATGACAAGCTGAGAAAAATTAAGTTCAATGATTAAGAGCATGTGTCAAATTGATTCCGAGCATGCATGTTTGTTTTTTTTTGGAAATTCTGACAGAAAAATTCTCATGGCGCCTACACGCGGTCGGAATTTCTGACCAAAAGCTCACATCTGACTTTTCTTGTCGGAATTTTCGATCGTGTGTACGCGGCATTAGAATTACGTGGAGTTACCCCTTAAGCATTTAAAATTGCATTTTGGTTGGAAGTGACTCTATTTGAATTTCTGGGTTACATCTTTATGAGCTGGGAGTTCAATCATCAAAGTATACCTGAGCAGCTATTAAAGTCAATTCCCCCTGATGCTGGGCTATATTTAGGCTCTGGAGCCCCAGTGACATCCCTCAGCCTGTTGTACCCCAAGAGGCCTACGACTGGCTGGCCATTTTGATTTCCCTAAAGAGAGAAGTAACAGGGGGAGCTAAAACGATGTACATCGGAAGAGAATAAGGCCCCAGGGGTTAAAAAGAAAAATGTTCCGCTCAAATGAATATAAATACGGCAGTATAAATATATCAAGCTATATATCATCAGATAAATGCAGCTTATTATGCAGATGTTTAATTTATTCTGTGTAGTTCTTCTATGAAAACTGGGAAAAATGAAACACATTAAATGACTATTAAGGCTAAAGAAGAAATGCTTTATGTAAACAGATCCTAATTAGGATCGCAAATATGTTTGTGAAAGTTCCACAAACCTGCACAACAGATTTGTAGTGACATAATATTATATTGTGTTGCATACTCATGATTTACTGAACCATTTTTGACTTAAGGAGATTTAAAGCCTATCTCTAAGCAAAAAGAAAAAAAGGGAGAAATAGAAAACAAAAAAACTACAGTCATTGGTTAAAAAATGTAAAAAATTTATTAAGACATTGTTTTTCATAAATCTTAAAGTGGTTGTGAACCTTTACAACTCACTTTATGCTACAGGTAAGCCTATATTAAGGTTTAGCTGTAGCTACCCTGGATATCTCCTAAACTTGCACGGTTTAGTAGATATCCCCCCATGTCTGCATGTGCCAAAGTGATCGGTAGACATGTGCATTTGTTTTCGTTAGAATGTATTTTCGTCCGAAAATCTGTTTTTTTCGTTATCATTTTAACAAACGATAACGAAAGTGCAAGAAACGTAAACCGAAAGATGTGACAAAAAAAATGCTTTATTTTCGTTTTCGTTGCGGTAAAAAAACGATATAGAGAGATTCGACATTATAGGGAAAAGATTCGATATCATAGAGAAAAGATTTGACACTATAGAAATAATAGATTCGACATTACAGAGAATAGATTTCGATTTATGAGAAAATAGATTCGACATTATAGAGCATGGGTCCTCAAACTACGGCCCTCCAGCTGTTCAGGAACTACAATTCCCATCATGTCCTAGTCATGTCTGTGAATGTCAGAGTTGTACAATGCCTCATGGGACTTGTAGTTCCGCAACAGCTGGAGGGCCGTAGTTTGAGGATCCCTGTTATAGAGAATAGATTCGACATTATTACTAGTCATACAACATTAGAATTCTTATAGGCGGAATATTCGAATGGAAATGTACGATTTGACGTAAAGATTCGATGTTCAGTCGAATATTCTTTGACCATTCGGCAGCAACCAAAAGATTCGACGTTCCGTCGAATATTCTTTTGACCATTCGACAGAAACCAAGTATTATTGGATTTTCGGACGAAAGCTATTCCCCAACGAAAAACAAAATAAATCAAAACAATTTTCGGGAGTAACTAAATACATTTATTTTCCAATCGAAAACGAAAAAACAAAACAAAATATTCCAGTCTGCACAACTCTAGCACGCAGGCGCGGGAGTGACATCATTGCGGTTCCGGCTAATCACAGCAATGGACAACGGGCAAGATGTTGGCCGCTGGAGGGGGGTACGAGGACTGCTGTGGGGGCTTCGATCTGAGGTAAGTAATACATAATAAGCTAGTATGTTATGCATGCTAGCGCATTATTCCGTTGTCTTTCGGGGTTTTTACAAAAAAAATAATAAATTGGGGATTACAACCACTGTTGAAATCAAAAGCTACCCTTGCAGTGGGGTGACATTATTAAGGTTAGTATAACTGCTGTTTATATCCCTCTTAGACAAAAAATAGCATTTAACCCTTCTAGTGCAAGAGAAGTCCCACTGCAAGGGTAGCTTTTGATTTTACCTGGAATTGAACTCAAAATCAACAATTTTCTACATTATAGGGGGCATCTAAAATGTTAAAAGAGAAGTATGGCCAAAGCATTTATGGTCATACCTCTCTTCTGGGCTACAGGAGTGTACTTACTTTTGTGCTCTTGTGACCCAGAGTCAGCTTAAAGTGGGCTAATGCCCTGCCTCTACCAAGATGGCTGCCTCCACACAGCTACACAGTGCACAGCAAGGCATTGTAAGTCAATAATGTGGAAAAGTTCAGCTGCAGGAAAACTGTAGCCAATAATGATGACTTTTCCCTTTGTGTGGTTTTCCAAAGCTCAACTTCTTTGTATGGCAGCATTGGTATGTTTTTGCATTAGAATGAGATAGAATATTTTTTATGTTTGCATTGTATCTATTTTTTCACAAAGGGCACCACAAAATAAACCCTTGTTGAGGTATCCATAATACTCTTTAAAAAAAAAAAAACCTTTATGAGGAAGAAAGCTAATGGGCTGGGTGAAGACTAGAACGGGGGTCCAGAGTCATTTGAGTTTTGTAACAGTTCAGCATCTAGTCTTCAGGAACTTATTATGTACAGTCTTGAAGAAAGAAGGCGAAGGGGAGACATGATTGAGACCTTCAAGTACATGAAAAATATGACTACAGTTCTGGGGGGCAGTATTTTCAATACGCAGCTAAGATAAAGAACATGGAGGCATGAACTCAAACTAGCAGGGGGAAAGTTCCAAAGTATTCCTAGAAAGACATTTTTTAACAAAAGAGCAGTTGGTGCTTGGAACAGACTTCCAGAGGTATTGAGTCAGTTATTAGTAGACATGTGCACAATTTTTTTTTTTAGTTACTCCTGAAATGTGTTCTTATTTATTTAGTTTTGTTAAAAAATGCATTAGTCTGAAAATCCAAATTAATTAAGGTCGAATCTGTTAATTGAAGGCTTATGGTGTCTGTCGAATGTTCCCAGAAGATTTGACAGAACAGCTAAACTGTACAACGCTGTGATCGCACATTTCCGGTTGCATATTCCGCCCACAGGCTATAGTAGAATTCTAAAGTTGTATGACTAGTAATAATTACTGTATTTATTGGCGTATAACACTCACTTTTTTACCCTGAAAATAGAGGGTAAACTGTGCCTGCGTGTTATACGCAGGGGGCCGTGGAAAGTTTTTTTCCTGAAACTTCCCTCTTAAAGTTAGGGTGTGTGTTATACGCCTGTGCGTGTTATACGCTTATAAATATGGTATATTTGTTAATTATTATTACTAGTCAACCAACACTAGAATTATTCTATAGCCTATGGGCAGAGAATTTGACCCTAAATGTCGGCTCGCGGTGTTCGTATTTTTATAGCAGCTTTGTCTAATCTTTATGGGCCAGATTCAGATACAATTGTGTATCTATCCGGCGGCGTAGCTAATGCTCTTTACACTACGCCTCTGCAAGTTTTATGGGCAAGTGCCTTATTCAGAAAGCACTTGCTCCGTAATTTGCGGCGGCATAGCGTAAAGTGGCCTGCGTAAGGGCACCAAATTCAAATTAGTCATGTAGGGGGCGTGATTCATGTAAATGAATCATGACCCCATGCAATTTACGTATTTTCTGAACGGCGCATGCGCCATCCATGGATGTATCCCAGTGCACATGCGTGAAATCACGTCGCAAGTAGTCAATGTAAATGACGTGAACGAAACTTACGTACAGCCCCATTCCCGAACGATTTACGCAAACAACGTAAACGACAATTCAACGATGTCCCGACGTCCATAGTTAACATTGGCTGCACCTCATATAGCAGGGGTAAATTTACGCCGGACTAACGCTTACACAAACGACATAAACTACGACGCCCGGCCGCAAGTACGTTCGTGAATCGGCGTATCTCACTAATTTACAAATTTGACGCGTAAATCGACGGAAGCGCCACCTAGCGGCCAGCGTAAATATGCAACTAATATACGACGGTGTAACAGACTTAGCTGAATTCTGGTGTATCTTGTTTTCTGAATACAGAAAAAAGATACGCCGGCTATTCTTAGTATTTACGCGGCGTATCTCTAGATACGCCAACGTAAATACGTTCTGAATCTGGCCTTATGTCTCTATAATTTTGAATCTGTTCTCTCTATGTCAAATCTTTTCTCTCTATGTGAAATCTTTCCTCTCTATGTCGAAGAATCTTGGACTAATAGAGTGAGGTTAGGCACATTCAACCGCAGGTTCGATACACACAGATTACTATTGTCACTGTCATGTCGAATCTTCTGTCTATATCAAACTGTTGTTGAAACGAAAATAAAGCATTTTTTTATGTGGGATCTTTTGGATTTTGTATTCTGCACGTTCGTTATCGTTTGTTAAAACCAGCGCAAAAATCCCAGAAATTTCGACAAAAACAAATGCACATTGTGGGCCAGATTCAGGTAGATGAGAGTATCTTTCCTCTGGAGTAACGCTTCTCATGTACGTTACTCTGAAGACCCTTTCAGCGCAAGTCCTGTAATTCACATAGCAGTTGCGCGTAAACTTGCGCCAGAGTAACGATAATGCGCTGGCGTAACCCGACGCAAGTGGAAGTGGGTGTGATCATATGTAAATGATGGGCGGAGCCCAGCTCAGAGGCTTACGTTCAGCGCATCAACCACGGAGCATGCGCAGTGAGTGAGGCTCCACTCGCCCCCTTTGTGCGCATGCTCACAACTTCCGTCGGCACCACTTCACGGGAAACGTCAGCGCAATGCCTTCCGTTGGGCGTGTAAATGCGCCCGTAGAAGCGCCATTCCGGCACTAAAGTATATCCTGCTCCCCCTCCCCGCAGTGATGTTACTTTTGTTCTGAGATGGCTGCTCCCGTTCCCCGCAAACACACAGGAGAAAGCTGAACTTTAATGGCCGGGAGCTGTCAGCCATCATCTCGGCTATGGAGACCTATGATGTCTTCCTCCATGGCTGTAAAATTTGACAGACAAGCATGGACAGAGGTGTTGTCCTGCAAGTTGGGGTGCTCAGCTAGCTCTTATCGTCGGTAACGCTGCTGTAGCTGCTCTCCTGCTGACCTGAGGCCATCTGGAGTAAAGATAAAGCAGTCTTTTGTAGAAATAACTTTGCGCCGGACGGACGAGATACGCGCGGCGCATGTAGCCAGCGTATGGTGCTAATCCGTTCGTGAATTGGGAAAAATCCCTCATTTGCATATTTGCAGGGGAAATCAATGGGCGCGACTGATGCGCCAAGCGAAAATAAGCGCTGACGATACTCTGGCGTCGGAACGTTCCGCCGGTCGCAAATGACCCGTTATTGGGCGCATCTAGTTTGGTGGGTACGGGCACATAGAAACGACGGCGCATCATCACAGTTACGCGGCGCATATCCAAATACTCCAGCGCAAGTGTTCGTGAATCTGGCCCTGTGTATTTATTAGTAAGTGGATTCAAACATGTTTAGGAAAACATAGACATATCATTTATGGATGGGGCAGACTCAATGTACTCTTGGTCTTTTTTCTGCCATCACCCTTATATGTTTCTAATTGTTGGCAGAAGGCCCAGTCCACTAATGATGTATGCTTCCTCCACTGCAAGTACAGGGAATTATGTAAGCATGTGTAGGGGTCCCTAGACAAAGGTCATGTTATAAGCCTCATTCAGTAAGAAGGTCTCAATATTATTAAACCCATCCCTGATAGCTTTACTACTTCTTCTTACATCATACAACTTGTGTAAACGGCTATACTCAACTCATAGACGGATCATGCCTAATTTCTGCACATACACTGTGGTTGGTGGCCTCTTTGTGACCTGCAACCAGCATTCAAAACACTATTTCTTAAGAATCCAGGGCAGATCATGTGAACGTTTCCCCTGTCACACCACCAAAGAATTTACTGGGTCATATACCGTAAAGCAGTGAAAAGCCAGCAACAGTGAGAATAGACTTCCCTGAGTGCTATTAATGTCACAATAAATGAATCCATTGATAGATTGTGTCACCCTCATTTGTTCAAATATCGGTCCAGAAACTAACTCGACTTTGATTGCTGAGCAAATAAACCATAAATAACGGTGACCTTTCCCAGCCTCTTCTCAGAATATGCGACTTTACAGTCCTGGCCGCGTACTTATCAGGAGAAATATCACACAACCCGGTACGGGATAGCCTAAAATCACGATCACACATTTACCAGAGCTATTAAATGAAAATACTGGAATACTTGAACACTGCAAGCTGAAAATTGTCTCAGCTAGCTTTCTCTTATAGGCATGCCCCTTATTTTCTATAAACAATAGCTATAAGAATGTTCTGTTTAAATGACCAATACATGATAAGAGTATTTCAGAGGGATCCTGCTAATAAAAACCTCTAGGCCATTGCCCACCATGGCACCATAATTAATTTCTCATATTAAAACGTCCACATATGTGAAGGGTTTAATAGTCATAGCAGGCTTTTATTACAAAAGTTTCAAATAGAAACAATGATTAACAAAATAAATAATAAATAATGATAAATATAGATAAATGGAGTTGATGGTTTTTAAAGGCACCACAGATGAACATCCAACCAGAACACTGTATCTGCAGCCCAAATTTTGCTTTGTGCTAGGCCCCCAGCCAGACCAACCGACCAACCCACCTTGGTAACACTTATAGAATCCTAACACAGAATACACATATACCCATCCTGGGTCACAACAGCTGGACCACACTCATATAGGATACCATACGTTAGACCAGTGGTCCCCAAATTTTGGCCTAGGGGCCAAATGTAGCCCTTTTTTTGTGTTTATCTGTCCCCTGGGGCGCTATTCCTCCCACTAAAACCATCCAGCTTTTTCCGACTAATAGTAATACTAGTAATACTTAAGACCTCTTTCACACTGGAGTGTAATGCAGGAGCTATAGCGTTAAAAAAAAATAGCGCCTGCAATACGCCCTTAAGAATCTGTCCCCATTCACTCCAGTGTGAAAGCCTGAGGGGCTTTCACACTGGAGCGGTGCGCTAGCAGGATGGTAAAAAAAGTCCTGCTGGTCGCATCTTTGGAGCGAAAAGGAGCGGTGTGTTTATCGCTGGAGCGGTGTGTTTACTAGTGTTGCTCACGAATATTCGCATTGCGAATATTCGCTACGAATATTGCATATTCGAGTATTCTCGAATATCACGGCGAATATTCGCTATTTCGAATATTCGTATTTTTTCAAATTTCGCAATCAATTTCGCAATCAATTTCGCATTCGCACTAGCGAAATTTCGCTATTTTTTTTTATTTTTTATAAAATATAGCGAATATTCGTTAATATCGAATATTCATGATATTTTATCCCAAAAAAATAGCGAAATTTCGAAAAAAAAAATTTTTTTTATAAAATATCACGAATATTCGTTATTAACGAATATTCGCGAATATTCTTCTAAAGTGATGGCGTATTCCGCTCATCACTATCACTAGTGTTTATCGCTGGAGCGGTGTGTTTATCGCTCCTCCTCCGCTGCTGCCCATTGAAATCAATGGGACAGCGTGGCTATACTGAAGCAACGCATTGCGGGCAGCTTTAACCCTTTCACGGCCACTAGCGGGGGTAAACGCGCCCCGCTAGTGGCCGAAATGCGCCGCAAATCCGCCCTTAGTGGCGGTAAAAATGGCGGCGTTTTACCGCCGATGGCGGCACATTGTGAAAGGGCTCTTAAGCTGGCCATAGAAGGATCAAAATGAATCCAGTTAAGTAAAGACAGGCAAAATATCAATTCATGTACCCTTATTCCTCATTGACAGAATTTCATCTAATGATGGACTTCTGTCGAACGGGACTGTTGGAAAACTTTTATCAACCAGCCCGCTGCAGTCAATCAGCTGCACCTCTGATCGGTGTAATCTGACAGCGAAGGGGTCCCCGCTGTCAGAATACAATTGTATAAGGGATGGACTCTTCCACCTCGCTTGTTTGGATGGGGGATCTGTTTATTATTTGTAAACAGCCTGCTGGCTGATTAGAAAGAGAAAAGATCCATCTTTGGCCAACCTTACTGGCAGAATAAATAGGTAATAAAACTATAAAACTATATTACAGGACCGACACCCGTGTTATTGCATCATAAATGTTCTTTTATTTTATTTTGCCCATACTTTCATTTTAATGTGTTCGTTTGTAGTATATTACATAAAGTAAATGGCACAGAGAACTGAACTTTTAATTTATATAGACTTAAAGGGGTTGTAAAGGATATATATATATATATATATATATATATATATATTAAGAAACAAACATGTTATACTTACCTCCACTGTACAGCTTTTTTTGCAAAGTGTGGCCCCGAACCTGGTCTTCTGGGGTCCCTCGGCGGCTGTCTCGGCTCCTCCCAGCAAGAACTAACCCCCTTCATGGGAGCTCTCTCCCATGGGGGTTAGTTCTTGTGGGCTCGCTCCCATGATACAGCTGGCAGCTATAGCCACTCACCGCCCCCTTCATTGGATGTGATTGACAGCAGCGCGAGCCAATGGCTGCCTTGCTATGAATCCATCCACTCTAGCCAATCAATGGCCAGACTGAGCGGAGAACTGGACGTCGGGGGTGAGCCCAGCAGGTGAACGGGCTCAGGTAAGTAAAATGTGGGGACTGGGGGGGCCGTCATTGGCAGATGTTTTTTCACCTTAATGAATAGAATACATTAACCTCATTAAGACACCTTTCACACTTGTACGACTTCAAAGTTGAGCGATTTCACCGCGATTTTGCGGCTGCGATTTTGCCGCGATTCGCGGCCACGATTTGAATGAATACCCGTGTAATGGCCCGTACACACGATCCGAATATCGGACGACGGATCGTACGACTTTTTCCGCTTAATAATCGCAAGTAAAATATAATAGGTTATTAAACTCACGAAAATTCTCGTACGACAGAAAAAAAAATATCGGAAGTGATGTCACGTGTTGTAATGTATTTGTATTGTATTGTCGGACGACAGCTGTACTGACTAAACGAAAATCGTACGATCTGACATCGTACGAGGAAAATTTTTGCGCTTGTCCAATCGAATAATATCGGATGAACGGTCGTGATCGGCTGTCGAAAGTAGTGTACACACGATCCGAAAATCGTCCGATCCATCATCGTACGATCGTTTTCGTCCAATATTCGGATCGTGTGTATGGGCCATAAGACACCTTTCACACTTGTACGACTTCAAAATCGCGCGATTTTACCTTGATTTCGCGGCCGCGATTTTACCACGATTTTGCCGCGATTCGCGGCCACGATTTCTATGAATGCCTTTGTGCCCAGGTTCACACTGGGTACGATTTCGTTTGATTTGAGATGCGATTTCTATGAATGCCTTTGTGCCCAGGTTCACACTGGGTACGATTTAGTTTGATTTGAGATGCGATTTCACATGTGAAATCACATCTCAAATCGGCGGCAATTGCCGGCAATGACACCGCCCTAATTGGTGTGACGCCGCATCTGCGGCGCTGCACCGATTTCAAAAAGTAGTCCCTGTACTACTTTTTGCTATTTCAGGACGTGATTTACATTGACATCTGTGCAGAACCCTGCACAGATGTCTCCTAAATCGCGCCAAAATCGGGACTGCCAGAGGGAGTGAAATCGCGCGAGTTCAGCTGAAAACGCGCAATTTCACTCCCGCAGCCCAGTGTGAACCAGGGCTGTAAGTGGCATCAAAATCGGACCAAAGTAGTGCAAGGACTACTTTGAAGTAGGCACAACTTAAAGTCGTGCCAGTATGAATGGTAGTCATTGAAAATAATGGAGAATGACTTGTCATACGATTTTGCAGTCCAAAATCGTGGGACAAGTCGTATAAGTGTGAAAGCCATGTATTTTCTAATAAGAAGAAGAATCTGTTATTTTTTTATTTTTTTCTCTTTCGCTCACATACTGTATATCTAGTGCGGTAATATGAAGGAATCACGTGAAATAGAATTGCACTGCTCAGGTGCTGGTTGTTGGAGTCAATTTTTTCTATAGATCTTCTTCAGCATTGTGCAGTATGTCCATGACCATTGTTCTCTAAACACAATACCATACATTGCAGCCCTATAGAGAATTTTCAGTTCAGTGACAATGGCACATACAGTACGTGATATTCGAAATGACACCATGTGCTGAAATATAACAATTTCCTGAAAAGTTAGCAATGAAGATATTGTCATCAAGTTAAAGCGGATGGTTCACCATAAATAAATATTAAAAGCCAGCAGCAACAAATACTGCAGCTGCTGACTTTTAATATTAGGACACTTACCTGTCCTGGAGTCCAGCGGCGTCCGCAGCAGAGGATGAGCGATCGCTCGTCACCCTGCTGCTCCCCCCTCCATCCACGGCGAGGGAACCAGGAAGTGAAGCGCTCCGGCTTCACTGCCCGGTTCCCTACGGCGCATGCGCGAGTCGCGCTGCGCCCGCGATTGGCTCCCGCTGTGTGCTGGGAGCTGAGAGTTCCCAGCACACAACGGGAAAAGCCCGTCTTTTGCCCGAGACTGCGGGCCGGAAGTGGGTGCGGATACCTGTCTTTAGACAGGTATCTGCACCCCCCTCCCCCCTGAAAGGTGTCAAATGTGACACCGGAGGGGGGGAGGGTTCCGATCAGCGGATCTTCACTTTAGGGTGGAGATCCGCTTTAAGGTCACCAAGTACTTTCTTTTATTCCTTTGGATTATTGTAGAATAAATCAGATACATACAAGCGAATAGGCATGTTTCATGGACCCGTAGGAGAGAATGATTGTCTGTCTAATCTCCCAAAATGTTACAAAGCTACAATGTTGCAATCTGATGATTTTTTCTGCCTGCAGCAAACTGATGATGACATCATCTCAGCTTGGCCAAAGCTCAAGGTAAGCTTTTAAAGATAAAATGGAGATTTCTTTTGTAAAAATAATACTTTTCTCTACATTTATTCACGCAAATGTAAAGGTGCTACAAGCAGTGCGAGATTTATAAGGGACAAAAGGGATAATTTCCCTGGGCCCCTTGCCAGAAGGGGTCTCCTACTATATAAAAATAGAATCATTAAAAACAGTTTCTCTCTTTAAAATGTATCTTCAGAAGCAATACTACACTTGCAATCATCTGTAAAAGCATGTACTCTGGTATATTGTCATCATTTAAAATAAATGTTCCCGGCTTAAGTTAATAATGCATAGAGAGCTCTGTTTAGATTTGTGTGACCTGTGTTCTTTATGTAGGCAGCCTGTTGCTTTCAATGGGCTATCCTACCCACAGAAACACAGGGAAAGAAGCTTTTTTTTTTTATTGTGCCACCCCAAGCCACATGGTGCTGTGGTACTATGCAGTTTAGCGAGCATGAGTACGAGTGGCGTCTAATGATGTGTGAGGGTGCCATTAAAAATAATAGCACCCCCACGCATCTACTATAGAGCAGCACATTTGCCTGCGGTTTGGAAACTCATGTTTTTAACATGTCCACTGTAAAGGTAGCATTCTTCTAAATCAGTGGTTCCCAACCTCAGTCCTCAAGTATCCCCAACAAGCCATGTTTTTAGAGTTTCCTTTTTTTTTGCACAGGTTCTTTAAAGGGGTGTTCCAGCCAAAAATGGTGTTTATTAAAAGTCAGCAGCTACAAAAAGTGTAGTTGCTGGCTTTTAATAAACACTCACTTACCTGCTCCTGCGTTCCAGCGACGTGCCGACCGGGGCTCCGCTCCTCCCCCCCCCTCCCCGGCCGGCGTCTCCATCCCGACTATGGGCCACCCAGCCGTGACAGCCTTCGGCTTAACGGCCGGGCACCCACTGCGCATGCGCTCGTGGCGCGGCTCATCGCTGATTGGACAGGCGATCGCATGGGACCTGTCATGTGTCCCATGCGATCGCCTACAGGGAGGGCCTGGTGTAGGCGATTAAGCTTAATCGCCTAACCAGCTTCTCGGCAGAAGCAGGAAGTGGGACAGGAAGTCCCACTCCTCCTGAAGCCCCCACTCCCCCCCCAAAAAAATTACATGACAAATGTGGCATGTAAGGGGGTAAGGAGTGGGATAAGCGGAAGTTCCCTTTTTGGGTGGAACTCCGCTTTAAATCAGAGTCAATGGCTTGGCATTTTGGACTGCTATTTTTATCTATTGTTATCTCATCGGATGGACTGATCGTGTGTACAAGGCTTTACAGACTGTCAATGTAAGCTGTCTGCTCGTACATCATAAGAGCAGGCAGTTTCACACTGACAGGGAGAATCAATGAAATACTACAGTGTTCAACACCACCCTGGTAATCTATTAAGAAGTCGTCAGCTGCAAAGGCTCTATGATAGAATGACGTGGCCGGGCGGGCAGAGCCACAAACAATGATGAATTGGGGGGTGCGGGGGCCGGTGCTACAATAACATGTTACATAAATATGTGTGTAACATATAGAGTTTTATGAAATGTGAACTTATCCTTTAACTTCAGTCTTTCTCCGAATTACCTGTATCTGTGGACTATTTCAATTTGATTGTCTCCTTGGCCAAAGACAAATCCTATCAACAGTGGGCCTGTAAAACACTTGCTGGACATCAGTTTTACAGCAAATAACAAGCTTAGTGTGGAAGAGTTGATAAAACATATCTTTGAAAAAAGACCGCACATGTTATATAAACTACAATGTGTTTAACAGTATAACTCTTCCCGGAGACTAATTACAAAGACATGTATAGCAAGCTCTCTAAATCAACTGTGCCGAGGTCAATGAGCGCAGTGAATGTGTAATTGTACGGAGCTGGTGTTATTAGCCCAATGTGACTCGTCAGGATATGTATACTGTTTCAGTCTTTTCTTATATACCACCACTAAAAGACACTGCCTTTGCTGACAAATTTTATACCATAAAAAGAGGATGATTAAAAAAAGTGAATTTGTAGTTTTCATTATTTTGTAGTGTTTTTTTTTTTTTCTTGGCCATGTGGACATCGAAAGCATCTAACATTGTTCTTTTTTAAGGGGCCACGTGAATTGTTCTCTACTGGTCACAAATTGTCATATTTATCCACAGTACCCATGCAGTATTATGAATAATGTTTAAATTCTGGTACAGTAGATATAAAACTACAAATTAAAGTGATATTAAACGCAAAGGGCCAGATTCAGGTACTGCGCATTATTGGACCAGCGTAGCGCACCGCCTTTACGTTAGACTTGCGCAATGTAGCCGCGTAATCACCCTATTCTCGTAGCTTTTACGCAGAAAATTGCGCATGCGTAACGTTATTTCAGAGGCGTAAGGCGGAGTAATACAAATTGCGAAGGACGTGGGCGTGTTACATTGAAATGAGCCGTGACCCCATGCAAATGAAGGGCCGGCCGGCTCGCGCATGCGCGCTTGAAGGAGACCATGTCAGCTCCGCTGTGCGCATGCTCACAACTCGGGAACGGCGCAATCAGTGAAATTGGAAGTGGACTAGGGCAAATTAGAGAACTATGCAGACAGCATAAATAGACAGACACAAACGCACTTCCTTTGCAAAAGTACATCCCTTTGTATCCCTCCCTATACAGCAAGGTGCTTTTGTTATGTTGTTTGTTAGCGTTTATTTGTTTGTTTGTGACGTGTCTTTGAGATATTTGGGGACTGTTTTGCAGAGTGATTTTTGTCTTTTATGTGTTTTCTTTGTTGTTTTTTTTGTAAAATTGTATTTTTGCTGGGCTTATTTTTTTTTTTTTTGCTGGTCATTTTTTTTTGGTTCTGTTTGTGTATGATTTGGGAATGTGGGGGTGACATTCCTGTGGGAAAAGGGTTGTCACCCTCATTTGTGGTCATGCCTGCCACCCATGTCACTCACCAACCAGCCAGCTGTCCCCATACATGTTCTGTTCGCAATCTGTGGGGATGGGGCTCTGATTGTATATGTAGCTGTCATGGGTGTCATGGGTGGTGTCATGTGTTGGGCTGGTGATGTCCTCCTGCAAGGTTGTGTTTAATTCCATGATGGCATATGAGGGGTGAATCTGAAGATGCGAGACACCTCATAATCACTCATGCCATCTATGTCTATGCGTGTGCAGTATATCCTCTCCCGTGAAGAGTGAAGAGTGAGGGGCTTGTATCAGATAAGAATATTGTATTAGATTTGATTAAATTGTAAAGTTTATATAAGCAAATAAAAAGTAAAAAAAAAAAAACTCCCGTGCCCTCCTCAGTGCCCTCCTCAGTGCCCTCCTCAGTGCCCTCCTCTTTCTTTGCTCATCTAAAGTCAGTAGTATAGCAATGAGCATGGATGCCACTGGCATGTTGGCATACAGTTTGTTGGGCAACACGTGTGACTGCTCTGCTCCTCACTAACAGTGTTGCTTTATCTGACATGTAGACGATTTTTCTCTTTTTAGACCAGCTTTTATATGGTCTATTTTTAGACATGACATTTTGCTGTTGCTCACACTGCGTAGCCTGCGCTGCCCCAACGTTCTTTTGTGGATCCCCGTAAGTCCCTCATTAGCATATTTGACTAGAAAATCAATGGTCTGTCTAGCGCAGTTTTGCGCGGACGGATGCGCCTGTCTAACGAAATTACGCTGGACAAAAAAAGTAGATTTCTTGCGTATCTCGTTTTGGGGATGCCGTGCATCGAAACGCATGCGCACATTTAGACTTACGCACACGCATCTCCTGTTGCGCAGGCGTAATCGCTCTGTGAATCTGGGCCAAAGTTTTTAAGCACTTTCAGCAGTTTACTGAGTATGCAGCTTCTTTATTTTTAAATCCTTGGCTATGTTCTAGTGTAACCTGATGCCATGACTGCTGCCCCAGGTTACCTACTTCAGTGTGGCTCCTTTATCTTGCAGCATCCTATGGATTCAACCTTGCATCCAGGGACCACAGTTGTGCCTCTCTACACTATGTGCATCAATAGAAACACAGAGCTCCATAGCCTAGGATGGCAAGGCATGTCCCTGCTTCTCCCTTCTCCTCCACCCTCCCTTCTCCAAGCTAACAGACTGGAGACTGTACTGTCCACTATTAACCATTTCCTGTGAAGACCAGAAGTTGAAGTGGTTTGAAAGCCAGAATGTTTTTTACTTTAATGCACTCTCTGTATTAAGATAAAAACCGTCCATAGTTATTCCCCACGACCCCCTCCATAAATACTTACCTGAGTCCTGTATCAAAACATCTTCTTGCACATCTTCAGAAGCACTGGTTCTCTTTCTTCCCACTCCCAGGTTCAAAGTCAACATCGGGAGCCAATGGCTATCAATCAAATGCTTTTAGGAGGGAGTGGGGGGGGGGCTGCTCTGTGTGTGCCAATATATGCACACAGCCCAGCTTGGGAGTGAGCCTACAGTTGCAGTCCAATAGAGTGGCTTCCTATTGGGGCATACTGAGAAGAGATGGGGCTGACAGAGCTGGCAGGGAACCCCAGAAGGGGAGGTTTGTGGATGTTCTATGCAATACCATTGCACAGAGCAGGTATTTATAAAATGTTTCTTATTTAAAAAATATATACTGTACCTTTACAATGACTTTAAGGAGGTAGGCAACCTCGGCCCTCCAGCTGTGGTGAAACTACAAATCCCATCATGCCTCTGCCTCTAGGGGTTATGCCTGTGAGTGTCAGGGTCTTGCAAAGTCTCATGTAGTTTCAGCTGGAGGGCCGAGGTTGGCTTCCCCTGCTTTAAGGGAAGTATAGCACTGAAAGAGCAGGAGCCAGCAGCATCGAAAGCTGTAAACTGCAAGTGCTGGGGTAAGAGTTTTAAAAATTGTTTACTGAGAAATGCTTATTTAATTGTCCTCAAAATGCTGAGGACTTAATATTACTTTAATGAAGTTATGTAATAATTGCAGCCCAATGCTGTCCCAATGTATTGACAAAGCAATTGTGCTAAGTTATTGTGCACTGAAAAAGTAGGACATGCTACATTTTAATGTGGTGCAATGCAAGGATCTACACCACATTGTACTGCACAGCAGTCCATAGAGATTAATGACATGTCATGTTGTGACATTTTAATCAAATATTAAAAAAGAACAAAAAGCGTAAAAAAGGGTGTGCACCTCCCCTTCAAATTGCACACCAGTGAATGTACTTTATATATAGCATGCCACACATCCAATAGTGTGATTGGGCCTCCAAAGTATTTTTTTTTAAATTATTGTAAGAAGCATAAATTCCCTAGTTTGACTTGGTATAAGCCTATTGCAGTTCCATAAAGCAGAGCTTAGAGAAGGGGAGGAAGAAGAAGCACAATCAGGTAATCAGATGTGCTGCAGTGCAAGGAGAATGTATGGTTTTTTTTTTTTTTTTGTTTGATTTTTTTTTTTGCCCAGACATGCATTTTAAGTAAATGCTGCAAATGAAAACCACAACAAAGAAATTATTTGAGTCTGTACTCTATCAGACAACTTAAAGTGGAGTTCCACCCAAAAGAGAAACTTCCGCTTTAAGCACTTCTCACTCCCTTACATGCCATTTGGCATGCATTTTTTGTTGTTGTGGGGGAGTGGGGGCTTCGGTAGGAGTGGGACGTCCTGTGCCTTTTCCTCCTCCCGCCCAGGGACCACCTTCTCTTGTCGCCTTAGGCGGTCCTTCCCTTCCCTTACGATCTCCAGGGACATGTGACAGGTCCCAGGAGATCACCTATCCACTCATAGAGCGCAGCGCGACTCGCTCATGCACAGTGAGTGCCCGACCGTAGAGCCAAAAGCTGTCACGGCCGGGTGCCCACACTAAGAATGGAGGCGCCGGCTGGAGAGGAGCGGAGCTCCGGGCGGCCGTGCCGCTGGACAGTGGAGCAGGTAAGTGTCTGTTTATTAAAAGGCTGGAACTCCCCTTTAAGGATAAACTTACATTTGCTGTTGGAGGGGCAGTAAGAACACTGATTAAATCGCAGGCCATCAACTTCCCAAGTTGTAAAGGCAGCTGTATGGGTCAAGCACATGCAGCTGCCAGGCTGCATTGAGGTGCAGCAAAAATAATCTCCCTATCCATCAAATTTGGCGGACAATACCATCCTCGACGAATGTAACCCATTCAAGTGAATGGCTCCATATCATGATTGGCTTGCAACCTTTTGTAATGCATGCAGTTGCATTGTGATGCAGGCTTTTAGGGGTTAAACAGGTGGCGAGTTTACAACATATTGCGTTCTCACTACCTGTCAATCCACCGTGACTTACTTGTGTACAGGAGCCCCAAGAGATTTCATTCACCTGGTCTGTGAACGTCAGCATTCCCACGCATCACAAACAGGCCACATATTTTCATATTAATTTTTCACGGTTCTTGGCAATTTCCTATGAGTAAATCCTGACCCGATGAATATATATTCAGAATGGAACAAGAAGAGTGAAAAATGAAACTTACAGTACAAATCTAATTATCACTTATGCATCTCAAAAAAGAAATGTGAGCGGAGATATTACACCTTGAAAGTGAAGTAGGAAAATATAAAGCAGAGCTTCGATATATATATATGGACACAGCCACGCTAATTGTGCGATCTTAATGTGTTCAATTTCTGTGGAGTTTCCATATGTTGTAAACACAGGGAAGCCCTGTCACATCTGCTGGAGTGTGAATGCAGCACGCCCCTCCACTTATTGCTGCAAGAAAAGTTTATTCAGCTATACCAAAGTTATTTCCCTTTTTCTGCATGTTAAATTGTTTGGATCTGGACTGCATGGCTGATTTTCAAATGTGGAAATGAGGCTTTCTGAGCTGAAACCGGAAACGAGGATTGAAGCACTTTGCACTTTTTTTCTCGGCATTTGATCACATTATAAAATGAATTTCTACATTTGCACCTGGATATACAGTATATGCACATTGTTTGGACTGCTTCATAATTTGTCCAGCACAGAGAATTTTTTGGCACGTTTGTTTGAAAACTTTTTGGTACTAAATACATTTTTAATTTGCCTGTTTTTTCACATAAGACTGTTTGGCACTGGAAAATGTTTTTTTTTTCCACTTAATTATTAATTTTTAATTGTTGTATTTCAATATATTTTTTACTTTGCACACCGCTTTTGCACATTTTTATGCTTGTCTATTTCACTTGTTTACCTGCATTTGCTTATTTAGACAAAAGGAATTGAATTATTATTGTTTTATTTGCAATTTTTGCATTTGCTTATTTGCTCAAAAGGAACCAAACTATTTATTTCCACAGGAACAGTTATTTATTGTACTTGTATATTTATTATTAGATTAATTTTAGCAAGCGCCACCTTACCCCTTCTTTATAACTTGAATATTTTCATTGAGAAAAGAAAAATAGTATTACATATGGTAAAGTAATTTTACATATAATGCAGTAAGAGTCTAACAGGTAGGTTTTCTGTTTCAGTACTTATTAAGATAAAGAGAGTCATATTATTCATTATACAGGACAGCATAGTGGTTGGTATGGATCACTTTGGAGGATTCAAGAGGGGTTCAAATAGTTAAACATAGACATGAACATTAATTTTGGGTAAAGAACCCTAATATCATCCTGAGAAATAAGATAAAGGGATGAGTAATAAGATGGGTACTGTTTAGATAGGGTAATGATAAACAAGCATCCAGTAGCCTAACACATGGCTATGTCATATCCCAAGGCAGTATGTAGAGAACTGAGAGAGGGCCTTATGAGAGGAGAGGATAAGACATATGGTATTCTCAAAATTTAAGGAAGGGTTAGTACTGTACTTTGCTGGGAGTAAGGACCAATGGCTTAAAAGGCGGCAAAAGGTCTAATTTCATGTAATAACCAACTTACATCTGGAGTCTTGTAACCAAGGGGCCCATTGAGCAAGGAATTTCTTAAGGGTATAATGTGCCCTAGCATACATGTATTCCATGTGGATATTCTGGTTAAGAATGGATATACAGAGCTGAAAAGTAGGGGGATGACTAGATTTCCAGTTTCGGGCAAGGGCTAGCCGTGCATCAGAACGTGTGTAATTATAGAATGGAATTGTATATGCCATGTTTGTAACCCCAATCCCAGCAGAGCAGTTTCGGGGGTCAATGATACATGTGAGTTTGTCCGTTGAGATATTAGGGAGTTCACATTTTTCCAGAATAGGGTGATTGCAGGACAGTACCACCAGACATGCGGGGATGTGCCCAGAAGACCACAGTTCCTCCAGCAGCAATTCGAGTGTGATGGGTAGATTCGCACCAGCTTGGCTGGCGTGTAGTACCATAGCTCATCCCCTCTTTAAAATAGCAAATGTACACTGTTATACAAGCTGTACACTCACTACTTTGTAGCAAAGTGTCATTTCTTCAGTGTTGTCACATGAAAAGATATAATAAAAGATTTACAAAAATGTGAAGGGTGTACTCACTTTTGTGAGATACTGTATATTTGCAAAATTTACATTTTCCAGTGTACTTTTCTGGTTTGAAAATGGATATTTGAAGCAAATAATAAATGATGCCAAAAAAGAATGAGAAAATTCCAATTCTCTAGTAGTCCATTTTTTTCCCTTTAACAGTTAATTGGTTGGCATTCTAGAGGAGAACTCCAGCCACTAAGAGTATTGTGGAAGAATTTTTTCAACGTCAAAAGCCTCTTTGATTCTTGAAAGATATGTTTGACTTGGTTCCACAAATGTCTAAATGAATGTTCAGGAGTCTACGGCTATAATTTGCACTTGTTGCTGTATATAGAGCACAAATACACATGTAAACAGAGCCTGACAGTTGATGGATTCTACTACATAAATAATTTTTTTATAGCGGTATGGACTTATCTATAAAACTGCTTAACAGCCTCCTTTACCATGTACATATCAGGGGATGTCACTCCATTTGATGGATTGATACCGTTGGTGTTTAGTATTCTTTACTGGCATACACATAAAGGCTTGTTGCACAGATATAGGCTGAATACTAACAAGCAGATTGCAAATGTAAATCACATTGAAAATACGACGATCCTGAATTTAGAAGACCTTCTTTTTTTAAATCCAAGAGATTAAAAATTAGCCAGGGCATAAAATTGTGTCACATCTGTTGACACTAAAGTCTCCAGCAGCCAAGACAATTTAAGCAAACCTGTGCATTAATGCTGCTCTCCCCAGCAACGCATATTCTACATTTCCTTACTTGACTAAACAGGATCGATTTTCCCGCCTGAAAAAATGTGGATGTTTTTTCCGACGGAATTCCTTTAAACCCTGTCTTGCGTACACATGGTCACAGAAAAGTTCGGTGAACTTTTGACTGCCAAGCACGCGGTGATGTAATAGACTACGACGAGCCAATAAAATGAAGTTCAATGCACGTTGGGATTTGTACACACAATCAGAAATTTTCGATCAGTTTTTGTTTTGATGGGAAAAAAGAGATCCTGCTCTCTACCTTTTTCCAGCAATTTTTCCGTTGGAAAAAGTCTGATGGAGCATACACATGGTCGGAAATCCTGACCAAAATCTCTCATCAGACTTTTTCCAACATGAAAACCGATTGTGTGTACGGGGCATTAAGCTTTGTCCAGTAATTTCCAGAACTGGGTATATGGAACTCCCTTTCCTCTCATATGACAGCACTGGTGCTTGATGATTGGCCCAGTGCTGTCACATGGGGGCAGGAAAAGATCCTCAGCCCTGTGTTAAATCCATAGAGAGACTTGGAGCTTGCAATAAGCTTAATTTCCTTATTCAAAAAGTGACTAAATGGAATGAGAAGCAATAAAAAACATATGCTGCTGGGGAGGAGTGCATCAAAGGGAATCATTTTTTTTTTGTCCTTCATTGGCAAAGTGCAGTTTCAGTTGGGAAACCTGTCCTTTTAGCTACAGGCAATCCACGCAGTCACGTGAAAGTGTCCCCACCTACAATAGCCACCCATTAAGGAACAGCAGGACGCCCATCCTACTGTTGCCTAAAGCAACAAAGACTCCTTTCTGCATTGTGAAATCAAACAAATGGTGGGTCCAGCATCTTCAATTCATATCTTCCGTCTTTCATAGATATTTGGTGTCGGTATTTACCTGAGAGGATGGCCCACTGTTCTAACCCAATGGCTCAGACATTGGTATCAAAATGAAAAATAAAAAATAAAAACTATTTGGTTTGATGGTAGTCATACTGGGATATGGAATGTGGTGAACATTTGTGCAATTGTTTCCTAAATTAAAGTGCATGTAAACCCATTTCATGAAATTTGAGCTGGGCACATATATCTGCAGTATTTTGTTATCTCTCTTCAAAAAGCTAAGTCCCATAGCTCTGTTCTGAACCAGCCAGATAAATTCTCAGACACATCAGATAAAAGCAGCCTGAGATTTCTGTCAGGGGAGGTTGCTATAAATAGATTAGCAGACAGCTGGCCCTGTTACAAAACACCTTTGAGAGTCTCTGCCTATGATGAGAGGGGGTGTGTGCCTTTCCTCCAATCAGCAATGTTAGCTATCTTGGCTGTATACCCAGACATCACACTCTGTGTTAAACAGGAAGAGAAAATCTCCTAACACGATCTGAACTTTCTAAACAGTATATAAATGTGAAGACAGCAGATATACATGTAAAACCTATGTAGGGAGATTTGGTTCATCCCTGTGTATGATCATGAGGCTGTTCACTTCACTGGGTGTATGGAGGGTTTACATCCACTTTAATTGTGTAGGCAGAGTTTGAAGGTGTCAAACTGCTCCACCCCAAAAGAGGCAAACCTTTGGGTACCTGCACCAAACCAGGAACCTCCAAACACTGGAATATTTTTTTAAACAAAATAGCTTATGGCAAAGAGCTGTGTGCAAGGTTATGTCTCGCCATAGTTGAATTACTCATGGTCAGTTGTGTTTTTCTATTTATTTTTAGGCAAGGAGGGGTAACAGCAGAGGTGTTTCAGGTATTTAATCATTTTCAGAAATTTAATTTCACACTTTACCGGTTCCATTCAGAATTTCCTTACTGCTTAACACACAAAAAAACACAATTTGTCTTTTTATTAAATAAACCCAATTTCAGGATAGAAATCCCACTAAATAAGCTTTAATTGGGATATTAATGTCAATACAGTCTGAATTAAATGCTGTAAATCCAAGTAATTCACTGCATTTAAACAAAGGTGGTGATTTAAAGGGCACATTAAGAAAAGGATGATAGAAGATCAGAGAGCCGTAATTAAAAATGTTTCAGTGCTTAAATAAATAAATATGTATATATATATATATATATATATATATATATATATATATATATATATATAATCATACTAATATGTAATTTTTGAGACACCAGCAATCAAGCAAAGAAGCTAGGTCACCCCCCCCCCCCCCAAAAAAAAAAGTACACAGTAAAACTGACTAAAATCAACCTTTTAAACTGAATAAACACAAATTAAATGAATGCAATCATCTTAAGGTGTCAGCTATCTTACTTTTTCATATGGTGATGGTCCTATGTGGTCAAATGGAGTGTAATCGAGGGGGCAGATTAGGAACCCAAGGAACAACCTTGGGTGTCTTCCGGAAAAATTACCAGAAAGGTGGGAGAGCACATATAGTGTAATATATACACACACAATAGAGTTTGTAACTCTTGATGCCTTGGGGGTCCTGGTCCTAGGTCCTCAAAAGAGCCATCAGGGGGGTAATATTCTTGTTGTTTGGTGGTTTAGTATTTCAAATGGCAGAGACGCCAGTTGGGAGGTATAGTGTGATGTGTCTAGAGATGGATCAGAGTCATCATATTTGATGGACATCAAGTTACTTTATTTCCCCAAAGATGCATATTGTGGCTTAAACTTGCCACGTTTAGAGTTTAACGCTAATACACAGATGTTCTATACTTCCTAATTCTTTGCTTTAAAGGAGTGTGTCTGTGTAGTAACACATGGTGGAACATACAGGTTGGTCCTATCTGTTTTTGAAGGGTTTCTTTAAAAATGCTTATCTATATTTAAGTTGATAAATTATATTATGCTTCCAAGTTTTGCTATATATGTGTTGCATCAACCCAGTCTGAAATTGAGGATTCGTAGGCTGAAAAGACTTTCCTATTGAGTTCAACCATTATAAGAAAAAAAAATCCAGTTAGCCCCAGATGAGAAAAAAAAAAAGTGTGAATCAATTTGCATTAGCAATGGAAAAATTATTTCCTGACCCCTAAATGGAGTTCGCAAAAAAAAAAAAACAACCAATAAAATAATGCTGCAGTTTCTTAGACATAGATGTCATAAGACAAGAACAGAAAAAGCTGCAATGAGGCCGCCCTTCATTAACCGCACAAGAAAAAGTAATTCTTTCTTGATTTCTAACTGCAATATAACTTAGTGGGTGTATCAATTACACCCTTGGTCAAGTTGAAAATGATAACCATTCATGGCATTCCATTATTTTATATTTTAATGAATCAGCCATCACCTGTAAATTCAGCAGTGCATTTCACAGTGTGATTATCTATACAGTAAGGCTGGAAACACATCAATACATTGCAGTAACAGGAGGTAAAGGGCAGGTTTTACCGTACATTACTGCAACGCAACCTAATGCATGATTAAGGGTGCAATGCAATTCAATTTAAATGCACTTATCAAGAACACCTCAATGCATGTGTGCTTTAATGTAGTACAGAACACAGGGGGAACCACATCATCTTCAATGGTTATGGGGCAGTAGAAGTCTATTTATATGCAAAGGATTGAAAAAAAAATCTGTATTTGGTATACATTCCCCAGACACAGTGAATAATCTCTTTTTGAATAGCATTGGAGATAAATAGACACTATAAATGACCTCTTGCAGGTTTCCTGCTGGATGTACAAACACATATGCAATCAATTAAGAAATGTCGAAATAAAAAAATAAATAAAAGTGAAAATCGATAAATAAATGCAAAGGAGAAAAGGTGTATCGGGGCTACTCTGTGCAAAACAAACTGCACAGTGAAGGTAAGTATGAAAAAAGGGAAACCTTTAATATCACTTTAAAGACTACCTAGAGCAGCCAGAGGATGCTAGGGGTTCTTTGAGCTGTGGTTATTGACCTCCCATCTAATGATGCCTTCATAGATCCAAGTCCGTCACCACTTGGCAGAGCCAGTAGTATAAGCAACACTGTATCCTGGACTAGGTCAACAAGGCCCAGGCCTAGGGCAGCACTTTGCAGGTGGGCAGCACCGAAAAGAGTCCCCGCCGGCTTGCGCTAGACTGTTAGAAGCAGCTTGCATTACACACATTTTGACTGTCCTATCAGCCTGGACCAAAAACCTTCCTCACTGTGCTATGTTTTCTGCTGTACCATTGGCATGGTTATATCTTCTTAGTTCTTTCCATAAAATTATCAGAAATTTGTGCTTAAAGTAGAACTATAGGCAGCACTTTTCTTTTAATTTTGGATAGAGTAAGGGAGGGTTGTAGACCCTGTCAGTTTGTTTTTTACCATCCCTGTCCCATTCCAGAGATTTTACTTCACTTCCTGTCCCATAGCCAAACAGGAAGTGAGAGGAAATCTATGGAAATTAAGTGAATCCAATGCAACCCCCCCCAAGCCCTAAGAACTAGTGGCCCCACTAAAAAATGTATGGATGGGTCCCAAACAGAAAGAGGTGTGGCCTTGACAGGAAGAGATGGGTCATATTTAAATTAGGGGGTGCATGAGTTTAGTCAGGCCCAGGGCAGCACAAAACCTAAATACACTACTGAGTATAAGACCAATGATCTTTAAAGTTGTCTGTAAGAGCCGGTTCACACAGGGGCAACAGGACTTCCAGCATGTCTTTGGGAGGCAACTTGGACACAACTTGAGTATGAATCATCAGGCAACTTACAAGGCAACTTCAAGTTGCCTCCAGGACAGTACAAGGCAACCTTAAGTCGCCTCCAGGACAGGAGGCTTTTCAGTGGCCAATCAAACAACAATCAGATCTGTGGGAGGGAGGGGTTTGCCTTAGAAATGTATGTTATCTTCCTGTATTGTTGCTTCAAGTAAGACAGTGATCAGACTTCTGAGGCAACTTCCATTGAAATCAATGGGTACAAGTTGCCTAGAAGTTGGATTGAAGTAGTACAGGAACCTTTCCTGATGTCGGAGTGACTTCAGTAGTGTGTATTAAGACGGCTCCATTCACTTCCATTGATTTTCTCAACCACGCGACTTGGGACGACTTGATGCAACTTCAATTCGGATCCCAGGTCCCCCCTGTGTGAACCGGCTCTGAGGGTGACATTCTTCCCACTGACCACTAATGTAAGAGGCATTTTCCTAATAACTCCCAATGGACTAATTCTAGCAGGGCTTCCCTGAGAAGCAGTAGCGGTGCGTCCATTCATACACTGTATGAATCTGTATATTTTCGCTGACTGGACATTGAGCGCCGGTCAGCTGAATAGCGGCAGCTGACTGGCTGTGTGGAAGTGCCTATCAGGGCCAGCAGCCTGAGGATAAGACTGACAGGCGTCTCAGGTAACCTGATTGGCTGAAGCATCATCGCGGGCGGGATGAGGGACATCGAGGGACGTAGAAGCCATAAAGGTAAGTGCCAGGGGGTACTGGGCATGGTGGCTACAAGTGGGGGCACAGTGGCTACAAGTGGGGGCATAGTGGCTACAAGTGGGGGCACAGTGGTGACAATTGGGGGCACAGTGGCGACAGTTGGGGGCACAGTGGCTACAATTGGGGGCACAGTGGCGACAATTGGGGGTACAGTGGCGACAATTGGGGGTACAGTGGTGACAATTGGGGGCACAGTGGCGACAATTGGGGGCACAGTGGCAACAATTGGGGGCACGGTGGCAACAATTGGGGGCACAGTGGCGACAATTGGGGGCACAGTGGCTGTGTTTGATGGCATAGTGGTGACAATTGATGGCACAGTAGCTGCGTTTGATGGCATGGCACAGTGGCTGTGTTTTGATGGCATGGCACGGTGGCTGCGTTTTGATGGCATGGCACAGTGGCTGCGTTTTGATTGCACGGTGGCTGCGTTTTGATGGCATGGCACAGTGGCTGCATTTGATGGCACAGTGGTTGCGTTTTGATGGCATGGCACAGTGGTGACAATTGATAGGTACAGTGAGGCTGCAATTGTTTTTTTGTTTTTTTTGTTTGCGCCCCCCAAAAAATTTTGAGCACCAGCCGCCACTGCTGAGAAGTTAAAAATATTTCAAAGGTTCCTCTGGGTAAAAGTTTGAGAAAGGCTAGCCTAAAGTATCCCTTTATATATGAGAAAAATATTTATAATGTGCAAATGTCCCAAAGACAGACAATTCATTTCAAGTGCCTTTATTATCTATCACATCAAAGGATTTTTTTAATATTCATTGTAGTTCTTTTAGAAATAAGTCCAATTGTTTGAACAAACAAAAAGCACAATGGGAAAAAAAAATACCTAATGTTATTAATATAAATGTATTGATTCTCTTGTTCTTGGAAGGTTAAGAGTATTAAAAGAACATGGAAATGAATGCAATCTAATGCTTTGTGTGAGCACTTTGCATTCACATGTAATGAATGGCACCTAACACAAAAAATGGAACCTTTTATTGATAAATGTCTCTAACATTATGTGTTGTTATTAGGAGCACTTGATATACTGTAGCCATGGCGCATTATGCAAAGCTTAATAAACCGTAAATGAGAAGTGTAATGTTTTTATTATGCCGTATGTAAATGCTTTGTATGTGTTTGAACAATTAGTTGTAGCGGTTTGAAGCTATGAGGGATTCATGCAAATGAATAGCGGGGACATTATTAAAACATGAGAATGAAATAGCATATTATTTTAAAGTTTATCCGACAAGTTTTGTTTCCGGAGCTCGGGAGAGGTAATAAGATACAGGTCATTCTGATATTCACTTTTTTTCGCTCAGAATAAAAAAGTTCACTGAATGACAATGACTGCCGCACAGCCTTCGGAAAAGTAATACTTGATAAAGAGTGAAAGTGATACTAATTCAAGCTAATTCAGAATTCAGACTGAACAGGAGACGGATAAAATGAAGGTGTTTTACCAGTGATCAAGTGTTAGGCCGCGTACACACGATCAAATTTATCTGCTGAAACCGGTCCGACGGACCATTTCAGCAGACATCTCTGATCGTGTGTACGGGCTAGCGGACAGGTTTGTCCATCGGAGAAATTTCAAAGCATGCTTTGAAATTTGTCTGCTACAAACCTGTCCGTCGGATCTGTCCGCTGGTTAGTACACTAACCAGCGGATAGAACTGCCCGCACATGCGTCGAGTGGATTAGACGCATGCGCGGAAGCATTTTATTTCCGGGTTTGGTGACGTGGCAGCGTCAACGTCACCGCCACGTCACCGCGTCCTCAGATCGAGGGTATTTTCGTCCGATGGTGTGTACACGCCATCAGACCAAAATCCGATGAGACATGTCCGCTGCAAACGGTCCGTCGGACATGTTTGAGCGGACATGTCTCATCGTGTGTACGCGGCCTTAAACTTGTACCACGTACACACGATCGGTTCATCCGATTTCATTCACCTGGTCTGTGAACGTCGGCATTCCCACGCATCACAAGCAGGCCAAATATTTTCATATTAATTTTTCACAGTTCTTGGCCATTTCCTGAGTAAAACCTGACCTGATGAATCAGAATGGAACAAGAAGAGTGAAAAATGAAAAGTGAAGTAGGAAAATAAGGAAAATATAAAGCAGAGCATGATCGGTTCTTCCGATGAAAACGGTCTGAGAATTTTTCATACAGTAGAACCTTGGTTTGAGAGTAACTTGGTTTAAGAGCATTTTGCAAGATGAAATCTTGAAGACAAGCATTTTTTTTAATACATTGTGACTTGATATACAAGCAATAGCTTGATATAAGAGTAGCGTCACGTCACAACTGAGTATAAAGTAGAAGAGAGTAACACCTCTAAGGCCCCGTACACACGAGCAAATGAATCTGTTCAAATCGGTCTGACAGACCGATTTGAACAGATCTGTCTGCTGGGCTGTTTTGGTTTGATCGCTGTACACACGATCAAACCAAAATCGCCGCCGGCAGACAGCGCGGTGACGTGGTGATGACACGTCACCGCACCAGGAAGTAAAACACTTCTGCGCATGCGTCGAATCCATCCATAGCGTACTAACCAGCAGACAGATTTTAATGCATGCTTTAAAATCTGTCGGCTGGCCAAAGCTGTCTGTCCGTCCGTACACACGATCGAATCTGTCAGACCGTTTCCAGCAGATAGATTTGATCGTGTGTACGCGGCCTAAGTGTAGCAATATGGTTACATTTAACGAAGGTTCGACATTTAGAAACTCACATGGTTGAGTATCCAGGCACCCGGGGTAAAGCTGAAAAGAAGAAAAATTTCCGCGCCAAAAACTAATAAATGGTGATCTTCACCTTTGTGAAGCTGGAATATAATTAAATGGTGTGCTGCTCCTCAGTTGTATAGTGTGTGGCTATAATATGTGAAGATAAAGAACGATAGAGGGCGCTACTGTGACTACATGGGAAACCTCATTCACAATATATGGTGAATGGCCATATACCATCTGTGAATGGAACCAAAATTACTAGATATTATTATGGTGAATAGCAACAAATAAATATTGTATAATATACTTCAGTGCTGTGAAAAAGACAGGGTTAAACTGTGTGAAAAATAAATATTCAAACAATTCAAAGTCCACCTAAAGTCCCAAAGGTAAGTGTAAAAAAATATAAATAAATATAAAGATGATCTTCCTGTTGTCAAATGCAATCTTGATTGGACAGAATCTGTGAACAAATCTGTGACAGGATTGTGGTGTGCTGGTTTTGAAGTGTGATAGAAACCTTCACCAAAATGGAATATTCGTGTTCCACCCAAAGTGCTGGGGAAGTACTATGTTCTTACCAGATACTATGACCTCTCTGTTAGAAGTAGGTCAGATGAGCAGGACAGGATCAGTGCCTGTACACTTGGGGCATGCTGGATCACGCTGAACCACAGTAATAGTAAGTATGCTCATGGGTAAATAGAAACATAAATGGAAAAGATCATGGTGCAATACCGTTTATTAAAAACAATTAAAATTGCACATAAACAGCCAAATGGCCTCCTACCCCAACTAGTGCCTGCCTGGCACTGGGAAAATGGCGTGTCACAGCTCCTCTATTCCAATGTCTCTCCGATAGTTCGGGATGGCAGATAGATCAGGGTTGGTGGGCTCAATGGAGGCTTGTTTGTTGTGCGGGGAGCCAGATAGAGGCGGCTCTATCTGGCTCCCCGCACAACAAACAAGCCTCCATTGAGCCCACCAACCCTGATCTATCTGCCATCCCGAACTATCGGAGAGACATTGGAATAGAGGAGCTGTGACACGCCATTTTCCCAGTGCCAGGCAGGCACTAGTTGGGGTAGGAGGCCATTTGGCTGTTTATGTGCAATTTTAATTGTTTTTAATAAACGGTATTGCACCATGATCTTTTCCATTTATGTTTCTATTTACCCATGAGCATACTTACTATTACTGTGGTTCAGCGTGATCCAGCATGCCCCAAGTGTACAGGCACTGATCCTGTCCTGCTCATCTGACCTACTTCTAACAGAGAGGTCATAGTATCTGGTAAGAACATAGTACTTCCCCAGCACTTTGGGTGGAACACGAATATTCCATTTTGGTGAAGGTTTCTATCACACTTCAAAACCAGCACACCACAATCCTGTCACAGATTTGTTCACAGATTCTGTCCAATCAAGATTGCATTTGACAACAGGAAGATCATCTTTATATTTATTTATATTTTTTTACACTTACCTTTGGGACTTTAGGTGGACTTTGAATTGTTTGAATATTTATTTTTCACACAGTTTAACCCTGTCTTTTTCACGGCACTGAAGTATATTATACAATATTTATTTGTTGCTATTCACCATAATAATATCTAGTAATTTTGGTTCCATTCACAGATGGTATATGGCCATTCACCATATATTGTGAATGAGGTTTCCCATGTAGTCACAGTAGCGCCCTCTATCGTTCTTTATCTTCACCCGGGGTAAAGCTGTCCACATAGACCACTGCCGTTGATGTTGTCCCTTCCACGAGTGTTTCAAGTATCGCTTTCAGATCGCTCTACTGCAGGGTAGTCTTCCTGGTCATAATTGCAGACTGAGGCCACATACACACGATCGGTCCAACCCGATGAGAATGGTCTGACAGACCGTTTTCATTGGGTCACCGCTGAAGTGGCCTGATAGTCTGATGTGCGTACACACCATCAGTTCAAAAACCGATCGTGTCAGAACGTGGTGACGTAAAACACAACGACGTGCTGAAAAAACGAAGTTCAATGCTACCAAGCATGCGTCGACTTGATTCTGAGCACGCGCAGGTTTTTGAACCGATGCTTTTGCGTACTAACGATCGGTTTGGACCGATGGTCAGGCGTCCATCAGTCCGATTTTAAAGCAAGTTTTAAAACTTTGGTCCGAAGGACGGCGGACCGATGGGCCGTACACACGATCGGTTTGGACCAATAAAACTGGACTTCAGTCCATTTTCATCAGTTTGGACCGATCGTGTGTACGCGGCCTGACATCGGTGAGAGCTGGTGGTGAGGAGGATGGTCTATGTGGATCACTTTACCCCGGATCTCTGCATACTTAGATGGGCCTCTTTTAATCATCAACCATGTGAGTTGCTAAATGTTGTAACTTCATTAAATGTAACCACTGTGCTACACATAGATTCGCCTCTCTTCTCTTTTATACTCTGTAGCTCCTGCTGGATTTTGCTTCTAATCCTCTTGTGGAGGCTTCCATTTGTGGATGGTCATTTTATGGTTGCACAACCTTGATATAATCTTTTTATGTGGACTATAAACTGAAGGACTTATGAATAAATGGTTGTGAAACAAATCATGTGAGTTTCCATTATTTCTTATGGGAAAATGTGCTTTGATATACAAGTGCTTTGAATTACAAGCATGCTTTCGGAACAAATTAGGCTCGCATTCCAAGGTTTCACTGTATAGGTCAAGCTAACTGGGAGGCAGGCCAGGAAGTTATGCAAGGTAAAGGAAATAAAAATAAAAAAACAGAATAGCAGGTGACTCCCATAGTAAGGTGACCAGATTTTTAAAATGAAATCCGGGGACATATTTTTTCTTTACTAGTAATGGCAACAATCAGCGACTCTCTGCCCATCGTCGCCCATCTCACAGCCTCTCAAGCCTTACGGCTACTACTGGGTGGGGAGCAGAGGAAGATCACTCCACCAGGGAAGGCAAGGAGATAGGCAGGTGACTGGCCAGGATTTGAGCCAAGGCAGAAGAACATGCGAGCTAAACGGAAGAAATATTCCCTCCGCTCCGACCAGCACATGATCATCAGAAAGGGGCACATATAATGGGAAAAATACAACCCCCCTATGCTAGTAGGCACGGCGGAGCGGGGGTGTACAATTCTAATTTTTGTATTTTAATTCTGCACTGATTGTCTTTGAAATTGCCCCTGCCCCCTATTAAATCCAATCTGGGGACAAAACGAGGGACAGACTTGGTCCGGGGACAGTGTCCTCAATCAGGGGACTGTCCCCTGAAACTGGGGATGTCTGGTCACCCTATCCCATAGGTAAGCACAGAAGCCAAGCAACACATGTGAAAAGAAATCACAGAAGCACTGCAGGCTAAACCAGGACAGGAGAAAGTAGAAGGAGCCACATGCACCTCCATACCTCACATTACCAGGTATTTATATCATTTTTTGGAAAATAAAGCATCAGGGAATGAAGGCCAGGCATATGTTACTAGGGATGTGGGGGGCAATAAAGTAAAACTGCTGCTTTGCTCATCATGGTCTTAGCACAGGGTAAATTATGTGAACTCTCTGATGTTAGAGCAGCTGCTGTGTACTGAAAAGCATTAGCAGCTCTCTGGTTGCTTTCACTTGTTGCCAAAAATCTCCTATCAGTCATTAACTACTATATTAAAACCATTTGTTTTATAAAATGTATATAGGCAACTGCTGGATTGCAACCACTGCACATCACATGGGCCTCTTAATGATGAAATGTGGAAGTGACTACATTTCAACAGATGTCTATACTGCATGTGTCTCCCATAATGTGGATGTGCTTGTTTTCTAAATGTTTCTCATCACATATGTTTCTAATATCATAATATTTATATAATAGCTGGTTTAGGCTAATGTGATCGACTTTGGATATAAATCTGTCTTTATCTTATGCACTCTGAAATGCTTTAGAAAGACTAAAGCCGCGTACACACAATGGGCCAGATTCAGGATGGAGAGTGTATCTTTGTGCGGGCCTAGCGTATCCTATTTACGCTACGCCTCCGCAACTTAGACAGGCAAGTGCTGTATTCACAAAGCACTTGCTCCGTATCTTGCGGCGCCGTAGCGTAAATGGGCCGGCGTATCCGTGCGTAATTCAAATTGGGCAGGTAGGGGGCGTGTTGTATTTAAATTAACCCTGACCCCACGTAAATGACGCCGGCCGTGAACGTATCCCAGTGTGCATGCTCCAAATCACGTTGCAAATAGTCATTGAAAACGACGTGAACGTAACTTACGCCCAGCCCCATTCTGAATTGGCTTACGTAAACGACGTACAATACGACGCTGTCCCGACGTCAATACTTAACATTGGCTGCGCCTCATATAGCAGGGGTAACTTTACGCTGGTCCGACGCCTTACGTAAACGATGCAAATAGATACGCCGGCCGCAACTACGTTCGTGAATCGGCGTATCTACCTAATTTACATATTCGACACGTAAATCGACGGAAGCACCACCTAGCGGCCAGCGTAAATATGCAACTAAGATACGACAGCATAAGAGACTTACGCCGCTCGTATCTTACCACAATTCCAGTGTATCTTGTTTTCTGAATACAGAAAAAAGATACGCCGGCGCATCCCAGAATTTACGCGGCGTATCTGAATCTGGCCCAATCAGTCCATCCGATGAGAACGGTCTGATGGACCGTTTTCATCGGTTAACCGATGAAGCTGACTGATGCTCCATCACGCCTACACAATATTGGTTAAACAACCGATCGGGTCAGAACGCGGTGACGTAAAACACAACGACGTGCTGAAAAAATGTTCAATGCTTCCAAGCATGCGTCGACTTGATTCTGAGCACGCGTGGATTTTTACCCGATGGTCGTGCGTGCGAACGATCGGTTTTGACCTATCGGTTAGGAATCCATCTGTTACATTTAAAACAAGTTTTTTTTATCTGATGGATAACTAACCGAGAGCCAGTGGCATGACACCAATAATCTTTTTATCTGTCTTTGAGGTGGGGGATTCTGACCACTGGTTTAAAAGAGGGTATTTTGCCACTGACCCCCAATACATTTTAGCAAGGGTTCCTCAACATCTGAAAATTATTTAATGGAGAAAAAGTTGAGAAAGGTTGGTCTAGAGAATAATGCAATACTTTGACAATGCACTGAATTTTTTCATCAAAGGATGACCCGAGCACAGAATCTATCTCACCTACCTTACACCTTCATAGCATATATATAAAACTTATAGGGAGTAAACACCCTTGTGCAAAGATTTGGATTGCAACTACCAGTTCCTTTATAGGCCACATACTAGTTCCAGGGCAAAGACTCAGCAAATATTTTATGTTTTCTGCCCTGGAAATAGAAGATGGCACAATAGCTCCCTAGGGTACCTGTATTATTTACATCACTTTTTCATTCAACATGTATAATCTAAATTGCTTGTGCTATCTAGCATACACCACACATGTGCAAAAGTAATCAAGTGTATCCTTACATTAGCCGGAGAGTGATCCCTGCATTCCTGGCCTGATGAAATCTATGGACAGACGAAACATGTTGTCGTCTGTTTTAATTTAAAATTACTAAACTATTGGATGTGCCTTTGTATTCATTTTCCATTACACATGTTTTTGAGCTCAATCTGTTGTTGCTGGATACTACAGGTTGTCAAGGCTGTATGCTAGCCATGTGTTCTTAGATCTTTTAATTTAGAAATCCTACAGTTCCAGTAAGAGCATGTACTGCATTTGAGGACACCTGTAGTGGAAACTCAGGGGTTGATTTACTAAGATTGGAGAGTGCAACATCGGGTGCAGCTGAAGGAATTTTTTTTGCTAAATAGCTTCCTTTACTCTAATGCAGTCCTGGTTTCATGTCATCATTGTTCGTTTTTGCTGAAATCCTTCACTGTTCTGCACACTCCCTGGTTGTCTGTTTCCTTATGAAAAAAGAACTGGGAGCTTCTCTCTGTGGCCTCTAATCAAGAAGGTGTGATTACTGTGTGTCTAAAACCCCTCAGTTTCATTTTAAAAACAAACACTGCCCTGTATTGGCTCTGTGTCTCTGTACTTCACACAAGCATGAAACTAGATTAAAAAAAAACTAAACTGAAACTGCAGGCACATTATATGATTGATTTTTATCTATTTTTAATCATTTTTAAAAGGAATCGGTTAACTATTACGTCTCTATACGCTGTAAACAGTCATTTCATTAAAAAAAAAAATGTCCTTTACAACTCCTTTAAGCTTTCGCAAAAAAAAATAAAAAATCACTGGAAGCTGATTAATTTCTATACAGAGCTGCACCAGAGTTTACACTCTCCAGTATTAGTAAACCAACCCCTTAGTGTTTTTAAGTGTTACCTGTGGGACTGCACATGGCATTATTTATTCAGTGTTATATAGCATTGTCATAGGTGTGCGCAGCCTATTGCATTAGATCAAACACATAGTACCGATCACTCACGATAAACAGGAAGAGGCTGGTAAGTTAGATATTTACCGGCCCCTTCCCCAATTTATCCTAAAACATCCCCGCCACAACATCTGGAGGGAGAGGAGAGTAGAGTAGGGAAGCCAGAAGAGCTGCGGGGGGAAGTAGGGGGAATCTTTGCTGTACAAGGTGATTAGGGTGTGGCTGGGCACACCTGGCACACCCTGTGTGCATACTATACCTATGAGCATTGTCTTTATTGGGAAGAATATCACTATTATTTGCACATAAACTGTGTTATTGATGTTTTTTCAACCAAGTTTTATTTGCACACCTTTTCTACAGTATTTATCCTTATTTTATAACCAGATTTAGCAAGCTTTTCCTGGACTTTTGAGCTGTGAACACCTGCCATTGGATTTTTTACAGTGTTGTTTTGTGCTATTGCTATCAATGTAAGATAAAGCAGTGGAGTCATTTAGCAGATAAGCGCTGGTCACTTTAGTTATCCTTTTCTATTCAACTATATACATTACACACAACATTACTGGACATTTTGCAAACCTTACGGCAGATACCTCTCTTTTTCTTATTCAAGAGATATTGCTGTAGGCATTACCATTCTATTTTACAAAGTAAACAAGATGGCAGGTTGAGGAAAGTGGAAAAATAGTGCTAGATCTGCAAGTTTATTTTATCAGTATTGCTCCCTTAAAGTATTGATGTTGTAAATAATCTGGTACAGTCCGAAGGAGAGATTTACAATCAGATTTTATAACGTATGCCATGAGTTATACACAATATTCATTTTTGGATATATTTTACTTATATTTGTATTCTCTAGGTCCATGTTCTAATAAAGATGTATCATTATTACATTTTAATTGTAATGTATTATTAACATTTTGAATAATATTTTTATTTTATTATTACTGTTTTGTTTTTTTATGCAATGAACTGAAATGATTTATTTTATTATTTATATCAGTGGTCTCCAAACTGTGGCCCGGTGGCCAGATGCTGCCCTTTGCTTGCCATTATCTAGCCCTTGGGGCACTATTCCTCCCACTGACACCAACAATGGGTCAATATTCCTGCTATTGACATCAACAATGGGGTACTATTTCTCCCAATAAAGCCAACGATGGGGCACCATTCCTCCCACTGACACCAACAATGGGTCAATATTCCTGCTACTAACATCAACAATGGGGCACTATTTCTCCCATTAAATTCAACGATGGAGCATTATTCCTCCCACTGACATCAGCGATGGGGCACTATTCCTCCCACTGACACAATAATGAGGCACTATTCCTCCCACTGACATCAACATTGCATTGTCTACGCACACTGACTCCAGGACAGTTCCTACTTCCAATGGCCACAGTTCAGTCCCCCTAAAAATCTGGGGGACAGTAAACTGGCCATTTGTTTAGAAAATTTGAAGACCCCTGATTTACATCATCACATTTGTCTGAGTTATCTGACATTAATTTACATTTAACACTAGCTATTGGGTATGTAATTTCATCTATGACCTGAGGAGGAGGGGGTATTATATTGATATTCTAGAAATGTTCCTTAATAGCTCCAAGACTAGTAGGAAACAATATATAATAATGGATAAACATATGAAGATTATCACATCTATCTATCTATCTATCTATCTATCTATCTATCTATCTATCTATCTATCTATCTATCTATCTCTCTCTCTCTCTCTCTCTCTCTCTCTCTCTCTCTCTCTCTCTCTCTATCTATCTATCTATCTATCTATCTATCTATCTATCTATCTATCTATCTATCTATCTATGCATATAGATATCTATATCTATTCACGTACACACAGTATATATAGACTTTTTTTTACAGCATTTCATAAAATGAATGAGAGCGCCCAGACCTATTCACATATTCCCTCTAATTAATAAGCACTTTCCTGGATAGATCTTTTCAATCCAACTCGGCACTTCAGGAGATATTAACACCTACTATAATGTATAATTAAACCCCTCAATTCACATCTCCTCTGCTGAGTAGCAGGTTGTGAATGAAAAGAATATCAAACATCGCTATAAACATCTAAGCAGAAAAAATAAAATATACATGTACGCTGAGAGCAGGTATGTTCTGAAAACAATGGAGAGAAGTCGAGAAAATCCATCTCAGACAAAAGACCCCCATCGGGCTTAGCTGGCTGAGCGTGACTGCAAGAGTCCATTTGCCACAACAATTATTGGTGTCTGCAGCAGAGATAAATGTCTGTGATCCAAAGCCAGATTCAGACTGACCATAGACATAAGAAGGTTCTATTAAAAAAAAAAAATAATGGAGCAACCGCTAAACCCACATTCTAGGCTTGCCTAAATGTATATGTTCAAGTGAATAGAAAGAGGAGGGGGAAGGTGGTGATCCCAGGATTGGACAAGAATCTCAAACATGTCTGATCATTCATTTCAAGGGTGTTTGGACAATCTACTGCCACCAAATCATGGGGTTGTCCCTCAATTTCACTGTCTGATACATCACTGAAAAGCCATCTACTCACTCTTGGCACTAAGTCCATCCTAATACATGCAGCAAATTTCCTGCAACCACGGGTACATCGGCCCTTAAAACAGCTGTCCGCCGACCACTCGCAATTGTGGGCACGAGAGCCTGAACAGGGATGTGTGTGTCACACACATCCCCATTCTGTCCGGAGAGTAGAAACAGCGATCTGTCTCCTCCTCTAGTCAATCCCACCCCCCTACAGTTAGAAACACACACTGAGGGAACACATCTAACCCCTTGATTGCCCCCTAGTGTTAAACCCTTCCGTACCAGTGACATTTACACAGTAATCAGTGCATTTTTATAGCACTGATCCCTGTATAAATGTCAGTGGTCCCAAAAATGTGTCATAAGTGTCCGATCTGTCCGCCGCAATGTCGCAGCCCCACTAAAAATCACAGATCACCACCATTACCAGTAAAAATAAAATAAATAATAAAAATGTAGTGCCGTTTCACAATAAATGGCCTGGTAATTAGGAGGGAAATTCTTTCTGGTCCTTATATGATTAAACTAGGGCTGTTACTGATCAAAATTTTTGTGTTCGATTAATCGTTTGTTTTTTTAATCGATTAATCGACTAATTTCGATTAATTATAAAGCACATGCAGATCCAACTACTTTTAGCTGATCTCCTTGCAGGCTGATTCCCAGTGCAGCTCCAACCACTGGAAAAATGGATAGCAGGATACAAAAAACACACAAAGGCAGCGCTCGATGGGAATAGAATTAAAACTTTTATAGTCTTCAAGTAGGTAACTAAATAAATATTGCACTGGAGATAAAATGGATGTAGCTACATAAACTGTAAACATGGCATTAGTAATACCAAACGGTAGCAAAAGCAGTCATAAAAACATGTAGCTAAGTATGATACTGGTATAAAAATGTGTACAACGATGCCACTGCTGAATCCAGATGAGGAGGGGTTAACATCAGTCCGTCGGCATGTAGATGTCCCGTGAAGGGAACTATCACAACTCCCAGTGGATGGTTGTAGAATCCCAGGTTGATAGAGGGAAGTGATAGAAGGAAAGTGTAACAGCCCTTGTGTGTGGCAGATAGTAAGGTCCCGCCGGCATGCAGATATGAAGGCACAGCAAAGGAGCCCTTTAAATGAACACGGCAAGCCTTGCTGGTATCCGTGACGTTACCGGATCTCCAAATGGTACTCCCTGAAGGCCCAGAAGCTGGCGGAGAGGTGAGTACCAATCAAAAGATTTTTAATCGATCAAAAAGATTTTGATCGATCAAAAAAATTAAAGATTAATCGATCAATTAAAAGTTAATTTGCACAGCCCTAGATTAAACAAACCCCTAAGTATTAGCATTGAGATAAGGGGTAGGACCAATGTACATGACACCTTAGCGACTTTTGATATGGCTTACATTTTGCCAATAAATGGACAATATATGAGAATAACAGAAAAGAATCCCCGGTATAGTATTGGTCTTTTATTAAGTCTACCTGATATTCTTCAACTAACTTTGGAGTCTTTTTCAAATAAAAAAGCCTTTAATGCCTACTCACCACACTTTATAAATCCTCAATGTGCTTTGTTCTTGTCAGTCTTTCTCTTTTATATGCGATGATTAACATGGTGACATTCAACGGGAAACATTCTCATTTTCTTCAGACACAAACTAGGGACATTAAAATTTAATAACATCTTCTCTGTAGTCATTTGTGCTCAGTAATCTATTCAGTTACTGCTGTGTTCTCCAGCCGCTACCGCCACTTAAATGTGTATTGTTAAGCAATGCTAAGCAAAGCTGTGTTTTCCCAACTACGACTCTTACATTCAGCTCCTTTTTACTCTCCTTTTCACCCAAAATGCATTTATTATGTATTGCCATTAAATATGATATATATGTTTTATTAAATATATATACTGTGTATATATATATATATATATATATATATATATATATATATATATATATATATATATACATATATACATATATATATATATATATTTTTTTTTTTAATGGAAAGCATTTACACTCACCAGCCACTTTAGTAGGTACACATGTTCAATTGTTCAGTAACACAAATTGCTAATCAGCCAATCACATGGCAGCAACTCAATGCATTTAGGCACCTAGACGTGGTGCTACAATTAGCCTGCCGATCCATGGTTCCAATCTCGCCAGGTTCCTGCCGAAATGGCTGAGATTAGAATAGCGTATGGCTTGCCTACGTTTTCTTTTAAAGCAGCTCTTTAAAAAATAATATCTAGTTACATAATCCCTTTAAAGAGACACTATTGTCAATGTGATTTTCATATTAAAGGATAGTGCTCAGTGGCAGACTGACAACTAATGGGGCCCCCGGGCAATATGAGATTATAGGGCCCCTGGGCAATGGGAGGTTATGGGGCCCTCGGGCAATGGGAGATTATGGGGCCCTGGGCAATAGGAGATTATGGGGCCCCCAGGCAATAGACTACGGGGCCCACACAGTATACACACACATATACAGTATACATACACAGTATACACACACAGACACACATAGCTAGATTCAGGTAGGGTGGCGTATTGGTAAGCGGGCGTAGCGTATCGAATATACGCTACGCCACTGCAAGTTAGAGAGGCAAGTGCTGTATTCACAAAGCACTAGCTCCCTAAGTTACGGCGGCGTAGCGTAGATGGACCGGCGTAAGTCTGCGTAATTCAAAGTAGGTGGAAGGTGGGCGTGATACATGTAAATTAATCGTGACCCCACGTAAATGATGCGCCAAATGAACGGCGCATGCGCCGGCCATGGACGTATCCCAGTGCACATGCGTAAAATCACGTTGCAAAAAGTCAATGCTTTCGACATGAACGTAATGTAGGGCCCAGCCCCATTCTGAATCGGCTTACGCAAACGACGTAAACGACGTGAAATTCGACGGCTGTTCCGACGTACTTAACATTGGCTGCTCCATCTTTTTGGTGCTTTATCTTTACGCCTGAAAAACGCCTTAGGTAAACGGCGTAGCTTACTGTGACAGGCGTGCGTACGTTCGTGAATAGACGTATCTTGCTCATTTACATATTCTAGGCGTAAATCAACGTACAAGCCCCTAGCGGCCAGCGTAAATATGCAGCTAAGATATGACGGCGTAGGAGACTTACGCCGGGTGCATATTGGCAAAATTTAAGCATATCTGGTTTCCAGAATACGCTTAAACATACGACGGCGCGCATTCGGACTAATGACGTAAGTCTTTCTGAATCTGGCTTAATATATACACACACAGTATACATACACACAGAATACACACACTGAAAAGGTACTGGAGAGGTAGGGCAGCTATAATCTTGGGATTTAAAAAAAAAAACCACAGATTTATACATACTGTCTCTCGTTTTACTGAGGCTGGCAACCCTGATGGGGTCCCTTAGTGGCATGGGGTCCTCGGGCAGTGCCACTATCCCCCTGATAGTGCTAGAATTTTGTGCATATAGATTTTTGTAATGCAGTCTATACAAATGCGTAATCAACTTCAACCATGTGAACAGGTTCATGAGAGGTGGGTGGGACTGCTGCCGGAATCTTAAGTAATCAAAAAGGATTACCTATGTGGCCATATCTTGTCAAGAACAGCTGCACTGGTCAACCATCATCCCAAGAATCAAAGTTGTAACATTGATATATAGACTATATAGGGAAAAAGAGAGACACTACAACACATTTTATGAGCTAAACACATCATATGGCGCTATTATGGCAATCAAAAAATATTTCCGGCTAGGGGTACTGCTCCTGGTATTAATAGCTTTAAGATATAGAGCAAAGAAACCCACAAAAGGTGGAAAATGGTACTACAGTATATGATACCCAGGAGATAATGCAAATTAATGACAATGATGTAGAGATAAAAAAATACAAAATGTATTATAATACATTAAAAAAAACTCAAAAGGGAAAAAAGTTTTGACAATACTATTAAAATAGAAAATCACACAGTAATTTCAGTACAGTGAGTACAAAAGGGGAGACCCCCATGCATGTAAAATACAGCTGAACTGGGCATCGAGATCCCAGCGTGTTTCAACAAATTGTCTTCTTCAGGGCAAGAAGAAGTCCACTTGAAAGGGGTATAATATATCAGCTACAATAGCAGGTATATTTATAGAAGGAGGAAACTGTGAGTCTGTGGCTTATTGTAGTGCCATACAAGGCCCCATAGATCCCAGAGGCCAGCACAAGGGATAAAACGTCAGAAGAAAGAAATAAAGACTCTTCCACATAATAGGAGAATTATATCCTTAGGTTTACCCAGTTGGGGACAAAATATTTTTTGTGGGTGCTAGAAAATGGCCACAGACCTGACAATGACCAGTTCCTAACCCAGCAATAGTGAAGCCTCATTCACATGAAAGACATAGAGTCTAGAGGAGAGTAGTCCAGAAATCTATACAGAGACAGTTTTCCCAACCTCAAAACACAATGCAAAAAGACATCAACAACAATAATTCCCTAAGCATGAGGGAAATAACAAGATGGAAAATGTAGCTGTTTAAAAGACTATTGCTGCCCTCTAGGACCAAGCTTGTCCTCAAAACACTGTAAAGATAGATACAAGAAAGAGGGGGCACTGGCTTAGTACATTATCTCACAAATTGTATTAAGATTGAATAAAATAAATTAGTTCTACTCACAAACATAGGTAGTATAAGCACTTATCGGGCCACTTGATGTAGTTACCCTCTCCTAAACTCTCTGATAACTGGAGCATAGGGGAGCCTCACCAGGGTCCCTGCTGGCTAGCATGTTTCAAATGTATATCCTTCTTCATTAGAGCCAGAAGGTCAGAGCTCTGATGAAAAAGGACATACTTTTGAAACGCGCAAGCCAACAGGGACTCTGGTGAGGCTCCCCAATGCTCAAGGTATCAGAGAGTTTACCAAGTCAAGTGGCCCTTAAACTACCTATGTTTGTGAGCAGTACCAATTTATTTTATTCAATCTTAATAAAATGTGTGGGATAATTTATTAGGCCAGTGCGGTATCATTCTTTCATCTATCTTTTCATTCTTTATGCAAAAAGAAATGCATTCCAAATTGGTACAAAACATCAGGAGTGGGGCATAAAGTATAACAGTCCTCCCCAATACTGTTTGCATGGGCTCACATCGACAACCTAAGTCACCTTGTCCATGTATTTGTACATCAGTGGACTTCCAAGTTGTAGTATTTTTTTTTTTCTCGAGTAGTTCTCCCAATTAGATAATACATCATCCCAAACAGAGAAAAATCAGTTCCCCAAAATATCAAATCTACTCATGTTATCTGTATTTGTTAAGTACTGCATGCTCTGGATAGATTCATATTTTTGGTAGAAGTTAAGGAATAATACAAAAACGTCTAGCTTAAAGAACAAAGTCACTGTATCTGCAGGGCAAGCAAAGGCTTATAGATCCCTTTTGTAAATGTAAATCCTTGATCCCCAACAAAGAACCTAATAAACACTTCCTACAGGAGGGCTACACTGGTTATAACATTATCCATTATTGTTCAGAACTAGACAGCGGGGTGACAGCATAAAACATTAAACACCACGGCAATCATTTTCTACACAACATTCCAAGATACGCCATCACTGTTACTGCGCTTGTCCATACCAGAAGAAAAAAAAACACAATATCCACAAGCTCTTCTATGCAGTAAAAAAAAAACATGGTCACTTACAACGTTCTGGTGACTCGTCTGAATTGTCCGGGCAGTCCTGTTCTCCGTCACATAGCCAGCTCTGTGATACACATGTGACATTATCGTGACATACAAACTCGCCTGGATCACACAATTGTTGTTCTGAAAGTAATAAGATAAGAAACACTTTAATTGAAAAAGTCATGTAGTAAGGCACATACAGTAGGTGTAAAGGCAAAAAGGGCAACAGGAAAATCAGTTTATAATCACTGGCTGTGCGTAGTTCTATTCTTATTTTGCCACAATTGATAAATTAGCACAGGTTACATTAGGCTATGTGATGAACTTTGTTTTCTTTGAGCTTCTGCCTTCTTACAAATCTAAAGATCTACCAGTTGATGCAAATAAGCGAAGGATCATCCCTCCTTGATGTTGCCTATCCTTCTAAGGATTTGATTCCCACACAAGTTTTATAATCTAGCCATTTGGTGAGTTGGTGAAGAATGGACAATTAAGATCACCTATCACACATTTAATTTTTTGGTGTGTGGACTTTATCTCTTAGGAATTTCACTGTCCAACTATGCACAGGTGTGGGCATGGGGTGTGCCTGGGCACACCCTAATGCTCAGGCAGATCTGGCACACCCCAGGGCTTATTTTCTGGCAGTACAGTATGTGCAGGATCTCCATTTTGGCATCTCTGCTATGCGACAATGTCAATGCTGCGAATGGGACTATTTTTCATTTAGCTATGTAACTCCTGTGTGCTCAAGCCACTGGCCGCGGAGTAAGCTGACAGGCAGCCACACTTTCCGATGCTACCTCTATAGTTCCGGCTCCCTGGCAGCTGAATATCACTACGCTGCCTGCTTACACCGCAGCCAGTGGCTTGCACTTACAGGAGCAAGTTGGTTTTAGCATGGTTTTAATCATCGGAACACGTCCTGCCACCGCAGGGGGCTCTCGCAAGCCCATCACTGCCCTGTTTACACCGCCGAGACAATGACTGGTTGCCAAGACCGCTCCCAGCAGAGAAGCAGGGGCATAACAATATGTTAAAGAGGGGGGGGGGCGCAAATTGGCAGTGCTCTACTGCTCTTCTAACTTCTTCCAATCCCAACACTGAGGCTACCGCCCGCCCACACAAACAGCAGAATGAATCTGTCTCCTCCCCCTTCTTATTCAGCTCTGTATACACACAAGAGGAGGGGGAAGAGGAACACGCGCTGACTTCAGGCCTGTACAAACTTTTCCATGCTTTATAGATAGTCAGGGAGGAGGGGAAGAGAGTGGCTGGGATTGGGAAGAGGGGAACTAAAATGTTGTACATACAGTGCAGCCTGTGATAGAACTACAGGTCCCAGCATGCCTTGCTCCTCTATTGCAGCCTGTGATAGAACTACAATTCCCAGCATGCTCTGCACCTCTCTTGCATCCCATGATAGAACTACACATGTCAGCATGCTCTGCACCTCTCTTGCATCCCATGATAGAACTACAAGTGTCAGCATGCTCTGCACCTCTCTTGCATCCCATGATAGAACTACAAGTGTCAGCGTGCTCTGCATCTCTCTTGCATCCCATGATAGAACTACAAGTGTCAGCGTGCTCTGCACCTCTCTTTCATCCTATGATAGAACTACAAGTGTCAGCATGCTCTGCACCTCTCTTGCATCCTATTATAGAACTACAAGTGTCAGCTAGCTCTGTACCTCTCTTGCATCCTATTATAGAACTACAAGTGTCAGCATGCTCTGCACCTCTCTTGCATCCTATGATAGAACTACAAGTGTCAGCATGCTCTGCACCTCTCTTGCATCCTATTATAGAACTACAAGTCCCACTATGCTCTGCATGAGCATTACAGCCTGTGATGGGGCTACAAGTCCCAGCATGCTTTACAAAGGTGGGACTGAAGACCAGGGGGTACAGAGGTGAGACAGATGTGCAGGAGCGTTCAGTGTTGGGGAAGAAAAGCAGGGGGTGTAAAGCAGTGGGACAGATGTAAAAGGAGGTGTATTGATGGGGCAGATGAGAAAGTGAAATTTTGGCAATTTAGGCAATTACTTAGGGACCCCCAGGTCACCAGAACTAGTGTCCCCATGGGAAGATTTTCCTTCTATTACTTTTCTGGGGACAACCTAAAATTTGGGATTTTCTTTTACTTTCAATGATAATGGTAAAAAAAAAAATATATAAAAATAGAGAGGGTGGATCTGCAATAAAAAAAGTTCCATCAATTAAAATGCATGGGTAGAATCAGGGCTGTCTTAATGAGAGGGCACACCTGAAAACTGCCCAGGGGCCCCAGCTGCATGAGGGGGGCCCCTGCACTTTCCCCAAAGCAGCTGGTCCTTGAGCCCACGCTGCCCTGAAAATTGGGGGCCCCATGGTGGCACTGAGAGTGATAGATACACAGGGAGGGCAGTCTGCCTCCTACCTACTTTTTTTTTTTTTTTTTTAAACAATTTTTATTGGGTATGAATGAATGAATGAATGAATGACTTGTATAGCGCAACGCATGCAAACTGAATCGCCTCTGGGCGCTTTTTCCAGCCAGTGTCTGCTTGGCTGGTGCGGTCATTTTTACCCCGTAGGATCTTGACACGCTAAGGACACACAGTCATACACACATATATACATAGAATAGAAGGAAACGGTTACATACAGTGAAGTAATACTTGGGTTACAGAACGGAAATGTACAACAGTTGGAGCAGAAATAAACTTCAGTAATGTAATAATCGGCTCACAGCAAAGCATGAAAGAAGCAAAAATTGGAAACAAGGAACATAAAAGTCGATATATTAAATAATACCAGTGTATGGTGCTCCGATTAAAAGACATCATGGACCTCATCTGTAGGGGGGTCAGGGGGGGGGGGGATAGTGGGGAAGTGAAAAAGTGGAAAGGTGGAAAGGTGGGAGCGCCTTGACTCTCTGCCTGTTGCCCCTGTCTCAGCTTTGAGGAAAGATTTCAGTGTTATAGATGAGAGCTAGAAGAGGGTCCTCCCCGACCCGTCCACCCCTATCGGGAACATTCTGTGGACGGGGGAGGGGGGCGGGGTTAATTTTTGGGATCCTAAGCCAAGGTGGAATCACCAGGGGTAGTAGAAAACCTGGACGGCTCCGGAGCGTGGGCAACTTTACCCCACCTCCCACTTCAGGTGGGGAGCAAGTCAGCAACGGTATATGTGTGTCTCCCAGGCTGGAGCCATAGCCAGGAGCAGGAGTGTTTCATGCGCTCTTCAGGAGCGGGAGAGGAGATGGTGGTCAAGAGAGTGAGTGGGCGTAAGATTGGAGGTGTGGTCGGTCGGGGCCCTTGCGGGGATAGGGGGAAGGGTTGGTGGGCTCAGGGACCGAACGGTAGGTTGCGCGGGCGTTTGGGTGGCCATCTGTGGGGACATGGCGGAGGTGCCAAGGGGTTGGGGGTCAAGTGATTCCCTATAGTGGGACCAGCAGGCCCACGTGAATCTGAAAGTTTCGTGAGTTTCTTTGGCTTGGTGGATGAGCCGTTCCATTTCCTCTATTTTTTTGACACGGTTGTGCCAGTCTTGGATTGTTGGTGGGGCTGTAGATCTCCAACGGAGAGGGACACATTGGGTAGCAGCGTTTATCAAGTGAAGGGTAAGAGATTTACGATATTGCGAACGCGGGAGCACTGAGTGGTGTAGTAGGTATTGTGCTGGGGAGAACTCAATGTGGTCAGTGGTGATATCCACAACACGTTCATGTACCGCCTTCCAGAATGGCTGTATGGAGGGACAGTCCCACCAGATATGGAGGAGGGAGCCTGACTCCTTACCACACCTCCAGCACTGTGGAGAGACTGTTGGGAAAATTTTGTGTAGCTGAACCGGGGTCTTGTACCATCTTGTACCTATTTTATATCTATTCTCTTGTGCGGAGACATTGACAGAGCCTTTGTGTGTATGTTCCCATATTAATTCCCAGTCTTTGTCTGACAGATCAGTGGACAGGTCTGTGTGCCAGGCTGTGCGGGTGTTTGTGGCAGAGGTTACGGAAGCGATTAGCATAGAGTAGAGGTGGGAGATTAGGTGTTGTTGGGATTCCTGAGCCGCGCAAAGTTGTTCCAGGGGTGCAAAGTCTCTAGACCACAGAGAGGGGGATTGGGCACTATCAAAAAAATGCTTTAATTGTAGGAATTTGAAAATGGTCAATTTCAAATGTGGGAATGCAACAACCATTTCCCGGTACGTGAGGAGAGTGCCATTGCGGAAAAATTGGGCGGCATGTGTCTTCAAAGCTTCCGATCGAGTACTCAGATCTCTACAGGGAACGTCGGGTGGGAAGTCAGGGTTGTGGGAAAGAGGAGTCATGGGGCCTGGTGATGGGACAATTTTGAGAGTGTGACATGCCAACTTAAATTTGCGGAGGGTGGATCCAATGAACGGGTGATTCGTGCACGAAGTCGGTACCGAGCGGGGCGAGATCCAGGGCAGGTGCGAGATCGGAAAGTTGAGGCAGGCATTTTCTATGGCAACCCAGTCCTTGTCTCGTGCATGGTGATACCAGTCTGCCACTCTCACCAGATGGCAAGCCGTATGATATAGAGACATATCTGGTAACCCCAAACCGCCCCTCATTTTCGGCAATATAAGTTTGTCCCAGCTTAGCCTGGGGGGATGTCCTGCCCATAAGAAGGTTCTACAGCATTTCTTGAAAAGAATGAAGAAGGACTGGGGTAAGGTTATCGGGATGGCCTGCATGAGGTATAATAAACGCGGGAGGATGTTCATTTTGAGAGTCGCCGCCCTGCCAAACCATGACAGCTGGCCTTTATTCCAATCCATCAAGTCTTCTTTGATGGAGTGGAGAGCGGGCAGAAAGTTGAGGGAATATAGGTCTTTCAGATCGGGCGGAATTTTGACTCCCAAATAGGTAATGGCGTCCGTGGCCCATCGAAATGGGAAGTTTTGTTTACATAAAGAGACTAAAGAATCAGGAAGGGTGACGTTCAGGGCCGTCGATTTTTCGAAGTTTATTTGGAGATTCGAGAGGGAATTAAAAAGTTGGAAGTCCTTCAGGAGATTTGGTAGTGTAGTGATAGGGTCCGACAGAAACATTAGAACGTCGTCTGCATAGGCGGCCAGTTTGCAATGTTTCCCGGGGACATCGATGCCCTTAATAGTGGGGTTAGAGTTTAACCGACGCAGGAAGGGTTCCAGGGAGAGGATAAAGATGATGGGGGACAGGGGGCATCCCTGCCGAGTACCGTTAGATATGGAGAAGGCGTTCGACAGGCGTCCATTTACCCTAACTCTGGCAGTGGGGACAGAGTACAGTGCCAAAATCAACTGGACGGTCTTAGCCGGCAGTCCAATTTTGTGCATGCCTCCTACCTACTTGATGTCTGTTTACCTGCACTGTCATCATTTTAGGGGCCCTAGAGCATTACTTTGCCCAGGGGCCCATGATGCTATTAAGGCGGCCCTGGGTAGAACAAGAGCTTTACAGACCAAGCAACTGCTATGGAGCCCCAGCACTGTTTAGCTACATAGTGATTTAGGTAGGCAGAAATATCAACAGTCAAAATAATTTGGGTTAAATGAATGTAGATATAGTTTGAAAGCCCTTAATATTATTACGGAGGAAATTATTAGTATTCTGTATCACTGCAGGAATGGTCTTGTGAAGGAGAATTAAGGCGTTGGGGGGGTCCTCAAAGGTTTTGGTATGGGGTCTCATCATACATGGTTACAGCCTTGGCAGGATGTGGAACTTCACTCTCATAATCAATATTGATCATTTTTAATCCTCATGCTGCTAGCTTTAGTAAATAGTAAATAGAAAGTATATTATATTTACTTGTTTTAAACCTTTTCTTTTAATATATTTCTTCAGTTACTGTACTTCCTGAACTGCTCCTGAACTCTCCTCTATGTTATCTTATCAGTACATGTACACTGGTACGTTTTTAGTCGTTTCCAGGCAGTTATGTTTAGAGGCTTTTTCTTGAACCCCACAAAAATGTGTTCAGAAGCTGTGTTTAGAGGCAGTTGAAGTGCCAAACGTGGCTAAATGCGGCTAAACTCGTGTTTAGCAGCATGTTGTTTACATACGTTTTTTTTCCAAATGCTTCTAGACGCAAACGCTGCTAAACGTGGCTAAACGCGGCTAAGCGCAGCATGTAAACGCGGCTGAATGGCTGTTTTTTACACACTGGTTTCTAGCTGAAAATTAAATTGTTTATTAGAGGTTGAACAATGTCCCGTGTACATGAAGCCTTAGCATGCCTAGGTAAATTATGCCATACATCTCAGGAGTAGGGATGAGCTTCGCGTTCGAAACTAACGTATGTTCGACTCGAACATTGTCCGTTCGATCGTTCGTCGAATTTCGAACAAAAACGATCATTCGCGGCAAATTCGAGTGAAACGAAACAACCGTTTTTAAAACTTTTCCCCCATTTTTGATACTACTATCAATGAAAAAAAAAAGTTTTAAAAACGGTTGTTTTTTCAGGAGTCCTGCTCCTGAAAAAACAACCGTTTTTAAGACTTTTTTCCATTGATACATGTTCCCTGGGGCAAGACCCGGGTTCTGAAAGACGTTTTCCAACAATAACTTGAAAATTGGTCTTTAAAATGATCGTTTTTGAATTCGAACGTTCGAGTCCCATAGACTTTAATGGGGTTCTAAATGTTTGTGCGAACGATCGGACTGTTCGACGGTTCTGGTGCGAACTGAATGCGGGGGTGTTCGGCTCATCCCTACTCAGGAGTCTTCAGAAGGAGAGGAGATGAGGAGGGGTTTGCTAAGATAAGCACACTCTCCTGCATGTACAGTATAATTGAGCCAAGGGTAAGAAGTAAATGCTACATTTATAATTTGCCCTTACTTAAGATGGCCATGGCCAAAAAAGCTAGGGGATGTTTTCAGAGAAGTTTCTCACCAAAATAAAGCATAGAAACATGTATGGATGGGGGAGTTTGGTTTGAATATTAAAAATGAAATAAATACTGTATTTATTGGCGTATAACACTCACTTTTTTACCCTGAAAATAGAGGGTAAACTGTGCTTATGTGTTATACGCAGGGGGCTGTGGAAAGCTTTTTTCCTGAAACTTCCCTCTTAATGTTAGGGTGCGTGCTATACGCCTGTGCGTGTTATACGCCAATAAATATGGTAGCGTTTTTGGTTTGTGGTGCACAAATGCAGTGAAGATTCGCTTTGAGAAATTCCAAAACACAAGGTGGTGGAGGTAATGGTAACAAAGGTTGTTGTTGCCAATAGGGACCAATGCATTTAGTTCATGAAGAATATACTTTAGTAATGCTATTTTTTTTATGTAATATTTCTTTATTAGGGCATTAATATAAGAAAGAACAATATCTTATGGAAAACTGTATTCGTATATGTAATATTATTTGATTCAAATAATAGGCATTAAAATAAACCATGCTTATAGTTCCATTATGTAGAAAGGTGGGACATCTCCCTCTCCTACTGTTTAGCAAGACTTAACAAAGAGATTCAAATTACAACAAATTTGTATTAAGATTGTGTGGCACTGCTGGGCTTAGATACACAAACACAGATGCACTATAACACAAAGAATTGAATTACAAAAACATATCTGTATTTTGTTTTGTACATTATGATTTTATATTATATTATTTATCTTGTAATCATCTGCTGTTTGATATTAAACACATTTTGAGGGCTTCTCATCATTAAATTGTGGGAAATAGAAGAAAACAAACATACATAGTCACTTACATGGCTGCAGCATTAGTCTAATGCGCTAAAACCCTGTACACACGGGCTGAATGTCGGGAGACATCAGCCTGTTCAATAAAAAATGGCCAATATTCAGACTGTATGTATGTCAGTAGTTCGAACAGAAGCCAGCTTCTGTTGGACAACCATGCTGGGAAACCAGCAGCCAACCGGCACTATTTATGGTGACCTGGGGACCCCAATGAATTCCCTTAATTTGCAGGCATTTCCACTCACTTCCTGTTTTGGCTATGGGACAGGAAGTGAAGATTAATTTTCCTAATGGGACACAGATGGCAAACAAAACAAATATGACAGGGGTTATAACCCTACCTTGGAGTTACCAAAATGCAACATAAAAACAATTAATTTGTCTATAGTTCTACTTGTCACCACCCCCCCCCCAAAAAAAAAAAAAAAGAAGAAAAATAGGCAGCAGCTACAAAACCTGTACTGACTTTTACTATTAGACTACTTACCTGGCATCCAGCCATGTCCTCACCTAAGTCAATTCTTGAATCAGCTTCTGGGTGCTAACATCGCCATCTTGGCTAAGGGAAACCGGCTTTACAGCTGCTTTCCTACTGCACATGCGCAAATCGCTCTGCACTTTCTCAATGGGCCAGCTGCGAGGTAAGGGGGGGAAGAAGGAGGGTCCAAACTTCCGGTCCACATCGTTGTGGCAAACTTAGCCTGAAGTGAGAGTGGGTACCTATCAAAACCAGGTTCCCGCTCACCCCCCCAAAAGGTGCCAAATGTGGCAGCGGAGGCAGACAAGTGGGGATCCCCTTTTGGATGGAGTGCCACTTTAATGTATTTCTTCAGGTTTCTTCAGGTTAGTGAAGTACCAAAAAAAAAAAAAGTCATATTCATCAATCACAAAGGCATACATTTCCCTTGTGACGGAGGGGTTAAAACAATGCTCTCAGCATGATGGGAAAAAGAAAAAAAATGTTACATAATTTCTACTTTACACCTAACAAGTTGCAGAGAATTGTTGTGAAAAGTTGTGTGGATCAGGTCAAGACAAAACGACCTTGAGTTTGATTTTTCTAATTTTCTTGCAAACAAGAGAGCGCAACACGAGTCAAAGCTTTGAACACCAGCAAAAAGGCCCGTGGACTAAAAAAAAAAAGCCATTCTTTAAAGAAATTATATGTTTGAGTGAATAGATATTTTTTCTGGTTTTCACTCCCCATATTTCAGTAAAAATATAATAAAGCCATTGAAAGAAAATATACTTTAAAATGCATTTCAAGGTCGTTATTTAATAAAGTAATCATAACCCGCAGCCCAAGTATAAAATACAGAGCTCGTAGAATTTGAGATGGGAATTGAGAGTGAAGTGTTCCTCAAAATGGGGTTTTGTGAGGTGACGGATGGAGTGATGTCGAGTGAAAGGATCACAAATGTTCAACTAAACCCTCGTAAAACTACCAAATAGAAAATTATTTTCAAGATTTAAAGTGTCCTTGCGTTGGCAACATATAGAAACTGTATCCACAAATCTCTTTTATCGTGTCCTAAGAGGAGCCCATTGCAAACGGAATCTATTGACTGCTACAAAGTAACTACAATGGAAAGCGTGTGAGACATGTATCAGGTGGATGGAGAAAGGCAAAAGTCAAACTTCTGCAATAAAAAAACTTACCTGCCTGTTCACAAAATGCTATTGAATATACGCTGAGCTGCACATGCTCAGCATGCATTCTTAGCATTGTGCCAGTGTTTTGGAATGAATGACTCCCATGCAATGGTGGTGCATCCATAAAGGGCGCAGGAGCGCCACCCCCTCTCTCCTGCACCTGTCTATCACCATAGATAGATTCATGCATTACATGAATCTATCTATTGTCACCACTGCCACCCCCTATTCAGGTGTCCGGCCCCACAGGCTCTAATAGGCTTCCAAATTGGTAAACAGTGCGTGCAATGTTGTGCGTTTGCTGTTTACACAGTGTTGTGTTAGGCTTCCCTAAAACAGACCCGCCTCCCGCCTCTCAGCCAGTCAGGTGCACGGGTCACCTGATTGGCTGAAGCGAGAGGCACTGTTATTGGATGCCTATCAGGCGTCCAATAATAGCAGAGGATGGGAGAAGACATAGAGGACTAGGAGCGTGGAGAACAGCGCCAAGACAGGCAAGTGCTGGGCGGGGGGGGGGGGCACACTGGTAGCATTTGATGAGGCACAGTAGCTGTAATTGATGGGACACACTGACCACAATTGATGGAAAACACTGGCAGCAATTGATGGGATACACTGGCAACAATTGATGGGACACACTGGTGGCAATTGATGGGACACACTGCCGGCAATTGATGGGGCACACTGGCGGCAATTGATGGGACACACTGTAGGCAATTGATGGGACACATTAGCAGCAATTGATGGGGCACACCGGCAGTGATTGATGGGGCACACTGGCAGAAACTGATGGGGCACACTGGCAGCAATTGATGAGCACACTGGCAGCAATTGATAGGCACAGAGGTGGCAATTGATAGGCACAGTGGTGGCAAATGATGGGCACACTGGCAGCAATTTATGGGCACAGTAGCTGCATTTGATGGGCACAGTGGCTGCGCTTGATGGGCACAGTAGCTGCACATGCTGGGTTTTTTTTCAGTTTGTTTGCGCCCCTAATTTTTTATTTTAGCACCAGACACCACCCCTCCTATGTGCATGCACAGGAGTCGTGTCATCCCTGCCAGCTTGTTTGCGAGGGCGAAATTTAGGCATCCAGGAAGTCAGTGGCTACGGATTCAATGGTCACATTGCTGGAAGAGAGATAAGTGTTCTGCAGATTTTAGTTCCACTGTAATAGTAAATTAATCATTAGATAAAAACAAACTCTGCAGCTTTGACTAAAGTTGAATAATTGCCTTGCATTACGTGTAGACCATTTATGTGCTTCTTGAAAGAAAACTCATTGGACGTGGCTAAAAGAAGCCAAGCTATTATTGTTCACGCTCACAAGGCTCTTATGTTGATTCAAACCCCCTCACATGCACCCCCCCCCCCAATTAAGTAGCTCTAAGAGTTTGAGAGCTCACGCCTGTGATGGTGGGGGTTTTTAGTACAAGCTGGGCTTCACTTAGCAACATCCTAGGAGTTTTCCTTCATAAGGTACATAAATCTTGCTATTGGGGGCACTCACTGCTGTCAAACAAAGCCAGTGAGCCAATGAAGAGAGAGCAAGGGGGTGGGGGTGGGTCATGCTCTGTGTGTGTGGATGGACACAAAGACCACAGCTTGGGAGTGAGCCTTCTCAAGTGCCCCCATAGCAAGCAGCTTGCTATTGGGGGCACTCAGCGGGGGACCACCACCAGGGGACCAAAAAAGAAAAGGATTGAGGCTGCTCTGTACAAAACTATTGCACAGGGCAGGTAAGTAAAACATGCTTTTTCATTTTTTTTAAAGCAAATCTTTCCTTTAGAATTTCTTTAATTTGATATGAAATGTTGTATTTCATTGTATTCTATATGGGCAATGATGTCAATGCAGTAGGGTTCCAGGTCCATAGTGCCCTGAATCTTCTATAAGTACATTTAAGCATAAGGTCAGGTCAGCAGTGGGCACCCTGTGCTGCATGATGGGGTCCAAGAAGTAAAATAAACGTGTTTCAGATTTAATAAGCAGAATAGTTCACCTAGTATTAAATCAGCGCCTTACTTCCAATATCTGTTATTCTCATATTGGCCTAGAGCAGAACAAGTCTTTGCTTGTTCCCGGTTTGGAAATATCCAAAAAAATATAAATGTTTATCTTGCATTATGCAAATTAATGTGCATGTGTGATTGTTTCATTATAAACAATGTTAGAGTTTATGACTTGAAATTAAAAAAGACATGATGTCTCATATTTTTAAATCTTTTTACAGTTGAAATGCAAGCTGGATTTCCAGGTCAGGATCAGCAGCCGTAAACCTGACTCAGATTATGCATTGCAAACAATAAACATTGCTGAATCTGCACAGACCCTCTGTGTGGCTTTCCCTGGTGCCAAAACCTACATGTGTGGGCTTATTGTTTGGGTGGCTCGAGGAAGCTTAGGAGCAGGAAAAAAAAAAAAGCTGAATAAATTGACTTTCACCCACGGGAGAAATGAACTCAGAGGCTTACAACAGCAAATTCAGCTGAGTTTTCTAAACCACCCTGCGCTGCTTCCAAGTTACATATTCGATGTCAGAATGTAATCGCAGTCTGGAGATGGGGTTATCAGGGGTACCTGGAAAGAACTAAAACCGAACAATGCAATCAGCTGAACAGCATGAGAAGATTAAACATATCAATAGGCACCAGGGAATAAAGCATGGGTCCCAAGAGCGATTGATGCTGCGTGCACGTCTCTCAACAGCCGCGGACAGGGCAAAAAGCAATAATACGCAGCTGACAGTTATTGATTGCACATCAAATGTGACATTTCATACAGGCATTAATGTTACAGTACAGTCACGAAGACATGAACATTCTTCATTTAAACTCAGTTAAATGGTCAGTCCACTTAAATTTTGTATCAATATCCGCAATTACCCCCTCTCGAAATTTCACCTGCTCATACCCAATATCTCTCTTCATGCATGGACATACAAAGCAATCACGTTAGTATCAGATCTTTACTCCCAGAACTTACTTAAACCCTTCTTCAAGCCTATTATGCCCTTCCTAAATTAGAATTATATTGCAACTTTGCTGCCATGGTCATAGGCTATCTGTCAGGGCTGGACTCAGCCCTTCCTTCTCAGAGCAGCTGAGCTGTCGGTTAATTGTCAGCTCTAAACTTTCCAGAGTGACTTACCTGGTGATGATATCCTGCTCATCAGTCCTGCTGGCTACTTAAGCTGCTCAGTCCAGATCCTCTCTGCCTTCGCCTGGTCAACATATCAGAGACTCTCTCATGTGTACCTGTGAAAGACTTGCTTGGCTGATGTCCCTTCTGGTTCCTTATCCTCCTTGCTGTTCCACTACGCTGATTCTCCAGTTTCCTGATTTCCTGGCTTGTCCTGAAGGACGGTGATCCCTGGCTCCCTGACGTCCTGGCTTGTCTGACTACCCGTACGGGTTACCAAACTCTGGCTATGTTTTGGTTAAGTTTGCTCTGTTTTACCTTTTATTTTTATTATTAAACTAGTATGATTTTTAGTACACTTCTGTCTCGGTCTGATTCATGGTTTCTGACAGTATCATCCATGCAAAGACCCTTTCCCTCTGCTATCTGGATGGTTCTTTTCTAGGTCTACCAAAGGCTCAGTATTTGACTCTCCAAGGTAACAAAGCCTGACTTGTCACCTGCTTTATGGCAGCCAGGAGGGCCATTCTAAAGCAGAGAGCCTCTACGACCCCAACAACCATCGCTGGTGTGAAAGTGGACCTGTTGCACCTTCTGTGCAAGGACAAACTAGACATTGTCCTGTCCTACCATGCCAACTTGTCATGCTTTTTACACAAATGGAACCTACCTGTATATATCACGAGCATTTAGCCTACTCTGGACTTACCTACCTCTGGTCTCCGATCTCTGAACTGAGTCTTTCAGATTACTACTAGATGAATCGGCCACTACTACAAATTAGATGTTCCCACATAATATGGCTTTTCATAAATTTCTCTAAACATGCCAGCACAATAATAACAAAGACCACCGCTAGATTTAATATACACTATTAACAGTAAAGCCAAACTCTTCAACCTATTAATTATTTAAAATCATTCAAGTGTAAAGCCAAAGCTTTTAACTTTATATTTCGGCTAGAGTAGGAAAGAATTAGAAACCTTTTCAAGTATTTATTGCTTTCTGTGTCCCCACTAGGTAGACTAACCCCTTTTAGCTGTCCTGGAGACCATTCATACAGTAATAAGACATCCAAAATTGGCCATCAGAATAAGAGGTAAGGGGTTATCTTCCCTTGGGGCCATCTTCTGCTTTGACAACTGTCTAAGAGGAGAATTTCCCTACATTTTTTGAGATTTCTGTTTACACCCTTTTCTATATACAGGATGGAAAATGAAGGAAAATCTCCCAAATGGGATGACAAAAATTACATAACCTGAGGTTTTTAATCCTTCCCTACACAATCAAAAATGAATTGGGTGATCACCCAGCTTCATGCCCCATGCAGGGCTGTCTTTTACCTGTGTATGTTTGGAGACCCGCACGCACCTGCGTGCAGCTGCGCGCACTGGCATGTCATATTGGGACACAGTGACTGTGTCCGTGCAGCCTCATATCCCAGTAGACATCAATGGGATGCTGGCATGGGGTACATGCAACACCTGTGCATGCCCATGCTGGGAAAAGATGCATGGGGCACAGAGCTAATCGCTCCGTGTGAACGTGGCCTAAAACAAAAAGGTTTTGGTTAAATACAGGCATACCCCACTTTTAAATACACAATGGGGTTTATTTACTATCGCTAAAAAGTTCAAAATCATGCTCAATGAGCTTCCAGGTTGTATTACCAGGCCTAATTGAACAAGCTGAGGTTAGAAGCTCATTGGTTTCCATGCAGAAGTGAGCCTGATGTTGCACTCTCCAGAGAAAATAAATAAACCCCATTGTGTACTTAAAAGTGGGGTATGCCTGTATACTGTATGTTATGTACTGCCAGCATAAGTAGATAATATGGGAGTCACATATTCATTAATACATTTGTTTTATTTTACCCAACTCATCATTATATTATATTCAATTTTTAAAGATAGCAAAGGCATAGATAACCAGCAGTTGAAAAATGTTCTCCTTGCAATTATCCACAGACTAATTAGTATTACTTAAACTGAAAGCCTGATTGGTACCAACTTTTTTATTGTAGAAAAAAGTAAAAAAAAAAAAAAAATCTATTAACCCCTTCCATACAGGGCATTTTCACCCCCTTCCTGCCCAGACCATTGACAATTGCGCGGTCATGCAACACTGTACCCAAATTAAATCATTATGTTTTTTTCCCCACACAAATAGAGCTTTCGTTTGGTGGTATTTGATCATCTCTGCGGTTTTTATTTTTTGCGCTATAAACAAAAAAAGAGCGACAATTTAAAAAAAAAAAACACAATATTGTTTCCTTTTTATTTAATACATCTCACAATATTTTAAAAAAAAAAAACGTTTTTTCCCCTCAGTTTAGACCGATACGTATTCTACGTATTTTTGGTAAAAACAAAACGCAATACTCGTATATTGATTGGTTTGCGCAAAAGTTATAGGGCCAGATTCAGAGAGCCGTAACTCCTGTCTAACTGGTGTTAGACTGGAGTACTTTCGACTTACGGGCGTTTTTTAGCTAGTCGAAATCCTCAAACCATGAAAAGACACCTGCGGGCTTCAATTCGACTGGATTACGTGTTAGTACGCCTTCAGATCTACGCTGCAAGAAAATTGCGGCCACTGGGCGGACTTCCTGTTGTTTTTCGCCGTCAGGGTATGCTAATGAGCTTTTGCCTGCAATCCAAGAAATTTCGCACTTCAAACGCAATCTCTTACGGCACCTTTAGTCATCTTTTTTTTGCGTATCACTATACCAGCCTTTTACCTCCTCTAATATTAGACAGCCCATGTTAAGTATGGCCGTCGTTCCCGCGTCGAATATCAACGTCTTCCGACGTCTTTTATTATTTTTAAACGTAAGTCGTCCGGAAATAGGAATGTTCGTAAACGCCGCTACTCAAACAACGAATGACGTCACGACGTGATTTCGCGCAATGCACGGCGGGAAATTCCTGAACAGAGCATGCGCAGTTCGATCGCCGCGGGGACGCGCTTAATTTAAATGCTTCATGCCCCCTAATCACGTATTTCGATTGCGCGGCGAGAAATAGACTACGACACCGTAGCGTACGCGCAAAAAACTATCTGAATTCGGCGTAGAGCCTGGTGAAATACGGCAGCGTAGCGTATTTCGATTACGCAGCGGAATATTACGTCTATGTGAATCTGGCCCATAGCGTCTACAAAATAGGTCATAGATTTATGGCATTTTTATTTTATTTTTTTTACTAGTAATGGCGGGGATCTGCGTTTTTTTTTGTGACCGTGACGTTGCGGCGGACATATCGGACACTTTTGACACGTTTTTGGGACCGTTCACATTTACACAACGATTAGTGCTATAAAACTGCACTGATTACTGTGTAAATGTGACTGGCAGGGAAGGGGTTAACACTAGGGGGCGCTGAAGGGGTTAAAATGTGTCCTAAAGTATGTTCTAACTGTAGGGGGAGGGGGACTCACAGGGGGAGGAGATCGATGTGTGTTCCTCTGTAGTGATGAGCGGAATACGCCATATTCGATTTCGCGATATTTCGCCAATATTTTAAAGAATATTTGCGAATATTCGTTAATATCGAATATTCGTGATATTTTATAAAAATAAAAAAAAATTGCGAAATTTCGCCAATGCAAAATTTCGCTATTTTTTTTTTTGGATAAAATATCACGAATATTCGATATTTACGAATATTCGCTATATTTTATAAAAAAAAAAAATTGCGAAATTTCGCTAGTGCGAATGCGAAAATGATTACGAATTTTATTGCGAACTTTGAAAAAATACGAATATTCGAAATAGCGAATATTCGCTGCGATATTCGAGTTATTCGCGAATACTCGAATATGCAATATTCGTAGCGAATATTCGCAGTGCGAATATTCGTGAGCAACACTATTCCTCTGTACTGGGAGCACACATCAGTCTCCTCACCGCTGACATGAGGTGGATCTGTGTGTTTACACACACAGATCCACACTCCTGACGTGATTGCCGGAAATCGCGGGTGCCCGGCGGCAATCACGCCCGTCGGGCACGTGCGCGGGATCGCGAGTGGTGCCGCGGGCGCGCGCGCGCGCCCTAGAACGCCGTGAAGACAGGACGTTGTGCAACGTCCAGTCTCATCGGCAAGGGGATCACCATGACGTGATTCCCCTATGGGCTGGTAAGGAAGGGGTTAAAAAGGCAAATGTTTTAGAATAATTTAAATTTCAACACGTAAACATTATTTGCACACACCTAGATGCTGATGTATTTATAGGGAAAGGATTTTTTAAATACTTATATCATTTTTACCAAGACCATATTTTTCAGTATATGTACATTGGCAGACACTAGTGCACAGACAGTGGTACATGCCAGACTACGATTGATTGAATAACTGATGTGTGGAAGATCAACCACAACTAAATCAGACCACATAACTGATTGTACAATCTGCTTTAGGGTTACCAATAACTTTGAAATGTAATAACCAATTATCCAATATAAATCAAATGGATTGGTTAATATGGAGCTGGCATTAAATATAAGGTTAGGTTATTCTATCAAACCTCCACTATCTCAAGTAGCTTAAAAAAAACACGCTTACAGAAAAAAAGTTAGCTATCATAAAGAAATTTGGAATGGGAACATTACATTTTAGATTTAAGCTGAACATATACATTACAATTTAAGTGTACAATCTCTTTCTGATCTCACTCAGAAAATCAGCAGCACTGAAATGCAACAAATTAAAAAAAGGCCAAAAACAGTATTTTATTTAACCACTTAAGGACAGGACCAATATGCTGCTAAATGACCCAAGGGGTTTTTATAATTCGGCACTGCATTGCTTTAACAGACAATTGCGTGGTCGTGCGACGTGGCTCCCAAACAAAATTTGCGTCCTTTTCTTCCCACAAATAGAGCTTTCTTTTGACGGTATTTGATCGCCTCGATTTTTATTTTTTGCGCTATATATAAAAATAGAGCGACATTTTTGAAAAAAAAACAATATTTTTTACTTTTTGTTATAAGAAAAATCAAATAAACTAAATTTTAGTCAAACATTTAGGCCAAAATGTATTTAGCCACATGTCTTTAGTAAAAAAAAAAAAAATCACAATAAAAAAAAAAGTAGCTACCTAGCGGGAACAGCGACACTAATACAGCGATCAGAAAAATGATCGCTTAGTGACACTGGCAATAGGGAGTGAAAGGGTTAACTAGGGCGGTGATCAAGGGGTTAAAACTTTATATGGGGGGGTACGGGGGCTACCCTGAACCTAACACTAACTGCCTGTCACACTGCCTGTCACACTGACACTAAATGCAGTGATCATACATATATGATCACTGCATTCAGTGACACTGTTACAGGGGGAGGGGGGGGTGATCGTAAGGGGTTAAGTGTGCCTGCGTGTCCTGGTGTCAGTGTAGTGTTGTGCAGACTTAATATGTGATGTGATCTCTCCTCACATCACTTCCCTCTTCCTGTGTTTACACAAGAGGAGGAAGTGACACTGCAGGGGTGCGCGCGCATTGGCTGGGAGCGATCCTGAGGGGGCGGACAAAAACGAACCGCCGCCTCCTCAGCACGGATCGCTCCTACAGCCACCGGGATCGTCGCATGTACCGAGGGGGTCCCGATCGGACCCCCGACCCACGTCAAGGCAGCCACGTACAGGTACGTTGATGTGCCTGTCCGTGCCATTCTGCCGACATAAATGTACATGCGGTGGTCCTTAAGTGGTTAAAATAAATGTTTTTTTTTTTTTTTTTTTATCATACACAGTGTTTAACAAACAACAGGGTTGATTTACTAATACTGGAGAGTGAAAAATTTGGTCATGGTGAATGAAAACCATTCAGCTTCTTGGCTTTGTTTGTAAAAACTTAATTGAACAACATGTTAAAAGCTGACTGGCTATCATGCACTGCTGTATCAGTTTTAGTAAATCAACCCCCAAGTGGTATTATTTGTCACCTTCTCCCATGCTCGCCTTTAGAATTTCTCTTGAGCCTCTCCCATATTCTAGAACTCCCTTGTGTTGTGGAAATTTTATGAAGATATATTTTAATATGTATTGTCATAGTGTCTCCCAGTGTTAGTTCTCCCGCAACCTGCTCTAAAGAGCTGACTGGGGCAGACTGATGCTGGTTGAGATCCGTTAGGTAGTGGAAAACAGAGTTTGGATATCCTCACTGCTGGTGAAAAGGCCCCTGTGTGATGCACAGATGGTCGTCTGGGGGGATGTTTGGCTCTGCAAACACATTATCGGTTTAGCGGATGTGCGCTGTATGCCTGATCAACATATTTGTGGTGCCATGGGCATACACCTGCAGATAAGCTCTCATCGGCAGGAACTGTGTTAATTGTATTGTTCATGTTTTTGTTTGTATTATCTAATCCTGTTGGAAGGATTTCCTGTGTTGTCACATCCTGTGTTGTCACATCTTTATTTGGTCATATCCTGTGAGGTCACATCCTGTGTAGTAGGCGATTGGCTGTTGGAGCCAGAACTTCCTGTTTGTAATTTCTTTTGTTGTCTTGGAAAAAAAGAACCAAGGAACTGGTCTCTGGGAGCTGAGAACATAAGGTATGATCATATCTGTTTACTTGGATGAGTGGGTTTGGGATATACAAGAAATAGAATGATGGGTAAGATGCATTATATCATTACATGAAATGTGTGCTTATTAGCACATGAGATATGGGTGTGCGCACTGCGTACAGCCTTATCTCCACGACACGTGTTGTATTATTTTCTTCTGTTCAATCAATAAAAATGTGTTAAACAAAAAAAAAAGAACTCCCTAACCTAATCTTTGAAGGTATCTCCTACTCTGTCTTTAGGTGATCCCTGAAAACCTATTTCTTCAGGGATGGTCTGTCCTGCTTCCACCTGATAAAACACACTCTTGCTTTCTCCATCAGATTATCCCCCACAATTTTGTATTTATTTTATTTATTACAGGTACATAAAGTATATAGCACTGTCAATTTACGTAATGTTTTACAATTCAAACCGGCGACCCTAGTCCTTCTAGGCAGGAGTGGTAACCACTTAATTATTATCTTTTGTATCATTTGACTCTTCCTTTTAGATGGCAAGCTTTCATGAGCAGGGCCCTCTGATACCTCTCGTACTGAATTATGTTATGCCCATACTGACCTCCTTAAAGGGGTTGTAAAGATAAAAAATGTTTCCCCTAAATAGATTCCTTTACCTTAGTGCAGTCCTCCTTCACTTACCTCATCCTTCCATTTTGCTTTTAAATGTCCTTATTTCTTCTGAGAAATCCTCACTTCCTGTTCTTCTGTCTGTAACTCCACACAGTAATGCAAGGCTTTTTCCCTGGTGTGGAGAAAACCTCTTGAGGGGGGAGGGGGCGAGCAGGAGTAACAGGACGCCCACTAACGCACAGCTCCTTTCTCTATCTGCAAAGTAGAGAGCATTGTGACTTGCCTGCTCGCCCCCTCAACAGGCTTTCTCCACACCAGGGAGAAAGCCTTGCATTACTGTGTGTAGTTACAGACAGAAGAACAGGAAGTGAGCATTTCTCAGAAGAAATAAGGACATTTAAAAGCAAAATGGAAGGATGAGGTAAGTGAAGGAGGACTGCACTAAGGTAAAGGAAGCAATTTAGGGAAAAAGATTACATTTGCTACCCCTTTAATTTTGTAAAGTACTGTGTACCCTGTTGGCACTATATAAATCCTGATTAATAATACTTAGGCCGCGTACACACGATCAAATCTATCTGCTGAAAACGGTCTGACAGACCGTCTCAGCAGACAGATTCGATCGCGTGTACGGGCGAGCAGACGGATTTGTCCAGCAGACAGATTTTAAAGCCTGCTTTAAAATCTGTCTGCTGGGAACCCGTCGGACCGATATGTCTGCTGGTTAGTACGCTAACCAGCAGACATATCTGCCCGCACATGCGTCGAATGTATTCGACGCATGCGCGGAAGTGTTTTACTTCCTGGTGCGGTGACGTGGCGGCGTCAACGTCACCGCCACGTCACCGCGCTGTCTGCCGGCGGGGATTTTGGTTTGATCGTGTGTACAGCGATCAAACCAAAACAGCCAGCAGACAGATTTGTTCAAATCGGTCTGTCAGATCGATTTGAACAGATATATTTGGTCGTGTGTACGCGGCCTAAGAAGAATTCTAATAAAAATACATTAATTGTATTATTATAATATTATATTTCAAATATGCCTCTGAATAATATTAATACTACTAATAATAATAATATACTGTAAATATGTCTCTGAATGTCAGGGTTTACATGTACTTTCAAGCCCCATACACACTATCAGTTTTCCTGATGGTTTTCTCTTCAGGTTTACCAAAACCATCTAATATGAGGTCAAACTTCAAGAGTTTCAATTTGTATGCAATCAGGCAGGCCCTTGTACTACATGGTTTTGGTAAACCTGAAGAGAAAACCATCAGGAAAACTGATAGTGTGTATGGGGCTTAAGGGTATAAATGACTTTAGTTTGAGGCAGAAGGGAAACTTCACATACAAGCAAATACAATTTATTCCTCTTTCCTACAAACCAGAGTGCTGCAGCACAATCAGCTCTAATTTTTCAGATTTTCAAACAACACACCATTTGCCATGATATTTCATCAGCATTTTAATTGCATTTTTGCTGTCAAACCTCTTCAATGAGCTAAAGTGTGATTTTCAGTTTGCAATTAAAATTCCATATTAAAGAGCAAGCCTGTGGTTCCGAATCAGCCATGCTGATCTGCAAAGAATGATTTTGCTTAAGAAAACAAAGAATAATTAGCATTTTCTGTTTATAGGAAGGAAAGGCGCTTAGGCCAAATTGTCTGTATTAATAAATCCCCATCCCAAATGACATTCTGTACCTTTTGGGGTTCTGGTTCAAGCACAGGAATGCATTTGGATCCCATTGTACATTTTCCTAAAATCATAGGATTTGGGGAAGGACAAACCATTTACACAAGATGATTACTATATCTTTTTTTTATAGACGCTGAAGAAGCATTTGGGTTTTGGAAAATTATTTCTGCAGCAGTGAAAGGGCATGCATCCCTTCCAGAGATCGTGCAGTTTGCCGACTCACTTGTGAGCAGCGGGACACACTTTGAACACGGCTTTATAAAGTGTGTTACTTGGCACTAAAGCAGTGGTCTCCAAACTACAGCCCTCAGACTAATTGACACCAACAAGTAAACACTAGTCATTCCATTGACATCAACAATAGGGTACTACCCCCCCCTCCCCCAACACACACACAAACACACTGACAGCAGGAATGGGGCACTATTCCTTCCACTGACCCCAACAATTGCCACTATTTTCCCCACCAATACAAATTATGGGGCACTATTTCTCCTCCTACTGTCAATTATGTAATGCTCTAAGCCAGGGGTCTCCAAACTTTTCAAACAAAGGGCCAGTTTATTGTTCTTCAGACTTTGGGAGGGCCGGATTGTGGCCAGAGGGGGCAGAGAATGTACCGGGTCCAGCACTGGTGAGAATAAATGTGGCCTCTGGGTTAGTGTTCAGTAGGAGTAGGGCTCCTGTCAGTAGGAGGAATAGGATGCCATCATTGATATCAGTAGGAGAAATAGTGCCCCCTTGTTGGTGTCAGTGGAAGGAATAGTGCCTCATATCAGTTGGAGGAATAGTGCCCCAAGGGACACATCTGGCCCTCGGGCTGCAGTTTAGAGACCCCTGCTCTAAGCTCCCACTGACCACCAAGCCTGAGGCATCATTTACTGCCATTAACTCTGTCTGTACAATCCCCCCCATGTCTGAAAGACAATAATCTACTCCTTTGTTTAGAAAGTTTGGAGAACCCTGCCCCTAACTATCTAGGCTTCTAATTCATATATGTATTCCCATCTTACTTAAAGGTTCAGAGAAAATTGAGTACTGTCCGTGATACTTTTTTTTATTTGCATTAACATATAATTTATCATGTACAAGCTTTTGGGGTGTGTCCCCTTCTTCAAGCTTTTGGGGTGTTTCCCCTTCTTCAAGCTTTTGGGGTGTGTCCCCTTCTTCAAGCTTTTGGGGTGTTTCCCCTTCTTCAAGCTTTTGGGTGTGTCCCCTTCTTCAAGCTTTTGGGGTGTTTCCCCTTTTTCAAGCTTTTGGGGTGTTTCCCCTTCAAGCTTTTGGGTGTGTCCCCTTCTTCAAGCTTTTGGGGTGTTTCCCCTTTTTCAAGCTTTTGGGGTGTTTCCCCTTCTTCAAGTTTTTGGGATGTGTCTCCTACTTCAAGCTTTTGGGGTGTGTCCCCTCCTTCAAGCTTTTGGGGTGTGTCCAAGGTCCAAGCAGTACTTAAAGGTTCAGAAACACACCAGAATGCATGAAGGTAAAAATCTTGAGCCTTTACAACTACTTTAACTCTTCACGTCTAGATTAAAGGAGGACTTAACCTTGGGGGTCCGCACTGGAAGGGTAGATTTTATCCATTTCCCATAATTCAACTTTAAATGAAACAAGGTAGAAGGCATCTTCTATCTACTCCCCCCTCCTGACCAAGTGATGGTAGGAATTTAATATTTTTTTCTCCCACCAACAGTATTCACAAAACAGAATGTGAGGGGGGTGTCCCGACCACAGACACAGACAGTAATCAAACCCCTACTTAGATTCTAACCTTTCTCTACTTAAACTAAAACTAATAAAATGTTCTTATTGCTGGCATTTCTTTTTATAGTTAACACCATTTGGACTATATTGCTGTTTATAAAGGCACAATTTAAAGTGGAACTTTAGTAAGAAAAGTAAGTCCTGCTAGATCATTTCAGGCTGGCTGGGCCCTTTTGCAGGTATAGCTATGTAAAACATTAAAAATAAGTGCCTATCTGTTTACAATCCAGTAATACACTGTCTCATCCTGCTCTGCACATGCTCAGTTGCTCTCCATTTTTTCCTTTGTGCTGAAAAACAGAGCCAGTTGTGGTTGATCTGCTGACAACCTAAATATTTGCTGCTGCCTAGGGGCTCTGGGCTTCAGTAAAATGGCAGCCTTCCCCGGCAAAAGAAGGAACAGGAACAATCCTGGAAGCAATTTACAGCGCACACAAACTTTGGTAGCAACATTATTCATTTGGAATGCAAATACTTTGCTAAAGAACAATATTTTTTAGCAAGTTATTATGGGTAAAGTTCCACTGTAAAAGAAAAGCTATACCAACATGGTTGATGAAGGGGATTAACCGCTTGCCAACCGCCTCCTGTATATATACATTGTCAGAATTACTCAATTTCTGCTGGTGTCCTGCGATTGTTTCATGGAGTTGCAGAAAAGGGAGATGCCTCTGTAAACAAGGCATCCTGTATAATAATAATAATAATAATAATAATAATAATTTCCTTGTTCTGCCTTTGTGACAGGACACTGATCTACTGTTCCCTGTCATCGGGAGCAGTGATCACTGTCGTGTCACTGGTAGCTCAAACCCCCCCCCCCCCCCCCACAGTTAGAATCACTCCCTAGGACACACCTAACTCCTTCCCCGCCCCCTAGCGGTTAACCCTTTTCCTGCCAGTGCCATTTACACAGTAATCAGTGCATTTTTAAAGCACTGATCTCTGTATAAATGACACTGGTCCCAAAATAGCATCAAAAGCGTCCGATGTGTCCGCCATAAAAACAATCCCCTATTTTGTAGACGCTATAATTTTTGCACAAACCAATCAATATGCGCTTGTTGTGATTTTTTTTACCAAATATATGTAGAAGAATTCATATCGGCATAAACTGAGAAAGAAATTTGATTTTTTGGGGGGATATTTATTATTATATTTATATACCAAAAAGTAAAAAATATTGTTTTTTTTTTAAATTGTCGCTGTTTTTTTTGTTTATAGCGCAAAAAATAAAAAACAGCAGAGGTGACTACCACTAAAATAAATCTCTATTTGTGGGAAAAAAATGACGTAAATTTTGTTTGGGTGCAACGTCGCACGACGCGCAATTGTCATTTAAAGCGATGCAGTGCCAAATCGCAAAAAGTGCTCTGGTCAGGAAGGGGGTAAATTCTTCCAGGACTGAAGTGGTTAATATGCCAATATATTGTAGTTAATTAAATGCAGATACAGGTAAAGTAATGATCTGTTGGTGTTAGAGACCATTATATATACTGTATACAGATTTGTTTGATTACAATTATAGTCTACCTAGTATTTTTTTTCAGTAGTTGTGACACCTACTGTATCCCATTGCATTGGCTGAATGTGTAGCACTTAAGGCACCTTCAGAAGTATATGGTACACTGCAGAGGGTGCTCGTCATCCTACCGGCCTCAGAAATGCAGGCTCCATGTCTTTCCAACCTAAGTACAGCCTTAGCAATTGGCAGTCTTCCCATTGTAAAAAGAGAGAAACGCTTGTTATTATTCAGCAGCAACTGCACAGAAACTCAGCTACACTTCCAGCTGACCTGTGGGAATCCATGATATTCTGTTCAAAGCTGCTCCAGATGGCTTTTGCTACAAACACAATGTGGGGACACCCCAAAAGTTGTTGAGAAAGTTTTTTTTTCTGAAAAGCAGGAGGTCCTTTGAGAAACATCATTGTTGTCACGGACCTCACCAATGTATAATTTAAAGTGTATTTCCACCTTGCAGCCAAACTGGGATAGCACATACTTTAGCTTTGTTATATGTCCCCATTCACATAGCTTGACTTAAACAAAAAAAGTAATTAAATATAACTACTTATTCTTTTTAAATGCTCTTTTCTGAAAACTTCAGGACTGAGAAATCCTACGTTGTTCTTCCTCGCACAATTAAAGTGGTATTTAACCCAAAATGTATGCATGTTTTATTGTAAAGTCTCTTTTTTTTTTTTAATAAATAAAATAACATACATGGTACAGTATACAGTTGCAATAAAACGTATGTTAGCATATGCCAGAGACTTTTGTAAGTCTTTAGCTGACACTCTAGGATTCTTCTTCACCTCATTGAGCAGTCTACGCTGTGCTTTTGCAGTCATCTTTACAGGACGGCCACTCCTAGGGAGAGTAGCAGCAGTGCTGAACTTTCTCCATTTATAGACAATTTGTCTTACCGTGGACTGGTGAACAGCAAGGCTTTTATAACCCTTTCCAGCTTTATGCAAGTCAACAATTCCTAATAGTAGGTCTTCTGAGAGCTCTTTTGTGCGAGGCATCATTCAAATCAGGCAATGATTCTTGTGAAAAGCAAACCCAGAACTGGTATGTGTTTTTTATAGGGCAGAGCAGATGTAACCAACACCTCCCATCTCATCTGGAGTGAGGTGTCAGCCAACAGTAGTCCAATTAGCTCTTGGATATGTCATTAGTCTAGGGGTTCACATACTTTTTACACCTGCACTGTGAATGTTTACATGGTGTGTTCAATAAAAACATGGTAACATTTAATTATTTGTGTTGTATTAGTTTAACTTCTTGCCGACCAGCCACCGTCATATTACTGTGGCAGGTCGGCTCTTCTGGGCGAGAGCCCGTAGCTCTACGTTGGCTACTTTGCGGCCACTAGGGGGCGCGTGCGTCCCCGCTCGTCCCCGAGTCCCGCGCGCGTGCCCGGCGGGTGCGATCGCCGCCGGGCACAAGCGATCGCTCGGTACAGAGCGAGGAACGGGAGCTATGTGTGTAAACACACAGCTCCCGGTCCTGTTAGCAGGGGAAACGCTGATCTTATGTTCATACAATGTATGAACGGAAGATCAGTGATTTCCCCTAGTGAGTCCACCCCCCATACAGTTAGAACACACCAGGAACACACTTAACCCCTTCCCCGCCCCCTAGTGTTAACCCCTTCACTGCCAATGGCATTTTTATAGCAATCCAATGCTTTTATATAGGACTGATCGCTATAAAAATACTATTGGTCCCAGAAATGTGTCAAAAGTGTCCGAAGTGTCCGCCATAACGTCGCAGTACTGAAAAAAACTGCTGATCGCCGCCATTACTAGTAAAAAAAAATATTAATAAAAATGTCATAAAACTACCCCCTATTTTGTAAACGCTATAACTTTTGCGCAAACCGATCAATAAACGCTAATTGCGATTTTTTTAATATGTAAAATAATATGTATCGGCCTAAACTGAGGAAAAAAAATGTTTTTTTATATATTTTTTGGGGATATTTATTATAGCAAAATGTAAAAAATATTGCATTTTTTTCAAAATTGTCGCTCTATTTTTGTTTATAGCGCAAACAATTAAAACCGCAGAGATGATCAAATACCACCAAAAAGAAGCTCTATTTGTGGGAAAAAAAGGACGCCAATTTTGTTTGGGAGCCACGTCGCACAACCGCGCAATTGTCAGTTAAAGCGACGCAGTGCCGAATCACAAAAAGTGCTCTGGTCATTGGGCAGCAATATGGTCCGGGGTTAAGTGGTTAAGCAGACTGTGATTGTCTATTGTTGTGGCTTAGATGAAGATCAGATCACATTTTATGACCAATCCATATAATTTCAAAAGGGTTCACATACTTTTTATTGCAACTGTATTTGATAATTAAGGGGTATTGCCTCACTAGGAAGGTTTGGTGGGGGGATCACCCATTTATGGTGTCTCTATTGTCATCTAACGTCCCAATTGGCCTCCATTGGTGAGTTGCGTTGGTTTACTAATACTCCAAAAAGTAGCTGTTATTTTTGTAGCTTCGCTACAATACTGTCTTTAAGGCCGCGTACACACGAGGAGATATATCCGATGAAAACGGTCCGACAGACCGTTTTCATCGGACATGTCTCCTGGGATGTTTTGGTTTGATGTGTGTACACACGATCAAACCAAAATCCCCGTGGACAGACATCGCGGTGACGTGGTGGTGACGTTGACGTCGCCACGTCACCAAACCAGGAAGTAAAATACTTCCACACATGCGTCGAATCCATTCCAGTTTCAGCAGATATGTTTGATCATGTGTACGCGGCCTAACTGTTTTTGATATTGTAACTATGAGATTGTATCTTTTTATAGATGTTTTTGGTTGAGTCCTCCTGAAGATGTAGAGGACCACATCTGAACCTACGTCTCTGTGCTCCCAAATAACAGTGGAGTTCTATGCTCTTTAATTGTGAGCTCAATGGAACCATATACAACAACCATATCTTTCTCTTGTTGTTGTTCACATTTTTTATGCAATTTCCTTAATAATTTTTATTTTTTTATAACCACCTTGTATAATCTCTGGGTACTGAGATAGTCCTCAACACTGTTGGTGTTGTAGGGCAACATTTTGGAGTAGCCCTTAACAAATCCTCCCCTTTTCCTTATTGTATTGGATTGGATTGGAATAAATGCTTATAGAGCGCCGAATGCGAGTTGTGAAACTTGTGTCTTATACTTGTTTTCCTTCCTCCTCTCTGCAGTGCTTTAGCACAGGGCAGCCTGGGTCCATCTATTCTCGGATCCCTATTTGCTGCTCCTAGCCCCTCCCTCCTGTCGAGTGCCCCTACAGCAAGTAGCTTGCTATGGGGGCACCCGAGCCGAGATGCAGCTTCATTTGTTTATTCAAACACAGAGCTGCAAATCAGCCCCACCCCCTCTCTCTCCTGATTGGCTAACTGACTTTAATTGACAGCCGCGGGAACCAATTGGTATACGTATAATTGGCATTCGTATAGACGTCCTTCCTTCTTATCTCAGAGTGTGAGGAGGTATACTATAGTTTCCCATTATAATGTAAAAAAATAAATGGAATTGTATACGTTACAGCAAGGATATTACTGAACCTGGAAAAAAGTCTTTGGTACTGTAGTTTGAGTTGAAGAAATCTGACTTGTAAATTCTATCTACTGTATTATTATCATTAGCAGTAGAGACTTTGTGCAGCTGCTGGTGTACAACTCACTGTCTGGGATCACTCACGCATATCATTAGAAACTTAACTCTCCACCTTTAAAGTTCTGGTACAGAGTTCATAGAGGATACTGCCTGCAAACATCTACATGTGCAGAAACAGCAATTTAAATGTCTTATTTAAAAAACTGCTATTTTTTCTCATTTTCTAAAACTGTGCTTTTAGATGTTGTTTTGCTGTTGTGTTAGAGATAACTGAAAGAGACGATAAGGCCATTAAGATCACAGGATCTGTGATTTGTGGATTGGATTTTCGGATTGCACATACTTAAAGTGGAAGAAAACCCTAATGCCGCGTACACACGACCGTTTTTTAATGATGTGAAAAATGGACATTACAAATTTAGAACATGCTCTAATTTTTCTCGTCGTTTTTCACATTGTGAAAAATTATCGGGTGTAGGCTTTAACGACTGGAAAAAACTATGCATGCTCAGAAGCAAGTTATGAGACGCGAGCGCTCGTTTTGGTAAAACTAACATTTGTAACGGAGATAGGACATTCGTCACGCTGTAACAGACAGAAAAGCACGAAGACTGAAAAGCGTGAATCGTCTCTCACCAAACTTTTACTAACACAAAATCAGCAAAAGCAGCCCAAAGGGTGGCGCCATCTGAATGGAACTTCCCCTTTATAGTGCCATCGTACGTGTTGTACGTCCCCGCGCTTTGCTCCAGCATTTTTTTTTCTCGATCGTGTGTTTGCAAGGCAGGCTTGACAAGAATCACGTTGTTTTTTCTAGGACATGAAAAACGGTCTTGTGTAGGACGGGCCGGCATCGGCGGTAAAGCGCCACTTTTTTTACCAACGTTTTTGCAGAGGTTTACGGCCGCTAGCAGGACACTTTTAACCAAAAAAGGGTTAAAACCACCCAAAAAGCGCCGCTGTTGATTTCAATGGGCAGGAGCGGTGGAGGAGCGGTGTACATACCGCTACTTCACCGGTCCAAAGATGCTGCTTGCAGGAGTTTTTTTAACATCCCCCCAGTGCATCGCCTCAGTGTGAAAGCCCTCGGGCTTTCACACTGAGACTGCTGGGGAGTCATTTTTCAGGCACAAAAAAAGTGCCTAAAAAATCCCCCAGTGTGAAAGGGGTCTAACAATACGTATTCTTAAAAATGTTCCCTCCCACCTCCTCCTACCTCTCCTGCCTAACCTGTACAAAAACATTCTATGCACTTCCTTATTTTCAATCCACTCTGGTCCAGTTCCGCAGGAAAGGCTGAGATTTGAACCAATAATTCATTCCATAATAGAGAGTTAAAACTAAATAAAATTTTGAAGTACCTTTGAATGCCATTTGTCAAGTCATTAAATGTAGTAAGATTTTTCATATGAACGTTTGTTAGACAATCTAGAAACTTGAGGTCACTGAATATATATATATACATATATATATATATATGTGAGTAACGTCTAAATACAGCAATGTCAGATATGACAGAACTCAATGTCACATCAATAATTGAACTGTCATTGTAAACATTCCAGTGAAACAAATAAGTAAAAAAAATAAAAATTAAATGCACAATTGTGTTGAATTTTTCTTTAGATTAATACTGTAGAATTAATATTCTCTGAAGTACGCAGGAAATAAATAAATCTTTATTGATCGTACAAAAGCCTAGATGCTGCTTCTTGTGTAGGTGTCCAATCTGTCTCTTCTTTCAAATACATGCCTACCTTTTGCTTGTCCACTTAATCTGCTCAATCCCCTGTACAATGATGTCCTCATTACAGTTCAGATTCATCATATTCCACTAGGGTACAGTGGACTCGGAGTTCAATTTAGCACAATTTATAATAATGAGCTGGGTCCACGTGCTCGGCTGTCCAGACGGCGCAAGGGTTGTCTATATTGGCTTATTTTCAGGAGAAATTATTATCTTTCAGATAATCTTTTATATGTTGTTTTTTAGGATGATATTCGGTATATTTCCCTAAGGGAATGGAACTGTTTGATGTGGAAGCAGAATGTGTAGGAAGATGATTGCTCAGTTAGCACAACTTAAAGTATATCTAAACCCAAGAGCAATAATGTAATTTATTGCAGCTTACCAGTCCTTAGATGTGGTGGCTGCATTTGTTTTCTTTTATTTTTTTCAGGCTCCCCCATCCCTGCCCCATCCTGACAGTCATATACCACAAAGTGACAATAAACAGTAGTGTTTATTTTGATGAGAGCTTGTTACCAAAAACACGGATCCCTGAAAGCTGTGAAGTGAAAATGCCAAGCAAAGCAGAAGAAAAGGTCGACCAAAGTGAACCTGTGAAGGAGTCATGCCGCGTACACACGGTCGTTTTTTGCAATGAAAAAAAACGACGTTTTCTGTGAAGTCAAAAACGACGTTTTTGAAACGTCACTTTTCAAAGACAATTTTGCATACACACCATCGTTTTTTCACAAAAAGCGAGGTTACGTTCACCACTCTTTTCCATTGAAGCTCGCTTCATAACTAGCTTCTGGGCATGCGCGGGTTGAAAAACGTCGTTTCAAACTACGTTTTTGCTACACACGGTGACTTTTTGTGAAACAAAAAACGATGTTTTGAAAAACGACACAAAAAATTCAAACATGTTGGATTTTTTTTTTGGTCGTTTTTTTTTAAGACAAAAAACGACGTTTTGCCCACACACGATCAATTTAAATGACGTTTTAAAAAACTTTGTTTTTTTTCATCGCAAAAAACGACCGTGTGTACGCGGCATCAGAACAAGGGGTGGAACTCACATTGCCTAAATTAAGTTCCCCACCAGATCCAATTGAACTGCCTGAAGTCAGAAGATCCACTCAAAGGGGGTACCGCCCCGCAGGCTGACATACACTGTCAAAACACACAGCGTACTTGAACCAACATCCTGGGAAGACATAGAAAAACTGCCAAAATATAAAGCCAATAAATGGAGAAAGGCAGCAAAATTTGAATTAAAGTCACCTTAAGAAAATAAAACCTGGACACTCACAGAGCTCCCTTTTTACCGCAAAACTATAGAAAGTAAGTGGACTTTCAAAGAGAGAGAAGATGGTAGTTATCTTCTCAACCTATCTCCGAAAATCCTGATCTCTTCACAGCCTGGCACCCCAGTGAGGCGTGGAGGTGCAGAGCAGTAGACATGTGCACAACAACATTTTTTGTAATTTTTTGTTCCGTTTCGTTTCGTTCCGTAGGTTCGTAAAGATTCGTAATTTCGTAAGAAGTTTTCCTATTCGGACCCGTTCGTATTTTCGTAACAGTTTTATTTTCGTTTATACCGAATGATTCGTAATTCTGTCTAATTTATTTTCGTTGATTCGAAATTCGTAATTTTGTTAGATAATAATTTTTGTTTAATGGATTTGTAATTGTGTACTTTCGTAAATACATTGCAACACGCAGCTAATCCATATTAAGATAGACTTTCTCTTAAGCCCCGTACACACGGTGGGACTTTTTGCCAACAAACGTCAAAATGAGCGTTTTCCAAAAAATCCGACTGTGTGTACGCTCTACCGGACAAACTTTTTCAGTTTCAAAAGTCTTGCCAACTCCCTTCAGACAAAAATGCACGGAAAAGTTTGTTTGAAGTCCGATAGTGTGTACGAGGCTTTACACTGTCCAATGTGACTCAGCACAAAAGAGAAAGGCTGATTGGCTAAGATATTAAGTAAGATACATCACTCACTTACTACACTGCCCAGATTATCCAATCATACGTTCGTATTTTTGCTTGTTCCTTATTTTGCTTATTCGTAATTTCGTAATTTTCGTATTTTGGTTCTTTCAGCTTTTCGGATGTTCGAATTGATCCGAATGTACGAATACTAACAAATGAATATGAAAATCCATTCGTTACGAACGGGAACGCAAATGTCTACAGAGCAGAGAGCGTTGACTGTCGGTGACTGAGTGATCAACAGTCATGTGATCACTCACTGCCCAGTATTAGAGCTGGTGAGGGACAGCTGCAGCATCAGACCATTGCTGCATCCACATGGGTAAACAGTGGCAGCTGGTGCTAAACTTTTTTTTGAGGGGACAGCAAACACCCCTTCAGGGTCACAGTGCCATGTCTTCCACGGGGTAACCTCCTGGTTACCTGGTTTTCTTCAGATTTCTCTCCTGTCTTGATTGGCTGGGAGGAGAAGACGGTAAAAAACGATAGTGATTATTGATTCGCTAGTGTCACGAGTGGGTGGGTAAGGGGTGCAGTGCTCTGCGCCCCGAGCCAAACCTATTTGAGCCAATTAGAGCCTCAGGCTCTAAACATGTGCTAGAAAAAAAAAGAATCTCATAGAAAGCTATGGGGCCGGTGCCACTGCACCCATTATGGACCAATCGTCACTGTGGTTGAGTATGAATGTTTGTTATTTTGTAATCCCGCACTCTTTTTTAATAGTCTTTTACTTTATTCCAGTGGTTCTCAACCTTTTTAGTGCCGTGACCCCCTGATAAAATTTCTCAAGTCGTGGGGAGCCCTAACAGTAAAAAATTGTAGAGAGGGTTGTCAGCACCCAAGGCAAGACAAGTAATTTGCGCCCCTAAACCACAGACATGTATCGCTTTTCCACTCGTACAGTATGAAAACCCCTTATGGTACATTTTAGGATGTACCACTATTTCTCTTTGTTCTCCTTTCTTTCCCTTTTAGCTCTTTCTATGCTAATTTCTTGTTTTATTTCCCCATTCCTCTCTCTAGCTGTCTTGTTTTTTCTTTTATTCTTTCTCTCCCTTTTTCTTTGTTCCTCCCCCTCTTTTCGTCCCCCTTCCTTCTCTTACTCCTTGGTGGGGGGAATAGGATCAATGGCAGTGCTGGCGGGGAGTTGGGATGAGTGTCAGTGCTGGGGGGAATTCTGATCAGCCAACTTAGGTGCTCATGATCAAGGTCATCTGCTGATCTGAGAACTGTAGTGGGGACTTTTAATGGCAACTATAATCACAGGTAGTGTTACTCACTGTGTCTCCAGCTTGACTGTGTCTCTGACTTTGTGGTGTCTCACAGCAGTGACACCTATGCCGAAATTGGGAGATAGGATCTCCTCCAGCCAGTCCCACTTCACATTCCTCACCAGTCAGCTGACTTCTAGTCTCTGTCCCCCAGCCATGCCGTGAACTGAATGGGCGGCTCCAGGAACAGCCCTGCTGAGCAACCGAAAAAAAGGCTGGGAGAGCAGTGGGGGCTTCAGGAACAGCCTAGGATTCGGTGACCACTGGCAAATCCTCATTTGACCCCTAAGGGGTCCCGACCCACGGTTGAGAACCACTGCTTTATTCGGTTTGTGACAACAGTTTTGCTATGTACAGTTGACTTTTAATTTTAGATTCCGGTATCCCACTACCTTTACTCTCAGATGGAAAAGCATTTCACATTACCTTTTTGCGAATTTAATAACAAAACCATCACATTAGATCTAATCAGGTGCAAGACAAAGGACTTCATGGCTATTGTTTCACATTATACTCTCCACAACAATGCTCGAGCTCAGTGAGGTTTGATATAGTGGATAGCCTGGCAAAATCTGCCAAGCGCAGTTGTCCTGATAAAATTATTAGTTTGGCTGCGAGTCAGCCGTGGAGCTAAGTGAGAACATGAAACCAGGGAATGGACAATATCCAAAAGGACAAAGCAGACAAACTTGGACAGCGCACTAAACTCAAAGTAAGACAATCACATGGTGTGAAACACATTTACCTGCCTAGATAGAAATTGTCAGGAGTTTGCATCAGAATAAAGAGAATTTTAATAAAATGTTGTGATATATGCCTCAAACTAAAAACAAACATTATGAAACTATGCCCGAAGGCCAAAGACCATATTAAGATCTGTAGCGCGCGATTGTCTGAGCTCAGAAACAAGCCGCGGTAATGAGGGAGACGGTTGGCAAAATATCACCCAGAATGCATCTCAGCAGCCATAAGTCTTAAGATAAACAATGACGGCCTTGCTCCACTGCTCCCATCCAACCTGCCCCAGTGCATCCGGCACTCAAATGTTGATTTGTAAAGCGAAACTAGAAGCTTTCCTTCTGTGTTATATGTCATAAACATTTCCCCCATCTCAGGAGGTGTCACTCGCTGCCGCTGATACAATCTACAAATGAATCCTAGCTAGTAGGCAAGATTAATAGTATATCCAACTGTTGGATCTGTATCTATACAATAGATCCCTCAGGAAGTGGATAGCGATGCTGTTTCGGGTTAACCAGTTAATTGTCCTCTACCTAAAAGACTTAAAGGGAACAGCATTTTGGGCTTATTCTGGATTTTGAATGCATCCTCTGGAAAAAGAAAGAACATAATGCTTCATAAAGGATTTCTATGTGGTAGTCAAGAATGACTAAACCATGCAACCTATTAAACAAATGGAAGGTGACTGTTTCTGGGGGAAAGTATCAGCAAATGCAAATCACAGATGTCAGAGATCTCGCACAGCAAGTGCTCATTCCCATGCAGCAGGTGCTCATTCTTATGCGCATGTGCAGGGTTGTGAGCATAGAAGCTGAAGATGAGCAAGCACTAGAGTGCACGTGCAGATCGTGCGGGCACGTACTCGTACATGTCAGCGTGCGCACACATCCACAGATGCCGGCGCCCAGCAGCCTATTTAAACAGAAAGTCTGCCTGGCCTTAAAGGAGTTGTAAATAAAAAAAAATTATGCTGAAATGACTGTTTACAGGTTATAGAGACATAATAGTTAACTGATTCCTTTTAAAAACTATTAAAAATAGATAAAAATCAATCATATAATGTAACTGCAGTTTCTAGTTTCGTTTTTGCATGTTGTTTCCTGCCTCTCTGCTATACAGAGCATACAGTGCCACAGAGCCATACAGGACAGTGATGGTTTGAAAAACAAAACTGGGGTATTAGACACACAGTAATCACACCTCCTTGAAGTTAGTGACCACAGAGAGAAAGCTCCCAGTACTGTGGTTATCAGGAAACAGATAACCAGGAAGTGTGGAGATCAGAAAAGAATTACAGCAACTTGAGAGCAAAAAAAAACAACCGAACAATGAGGACATGAAAACAGCACTGCAGTAAGGTAAAGGAAGCTATTAAGATAAAAAAAATGTTTCCTTTACAAACCCTTTAATGCTGGATTTTCTGTCTAGTTCCTGTGATCTTGATCCTAGAAAGTCTGATAACCTTGTTCCTGACCTGGCTAAGTCTAACACCTCCCTTGGATCACCCCTGACTGTTATGTCCACTGCCAACATATGTTACGGACCTCGGCTTGGATTCCTGACTCCACTCCTGATTTGGTGGCAGCACATTATTGATTTCTGCCTGTTCCAATCCGTGAACCTGAAACCTATTTAGAAAATAAAAAACAAATCTTTACAACCCCTTTAAACAAATTTAGACTGTAGAACCACCTTAAGCTTACTTAACAAGAATAAAAAAAACATAGTGCAAAGTGCAGCCATCCATAATACACAATCACAATACAAATTTGGCTTTGATACCAAATAAAACTTGATAGATTGCTTGCTATGCATTTCTGTACTTTGCAGACTAGACTCTGTTTCTTTTTTTTTTTTTACCGAAACCGTTTCTTGCCCACTGCTAAATCGATGTCTTATTTCCTTTTCTTTTACTGCTCTGTATAAATTTGGTGACTGCACCAACTGCGCATCTTTAATTTGTGACTCCGTCCAAAAACAACCCCTCCAACGGCTACCTTTCAGCCACAAATTATCCCGGAGCAGCCTTGTCTTGAATTATTTAGACTCTTATATTAAAATCAGCAATAAACATCTCGCAGGATAGGTAGGATAAATAATATATCAGAATGGTGCATAAAATCATACATTATGACATATTTCAGATGAAAAATAGATTGCTTGTATGTAATTTTCTTCTTGTCTTTTATCCCTATAGTGGAAATGATTGATGATTCATTAGTAAAAACAGATCTGGAACCAAAAGGGGGTGTTTGCGGAGATTGAGCCCACTCAGTACGGTTTGGAAGCAATTTAAAAACTTGAAAAATAAATAAATAAAGGCTCTTAAAAAGACAAGAAAAATAGAAATTTAACATGGAATCTTATTAACAGCACCAGGAAACATCCACAGCAAGAAGCAGTTTAATAAACTGCTCCTTGCTAAGCCATCGGATGTGTGATATTTAATCTGTGGGGGTGCCGAGTTGTCTGTATGCATGTCAAACCTCATTCTGCATCAGGCTTAAAGGTGTATACTAATAAAAGTTGCAGTAAATCCTTTTATTTTGTTACATTCATCAGTCTATCTAAAATTGATAACAGTACTTTTGGTTGCTGAACGAGAGTTAATTCTACAGTACGGTATTAAACCTGAAAAAAAAATGATATATTACAGCTGACTAAACCTTAGCTGTGGTGAGTGTATTATTTATTTAGCCTCTTTTTTCCTTTTATTTCCCCCCTGGTGACTCAAACAAAGTAGCAGTTAAAGGGTTGAGACAAACCATTTACCACTGACAAGGGTGCCCTGTCAAACCTTTATCTCCAAAGAAATGAAAAGAAAAACAGGTGTTGTAACTAATTAAAGCCGAACTAAAGGCAAGACTATTTTTTTTTTTTTTTTGGATAGAGCAAGGGTTATAACCCCTGTCAGTTTTTTTTTATCCATCTGTGTCCCATAGGAGAGATTTCCCTTCACTTCCTGTCCCGTTGCAAAAACAGGAAGTAAGAGGTAATCCCTTCAGTGAGGAAATACCAGGTTGTCTCCAAGGTTACCAGAACTAGTGTCATCATTGAAAGATTTTCCCTAGATTACTGATCTGTAGAGGTGGGCAGAACTCTCAAACTTTGCAAAAGTTCGGGCCCAAACCAAAACCACGCAGCTTGGCTAGGGTGCCCCTATAGCAGTGTTTCTCAATTCCAGTCCTCACGCCCCCCCAACAGGTCATGTTTTCAGGATTTCCCTCAGATGAAAAGGCTGTGGGAATTACTAAGGCAGTGAAACTGATCAAATCACCTTTGCAAAATAATGGAAATCCTGAAAACCTGACCTGTTGGGGGGCGTGAGGACTGGAATTGAGAAACACTGCCCTATAGCAAGCTGCTTGCTGTGGGGGCACTCAACAGGAGGGAGGGAACAATAGAAGCAAAGAGGCATCCGAGAAGAAGAGGATACAGGCTGCCCTGTGCAAAACCAACTGCACAGAGCAGGTGAGTATTATATGTTGGTTATTTTTTATTTTATTTTTTAAACAAGACTTTACAGTGGTTGTAAACCCTTACAGACCACTGTGACCTACAAGTAAGCCTACATTAAGGCTTACCTGTAGGTGCAAGAAATATCTCCTTAAAGCGGATCTCCACCCTAAAGTGAAGTTCTGCTGATCGGAACCCTCCCCCCCTCCGGTGTCACATTTGACACCTTTCAGGGGGGAGGGGGGTGCAGATACCTGTCTAAAGACAGGTATTTGCACCCACTTCCGGCCCGCAGTCTCGGGCAAAAGACGGGTTTTTCCTGCTGTGTGCTGGGAACTCTTGGCTCCCAGCACACAGCGGGAGCCAATCGGCGGGCACAGCGCGACTCGCGCATGCGTTGTAGGGAACCGGGCAGTGAAGCCGGAGCGCTTCACTTCCTGGTTCCCTCACCGTGGATGGAGGGGGGAGCAGCAGAGAGACGAGCGAACGCTCGTCCTCTGCTGCGGACGCCGCTGGACTCCAGGACAGGTAAGTGTCCTAATATTAAAAGTCAGCAGCTGCAGTATTTGTAGCTGCTGGCTTTTAATATTTTTTTTTAAGGGGCCATCCGCTTTAACCTACACGGTTAAGGAGATATTTGCAAGAAAGACGGCACCGATGTCTACGGCCACCCATTGGCTAGACGAGAATAGTTTGCATAGCTCTGCTTTTTATCATTCTGAAAGGCTAGCTCAGCAAAAAATTACATTTCATTTCAACAAAAATACGTTTGGGCCACCATAAACCTTTTGGCCGGTCTGGGTACTTATTGAGGTTGAGACACTCTTGAGCTGCTCCGGGATGCTGTATCTATTATGTGGTTACATTCACACCAAGTTATTTACAATAGAATTCCCCACTGTGTCACTAGCATAGCCAAATTATGATGTCACAGCCCTACATAAAGTACGTAGACATGTGCACACTGAAATATTTAGTTTCGTCCGAAAAATAAAATGTATTTAGTTACTCCCGAAATTCGTTTTTATTTATTTAGTTTTTCGTAAAAAAAAAATGCATTCGTCCGAAAATCAAAATTAAGGTCGAATCTGTCTCTCCATGTCGAATCTTCATGTCTCTCTATGTCGAATCTGTCATTGAAGGCTTATGGTGTATGTCAAATGTTCTAAAAAAAAAAGATTTGACAGAATCTTAAAAATAAAATAAAAAATTGTCTCTCTATGTCGAATCTTTTCTCTCTATGTCGAATCTTTTCTCTCTATGTCAAATCTTTTCTCTCTATGTCGATTCTTCATGTCTCTACAATGTCGAATCTTTTCTCTCTATGTCGAATCTTTTCTCTCTATGTAGAATAATATTGAAATAATAGAGTTAAGGTTAGACACATTCGACCGCCACGAAAACAAAAATAAAGCATTTATGTCAGATCATTCGGTTTTCGTTCTCTGTGCTTTCGTTATCGTTTGTTAAAACGATAACGAAAATACCTGAAATTCGGACGAAAATGCATTCGGACGAAAATGAATGCACACATCTATAAAGTAGTATTTTAAAGAAAGTGAGATTACAGCTATGTGAGAGTGAAGCCTTGTACACACGGCCCGGATTCTCGTCAGGAAAAAAAATGCAGTATTTCCTGACGAGATTCCTGGCAAGAATCTCTTGCTGGCCAAGTGTACAGACACACCATTCAAAAGAACCGCCCTTCTTTTGAATGGAACAAACGCGGTGACGTCATCGACATGCGCTCGTCACATCCCATGCCGTCGCCGCCATCTTGCCTTTCCACCCTACCTATGCCTTGGAAGCTACCGTGCATGTGTCGAAGTCATTTTCAGCATGCGCAGGTTTGCATGGAGAATCAAGTATACACACGCTCGGGTTTCTCGGCAGGAAAACACTACCTAGAATCTCACGATGAGAAAATAGAGAACAAGTTCTCTACTTTTCTCGCCTAGATTCTGGGCAGTTTTTTTGGCGAGAAACCTCAAAGCCTTGTACACACGCACGGTTTACAACCGTGTGTGTGTACAATGCTTGAAACCATTGCCTTGTGCGTTGTGGAGGGGACATATGTTCTGCTTAGCGAGAGATCTTACAATCAGAGATGCCAAGGGATATCCAAAGGTAATTAAAAAGCCCATTTTTTTTTGTAAAGAGTAGCACATGGTTAAAATCCCTGTCAAAAATTAATATAATTTCTCCTAGGGGAATATTGCTTCTCAACTGCTATTCTGGAGAGTGGAAATCTCTTCAAAATTAGGAGAAATCCAATCCTAGACAGCTGTCACCATTTTCTCATCTTCCATTTCATCCCTCATCTTCCATTTCAGTGACAACAGTACTCATTTGGATCACTCTTAAAGTGTATATGTCAAAGCAAAACACATAAAAAAAACTCATGTGTAGTACATCTCTGAAATACATGCACATACCTATGTTTTATTCCTTTTATGAAGTCCAGAAAAACATCTGTTGGTCTTCCAGAAGTGCACTCAGCTCTTAATTTGGTATTATGGACTTTCAACACCCAGTAATTTTGTGGATTGAGTGGTGTCAGCCCTGCCCAGTTTTCTTTTGCCAAACTACTCAATCACTCCTACTGTCTTGATTTTAAACGCATAGGCACCAATTGACTTGAAATCCCAAGATAACTACTACCCAAGGATAACAACTATGAAGGCTAAATGGCCTCCTTAAGATTACATAGGGAATGTGCAGTGGACATAGGGTGGCTCTGAAATTTTGACAAGATCAATAGTTCTTTTTGCACTTGTTAAACAGATATATCAAAACGTTTTCAATGGTATTTAAAGGGGTTGTAAAGGCACACATTCTTTTACCTTAATGTATTCTATGCATTGAGGTGAAAAAACATCTGAGGATTAGTGTCCATACCCCCCTTCCCCTGTTTACTTCCTTGACCCCTCGAAAGTCCCACGCCGTGAATGCGCTGGTTCCCCGGCCAGGCTTCTTGGCTTATTCATTGGTTGATTGAAAGCAGCGCAGCCATTGGCTCGCGCTGCTGCCAATCACATCCAATGACGTGGTGCACCGGGGGCGGGGCCAAGTGATACAGTCTGCGGCTATGGCCGCAAGAACTAACCCCCATGGGAGAGAGAGAGAGCATGAAGAGGGTTAGTTCTTGCGGGGAGGAGCCGAGACCAGGTTTGGGGTCACTGTAGGCAAAACAATCTGCACAGTGCAGGTAAGTATTACATGTTTGTTATTTTTTTTTTAAATTACCTTTACAACCCCTTTAACAAACCAAAAAGGAGCAAATAGGAAAACCTCATTATTAGGGTTTACATTATTATTTGTTATTATTATACAGGATTTATATAGTGCCAACAGTTTGCGCAGCTCTTTACAAAATGAAGGCAGACATTACAGTTACAATACAAATTGGTACAAGAGAAATCAGAGAGCCCTGCTCGCTAAAGCTTACAATTTAAGTATATTTGAAAGCAGAACTTAAAGTGACACTAAAGGTTCACTTTTTTTTTTTAAATAACAAACATGTCGTATTTGTTTCTGTCCCTTTAAATACCGTCTGATTCCTAGAATCATTTACGCATAGATACGGCGTAGATCCAACTGGCGTAAGTCACTTACACCGTCGGATCTTAAATGCAATACTACGCTGGCCGCTAGGTGGCATATATGCAAATGAGCATGATACACCAATTCCCAAACGTTTTTCCGCCGCTTCGCCATAGTTTACGTCATTTCCAGAAGTGTAAGGTTACCCCTGCTATATGAGGGGTAACCTTACGTCGGTTTGCCGTATGCCATGTTAAGTATGGACTCGGGACAGTGTCATGTTTTTCCGTCGTTTACGTAACTCGTTCACGAATAGGCCTGTATCTTAATTACGTTGCCGTCGTAATCAATATATTTGCGCGTACTATGGAGCATGCACAGTGGCCTATGTTTAAGGCCGGCGGATGCGCAGTTCGTTCGGCACGGGGGCACGCTTAATTCAAATACAAGCCGCCCCCTTTGAATTACGCAGCCTTACGCCGGGCCATTTACACTATGCCGCCGCAAATTACAGAGCAAGTGCTTGGAGAATACGGCACTTGCTCCTGTAAGTTGCGGCGGTGTAGTGTAAATAGCTTACGCTGGCATCTACGAGAATCTGGCCCTCTGTGTCCATAGCCGCTGAGTATATGACTCGGCCCCGCCCCCTGGTGCCCGCGTCATTGGATTTGATTGACAGCAGCGGGAGCCAATGGCTGCTATCGATCTATCCAATGAAGCCAAGAAGCAGTGGAGGCAGCAACATGGGATCGTGCCCATGGAAATTCGGGGCTCAGGTAAGTAAAATGAGGGGGCTGGACAGTGCAAGGTGTTTTTTCACCATAATGCATAAGGCATAAGGCCCCTTTCACACGGTCAGACCATTCAGGTCCGCCTGTCATATTTGTCGGTGGACCTGAACGGCTGCTCCATACATCTCTATGGATCGTTGGATGTCAGCGGAGACATTTCCGCTGACATCTGATCGGATCAGGTGAGATCTAATAAAAACGGACATGCTGTCCATTTTCATTAGATCTCTCCATAGGAGACAGCGACGCTGCACAAGCCCCTCCCCGCTCAGAGATCATCCGCTGAGCTGGCGGACTCCTCTGAGATGGATCCGCTAGTGTGAAAGGGGCCTTTAAGTGAAAAAAACATGAAGGTTTACAACCCCTTTAACCCCAAAAATTTAGTTAGTTCCTTTCTAACACTCAACCCTCCCAAAGCAGAATGCTGGGATTTTTTTTTTTTAAATTGGCCTTGTTCCTGACCATCATTTTGGCCCACGCCAGAATGATGGGACACTGGTCTTGCAGCCTTCTGGGATACATCAATCAGGAGGCTGCAAGATTGGCACACAATGCGGCCAGGGGAGGGTGGACCAGGAGGACCAAGATGGCAGTGTGGGACCCACTGCATCGCCCTGAAATAGTTTCCTGGGCTAGCCAATAAAATCGATAAGCCTGAGGAACACCGATGAGTGGCGCATGTGGGGGGGAGGGGTTGACTAATCCCTCTACTTCTGAAAGCGATCCAGTGGCTAATTAGCCACTTGGAGCATTTTCACAACAAAGAGAATCGCTGTCTGGAGAATGAAAGCCATAACCCAAGTAAAACCAATCGCAAGCCTATTTGGCCACATAAAATATTTCCTGAAAAACAGACAACCGTATGCTTGCCAGGAAATTTCCTTGAAAAAGCAGATTTATACAACTCTGTCTGTATCATAAATAGCCCACATTACCAACTGTCAAGCCAGCAGGGTGACAAATGTGCATATAGCATCTACTTTCCCAATTAAGTCTAGTATGTGGATACATAAAGGAGATTGGCATATCTGAATCACAACATCCATTAGCTGGGAGACATCGGACTGTGAAGTGCAAGGCAAATGGAAAAGGTTCGGCCTCTTTAAAGTTGTCAGCAGAAGAGGCTCTGACTGCACGCATCTAAATTCAACGCGCCTGAAATGGATCCTATTTTCGAGTTTGGTTTCATCATATCACTGTAGTGGGAAATGTCATTAATGGATTAGGCACAAGACACTTGTGTCAGGCTGAACAGGTGAAATTATGATGTTTGGATATGGAAATCTATCATGGTCACCATTTAGACTCTCAGAAACCCATTAAAAAATGATATACATTTAGAAGTATTTTGAGTAAATCTGGGTGCTATTCCAATACTGAAATCGAGGACCAGAAAATGCTGCTAAGGTCAGAAATTATTTTTGCTTTACTTTAATCAGAGTTTTCTGTAGTCCCTTGCAGAGATGAGAGAATAATGGAAAATTGGCTCCCCTACTAACTCTGCAAATTGTATGGCTGAGCAAATGTTAAGGTTCTAAGGCCGCGTACACACCATCGGACATATCCGATGAAAACGGTCCGCGGTCCATTTCCATCGGATATGTCCGATCGGGAGTTTGATCCGATGGCGTGTACACACCATCGGATCAAATTCCCCGCCGCCGGACGGCGCGGTGACGTGGCGGTGACGTTGCCACGTCACCGCTACGTCACCGCACCAGGAAGTAAAACACTTCCGCGCATGCGCCGAATCCATTCGGCGGCGGCGCGGCGGCGGTGGGGGACGACATGTCTGCTGGTAAGTGTACTAACCAGCAGACATGTCGGGCGGACAGATTCCCACCGGATAGATTTCAAAGCATGCTTTGAAATCTGTCGGGTGGAGAAATCTGTCCGCTAGCCCATACACACGAGCGGAGATGTCTGCTGAAACGGTCCATCGGACCGTTTTCAGCGGACATATCCCCTCGTGTGTACGAGGCCTAACAGGTATGTGCCGTGAGGTCAGTGGCTGGTGAGACACATGCTAGTATCAGAGCCAGATACACACAAGTTACATACACCATGATCAATAGAGCGAGAGCAATAACTCTAGCACTTGACCCACAAATAGAGCTAAATTTTGTACCCACAAATAGAGCTTTCTTTTGGTGGTATTTGATCACCTCTGGGATTTTTATTTTCTGCAAAAAACATTGTAAATTAGTTTGTTTTCTCCTTCACTGATGGGCACTGATAGTACTGCACTGACAGGCACTGAAAAGGCGGCACTTATGAGCACCAATGAGGTGGCACTGATGTGGTGGCATTGATGGGCACTGATGATGGGCTCTAATATGCGGCACTGATGGGCAGCACGGATGGGCACTGATAGGCAGCACGGATAGGTGGCATGGATGGGCACGGATAGGCGGCACGGATGGGCACGGATAGGCGGCATAGATGGGCACTGATAGGTGGAATGGATGGGCACTGATAGGTGGCACGGATGGGCATAGATGGGCACTGATAGGTGGCACTAACGTATGTGTTGTACTAATCGATACCAATCAGTGCCAAACAATGCCTGCCAATCAGTGATGCCCATTGTGGGCACTGATTGGCATCCATTGCGGGCACTGATTGGCATCCATTATTTGTGTCATTGTCATCCCTGGTGGTCTAGGGTGGCATAACTGTGTTTTGGTTTTGCATCCCTGGTGGTCTAGTGGCATCCCTGGTGGTCCAGTGGGCATCCTCGGGGGGGCTGTACTGATAATCCTAATCCCCCTGTCAGAGGAGCAGCCGATCGGCTCTCCTCTACTCGTGTCTGACAGAAGCGATTGAGGAAAAGCCAATTACCGGCTTTTCCTGTTTACATTGTGATCAGCTGTGATTGGACACGGCTGATCATGTGGTAAAGAGTCTCCGTGAGAGACTCTTTACCTAGATCGGTGTTGCAGGGTGTCAGACTGACACCCTGCAACAACGATCGCTGCGATGCGCGCCCCCGGGGGCGCACAGCGGATCAATATCCTGGGGACGTCATATGATGTCCTTCAGGATATTAAAACCATTTTGCGTCAATCTGTCATTTGCGGGCGGCAAGTGGTTAAGTACTGAAGTTTGGCGCCATTCCACGAGCAATTTAAGCTTCATACACACGATAGGATTATCCGACCGGAATTGTGTGATGACAGGCTTTTGTCGGAAATAAATCTGACCATTTGTATGCTCCATTGGACAATTGCTGTCGGATATTCTGCCAACAAATGTGGGAAAGTTCATGGCCAACGCCCTTCGAACAAAAGTCCTACGCTTTGTCTGATGAAAATCCAAGGCTTTAAAGAGAAAGACACAGTTTTTTTATATAAAGTAGGGCTGCGGAAATTAACGATTAATTGCTTGATTAATCATTAATTTCTTTGATCGATTAAAATAATTTTGATCGATCACGATCCGCGGAGTGAGCTCCGCGGTCTCGCCCATAGGAAAGGCCGCGGCTTCGGCCTAGCTCGGCAGCCGAGTAGTGGCGCGCTGACGTCATCATCACCCGCCATCATGACGTCATCATCTACTCTGCGGACGGGTCTATCATCTACTCTGCGAATGGGTCTGCCTGCCTAATATATAGTCCGGTAAGAATGGTTACAGTAACAGTATGGGGGCACATGTATATATCGGGGGCAGTATGGTGGTACATTTATATACCCCGGTCGGGTCAGTATGGGGGCACATGTATATAACCCAGGCAGTATGATGGCACATGTATATATCCCGGCAGTATGATGGCACATATATATATCCAGGCAGTATGGGCGCACATGTATATATCCCGGCAGTATGGTGGCACATGTATATATCCCGGCAGTATGGTGGCACATGTATATATCCCGGCAGTATGGCGGCACATGTATATATCCCGGTAGTATGGGAGCACATGTATATATCCCGGCAGTATGGTGGCACATGTATATATCCCGGCAGTATGGTGGCACATGTATATATCCCGGCAGTATGGTGGCACATGTATATATCCCGGCAGTATGGTGGCACATGTATATATCCCGGCAGTATGGCGGCACATGTATATATCCCGGTAGTATGGGAGCACATGTATATATCCCGGCAGTATGGTGGCACATGTATATATCCCGGCAGTATGGTGGCACATGTATATATCCCGGCAGTATGGTGGCACATGTATATATCCCGGCAGTATGGTGGCACATGTATATATCCCGGCAGTATGGCGGCACATGTATATATCCCGGTAGTATGGGGGCACATGTATATATCCCGGCAGTATGGTGGCACATGTATATATCCCGGCAGTATGGGGGCACATGTATATATCCCGGTAGTATGGGGGCACATGTATATATCCCGGTAGTATGGGAGCACATGTATATATCCCGGCAGTATGGGGGCACATGTATACCACATTTACCACTGACTAATGCAGAGTTGCAATGCAAGGAGATCAGCTAAAAGTAGTTGTATCTGTATGTGCGTTATTTAATCGAAATTAGTCGATTAATCGATTAAAAAAAAAAAAAAACGATTAATCGAACACAACATTTTTAATCAGTAACAGCCCTAATATAAAGTGTTAAAATTGTACATGGCTTGCAAGAGTGCTTTAAAACAAAAATCAGTTTAATGTCAAAATGTGACACTATTTTAAAATAAGGATCGGTTAAAATCATTGACTGCAACTAATTATCAGTTTTAACTACATTATTTTATTAACTAAGCAATTTATATGCATTTCAGTGAATGAATTCCTAAAAAAATAAAAGTTTTATGTATAATCACCCCCTCCAAGAAGAAGTGGACACGCGCCATTTTGCCCCCCCAAAAAAAGGAATTTAAATAATCTAATCCAGTCTGCAGTCTGCTCCATCTCTATCTTGCAACCACAACACAGTACTCAGTCTGCAGGTGTGATTTAGTGGAATTCTTGTCCTCCTGTTCATGTAACTAGGGTCTAGGGTCTAGGGCAGTGATGGCGAACCTTGGCACCCCAGATGTTTTGGAACTACATTTCCCATGATGCTCATGCACTCTGCATTGTAGTTGAGCATCATGGGAAATGTAGTTCCAAAACATCTGGGGTGCCAAGGTTTGCCATCACTGGTCTAGGGTGTGGCAGTAAATCGCAGACCAAAGGATCCTGAGGAGCTGACCCGTCGTCTCTGGTATACCTTAGTGTCCACCACAGTGGCGGCCCATCCATTAGGGGCGCCCAATCGCTGATCCATCTATCTTTGCGCCACCCCTCCACCTTCTAGCAATGTGATGGTCTGTCCATCGTGTTTTTTTAAGCACCTGATTAGAGCCAAAGGCTCTAATAGGCTTCAAAATTGTGTGGGCTCATGGTGCAGAGCATTGCGCTATGAGCCCACCCAGGTATTACAACAGCAAATTAATATTCGTTGTTGCAACACTGATCCTTCTCCTGGCCAATCGGGAATACCCATACCCTGATTAGCTGAAAGGGCAGGCAGTCCTATTTGACGCCTTGGAGAAGGGGAGGAGATGCACGACGGAAGCGAGGAGGAGGGAGGAGGAGAAGACACAGGAGCCTCTACCCGATGCCCCTATCCTTGACGCTGCCCGATTTCCGTCACCTAGATGGGGTAAGTGGACCGACCAACAGACAGCAAATGTGGGGTGGAGGGGGTGGGGGGCTTTGAGGTGCTGTGGGGAGGGAGTGGTTGTTTTCAGCCCCCCCCCAAACAAAAAGCCACAAACCACCACTGGTCCACCTAAAAAGAAAAGAGAGGGAGATGGAAGAGTCCTTATAATTTAGTAGAATTATTGAGAAACAGGGATAAAATGCTTCCACAATAAAAGGACAAATGGTTAGAATAGACTTACAACTGTTGAAACTGAGGTCACCCAGCAAGTGTAGGGAAGAGTGGCCTCAGGGCCACTGATAAGGCAGTACAGCCAGCCCTTGTACACTGGGTCCAGGCCCCAACGATTCAAAAAGGGGCACCTGCTGAGCTAGAAGGCCAGCTGTACTGTCTTATTGAAGACACAAATTCTCTTCTACCACAGCCCTTCGGCGCTGCCAGCTTCTCCTCTTTATCCTTCCGGCTGCACTGCAGGGAGAGTGGCTTTAGTACATGCGCCCCTTCCATCTGCTGTCTGGGCTCCCCTGTGTGCCCCTTTCCCCCACAGTATAGCGTCTACAAAATAGGGGATAGATTTATGGCATTTTTTTTTTTTTACTAGTAATGATGGTGACAATCTGCGATTTTTAGCGGGACAAATCAAACACTTTTGACACTTTTTTAGGACCACCAAACATATTATATACAGCGATCACTGCTTTAAATAGCCACTGATTACTGTGTAAATGTCACTGGCAGGGAAGGGGTTAACACTAGGGGGTGAGCAAGGAATTAAATGTGTCCTAGGGAGGTGTTTCTAACTGTATGGGGGATGGGCTGCCTGGAAGAAGAGAGAGAATGCTATTTATAATCACTAGGGGCAGCAGATCTCTTTCTCCAACCCTGACAGGACTGGGATCTGTATGTTTACACTGACAGTTCCCCGTTCTGGCTCTCTGTGGAGCAATCGCTGGTGGCTGGCTGGCACACGCGCCTTGGCTCCAGGGATGCGCTGTGGACACGCACATGGCTCCGGTGGTGTGCGGGCGCCTCCTGTAGCAATTTAAAGGGCCGACGCACAATGACGTCAATTCACGCAGGCGTGTCAACCTGCCGCAGTACAACTGTGGCGGCTGGTCAGCAAGTAGTCAAAGGGGAAGCTACTTCACTAAATCATCATTCCAGGCACCACTACCAGCCACACATTGATTAATTTTGAAAACGTTGTTTATACTGTAATTCGGAAATGTGTATAAATCCGAATTTCCAAAAAACTAAAAAAATTGTCTAAATATCAATTTGGAACTAAACTAACCACACACGTCTAGCCCTTACTGTAGTCAGTGTTTCACCATTGGTAACATACTGAAAGGTCTTTACATGCTTACTATGATGATTCTGTGCACTTACAATTGACCCATCGGGTAAGTCTATATTATATATTATGTTGCATTATATATTTCTTGCTGATGTATATTACATGTTCTTTTTATTGTATTATCCACTGTATAGATTGGCTGTCCTGACGAAGCGGCAACCCCGCGAAACTAGTCGACTTTGACCAATCATGGATTTGTACAATTGTCTTGTTTTATAATTTTATATTTCAATACATTTTTTATTGATTATGCTTATTGTTTTTATGTGTACCGAGATAGTCCCCTCAAACCCTCTGAGTGGGCAATGTTGGGTTTAGCTACTATTCCCTTACTCCCACTCTCCCCTTTTCTTTTCCTTACTATGATGAAGATGGGGGTGCAGAGTTTCAGCTTGCAACACAACTGATTTGATTATAGTCATAAGACGATCCCTCTAGAATTCACATTCAACAAGTGCATTGACATGGCTTCCCTCCATATCTACAGAGCAGGAACATGTGAGCATCTTCAATGAAGGTTGCTTACTTAGTACTTAGTTATGTATAAAGCTGCCCTCTTTCTTTTTTTTTTCAGCAACATGAAGTTTTACTTTAAAGCATTCCATTTTGTGTTTCAGTTTTGGTACTTGAGACGTGAAAGACATAAAAACAGCATAGCAGGTCAGGCACAGCGTTGCTTTCATAGACTATAATGGGAATCCTGTGCAGAACATTGTTAAGTGCACAAAATGAGTGTTACTGAGTACCGGGACACAATGCCAGTAACTCACTTTTATGCTGTGCCACATTCAGGCATCCCGGTTATGTGCTTTATTGACAGCCTTTTATATTTTCCAGTTATGATTTCGAGGACAGAAAAGAATATTGGCGGCACAAGGACAATATTAGATGAGCCACAAAAATACTGTCCTAATGCATTTCGTCATTTTGGAGCAGCTGATGATGTGAAAGATATCTGTGCAGTGACATGCTGAGTATTCTTCAAACTTACTGTACTTACCTAAAGGGAATCTGTGCTTTGTGCAGAATAGACATATTTTAACCCTTTAACGTTCTGCTCCACCATTTGGTAGAGCGCACATTTTGAGTCACGCTAAGTCATTCATTGGGTTGTACAGCAGGAGTGTCCACACTACAGCCCATGGGCCACATCTGGCCAACTGCATTTTTTTTTCCTGACCTGCAGCAAGTTATGTGTTTTCATTATGAATTTCCATGGTGCAGGTGGTCTGGCCACTAGTGTTGAGCGGAAAACGCCATATTCGATTTCGCGATATTGCGCGAATATATAGAAGAATATTCGCGAATATCCACTAATATCGAATATTCGTGATATTTTATCCAAAAAAATTTTGCGGAAATGATTGCGAAATTCTCATAAACGAGATCATTTCCTGTATTACTAAACTAATATGCACTAAACACTAACTCTACACTAACTCTACTTAAAAGAAAGGAGAATAAGGGGGCAAAAGAAGGGCGGAGAAGATAATCACGCAATATTCCTATTGCCGAATATTCAAGTTATTCTGATTGGCTCTGATGCAAAAGAAGGGCGGAGAAGATAATCACGCAATATTCCGTTTGTCGAATATTCGAGTTATTCTGATTGGCTCTGATGCAAAAGAAGGGCGCATCAGAGCCAATCAGAATAACTTGAATATTCGGCAAAAGGAATATTGCGCGATTATCTTCTCCGCCCTTCTTTTGCATCAGAGCCAATCAGAATAACTCGAATATTCGGCAAAAGGAATATCGCGCAATATTCCTTTTGCCGAATATTCAAGTTATTCTGATTGGCTCTGATGCAAAAGAAGGGCCGAGTAGCTGATGCGATTCTTTTATGTTGCCGAAAATTTGCAATGCGAATTTTCGGCAACATAAAAGAATCGCATCAGCTACTCGGCCCAGGGTCTCTCTCTAATCATACCAGCAATGCTTTTAGACGTTGATGGAGATCACTAGGATGTGATCTGTTTTAAAAATAAATTTGAAAAAATACGAATATTCGCCGCAATATTCAAGTTATTCGCGAATACTCGAATATGCAATATTCGTAGCGAATATTCGCAATGCGAATATTCGTGAGCAACACTACTGGCCACCAGCACCGCAACAACCAACCAGGCTGAGCAGTCAGGACCCATGGGGGAGATTTACTAAAACTGACGGAAACTGGTGCAAGCAGTGCTGGTACAAGGTCACCTAGTGCCCAGGGCAAATATTCCATATTGTACCCCCTTCCCCGCTCATGATGTGCAAGCTTAGGGGATCCTACACCCAGCAGTCATTTGCTTGTCAAAATCTGTTTCTACTCCTGTCTTACAACACATAGAAGGTGCCCCAGTAAGCCATGGCAACCAGGGCGTCCCTCCTGCCCACCCCTTGTCCCAAACCTTGATACAACTGTGAATAGTAACCAATCAGCTTCTAGGTTTTATTGTCAAAGTTTAAAAGAGATGTATGGGATTTATTTCTTTTTAATCATACTTCCCTAGGTTGATGCATAGGTCTGATGAAGGAGAAGAGAGGCCTGTAGAAGGAGATGAATGCTCTGAGCACGTAGCTTTGCCTGGCATCATACCCGTGGGACAATCCAAGCTGACCGAGTGTGACTTCCTTACTCCTCGAGGATTCAGAAACTGTGCCTCTCTCTCTTCAACTGAGCGGCTGGAGACCACCCCATAGGCAGAGTAGGGAAGCAGTTAACACTAGGGGGCGATCAAGAGGTTAAGTGTGTTCCCTGGGAGTGTTTCTAACTAATCACTAGGAACAGCAGATCTCTCTCCAACTCCCCTGTCAAAATGAGGATTTGTCTGTTTACATTGACAGATCCCCGCTCTGGCTTTCATTCCGGCGCCAACGGACACGCACTTAGGATCCCCCACCATACATTGCCCGCGTGCGCGCCTGCTATGGCTCCTTAGAGGAGCCGATGTATAGCTAGGGCGATTTGCGGGAACGTGCTGACCTCCCGCCGTGCAGGTTAAGCTGGCTACCTGCACCATAACAACCAATGAGGCTGAGCAGCAGCCGCTCTGACACACAGGGTATGCCATGATGCTGCAGTGGTGAAGATTGTAATGTAGGACAGGGGGCTGTAAAGGAAGGAATTTGATGTAGAGTGGGGACTCTGATGTGCAATGAGGGGCTTCTGATGTGATGTTATTTCTTGAAGCATCTTTATTTATTCATTTAAATTGTATTTACTGAGATTTTTTTGACCCAATACTATTTTTAAAATATGTAATGCAGTTGATGTACTAAAGGCAAATAGACTGCGTACTTTGGAAATGCAGTTGCTCCTGAGCTTAGTAAATGAACAGAAGCTCTTCTGACTTCCATCATCCAATCATGTGCAAGCAAACGTGCTGTTTTCTTTATTTTCCTTGCATGTTGGGTATTCTTTGCAAAGTGAAGCTTTACCTCATTTACTAAGCTTTGGAGCAAGTACACTTGCAAAATGCAGTTTTTCCTTTAGTAAATAAAGCATCCCATATTAAAAAGTTTGGAGAGCTCTGTTCTACTGTACAGTATTTCCACCCCCATGTTAGGGTCCAGCATTTGGCTTGCACACAGAAAAATATTGGTGTATATAGACGATCTGGGGTTGTTTTATTAAAAGTGAATAGACTGTGCACTCTGCAAGTGCAGTTGCTCCAGAGCTTAGTAAATGAGCAGAAGCTCTGCTGACTTCCATCATCCAATCACGTGCAAGTAAAAATGCATTTTTTTTCTTGCACGTGATTGGGTACTCTTTGCAAAGTGAAACTAAGGCCTCATTCACACTTGGCAAACTCCATCGCAGTCCGTCCCGACGGAGTCCGCCTGCGTCCGCCAGCTCAGCGGGAGATCAGTCCGCAGATCTCCGCTGAGCCGACGGATGACAAGCTCCTCTCTGCTCACTGAGCGGGAAGCTTGTGCAGCGCCGCTGTCTCCTATGGAGCGATTTGATGAAAACATACAGCATGTCCGTTTTCATCAGATCTTACCCGATCCAATCCGCATGGACGGATGGGAACGTATCCCCCATACGTTTGTTTTTAGCGGATCGGATCAGATCGGATGTCAGCGGACATGTCTCCGCTGACATCCGACGCTCCATAGAGATGCATGGAGCGCCGTTCAGGTCCGCCAGAAAAAATGACAGACGGACCTGAACAGACTCAAGTGTGAATGAGGTCTCCCGTATCGTGGACAAAGTTGCCACAATTCTGCCCACGACCCCCCATCAAGGAAAATCCTGGGACATGCTTGCGAATCCGGTCACTTCCAATGGCACCCCAATCACAGTGTGATTTTGCTGCCATTGTCATCCGATGAATCATGGTGAAATTGCGCAAACAGAATTGAGGTATGCCTGTCACCCCAAAAGAAGTTCTGGAACGTCTTTTGGGCAACAGGCGTTTCACAATTCTGTTTGCGCGATTTTACCATGATTCAATGGGCGACAATCACAGCAAAATCCCGCCACGATTGGGGTGCCATTGGAAGTGACGGGGATCACAATGGAGTCCCGCGATTCCGCCCGTGATCCGGGACACCTAGATGTTAACGGAGCCTTACTTTATTTACTAAGCTCTAGGTCAACTGCACTTGCAGAGGGTAAATACGTGCTGCAAAATGCACACTCAATGTGCCTTTAGTAAATCAACCCCCTCTGGGTTCAGAGATGAATGCCCAACCTGTATGTGTATGGTTATGATAGGGGGGGGGGGAGCAAACAACTATCCACCCCCCTGAGCGGCACAGACCCCCTGATGTTTGCTGATCAGTCCTGAACTTACCCCATCATGGCAGGTGGCAGGCAGTGTGGTGCAGCGGCTCGGCTCCTCCTCCTCTCCTCCATGGCGGCTTCCAGATCCTCCGCTCCTCCTCCTAGGCATCCAATAGGATTGCCTGTCCTTTCAGCAAATTGGGTGACCGGTGTGAAAACCCACTTCCTGATCTGCGACCCGATTCCACTCTTTATTGAAGTCTGTTAAAGCCTCTGGCTCTAATCGGTGCTTCAAAAAAAGCAGCCCCTCCCCATTGGAATTCATGTATCGGTGTCCTGAAAGGAGCTGGATGCATAAATAGGGGAGGCGATGATGGGCGGGGGTAGCCGGTAAGCACGTCATGGACAGGCCACCCCTGATCAGTGTATACCCACATACTGTACAATCATATGCTGTAATTTATCTTTACAGGCAGCTGTATGCAGCACCTGTGGCTCCTGGGCCCCCAAAATATGGGCAATATTAGCAGTGACACTTGTCTGCACATGTGTGAGGTCCATGTATGTCACCCACACCTAGGCAAGGATGAAAGTGGTTGTAAACCTCAGACATTAAATATGAACAAAGAATATAGAGGGATATGTTTTGTTCATATTTCATGTCTGAGGTTTACAACCACTTTAACTTGCCAAGTGGAGGGAAGAAAACAAATGGCATATAACATGTAAGCTCTATCCACTCATCCAATTTAGATTTTCGCCCAAAATGTAGTTTTAATAATGAAAAAGCAATATAAACATTTTCAGCCCTCTAAAAAGTTAAGACAATAAAACACAATCCGGGCCGCTAAGTGACCGGCCTCCAAAGATAAACCAACATTTTATGTCTGCACTTACAATTTACTGTACTGTACTTCGCCTTGCCCTTCTGCAAATAACCCCATTTATGTCCAAATAAGCACTTCTTTCAAAATAAGATATTTTCTGCAAAGTCAGGAAAATCAGCTGATGTAATGATCACAGGAACATTTCCTTATCTCCAAATCATCACCGTAAAAACAATTGCATTTGCTTCCAGAAACAATTGCATTAGCCGTTAAACGATCGCAAATATCAACGTGCAGCAGAAAAAACTTCCTTTCTATGGAGGACAAAAATAAAAGAAATAAAAAAGATTTTTTAAACTTTTTGGTGCAAGTTGTCTACTTGGTGGGATCTCTTCCCTCAACAATATAAATCCTTTAACCACTCAACCCCTGGACCATATTGCTGCCCAATGACCAGAGCACTTTTTGTGATTGGGCACTGCGTCGCTTTAACTGACAATTGCGCGGTCGTGCGACGTGGCTCCCAAACAAAATCGGCGCCTTTTTTTTCCCACAAATAGAGCTTTCTTTTGGTGGTATTTGATCATCTCTGCGGTTTTTATTTTTTGCGCTATAAACCAAAATAGAGTGACTATTTTGAAAAAAAAACAATGGCCCAGATTCACAGAGAATTAGATTCTCGTAGAGTATCAGAAATACACTACGCTGCCGTATTTCACCTGGCTCTACGTGGAATCCAGGTAGATTTTGTCCAGTAAACGACGGCGGCGTAGTGTATTTCTCCCGTCGCAATCCATCTAGACGAGTAGGGGGCGTGAAGCATTTAAAATAGGCGCGTTCCCGCGGCGATCGAACTGCGCATGCTCCGTTCGCAAATTTCCCGCCGTGCATTGCGCGAAAACACGTCGTTACGTCATTCGTTGTTTGAGTAGCGTCGTTTACGGACAATCCTAGTCCCGAACGAGTTACGTAAAAAAATTAATAAAAAAAAATTTGAACGACGGCCATACTTAACATGGGCTACGTACCGTTAGACCAGCAAAAAGCTGGTCTAACAGTACGTAAAAAAAAATAGACGAAAGCGATTGCGAAGACCACTCGTATCTTCGTGGATCGCCGTAAAAACACATTTGCATATCCCGACGCATGAAAACGACGCGAACTCCTCCCAGCGGCCGCAAAAATATCGCAGCGTAGATCCGAAGGCTTACGAAGAAATTTGAAATTACTCCTGTCTAACACCAGTTAGACAGGCGTAATTGCTTTCTGAATCTGGGCCAATATTTTTTACATTTTGCTATAAATATCCCCAAAAAATATATAAAACATTTTTTTTCCTCAGTTTAGGCCGATACGTATTCTTCTACATATTTTTTGTTAAAAAAAAAAAAAATCGCAATTAGCGTTTATTGATTGGTTTGCGCAAAAGTTATAGCGTTTACAATATAGGGGGTAGTTTTATGGCATTTTTATTAATATTTTATTTTTTACTAGTAATGGTGGCGATCAGCGTTTTTTTTTCAGTACTGCGGCCTTATGGCGGACACTTCGGACACTTTTGACACATTTTTGGAACCATTGGCATTTTTATAGCGATCACTGCTATAAAAATGTATTGGATTACTTTAAAAATTCCATTGGCAGTGAAGGGGTTAACACTAGGGGCGGGGAAAGGGTTAAAGTGGAGTTCCACACATTTTTTAGGTTTGTCTGTGCTGCATGCCCTAATCTCATAGGCCCAGATTCACAGAGCGATTACGCCTGTCTAACTGGTGTTAGACAGGAGTAATTTCAAATTTTGCGCGCCGTATCACTAGTTTGAATCCTCAAACCATGATACGACGGCTTCGGGCTTCGATCCGAGAGGCTTACGTCTTCGTAAGCCTTCGGATCTACGCTGCAAACTTTTTGCGGCCGCTGGGAGGAGTCCGTGTCGTTTTCAGCGTCGGGATATGCAAATGACTTTTTACGGCGATCCACGAAGATACGAGCGGCCTTCGCAATCGCTTACATCATTTTTTTGCTACATACTGTTAGACCAGCTATTTGCTGGTCTAAAGGTGCGTAGCCCATGTTAAGTATGGCCGTCGTTCCCGCGTCGAATTACATTTTTTTTTATTTTTTTTTTACGTAACTCGTTCGGGAATAGGAATGTCCGTAAACGACGCTACTCAAAAAAAATGACGTAACGACGTGATTTCGCGCAATGCACGGCGTGAAATTTCTGAACGGAGCATGCGCAGTTCGATCGCCGCGGGAACGCGCCTATTTTAAATGCTTCACGCCCCCTACTCGCGTAGATGGCTTGCGCCGGGAGAAATACACTACGCCGCCGTAGTTTACTGGACAAAATCTACCGGGATTCCACGTAGAGCCAGGTAAAAAACGGCGGTGTAGAGTATTTTTGATACTCTACGCGAATCTAATTGTATGTGAATCTGGGCCAAAGGATTTACAATATATATATATTTTACATACACAATTAAATGGTTCAGCAGCAACTAACTTTCAAATATCTCTGGTAGCAGTTACAAGTCAGGACCAATTTTAATAAACCCTGCCTGTCAATATTTTAATTTGTAAAGAAATGGAGGTCAGGCTGCGAGCCATAAGTATTTTCGGTAAACACAATTATCTCTTGTGATACAAAGCAAGTTATACTTGGAAAAAAAAATAGGCCTGGTTACATCTTTCTGTATTTGTTCTGCTCATTATTCAGCAAAGGATGTCTCCATTGTTAGATTTACGATTAGCAAATAAAAACGCCATATGGTAATATGACTCGCAGTAACAGCCAACATTTATTTATGTGGAAGCCAAATTACATTTTTTTTTTAAACAAATACCTTTGTATTCACACTTGACCTTCACTGCCTAATATGTTGTTTTATTCTTAGCCTTTGGTTATTCAATTATTCCACATTACCAGTGGCTGTCTATAATGTAAAAGGTTGATGTATATGGAAAAAGACCGGGCTAAACAATAAATACTTGTAGCCTACAGCAAGTGCAGGTAACATCTAAGATCCATTAAATTGCTAGTGCTATCTAGAAAAAAGGAGCGTAAGTCATTATCCCTTTCCTGAGCTGAGTTTTTTTTTTTTTTTTCAAGTTTCCATGCCCAGGCCAAGTTTAGCAGCATCAGCTGATATTAATTCTAGAAAAAATGTGTCTATTTAACATTGGACTGGAGAACTACCGTGTTTCCACGAAAATAAGCCCGGGTCTTATATTAATTTTGGCAACAAAAGACACAGTAGGGCTTATTTTCGGGTAGGTCTTACATGTAATGTGCTGTCTTCTCTCCCCCTCTCCCTTCCTGCCTGACACAAATCCAGAGTGTGAACCGAATTAAAATGCTTGTACAATCCTATAATCCTCCCTATTACATTATTATATATGTAATATAATGGTGCCAAATACCTTCGTTATAGTGCCACTCTGCGCTTCTGTGACCGTCCGGAGCGCTCTTCCCCACAATTATATTACAGAAACACACACATTGTACATTATATACCCCTGTAATAGAGTGGATTATAGGATATTACAAGCATTTTAAAATAGGGCTTATTCTCGGGGTAGGGCTTATATTGCAGCCCTCCTGAAAAATAACGCTAGGTCTTATTTTTGGGGTAGGTTTTATTTTCAGGGAAACAGGGTAGGAAGACATACAGCTGCACATCCCTAGTTCTCTGCTGCAAGGCAAGTTGATATTTTTGTGACAAGGAGCATTTTAGATGTAGGCTTAAAGAGGAGCTCCAGTCCCTTCCAAAAAGTTTAGGTTAGTTTTTTTTAAATAACAAAAATGTCATACTTACCTCCCCTGGGCACCTTGTTGTGCACAGAGTGGCCCCGAACAGTGTTTTCTGGGGTCCCCCAGTGGCTCTCTTGGCTCCTCCCCGCCTCAGATAACCCCCTTCGGGAAGTACTCTCCCAAAGGGGTTACCCTTCGGCTCACGAGTCCTGCATTCGGCGCCCATAGCCGCCGAGTGCAGGACTCGAACCTGCCCCTCATCACCCGCGTCATTGGATTTGATTGACAGCAGCTCGAGCCAATGGTGGCGCTGCTATCAATCTATCCAATGAAGAGCCGATAAGCCCAGGCAAAGGAAGAGTGCATTCGCGACGCGGGACTTTCCAGGGTTTAGGCAAAGTAAAACGGGGGGCGGTAATCATCAGATGTTTTTTTCACCTTAATGCATAGGATGCGATGGAGGAGGGAACAGCGAGGGGGTGCTGGCAAATAGACATGTGTGCTGCTAAAAAATGTGTTTGTTTTTCGTTTCATCCGTTATTTTTTTTGTTTGTTTTTTGGGTGATTCTTTATGATCGCAATTAGTAAATTCAAGAATCCAAAAATAAGAAAGAAAATCCATAAATTCAAAAGAATAACTATTGGAAGGCAACATGGTTTAATATCATATTTCTGGAATCTCACATCCTGGTTGATACAGGCAGGTGGCCCCAAGTTGTAAGGTAACAATTTACATTCAAAGCTTTGTAGAATATTTGAATCTGCATAGCAAAACGCCTGGTTCCTGGCCAACTGGTGTGCAGACAAGCTTCAAAGAGAGCAATGGCTACCAGGATGATTGATGACAAAGATCAAAAGATCAACAGGCACTTACAGATGATACATGGACAATACTGCCCCCAGAGGCCAGTACAGCAGGACGGACATAAATGTAATATATATTAAAAGGACTACCTCCTGCAATATCTTATTGGATAGGAGGCAAGTGGGGGTGGTTACAAGTGGGTGTAAAAAGTACACACAGAAGAGAAATTGTCCCTTTTGGCTTTTGTCCTGCTTCTGTGAGCCTCATGGCTCTTTATCTTTTGCCATCCTGAGCCCAGCTGATAAGTATGTATGTTTCATGTTCTTTTATCATATACTCTGTATAATTCTATATAGTATTTCCATGCTAGCATATTCATTATTTTGGGGAAATAAATGAAACATTGTTTTACTAAGCAGTGTGTTTGTTTTCATAGTTAACCTTTATTATTGTGCTACCAACAGTAACCTTATCAGAGTAATAACAGACTAGCTAATTATAGGTATAGACAAAAATAATACATATATGCAGTAAATAGAGGGAATCCGTAACCACCTTCGGAATAATAGTTGTTTATTGTAGCAATTACTTCTATAACTAACTAACTAACTAATAATAACTAACAATGCCATTATCTTCTTGCATTGCATAGAAAGGCACAGAGACCAGGTCTAAAAAGGTATGTAATAAAAGCAAAAAGGTTTTATTAGCATGTTGATGGAGGAGGGATGGATAAACCAGAGAAGACAAAATAAAAGCAGATTAAATGTCAGCTTTAAAGTTTTTCTATTTTTAAAAAAAATATATTTTTTACTTACCTACTCTGTTGGTTTTGCACAGAGCAGCCTGGATCCTCCTTTTCTCTGGTCCCCCTTTAGTGTTCCTGGCCCCTCCCTCCTGTCCAGTGCCCCTACAGCAAGCAGCTTACTATGGGGTCACCCGAGCCGAATCACAGATCTGTGTGTCCATTTAGAATCAGAGCTTCCGTTCGGCCCCACCCCCTCTCTTTCCTGATTGGCTAACTGACTTTAAATGACAGCCGTGGGAGCCAATCGTGGCGCTGCAGTTTCTCAGCCAATCGGGAGGAGTGTCGCAGAGGGCTGAGGGAATCGTGGACATTGCTGCACAGAAATGGGGCTCAGGTAAGTATTAGGGCCCTTTCACACTGGTGTGTTTTTGCCGCGTTTTCGCGGTAAAAATAGCGCTATTAAAACACTCAAAAAACACTCTCCATGCCCCTCTCCATTGAAATGAATTAAAAAACGCAGTAAAAACGTTGTAAAAACACAGGGGCTGGGGGGGCTGTTACACACAGAAGGCTTTTTATCTTATTGCTTGGATTCATTAGGATAAAAAAAAAAAAATCTGACTTTACAACCACTTTAAGTGTTTTTAGTAAGGGATATCAGCCTAACATGCACCAGACCTGGTAACTAAATATTATCACATTAGCATATGTTGTGTTGTTGTGAAACAGCAACTGCGCGGGTTACACAAATGTCTACAATATGGTTTCTAAGGGTCTATACTATTCCCAGAGCGTGACACACTGGGAAAACCTTGTGTGAAGCATTAACATTTGGTTTTACCCTTTGATATATATATATATATATATATATATATATATATATATATATATAGAGAGAGAGAGAGAGAGAGAGAGAAAGAGAGAACACGTGTGATCATTTTGTGCGTTTAAATACAGTTTTCACCACAAGCCGTTTTGTCATTGTCATGCAAGCTTTGAGCAATCTGTGTTTTTTTTTTCAGCTCCAGAGGGTTTTCCCAACCATAAGGCACAGAGAATGTCTTGCCTCTGGTGACATGTACCAAGGGGACAGCAGGAAGGAAACGACTTTCTTCTTATATGTGTCTTGGAAAAATAAGAGACTTGAATGGAGTTGACAGGCCTGTTAAAAAGATGCTCTCTCAGGGGCTCAGATACAGATTGCAAAATGCACAAATAAAAAAAATAGGATCGATCCATCTATTGGTCATCATCATTAACTTAATATTGGATTCTTCCTCACCTTATAATGGTCAATCAAACAAATAGAAAGAGTTAAAAGGGAGGTGCAGCCTGGGCTTGTTTGGCTGTACTTCTCCTGTGGATCACAGAAGTGCAGTTCATTCTGAACTCCTGGGACCTGTTTTCAGCAGACAGCGAGCTAAAGCCCGCTGTTGGCTGACACTTCAGAGCTGGTCTAGGCTGGGGCAAGATTGTGACAATAAAGTTGGGATCTGTCGGCAACCCTGGACAGGCACCTGGCTGAGAGGCTGAAAGGCTGAGCCAGCCGCTCTCGCCCCTTTCACAGCTAAGTGCTCCAGAATGGCAGAGCAGAGAGCCAGTAACTGAAAGCCACCAGCTCTCTGCTCACAAAGCTCTGAGAACCAAGCGATCAGCGGTCTTTGATCACTTGGTTCTCAGTCTCAGGGTGTGAGTCAACCTCACACAGACATCAATTACAGAGCGCCTGCGATGTCGTCAGCCGAGGATGAGCAATCGCTCGTCCCTTCGACTGCACCCGCCGTCATCCTCGGGAAAAGAAGCATTGCGCCGCCAGTGGTCCCTGCTCTTTCCTAGGAACAGTGTGTTTCCCAGAAGACAGCGGGGGCTGCGGGTAGAGGCGTGTCTGCCGCAGTACCGTATTCCCGGAAGTGGGTGTAAACACCTGTCTTAGACAGGTACCTGCAGCCCCCTCTCCCCTGAAAAGTGCTAAATGTGACACCGGAGGGGGGAAGGGTTCCGAAAAGCAGAAGCTCCATTTTTTGGGTGGAGCTCCACTTTAAAGCAGTATTAATTAAAAGGAGTATATGTTATGGATGGTTTGATTCTTGTGTTTTATGTGTTTTTATGAATGTAATGTATATACGTTTCTGGAAAAGTATGTAAGGTTTTGTATTTGTACAAAAACGTATAAAAAAAAGATATTAAAATAAATGCAAATCAATATTATTTTTCAATAATTACAGACTATGGGTTGTTATTGTATACTTTGCCAGAAAGTGATATTTGATGTCACTGTCATCATAATCTGCTTCTTTTCATATACAAATATATAGATTCGCCCTTGGTACATCACAAATACAATCAGTATCTTCATGGTAAAAAGACTATACATTTCCTTCTCATGGTTGGTGTACTCTGTCTCCTCCTCCATTGTAGGACTGGTATCACTAATACTTGATATGTGTCTTCAGCTTTCTATATAGACATGTATATAGAGACAATCACACATGCTCTTCACAACACACGACTTCATAATGTTCTGGCTTATTTCTGCCATGCTAGGTTGTAAAATGATTCATTTCATGCTTCGCTGGTGTTATCCCTCCAACTAGAAGATTGTGAAGAGTTTGAGAAGCTTCAGATAACTGCACTGGCTTAAGGCAGATTAGTGGGAACTATCCAAGGTGCTGAAGACACTCTGCCTAAAGTATAGAGATTAAACCGTCTGACTTTCACCAAGACTCTTATAAAGTGTCACAGTCATGCATGTTCATACCGAACATTTCACAGCGTGATTGGAAGGGCTGCGATTTGTTAAACAACATTTTCTTCCAAGAAATTAATATAGGCCTGACAATTTGGAAAAAAAAACGAGGGAAAGAAGATAGCTACTCTCCAATAACATCATTTGTTTAAAACCCAACTCCAGGAAATTAAAAAAATCTTATTTTTAGTGAGGCTGCAAGGTTTATAATTGCTCTGTATTGCCTAAGGAGCCCCAGTGTAACCTCTGGTGGAACCTTAAGGGTCTATGAAACTCGGGTTAAGAAAAGATGAACTAGCATAATGCAATCAGAGATTAAGCCAGCTTCAGGAAACTTGAACATTTTAGTTTATGTCTAGGGGACATAGAAAATAATACTTAGTTACCTGATCATCCTCTCCTCCACTCTGCAAGACCAGTCTCCACCAGGGCCGGCTAGGACGCACTGCTGCCTAGGACACCCAATCACTGGTGTTCCTACTCTCTTCTCTCTGCAGCAAGTAACCAATGTATCACCACATGAAAATAATGGGAACTAAACTTGAAAAAATAAAACAAATGCAGCCACTACATCTACAGTAGGTGGGTAAGCTATAGAATACTCGAGTCTAAGGTCCCCGAACCAAAGAACCAAGAAGGGGGAGGGCCAATTAGGACTATTACGGTACCGATACAAGAATATAAATTAGAGATAGGGATTTAAAAGCATCTGATACATTTTATTGAACACAAACAAAACAAGTACAAAATTAAAAAAGTGACAACCATCTAACAGCACCAAAAACAAAGTCCCCAAAAGGGGAGGACATAGCGATGGGTTGAGGGTTGTGACAATTCTCAACTAGTTTCGCGGGTTATGCCGCTTCATCAGGAGAAGATCTAGAAATAATTAAACAATACATCAATAATGAGTGAAAAAACAACAATTTAAACAACAAGCGTTCCCCTTGTTGTTTATATTATTGTTTTTTCACTTATTATTGAAGTATTGTTTAATTATTTCTAGGTCTTCTCCTGATGAAGCGGCATAACCCGCGAAACTAGTTGTTAGATGGTTGTCACTTTTTTAATTTTGTACTTGTTCTGTTTGTGTTCAATAAAATTTATTAATTGCTTTTAAATCTCTAATTTATATTCTTGTATCGGTACCGTAATAGTCCTGATTGGCCCTCCCCCTTCTTGGTTCTTTGGTTCGGGGACCTTAGACTCGAGTATTCTATATCTCAATCTCCAGGATGATGGTACCTCCTATTTTAACACATATATACTTTACCCATGAGGCTCCCATTTCAGGTCGGCAAGCTGCAATATCTTAATTTTTTGTTGTTGTTTTGTTTTTTAGATACACTTTATCCACTTGCCGACCAGCCGCCGCAGTAATACGGCGGCAGGTCGGCACTGCTGCGCGAGAGCCCGTAGCTCTACGTCGCCACTTTCGACGGCCACTAGGGGGCGCGTGCGCGCCGCCTGCGGCCTGCGCGCGCGCCCCCCGCTCGCCCCCGAGTCCCGTGCGTGTGCCCGGCGGGCACGATCGCCGCTGGGCACACGCGATCGCTCGTTACAGAGCGGGGAACGGGAGCTGTGTGTGTAAACACACAGCGCTCGTTCCTGTCAGCGGGGGAAACGCTGATTTTCTGTTCATACAATGTATGAACGGAAGATCAGTGATTCCCCCTAGTAAGTCCACCCCCCCATACAGTTAGAACACAAATAGGAACACACTTAACCCCTTCCCTGCCCCCTAGTGTTAACCCCTTCACTGCCAATGGCATTTTTATAGTAATCCAATGCATTTTTATAGCATTGATCGCTAAAAAAATGCCAATGGTCCCAAAAATGTGTCAAAAGTGTCCGAAGTGTCCGCCATAAGGTCGCAGTACTGAAAAAAAACGCTGATCGCCGCCATTACTAGTAAAAAAAATAATAATAATAAAAAAGCCATAAAACTACCCCCTATTTTGTAAACGCTATAACTTTTGCGCAAACCAATCAATAAACGCTAATTGCGATTTTTTTTTACGAAAAATATGTAGAAGAATACGTATCGGCCTAAACTGAGGAAAAATTTTTTTTTTATATATATTTTTGGGGGATATTTATTACAGAAAAAAGTAAAAAATATTGCATTTTTTTCAAAATAGTCGCTCTGTTTTTGTTTATAGCGCAAAAAATAAAAACCGCAGAGACGATCAAATACCACCAAGAAAGAAAGCTCTATTTGTGGGAAAAAAAGGACGCCAATTTTGTTTGGGAGCCACGTCGCATGACCGCGCAATTGTCAGTTAAAGCGACGCAGTGCCGAATCGCAAAAAGTGCTCTGGTCTTTGGACAGCAATATGGTCCGGGGCTAAAGTGGTTAAGCTAGCAAAGGAAGACTAGAAAGTACAATGCAACATTCTACGAATGAGGTGTAAAATTATTGCCACAATAGGCTAATAGTTAAACTTATGTTCTTGCCATGCTGGGGTCCTGGGCAATCTACTGAGACACAATCATGAAAAAAAGATGGTAATAGTAGAAAGACACCAGAGTCATTAGAGAAAAGTGAAACAAATAGAGGGCTACAAATAATGTATAAACTATCTATACAGTATATACTGTAGTTATTCTCACCTTCTTATTATTGTATATACTGTATTACTAATATACAGTATATCATTTTATATATATATATATATATATATATATATATATATATATATATATATATATATATATATATACACACACACACTATATTGTCAAAAGTATTGGGGCGCCTTCCTTTACACGCACATGAACTTTATTGGCATCCCAGTCTTAGTCCGTAGGGTTCAATATTGAGTTGGCCCACCCTTTGCGGCTATAACAGTTTTACCTCTTCTGAGAAGGCTGTCCACAAGGTTTAGGAGTGTGTCAATGGGAATGTTTGACCATTCTTCCAAAAGCACATTGTGAGGTCAGGCACGAGAAGGCCTGGCTCACAGTCTCCACTTTTATTTATCCCAAAGGTGTTCTATCGAGTTGAGGTCAGGACTATGTGCAGGCCAGGCAAGTTCCTCCACCCCAAATTCGCTCATCCATGTCTTTATGGACCTTGCTTTGTGCACTGGTGCGCAGTCATGTTGGAACAGGAAGGGGTTATCACTAAACTGTTCCCACCAGGTTGGGAGCTTAAAATTGTCCAAAACGTCTTGGTATGCTGACGCCTTAAGAGTTCCCTTCACTGGAACTAAGGGGCCAAGCCCAACCCCTGAAAAACAACCCCACACCATAATCCCCCCTTCAGTGGATGACCGAGTCTGGGGTGGAGGAACTTGACTGGCCTACACAGAGTCCTGACCTCAACCCGATATATAAATATATATATTTTTGTATTATTCTGCCAAGTTTCTTATATATTCCCCACTGATATTTTCCATATTTCTAACATTTCTTATCAAATTAAATCACAATTTTTGTGTATTCAGCTTGTCACAACCCTTTTAAACAAAATAAACTCAAAGCACCTGTTAAAAGCCTGCAAAACCTTGCCAAGTAACTTCTTCAGAAATATTAAAAAGTGTAGAATTCTTAGTGTAGAATATGCTACTCTGGATAGGATGAATAGATAGCTGTCTTTTCATATCTCTCTGGTTATGAAGTTCTGTATAGTGGGCTCCAGTCCATTGAGACATTGTTGTCTACAAGCCAAAAAGGCGAAAAAAAGCATTATTCTAAAAGAACAAGTAGGACAATGTAGTTATATACATTTGATACAAGAGTCTCCAGAATCAAGAGTCTTTTGCGCAGGGTCAGTAAATCAACAAAGGCAATGAGGAAAAATGTGCTGTAATTGCAGAAACTCTCAAAGGAAAGAGATATCAAAGAGTAACAAAGAGAGGTGACTTGTCATAACCAACTTGACGCTTACAATTATCAGTCTGAAATGGCAAAAAAGAAACTATAGACCACCTATGGTCATCTAGTTCTATTAAAGGATAAAAAAAAAAAAAACTCAAAAAGAACAAAAGATCGCTGCTTTGTCTTGGAGATCGATTATAGTTCTTAACCGGACTGGCAAAAAAAATAAAAAAATAAAAGAAATATAAGTATGTAACTTCTCAAAATAAAGGCTATTATCACAAAATGAACAGTTATAAGGTTAGCAAAGAAAAGTGCTGAGCTTCAATGTGAAAGTTTCTACATCTTTTTTCTTGGACAACTGACAGTACTTTAGTGACAGCTTTTGTTAGGCCTAAATGTTAAAAAGGTAAAATTTGGAAGATACTTTTTTTTGGGGACTCTTTTGAAACTGCTTTAGATAAGAGTCAGCGTTGATGCCTTTTAAACTCACTATTCAGGGCAAAAAAGACACTACTGTACTCCCTAAAAAAAGTTCTCTACTCCCGGATGTGAAGCTGATCTTCTGGTTTCGACAGATTGTGGGTTTTTGGGGTTGATTTATTAACCACTTAAGACCCGGACCAATATGCAAGTTAAAGGACCTGGCCAGTTATTGCGATTCGGCACTGCGCGGTCATGTGATGTGGCTCCCAAACAAAATTGACACCCTGTTTTTCCCACAAATAGAGCTTTCTTTTGGTGGTATTTGATCACCTCTGCGTTTTTTATTTAAAAAAAAAATAGTGCGACAATTTTGAAAAAAATTCAATGGCCCGGATTCACAAAAGACTTACATAGTTACATAGTTACATAGTTAGTCAGGTTGAAAAAAGACACAAGTCCATCCAGTTCAACCATAAAAAAATAAATAAATAAAACAAAGTAAAACACAGTACATCCTCCCATACACCCAACTCCATACCCACAGTTGATCCAGAGGAAGGCAAAAAACCCCAGCAGAGCGATGATCCAATTTGCTACCGGAGGGGAAAAAATTCCTTCCTGATCCCCCGAAAGGCAATCTCCAGATACGGCGACATAAGTCCAAATGTGCGCCGTCGTATCTTTACGCCGATTCCCGACGCTAGATACGTAGAAATATAGGCTTCCTCCGTCCGATGTAACTTGCCTACACCGGCGTATCGTGGGCGCATATTTACGCTGGCCGCAAGGGGCGCTTCCATTGATTTACGCGTTGAATATGTAAATGAACAAGATACGCAGATTCACGAACGTATTTGCACCCGTCGCTGTAATATACGCCGCTTACGTATGGCGTACGTCCGGTGTAAAGTTATTCCACCTAAAGGTGGCGCAACCCATGCAAAGGTATGGACGTCGGAACAGCCGTCGTATGTTACGTCGTTTACGTAGTACTATGTGAATAGGGCTGGGTAGGTTACGTTCACGTCGTAGGCAGTGTTCAACGTATCTTAAGCAGCTATTTCGACGTAACTGTGAGCATGCGCACTGGGATACGTCCAAGAGACGGCACATGCGCAGTTTGTTTATGAAGCTCAGCCCATCATTTGCATGGGGTCACGCTTCATTTAAATGTTACTCGCCCACTTCCACCTACTTTGACTTACGTCGGCTTACGCCGACAACTATATGCTACGCCAGCGCAACGTTGAGCACATTTTCTTGGTGAATACCAGGCTTACCTCTCAACGTTGTGGCGGCGTAGCGTAAACAAGATACGCTACGCCCGCACGCCTCTCTACATGAATCCGGCCCAATATTTTTAACATTTTGCTATAATAAATATCCCCAAAAAAGATATAAAAAAATTGAATTTTTTCTCAGTTTAGGCCGATACGTATTCTTCTACATATTTTTGGTAAAAACGTTTATCGATTGGTTTGCTCGAAATTTATACTGCTTACAAAATAGAGGATAGTTTTATGGCATTTTTATTAATACATATTTTTTTTACTACTAATGGTGGCGATCAGCGATTTTTTTTTCGAGACCGCGACATTATGGCGGACACTTCGGACAATTTTGACAAATTTTTGGGACCATTGTCATTTTCACAGCGAAAAGTGCTATAAAAATGCATTGATTACTGTGAAAATTACAATTGCAGTTTAGGAGTTAACCACTAGGGGGCACTGAAGGGGTTATGTGTGACCTCATTTGTGGACCTGTGACATCAGTGATCGTCGTTCCCTATATCAGGGAACAGACGATCACTGACATTGCCACAGTGAAGAACGGGGAAGATGTGTTTACACACACCTCTCCCCGTTCTTCAGCTCCTGTGACCGATCGCGGGACACGGACGGCGATTGGGTCCGCAGGTCCTGCAGGCGTGGTCACGAAGCTTCAGACCGGGTGCGCGACCCATGGCTGGGCTCTTAAAGGCGGCGTACCTGTACGTGCCTGAGCCAAGCCGTGACATTCTGCCAACATATATCAATGTTAGGCGGTCCTTAAGTGCTTAAAGACAAATAGGCAGTTCACTCTATGAGGGAAATTGAACTTGGCAAGGGACTGTTCCACAGAGCTTAGTGAATCTCACATTGCCAAGTATCCCCAATCACAAGCAAGGAATTTTGTGGTAATCTGCCATCACAGTTTGGGTGTTCTGACAGCTGTGGGTGTGAGCTGTTAGGATACAATAGCCAGCAGTGGGAGATTCATACATCCATGTTTTTTTGGTCTAGATGGGGGGATCTATTGATTATTCTCCTTCAGCCCAGAGAGCTTTACATGTATGGCCAGTTTTAGATACATTATAAGGGCAATATTCAAATATTTTTATCAGGACCACTCTAGTGAACAGTGGAAACATGAGGTCAATGCTCAGTGCTGAAATAAGCCACTATGCCTGCCTTGGCTTATCCAGAAGACTCACTTTTTTCTAAGTTTTTATTTTCTCATGTAACTCATTAAAGTGGAACTTACGCTTTAAGCACTCCTTGCCCTCTTAGGCCGCGTACACACGATCAGACCGGTCCGATGAGAATGGTCCGACGGACCGTTTTCATCGGGTCACCGCTGAAGTGGCCTGATGGTCTGGTGTGCATACACACCATCAGTCCAAAATTCGATCGGGTCAGAGCGCGGTGACGTAGAACACAACGACGTGCTGAAAAAGCAAAGTCCAATGCTTCCAAGCATGCGTCGACTTTATTCTGAGCATGCGCGGGTTTTGGTACTAACCATCGTTTTGGTACGATGGTCAGGCGTCCATCGGAGCGATTTTAAAGCAATTTTTACAACTTTGGTCCGATGGGCCGTACACACGATCAATTTAGTCCGATGAAACTGGCCTTAATGCCAGTTTCATCAGACCGATCTGATCGTGTGTACGCAGCCTTACATGCCACATTTGGCATGTCATTTTTTTTTGGGGGGGGGGGGTGGGGGCTTTGTTTGGAGTGGGACTTCCTGTCCCACTTCCTCCTTCTGCCCAGGAGCCACCTAGACGACTCCTTCTCTCTACCTAGGCCAATTTTTAAATACATTTTGATTTGATATACAAGCGATGTCTTGATATACAAGTAGTGTCATGTCACAACTGAGTATAAAAGAGAAGCAAGGCGCCTCTAAGTGTAGCAATATGGTTACATTTAATGAAGGTACAACATTTAGCAACTCACATGGTTGATGATTAAAAGAGGGACATCTAAGTATGCAGGGATCCGGGGTAAAGTTGTCCACATAGACCGTCCTCCACATCTCCATCAACACCATCCCTTCCACGCTGCGCTCCACGAGCGGTTCAAGCCTCGCTTTCAGATCGCTCTACTGCAGGGTAGACTTCTCGGTCACGTTTAGCCATATTGCTACACTTGGAGGCACCTCTCTTCTCTTGTATACTCTGTAGATCCTGCTGGATTTTGCTTATAATCCCCTTGTGGAGGCTTCCATTTGTGGATGGACATTTTATTGCTATAATCTTTTTTTATGGACTATAAACAGAAAGTCCTATAAATAAATGGTTGTGGATTGAATCTTTTGAGTTTCCATTATTTCTTATGTGGAAGTTTACTTTGATATTAGAGTGCTTTGGATTACAAGCATGTTTCCAGAAACCAATTACGCTCGCAATCCAAGGTTTTACTGTACACGATTTATAAAGCGCCAACAGTTTACGCAGCACTTTACAAAGTAGAGGGAGGACAGAACAATTACAGTACAGTTCAATACAGAAGGGATAGGAGGGCCCGGCTCATAGAGCTTACATTCTAAAGAGAGGGGGTGGTGGTACAAAAGGTAATAGATGCAGGGAATGATTTTATGGGGGTGGCTCGGTGACAGTTGTTAGGTAAGTGTGAGACAGGCTTCCCTGAATAAGTGAGTTTTCAGGCATCTCCTAAAGGTAGAAAGGTTAGGGGCCAATCAAACATACCAGGGCAGGGAGTTGCAGAGGATGGTAAAGTCTCTGGAGAAGTCTTGAAGGTGAGCATGGGAAGAGGTAACAAGGGAGCTAGAGAGCAGGAAGTCATGGGAGGAGCGGAGGGGACGATTTGGGTGATATCCACAGATGAGGTTGGTGATGTAGATGGAGGAAATGTTGTGGATGGCCTTGTATGTTGTGGTTAGCATTTTGAATTTTACACGGTGGGGTAGGGGAAGCCAGTGAAGGGATTGGCAGAGAGGAGCAGCAGTCGCAGATCGGTTAGTGAGGTGTGAGGCCTCTTACACACGACCATTTTCCTCAACAGAATCCATCAAGAAACTTGGTGGCAGAGCTTTTTTGCCGAGGAAAATGGTCGTGTGTATGTTTTTCTTTGAGAAAACTATTGTGGAACTCGACGAGAAAAAAAGAGAACAAGTTCTCTTTTTCCTCATTGGGAGTCTCAATTTCCTCGTTGTGTTTCTCGTTTGGCTGGTTTGCGACGAGAAACACGTTTGTGTGTATGCTTAGAAACCTGCGCATGCTCAGAATAAAGTATGAGACGGGAGCACACCTTCGGTAAAAGTAGTGTTCGTAATGGAGATAGCACATTTGTCACGCTGTAACAGACTGAAAAGTGTGAATCGTCTCTCACCAAACTTTTACTTAACACGCAGTAACATGAGATTAGCAAAAGCAGCCCCAAGGGTGGCGCCTGTGGAATCAAACTTCCCCTTTATAGTGCTGTTGTACGTGTTGTATGTCACCGCGTTTGAGAACGACGAGATTTTGCCTTGACAGTGTGTACGCAAAGAAAGCTTTACAAGATTCTCGACAAGCCTGACAAGAAAACGATGTTTCATTTACGACGATTTCCTCGGTCGTGTGTATAAGGCCTTATAGTCTAGCAGCATAATGGTTTACACTAACTGGAAGCATGGTAGGGGTGCATGCATTGCCTAAATATATTTGTGCTAGAAGGTGTCCAACTTTCTCATCTCAGAAAGTTGGGAGTTATGCCCCAGCGATACAAAAATATTACATTGCAAGCTTTCGGAGAACTTCTTGCCTTCTTAGGGCAAATAAACTTACTACTTAGATATGTTGTCACCATGCCACATGTATAAAATATAAAACCGGGAACTGATTCAACTTGACATGTTGGATTATCATATAAATTGACGTCCAGCAGCTGTTCGGTTTATGCGCAGCTGATCAACAATTTGAGACAATTCCACCTCTATTCCAGATAATTCCTGCTGCTTAGAAGTTCATCATACTGTTTTGTAGAGGGGGAAGATAACATGTATTCAGTCGTCAATTAGGAACTCATTTTGCAGATTTTTTTTCCACAGAAAGCTTCATTAGAAATGTTTCAAGTTTGGATGCAAAGTGTCATGTGGTGCACCCTGCTTGCTATTTATGTTCATTACGCAGACTTTTCTCATCAAAACCAGTTACTTTCTGCTCTTGGATTGAAAGTGACACAGAAAAACAAAAAAATTAAGTGAAACGCGTCTTCTGCAGATGTCCTCCATTTGTCAGTCAGATTCTTCCATCCTCTCCGTGGTGTCAGACATTTATTGGCTCTGATGAATGTGTCAAATGTGTTTGCCACAAATGTAACCTAATTGCTTTCTTTATCCCTGCCAAGTCACTTCATTGAGGTGTTTAATGGGTTGCTTCCAGCATTATTAGCTAACGAACTACAATTGATTGTTGTATTCAATAAATAACAGACAATTTTAATTAGAAAAATTTAAATCTAAGCGTTTTTTTTTTTTTTCCTAATAAAATTAATGACTGGTCATGCTGTTTGCTTTAAAGGCAGAGTGCAATCATTAACGTAGGTGAGTATTGGAAAATTATTTGTGCACACTACGGGGTACTTTTAGACTACATGCACACTGAAGCTGATAAACTGCAGTTTATTGGCATTTTGGCTTATTTTGTATTAAAGCCCATAAACTGAACTCTATGTTAGCCTATGTGCCCATGCACACCTGGCTGTTTTTTAGTGTGCTTTGGAGTTTATTGGCTTTTTTCTGAACGCTCGAAATTTGCGTTCAAAGTGCCGTTTTTTGGCGGGAAAAAACCCTGAAAATGCTCAAAAACGCTCAAAAACGCCGACACCAGCGTTTTTAGCGTGTTTTTATCCATTAAAAATAAATTAAAAAAAAAGCTGATAAAAGCTACACTGAAAAACGCTGATTAAAGCTATTGCAAAAATGCAAAAATGCTAAAAAAAACGTTGCAAGGCTCCCTGCAAAGCTACTGGCGTTTTTTTATAGCTTTTATCAGCTTCAGTGTGCATGGAGCCTGTTTGTAGATTCAGGCTGTAGTATTGCCAGAAATTAACTTTTTATCCCTAGGCACAGTAACATGTATTTAGCTCTAATGATGTGTGCTCCATTTCTGGTTGCTGCAGCTTTTTTTAATATATCTTACTTTTACACAGACAGCAGACTCCTGTTGGCACCAAGACTTGTAGCTCCGGGTGAATTACACCAATCACTTTGGGTAGCTTGCTAGGCACCCCCTTCATTCATAAAATGCCTTGCATTCTTGTCATTGAATGCTAGGCTGTCTGTGATTGGAGGAGGGGATATTGTGAAGTTCATTTGCACTTTCTCCAGTCACTGTCAAAACTTTTTTTTTTCGTATGGAGGGGTTTGGATACCTGTCAAGTAAGCTATATTACTGGCTGTGTTGCTCTTAAATCACTCCTTCTAATCATGCTTAGTGACCACTGCCACTGAAACAAAATGATATGAGTAATATCTAAATAAAATGGAAAAACAAAATTGTACATTTTTCATACTAGAGCAACTGTTGCTATGACGGTGTGCATCTTCTTTTGTTTTTTCAGTGTTGTATTTGGGCTCCCCCAGTCTTAAGTGGGCTGCAAAGTCTTGCAAACACATATATGTTTGAACTGTGGAAGAGTAAAGGTCCATTAGTACCGGGACATCACTCTTGAGTGCAGAACGTGTTTCTTTCTTCTGCTAGACCATATTGATCCTTGCTTCTGTGCTCAGTCAAGTGATGATGTAAGTGTACCCAAGAACATTTTGTCATTGCCCAGTTTGAGTCAAGACCAGCGGGGAATTGGGAAGGGGGAACAATCAAACTCAGGCATGGACCAGTTCAACTGTGATCATTGTGAGTGCCAAAAAACTGGCAGAGAAGATCTCTCCACTCATGATGTTTAGCTGAATAAGAGAAGCTTATTCTTGTATGGCTAGCCTAAGCTGTTTGGCTAGAACTCTTCTACAAAACTACACAAATCCCCCAAAGTCTTCTTCATATTATATTCCCCCAAAGTCTTCTACATTTTATATTCTGCTGAGTACTGCTGCACGAACATCTCTGGCTTCCAGAATTTTCAAACAAGATTGTAACTAGAGGTACTCCTCACTTAATGACCAGGTTCTGTTCCAATGACCAGGTTGTTTAACAAGGAGTCACAAATAATCAATATTTTAAGCATTCTTAAAAGGGGCTTTAAAGGTTCATGTTTTTCACCTTAATGCATTCTAGGCATTAAGGTGAAAAAACATCTGATGTTTTCCGGACACTCCCCGGATTTACTCCCCTGATTTACTTACCTGAGCCCTCGAAAGTCCCGCATCGTGTACTAGCAGGCTTCTCGACCAGGCTTGTTGGCTCTTCTCTCTTCCCGGCTCATTCATTGGATGATTGATAGCAGCGCAGCCATTGGCTCAGGCTGCTGTCAATCAAACCAATGATGCGGCACGCCAGAGGGCGGGGCTGAGTGATATAGTCAGCGGCTATAGCCGGAGGCTGTATCACGGGAGCGCGCCCACAAGCTAACCCCCTTGGGTGAGAGCCTCCCATGAAGGGGGTTAGCTGATGCGGGAAGGAGTCGGGACAGCCGCCAAGGGACCCCAGAAGACCAGGATCGGGGCCACTCTGTTCAAAACGAGCTGCGCAGTGGAGGTAAGTATGACATGTTTGTTGTTTTGTTTTTATATTTGAACCTTTACAACCAGTTTAACTACTGTACTGTATTGTGAAAAAAAGGTCTAAAAACACAACTCCAGCTCAATATGGTTGTTTTAATTTCCTTAAGTACAGATCACAAACAAAAAATTCTGTACTGTACTGTAAAATACAATGATGTATAGCGCTTTGTTTGGGTGGAGAGAGCTGGTTGTAAGTCCGAGTGGCCGTTAAACAGGTAAGTCGTTAAACGAGGAGTATCTGTACTTTTAGGCCGCGTACACACGATAGGTTAACCAGAGGACAACGGTCTGATGGACCGTTTTCATCGATCAAAACCGATCGTGTGTAGGCCCCATAGGTTATTTAACTTTAGGTTAAAAAAAGCCAACTTGCTTTAAAATTAACCTATGGATTCCTAACCGATAGGTCAAAACCGATCGTTAGTAGGCACATCCATCGGTTAAAAATCCACGCATGCTCAGAATTAAGTCGACGCATGCTTGGAAGCATTGAACTTCATTTTTTTCAGCACGTCGTTGTGTTTTACGTCACCACGTTCTAATACGATCGTTTTTTTTAACTAATGGTGTGTAGGCACATCAGACCATCAGTCAGCTCCATCGGTTAACCTATGAAAACGGTCCTTCAGACCATTCTCATCGGATGGACTGATCGTGTGTAATAGGCTTTAGACATCAAACTTATATTTCCTCTTGACTTGTAACACTTTTTTTTGGGAAGAGTAAATTTTCTACCGGTGTTTAACAATATTATTACACCAGGTAATGATATCAAATTGTTACACTCAGAAAACACATATAAGCGTTCTGTTGAAATATTCATGTGAGAGCTGACAAGTAAAACTCTATTCCTCTTAAAATAGCTGGTTAATGTTAAACGATGTAGCAGAAAACAGCAGAGAGTTATTTTATTTTTCAAACTTTTTTTTTTTTCCCCGTGCTAAAGGCTGAAAGCATCATTCTGTTGTGAATGATAACAAATTTGGCAGTTAGGAAGAAAAGAAAAGCTAATAGTCTGGAAAATTGAAATTACCTTTCCATACAAATCAGAAAGAGAATCTACGATTCCTCCGCAACGTGGATTAAATGATTGTAAATAATGTTCAAATAGCAGCCACTGAATGGAGCCTTTCATTCTCATCTTTGGGAGCAGACCATTGTTAGCGAAATAACAGCAATGGGAATTTTTAGAAGGGAATGTGCTGGGTTCTTCTTTGGCAAATAAGAAAGATTTTGGTCACCAGTTAAAAGATTTGTTTTAAAGTCCCCATTGGAGATGCTTTGATTATGAATAGATGCTAGTGACATGAATCATTCACTAGTTTCTCATATCTTCAATATGTCCAAGGATGGGGGCACCTTGCTCCTTTCCCAAGCCAGGAACCCTCACTCCTCTTTCAGAAGAAGTCTTGATTTTAATGTCGCTATCTCTCTTATCTATTCTTAAAAGCTCATTTAAAAAAGAAAAAACATGTAATTCTTACCTTTCTTTTTGGGTCCCCCGCCAAATCCCCTAGCTACTCTTCCTCAGCCAGTGCCCCCAATAGCAAGCTGTTTGCTCTGAGGGCACTGGTGCTTGTTCATTCCCGAGCCCCACTCAGTGCATCCATAGGGCACATAGAGCCACAACTCGGCCCTGCCCCTGCTCTCTTCTCAGTGGCTCACTGGCTGTGATTGACGTAAGCTGGGGCCAGAGGCTCCCACTGCTGTCTCAGCCAAACATGAATGAGAGACTCGGTAGAAGCTTGGCTCTTGTTCACATCACTGGATTAGGTAAGTATTAGGAGGTGCTGGGGAGGGGGTGGAGGGCACTGCACATAGAAAGCTTTTTACCTTCATGCATAATGCATAAAGGTAAAAAGCCTTAAAGTTATGGTATGGATATTTTTCCATAGTTACATGTACTGTAAGCTATAAATTACTACAGTAGGCACTGCTACTACAGTAATTGCCCCCCCCCCCCCAATTGCTGAGTCCAATGCTGGGCACCTGTGTTGCTGCATGATGACCACATAGGCCAGTGATGGCGAACCTTGGCACTCCAGATGTTTTGGAAATACATTTCCCATGATCAGGGGCGGACTGACCATTCGGGCACTTGGGCACTTCCCAAAGGACCCATGCCACTAGGGGGCCCCATTAGGGCTGCCAGCCTTAGTAAAACCAGGGAAAGTATGTAAAAATCTGTGGCCCAGATTCACAGAGCAATTACGCCTGTCTAACGGGTGTTAGACAGGAGTAATTTCAAATTTCGCGCACCGTATCACTTGTTTGAATCCTCAAACCATGATACGGCGGCTTCGGGCTTCGATCCGAGAGGCTTACGTCCTCGTAAGCCTTCGGATCTACGCTGCGATATTTTTGCGGCCGCTGGGAGGAGTTTGCGTCGTTTTCATGCGTCGGGATATGCAAATGAGTTTTTACGGCGATCCACGAAGGTACGAGTGTCCCTCGCAATCGCCTACGTCATTTTTTGGCTACGTAATGTTAGAGGAGCTTTTTGCTGGTCTAACAGTGCATAACCCATGTAAAGTATGGCCGTCGTTCCCGCGTCGATTTGAAATTATTATTTTTTTTTTAACGTAACTCGTTCGGGAATAGGAATGTAAGTAAACGACGCTACTACGACGTAACGACGTGATTTCGCGCAATGCACGGCGGGAAACTTGCGAACGGAGCATGCGCAGTTCGATCGCCGCGGGAATGCGCCTATTTTAAATGCTTCACGCCCCCTACTCGCGCAGATGGATTGCGACGGGAGAAATACACTACGCCGCCGTCGTTTACTGGACAAAATCTACCTGGATTCCACGTAGAGCCAGGTAAAAAACGGCGGCGTAGTGTATTTCTGATACGCTACGAGAATCTAATTCTCTCTGAATCTGGGCCTGTGTTTTTAAAAAAAAAATCCCAAGATTATAGCTGCCCAACCTCTCCAGTACCTTTTCAGTGTGTGTATGTGTAGTGTGTGTGTATATATACTGTGTGTGTGTATACTGTGTATATATACTGTATGTGTGTGTATGTATACTGTGTGGCCCCATAATCTATTGCCCGGGGGCCCCATTACCTCCTATTGCCCGGGGGCACCATAATCTCCTATTGCCTGGGGGCCCCATGAGTTGTCAGTCCGCAGTGCAGTTTTTTTTTTTTTTTTAAAGTGTATTTTTTGTGCGTGAACTCGAGAGAGAGGAGCCGGACTGCAGGAGTTGGGAGTAGGCAGACCCTCCCCCCGGAGGCAATCGCCATCCTTCTCCATGCCCCTGGTGGCAATGGCGGGTGTGAAGGGGGGCCTCCCACTCACCCCGCCCTACCTGCTCCTCTTGGGAGCCCAACTGGGGCCCAACGGGACCCCAATGGGGCAGAGGGACTCCCCCTATGAGGGAGTGAGGGGGCCTAGCCCACCCAGCCAGCCCCGTAGGTCCTTCGCCTCTCTTTATTTTAAGAGACCGCATGGCCAAAGTGCGTGTGTTTTAAACCAATTTTGTGTGCGTGCAAGTGTGGAGGTTTTTGTGGGGGGTGGGGGTGGGCGTACTAAGCACAGGCGTACCTTGCATAGCACACCCACCGGGAGCCGGGCTGAGACCACCAAACTCAATTCACATGTAGCCGAGACCGGGATCCGAACCCTTGGCTGCAGAGGTGAACAGCTTATCAGCGCAGTGCCAATCACGTTGAGCCACCACAGCTCCCTGGTCCGCAGTGCAGTTGAGCATCATGGGAAATGTAGTTCCAAAACATCTGGAGTGCCAAGGTTCGCCATCACTGACATATATAATGGATAGGCTCAGCTGTCTTCAATAAAACTCAGTGCAGCTCCATAGCAGATATAACAAATATCTGTAGCAATGCAAAGAAACAAATAAGGCACTTCTAAATGCAGTATGTATGATCAATTTAATAATGAAATGCAAAAAAAAAACCACTCACATGTAGTAGAATAAAAAGCACATATCTTAAGCTCTGTTATTGTTATCCAGAAACCCTGGAGGCACAAAGATGTGGCACTGCTGGAGTTTTTTGATGACTGCAAGGCCGCGTACACACAATCGAATTTATCTGCTGAAAACGGTCCGACGGACTGTTTCAGCAGACAAATTCGATTGTGTGTGTACGTTTTTTTGCTTCCTAGTGCGGTGACGTGGCGGCGTCAACGTCACCGCCACGTCACCGTGCTGTCTGCCGGCGGGAATTTTGGTTTGATCGTGTGTACACGATCAAACCAATATATCCCAGCAGACAAATCCGATTTGATCGGTCTGTCAGACCGATTTGATCGGATTTATTTAGTCGTGTGTACGTGTCCCAACAGAGCTGATGGTATGCGCTTTTTATTCTACCACATGTGAGCGGTTTACTTATTTTTTTTAATAAATTGATCTTATATACTACACTTAGAAGTGCCCTCTTTGTTTCTTTGCATATTCAGGTAGATCCACATTTGTAAAATGCATATATAATAAATACAGAGCTGCAATAACACATGTATTTTATATCTGTTTGGTGGGCAGCTTTAAAGCATACCTGTTGCATTGTTCAAAATGGGCATAGCACAGATTTAATTTAACCTGTTGCTGCCCATGTAATGCATATGTGCAGTGGAATAGTAGAATTCTAATGTTGTATGACTAGTAATAATTATATTTATTAATTATTATTACTACTCAGCCAACAAAGGAATTCTTCTGTAGCCTATGGGTGGAGCATTTGACCACCAATGTCCGTTTTTGAGCGATTGTATGTTTTTAGCTGCTTTGCCTTCACAGCTCTATAATGTCAAATCTTTTCTCTCTATTTGAATAATCTTAGACTAATAGAGTTAGGTTAGGCACATTCAACCGCAGGTTCTATAGACACAGATCGCTATTGTCACCGTCATGTCGGATCTTCTATCTATATCGAACTGTTGTCACAATGAAACGAAAATAAAGCATTTTTTTGGTCGAAACTTTCGGATTTCGGATTCTGCACATTCGTTATCGTATGTTAAAACCAACGCGAACATTTCTTAAAGCGGATCACCACCCTAAAGTGAAGATCCGCTGATTGGAATCCTCCCCCCTCCGGTGTCACATTTGACACCTTACAGGGGGAGGGGGGTGCAGATACCCATCTAAAGACAGGTATTTGCAACCACTTCCGGCCCGCAGTCTCGGGCAAAAGACGGGTTTTTCCCGTTGTGTGCTGGGAACACTTAGCTCCCAGCACACAGCGGGAGCCAATCGGCGGGCGCAGCGTGACTCGCGCATGTGCCGTAGGGAACCGGGCAGTGAAGCCGGAGTGCTTCACTTCCTGGTTCCCTCACCGTGGATGGAGGGGGGAGCAGCAGAGAGACGAGCGATCTCTCGTCCTCTGCTGCGGACGCCGCTGGACTCCAGGACAGGTAAGTGTGCCGATATTAAAAGTCAGCAGCTACAGTATTTGTAGCTGCTAACTTTTAATATTTTTTTTAAGGGGCCATCCGCTTTAAATTCAGACGAAAACAAATGCACCAGTCTAGTTCATATTATAGAGCACAGTGGACCAGTATCCCCCCACGATAATCACCATTTTGTATTGGTTTTACAGCTCCGTTCCACATCTGCCAGTTGGCTTTATAACACCGCCTCTCTTGTTTATTAAGCTCTTTTGCAGTTGCAAACACCAGGCCTCTGTCTAACACACCCGTAACTGTAATATAATGACCAAAACGTGTTTCTCCTTTTTATTGTAGAATGCGCTAGCAATTTTCGATCTAGCAGTGGATCCCCAATGGAAATCAATACAGCTAAAATGGCACTGCTCCTCCATTCCAGCATGCAAATGATGGAACGGCACACCAAAATATATACTTTTATGATTATAGTCGATTTTTATGATTACGGGATAATTTAAGATTAGAGAATTTTGGACAGCTGCTTACATCACAAAACATCAGCGCGTGTGAAAAAGTAACAGCGGAATAATTTTAGGCAGATTTTTTTTTCCTCACTCTCTCTTTCCATTAAAGAGACTTGTTAGATAGAGTGCGTTTGAAAGTGTAGCGCTTCTGAAGAGAACAGCTTGATGCATTATCATGTAAAAGGGTAGACGCATATGCTACTGATAATATTCAAGCAGACAAGATAAGGTCAGCTTTGATAGACGTTTCAGGATGAATGTGGAGGATTCTGCTTTACAGTGTGTAATTGCCAGCATTAGACAGATGCAGTAATATAACTGTATTACTATTCAACCTCATATCATACTGATAGCCCAACTGTCTGTTAGTAAAACATCTCAGGCATATAAATCATTGGTCACTTGGGGATCCTCATCAATAGAAAAGGGGAGAAAGCTGCATTATTACGACAGATGAGACACATAACACTCAGTTAAAATGCATTGTGAAAACAGAGCCAGACAGCTATTGAGTAATGACAATTTAAGAAGACTAATTTGGAGAAGGAGGGAAAACTTGAGTGATTTCTCCGTCACGCAGTGATAACCAAGAATCAACAACACTACCAGAAAGCCACCGGTGATGACTTTCCAGTAAGTGACAGTAAGAGCACGTTCAGATTTCTAAGATTTTCTGCTTGATAAATCATGAGTTATAATTAATTACCTTTCTTTCTGCTTTCCTACACTTCTTCCCATTATTTCATCCCTTCCCCTCCATGCTGACAAAAAATTGGGTACTCAAGTCATGCTAACCTAATGGTAACTGACAGGCATGTATAATCTAGCACAGCATTTCTCAACATTTTTTAAGATTGAGAAACCCTTAAAATAACTTTCTAGTCTCAGGGAACCTCTTAAAGGGGTTGTAAAGGTAAATGTTTTTCACCTTAATGCCCCCCCCGAGCCCCTGTATTACTTACCTCACCCCTCGGAAGTCCCGCGCGCGTCCCCGTGATCCTGTTTGGTTCCCAGCCTGGCCGTTGATTGGCTAGGTTGGATGGATTGATAGCAGCTGAGCCATTGGCTGGCGCTGCTGTCAATCACATCCAATGACGCGCCGCGCCGGGGGGCGGGGCCGAGTGATACAGTCGGCGGCCATGATGGACCCCAGAAGACCAGGTTCGGGGACACCCTGTGCAAAACGAGCTGCACAGTGGAGGTAAATATAACATGTTCGTTATTTTACCCAAAAAAAGGTTTTGCCTTTAGAGTTCCTTTAAGAATTACTATATCTACAGCTCACCATACATTAGCATGATGTCCACTGGAAAAAATGCCCCCTACATTTGTGCCGCCCCCCCCCCCCTCCTTTTCTAGCTAACTAAAAAAAATGGTGATAGTGGTTACTTATCTGAGAGGCAGAAATTGTGTTATTGCCTAAGGAATCCCAATGCAACCTCTGGAGCAGGGGTGTCAAACTCAATTTTATAGTGGGCCACATCAGCATTAGTCAGGACGCTCTCTATGTTGCAGATAGAGAAAGGAGCTGTGTGTTAGTGGGCATCCTGACTCTCCTGTAGTCCAAGGCCAAAGAATTCTTACGGAAATGCCTGTATTGGTAGAATCTGTTAAAGCAGAGCTCCACCCTTAAGTGGAACTCCGGCTTATCGGAACCCCCCCCCCCTTTGACACCTTTCATTGGGGAGGGGGGTGCAGATACGCTGGGCTCCAGGACAGGTAAGTGTGCCGATATTAAAAGTCAGCAGCTGCAGTATTTGTAGCTGCTGACTTTTAATTTTCAGCGCACATCTGCTTTAAATTTTAAACTCCTCCAGGGCAGGGACAGATAAAAATGAACCTGCCATACCTGTCCTGTGAAATGTAAATTGTTGCTTCTATATAAAGATAGAGTTATAAATAGTTTTCTTTCATTTCAAATTTTATGGCCATTTAGAAAAAAAAAAGAGAGCAAAAATGTTGAAATGTTCAACCTTCTGGGTTGATGTTGCCTCACCCAAGAGTTACAAAAGGAGCGGCTTTTGGTTGAGGCTCTACATTTTATTTTATAAAACTGTCATTTAGTTTAACCTTAAGGACACCGTGTATCATAAGTAGAATATCAGAGACCACTTGAAGGCTTCCAAGTTAATTCATCTTTTTTACTTTTGTGTCACTCAGTACTTCTTACAAAATATGAACTTAAGGTAGATAAAAGTATTGTTCAGTAAGGTTATTTTTATATAGAACTCTTTATAGCATCTCCACAAAATCCTTTGCAGACAATTGAGCTGTGTTCTTTTATTTATTATTCAGACACAAAACCCTACGGTGAATAGGAAATACAATGGAAAACAGTTCCGTATATCAAGCTTACAAGAAAAATTGGTGTAAAAGAGCAACAAAAATGCAAGGACAATACAATGCCATCATTATATAACAACACAAAAGGGCGTTTTTAACCGCTTGCCGACCGCCTCCTGTACTTTAACGTTGGCAGAATGACTGAGCAATGCAACGTATATTTACGCTACGTTGAATTTTGAGTTGCGCGCAGAACGGGTAGATGCCTGTGTAAACAAGGCATCTCCCTTCTCTGCCTAGTGACATGACACTGATCTTCTGCTCCCTCTCATCGCGATTAGTGTCATGTCACAGTAAGCCCAGCCCCCGTACAGTTAGAATCACTCCCTAGGACACACTTAACCTCCCTGGCGGTATGATTCTGTCTGGAATTTTGTACCAAAAGCGGTACAATTATTTTGCATGGAAGTTTGGCGTTTTTTACTGTAGGCCTGCAATTCTTAGGATAACTCACTTAAATCTGTCCGAACAAGAGTCTAGTAGACATCCCGGGTATGATAAAGTTTGAAACACAAAATCATAAATTATAATATAATAAATAACTATAAATAATTATAACAAATGATAATGTAATTATAATAAAAATTATTCAATAATGTAATCAAATCAAAATCACTGAAATTTGCTCAGTTGCAGAATTGTCGCTGTCATTACTTTTTTTTTTTGATGACGAATTTCCCCACAAATCACTATCACTCAATTCTGCAAGTCATTCTAATTTATTATCGCTGTTTTATAGCTGCTCTAAAATCACTTTTGACATAAAGGGGCACTTTTGGTTGCTATGGGCAATCTACAGTTTGCAGGCAGAAAGAACAGATTTTATTATACATAAGTACATGCTGGGCAGACCACTAGGGACAAAAGGGGATGTGTATTTTTTACATACAGTACTGTAATCTGTAAGATTACAGTATACTATATGTATTGTGTTTATTTACTTTTTTGAATTTGGCGCCGCTCTCCGCCACCGTGCGTCGTAACGTCGCAGGGAACGGAGATCGGCGGCACACAGGCACTGTGTGAACCGAGCGAGGACGCCGCTCGCTCACACAGCGGGGAGGTATCGCAGGATCCAAGAACAAGGTAAGTAACTTGCCTGGAGAAGGTAAGCTGCACCACTGCAAGCTCTGCACAGCTACCCCGAGCGTGACTCGGGGTTACCGATAATAGCATTAAAAAAACACCCCGAGTCACGCTCGGGATCACTGCTAAGGAGGTTAACCCCTTCCTAGCCCCCTAGTGGTTAACCCCATTCCTGCCAGTGTGTTTTAAACAGTAATCAGTGCATTTTTATAGCACTGATCGCTGTATAAATGTAAATGGGCCCTAAATAGTGTCAAAAGTGTCCGATATGTCCACCATAATGTCAGTCATGATAAAAATCGCTGATCGCACAGGGGTGTATGGAGGTTGATATGAAGGATGTGATTATTATCTTGTGATTAATGATTATTGATTAGTGATCATATCTGTTATGTTATTGTTTATATATGACTGGTATGATAACCTGGACTTGCCCTTGGTGGTAGAAATAAAGTATTTGAAAAACAAAATCGCTGATTGTCGCCATTACTAGTAAAAAAAAATATTAATACAAATGCCATAAAACTATTCCTTATTTTTATTTTTTTTTTGTTTCATAAAAAACGATCCATTATTTTGTAGACGCTATAACAAACCAATCAATAAACACTTATTGCAATTTTTTTTTTTTACCAAAAACATGTTGAAAAATATGTATCGGCCTACACTGAGGGAAAAAAATGATTATATTTTTTGGGGATATTTATTATAGCAAATATTGCTTTTTTTTTCAAAATTGTCGCTCTATTTTTGTTTATAGCGCAAAAGATAAAAACCGCAGAGGTAATCACATACCACCAAAAGAAAGCTCTATTTGTGGGAAAAAATGACGTCAATTTTGTTTGGGAGCCACGTCACATGACCATGCAATTGTCAGTTAAAGCGACGCAGTGCCGAATCACAAAAAGTAGCCCGGTCATTTGGCAGCCAAATCCTCCGGGGCTGAAGTGGTTAAGAAGAAGTCTCACTTTATAAATTCAGTCTTTATCCTGCCCCCGAAGGGACCCAGTGCATTAAGCACTTTGTGCTGTTTTAATGGCGGCTTTGGATCTAAAGGTAGCATGGACAGCACTGCCCCCCATTTCTCCCCCCAGCTGTCTGACCATGCTGTTCTGTAGAAAACGAATAACTCCTTAGCATTTATTGATAGTGCTTGTTTCTGGTATCGGGCGCTTGTCTGAAGCCAGTGCTGTCACAGCACATGCACAGAAAGGGGTCATGTCTGAATGTCAGCCATCAATATGTTATTGCATATGTGAAATTTTAGTTTACATACATGTTAAAGTGGTTGTAAGAAATGAATGGCCTCAGGTGATACACAGAGAAAAAAAAATCCTCCTACATAAATTGTACCTGTTAATCTAGAGCCAATCAAAGACCAACATTTCTAAGCCTCTAGAGGGCAGGGGGTGGGGATCTGATGGCAGACACTGTACAGCATAGAGGAAGGCTAAGTGTAATCTGAGAGCTGAGTGGAGGGAAAGGGGACACCCCCTTTATACTATTTCAAAGGGAAACATGCACAGCTGAGGCTGTCAATCACCTGCTGTACACTGGGAGGGGCAGGGTCATCTCCTGGGAATGTCTGGTTCTGGCATAGACCAGTGATAGTGAATCTTGGCACCCCAGATGTTTTGGAACTGAATTTCCCATGGTGCTCATGCACTCTGCAGTATAGTTGAGCATCATGGGAAATGTAGTTGCAAAACATCTGGGGTGCCAAGGTTCGCCATCACTGGCATAGACTATGAGAAGTGAAAGCAGATGGCAGAGGAATGTAGAGAGATTACACAGATAATACTATGAGCTTTAGATTGAAGATAGTACGCCCTATGGTGGGATATGTTTCGTTTGTCTTTCATTTCAGAGGTTTGGAACCATTTTCTGTGCCCATTTAATAAAAACATATTCTAGTGTAAAGTTTACATTTTTTGTCCACAGCACTTTATACAGTAAGGTTAAAGGAGGCTATGATCCAATGTTCCCTGCCATAGCCATACAGCTATGTGACCAATATGGGGAAAGGCCAGTAACCTTCCGGTATACTTTTTCAGTAGATGGATGGAGACTCACATAACACTGGGATAATATATTTTATGTACAGTATATATTTCCCTTGGAATGAAACCCAGAAAGCAGACAACATAAGGTGGCATGCAGACAGAATTCCATATATTCTGAAAATGCTGAATATTATATATATATATATATATATATATATATATATATATATATATATATATATATATATATATATATATATATACATACACACAAACACACACACCCACACACACACGAGTGAGGAAATATTACAATCTAATCTGCTTTGACTGGTTTTGTTGCATGCCATCTGCCTGACTTTGAAACATCAGAGCAAGGGTGCCATCCATCCAACTGAGCTGTGACTGTTATGTGGCTTTTAAGACCTCCTGAGCTGTAAGTGATTACCTGTGTAAGACATTTTCCTTTTATTCCTGTCTTGTTCCTCTGCCGAGGTTATTATTCTATTCAGTCCACTCCGCTATCACTGATGATAATTCTGTTATGACCCTATCTACTTCCCCTGTTCCATTTTACTTTAATCTTTTTTTTTGCTTAAGGACAGTTCAAACTTCTAGTCTGGAAAGGAATAATACTACAAAAAAAATCTGTATTCTAATAAAAGTATAATGTTAGAGTGAGTGACTGGGGACAAAGAAAAGGCAAATTTATCAAATACCTTCTTCAGCTTTGTGTATACAAAGGATCATGTCCATAATAGGGATGGTATTGACACAGCCCCAAATGATCCAAAATGTCTCAAAAGTGATATGGTCCAGAAATATTTAGAAAGAATAAAAGCACCTGGACCAGATGGCATCCACCCACGGATCCTTAAAGAATTGGGCTCTGTCATTTCCAAGCCATTGTTTCTCATTTTTAGGGATTTGTTAATGACTGGAATAGTACCACTGGATTCAGGGGGGGGGGGGGACTGGCAGCCTTGTGCCTGGGGGCAAGTCCAGTCAAGTGGCCCATGGAGCGTGGAAAAGTGACGGATCAAGGAAAACAGTCTAAGATTTTTCATGATCACAAGAGTCCGCACAAAGCCTCCCCTTACATCAGAATCCGCACATAGGCCCCCCTTCCATCAGAGTCTGCACAGAGGCCCCCCTTACATCAGAGTCTGCACAGAGGCCCCCCTTACATCAGAGTCCGCACAGAGCCTCCTCTTACATCAGAGTCCACACAGACCCATATACATCAGATCTGATGTAAGGGGTGTTCTGGGAAACTTGATTTAGGGTGCATGCTGTGGACTATTGTGTAAAGAGGGTCTCTGCTCACCAAAGCCTGCCCCCCTCCCCTTTAACAAAGTCCACAGAGCGCCCCTTTTTATACACTGGGAGGCAGGAGAGAGGATGGAGGCTGAGGCGCATGCAGGCTGTCTGATGCTTTTTTGGGTTCAAACCTCCTGTCCAGTGTGGGCAGGGCAGACTCAGAAGGAGGAGGAGCAGATGAGCTCTATCTCTCCTTGTGTCTGTGCAGAGAGAGTAAAACAAAAAACGTGCTTAATGATGTGTGTGTCCTCACTTACGGTTTTCTCTTAAGCCCCGTACACACGATCAAACCTTTGTCCGACCAAACTCAGAATTCCATTGGAGTAAAAGAGAACATGTTCTAAACTTCAATGGAATTCATTGGAATTTTAGATGGAATTACTCCGAAGGGGCATACACGCGGTCGGAATTTCCGATGGAAAAAGCCTGAAATTCAGATCGTGTGTACGGGGCTTTAGTCTCCTGCAAAGTCCTACAAATATCTTGATACCTTTATATTGAAGTGCGACTCTGGATTCCTGTAATAGGGTGACAACGATGCTGCAATGTTCCTTAATTCAGAGCAGAGTTGCCACTCTCATGTAGGTTTGCTTTCTTGTACTAGAGTAGTACCAAAAAAAATGATTTAGGGGTGTGACTATCAACATATTTAAAGCGGAGTTCCACCCTTAAAATCACTTTGTTTCATTCCATCCAGCATACTGGCGTCAGCGCCAGTATGCTGTTTTTTTTTTTTTTTTTAATGCATGTACTTACTTTATATAAAATCATTGAATTTCAGGCGCACCGCGGTATGTCGCCGCTATAAGGCGTCACGCCTTCCGGAAACAGCCGATTAGCATTCGGCTCTTCTCGGCGCCTGCGCACAGACCCAGGAGCTGACTGCGCAGGCGCCGAAAATAGCCGGTCCTAGTTCGGCTTTTTTCAGAGGGCGTGACGCGGCTATATACGGCGCCTGCGCAGTCAGCTCCTGGGTCTGTGCGCAGGCGCCGAGAAGAGCCGAATGCTAATCGGCTGTTTCCGGAAGGCGTGACGCCTTATAGCGGCGACATACCGCGGTGCGCCTGAAATTCAATGATTTTATATAAAGTAAGTACATGCATTAAAAAAAAAAACAGCATAGTGGCGCTGACGCCAGTATGCTGGATGGAATGACACAAAGTGATTTTAAGGGTGGAACTCCGCTTTAATGAATTCTGTTTTATTTCATATGCCTTTGTTTAAAGTTCTCTCCACATTTACTTGTATAACAAGTTGACCTAACACGTAGGCAGATCTAGAAAGATTACTGACTAGTGTGTCAGCAAATGGGGTGAACACACAACCGTTTTTAATGTCATGGAAAAAAACAACGTTTTTCATGACGTGATTCTTGTCAAGCCTGCCTTGCATACACACGATCGTGAAAAAAAATGCTTGAGCAAAGCGCGGTGACGTACAACACGTATGACGGCACTATAAAGCGGAAGTTCCATTAGGATGGCGCCACCCTTGGGGCTGCTTTTGCTGATTTTGTGTTACGCGTGTTAGTAAAAGTTTGGTGAGAGATGATTTGTGCTTTTCAGTCTGTTACAGCGTGACGAATGTGCTTTCTCCATTACAAACGCTAGTTTTACCAGAACGAGCGCTCCCGTCTCATAACTTGCTTCTGAGCAATTTGCGTTTTTTCCCATCATTAAAGTGTACACATGGCCGTTTTTCACGACGTGAAAAACGATGAAAAAAAATAGAGCATGTTCTAAATTTTTAATGCCCATTTTTTACATCGAGAAAAATGCTCTGGAGCCTGGATCGTTTTTAATGGCCAATTTAAAAAAATTGCATTTTTCTCGACATGAAAAATGGTTGTGTGTACGCGGCATTACACTCTTGGAGAGGCGTGCATTTTTTTGGGCTTTGGCACTAAAAAATAGTGAAGTTAATGAGGGGACAGTTTTTGGTACATTACCAGGACAGTTAAATGAGACTCTGTAACCAAAAAGAGCCATTTAAAGTCCATTGACCCATAAACACCTCTGTCATTTTGCCTTCCCTATTGACCTGATGCATTTTCTAATAATTTTTTTTGGCGCCAAATTTAAGAAAATGAACACTCTCAATTTTACTAGGTTAACTACGGTTGCTAGGGATAACCTAGTTACATAGTTACATAGTAGGTGAGGTTGAAAAAAGACACAAGTCCATCAAGTCCAACGTATGTGTGTGATTACATGTCAGTATTACATTGTATATCCTGTATGTTGTGGTCATTCAGGTGCTTATCTAATAGTCATAGTGACAGCCAAGCTAATTACTTTTGGGAAAATGAAAAGTCAGACATCGTTTTTTTTTTGCGTTTGCGTGAAGGGGTTATAGGGTTTCTCCAACCCTCCCCAAGCTTACTGCAACCCCTATAACCCAAAGAACGGCATGTATTTATCATTGTCCCTGAAACATCTTTTATCTTGGCTCCAATTCAGCAGAAAATAGAAAAAAAAAAGCAAAATATTCTTCCAATGCATCAAACCGTATTTGTTGGCCTTGCTGAACAAGCATTAAATTTGCTAAATTGAATGGAGTTCAGGAAAAAAAAAAATATATGGTTTTTAGGTGTAAATTTAGCTCCTTGTAAAAGGTGACCTTTCTCCGATGATGTTACACAGTCATCCAGAGTCTGTTCAGCCTGGGCGAGCTAATACAATTGGAAGTGAGAAAAGTAATATCCTATTAATAGGTAAAAATAGCACGTTCTGCGTTGGCAAAATATCAAGATATACTAAGAAGGAGTAAGTCATTCGTAGATAGTTTGCTGGTCTATTTTAAGGATTAGTTTATGAAATTAAACAGGTTACATTTACTGGGAAAATGATCCATCCTTGGAAAAAAAAAAAAGGTTACGTGCGCCTGGCCTATAGTTCACTTTCAGCTATAAAATTAATTTGGCGGAAAAAAGGCACGAAGCCGAAGAAAATGTCACCGCTGTGACTAAACGCTTGCTTGTGGTAGTGCCCCTACAGGGAAAGAGCATCGCGGGTAACAAGAACCTTTGGCGTGTTGTAGTCATTCACATGTCACAAAAAGAAAGATTGTTTTACATCTTATGCCACACAATAATACCAGCATCAGGAGTTTAACATGTAGGGCCAGATTCTCATATATTTTCGGCGGCGTAGCGTAAGCCATTTACACTACGCCGCCGCTGCGTGCTAGAGCAAGTGCTTTATTCTCAAAGCACTTGCTCCGTAGTTTGCGTTGGCGTCTCGTAAATCGCCAAGCGTAAACCCGCGCAATTCAAATGGGGCGGCTTGTATTTAAATTAAGCGCGCCCCCGCGTCGAACGAACTGCGCATGCGCCGGCCGGGGAAAAAGCCCAGTGCACATGCTCCAGCTCACGTCGGGAAGCGTCGTTGAAACCGACGTCAAAACGACGTGAGCGTCATTTACGCAAGTCCCTATTCGCGAACGAGTTAGTAAAACGACGTAAGCGACGGAAAAAGCCGACGCTGACCCGACGCCATACTTAACATGGCGTCCGACGGGACACGACGGCATCCGACGGGACCTCGTAAGGTTACTCCACATAGAAGCTGGGGTAACCTTACGCGAACGAAAACGACGTACGCGACGACGGGGCGGCGTAAAAGCGATCGAGAATCGGCGTACTACTTCATTTGCATATGCAAATGAAAAAACAACGTAAAGGCCACCTAGTGGCCGGAGTTGTCATTACACCTACGATCCGAAAGTGTAATGCTTTTACACTTGTCGGATGTAGAAGCGTATCTATGCAAAAGTGATGCTAAGCATCACTCGCATAGATACGAGGACAAAAAAAAGGCGTTACGACGGGGTATCTGAGATACTCCGTCGTAATGCCTCTGAGAATCTGGCCCGTAAACTATAAAAGGAAAATATACCGTATTTATCGGCGTATAACACGCACAGGCGTATAACACTCACCCTTACTTTAAGGCCTCATGCACACTGGACGTAAAAATAATGTTATAAAAATGCCAGTAGCTTTACAGTGCGTTTTTCAACTTTTTTCAGCTTTTTTTAACGTGTTTTCAATGGCGTTTTTTTATCGTTTTTTATCGTTTTTTTTTTTTCAATGAATCAAAAATGTTAAAAAACGCTGGTGAGTGATGTTTTTCAGCGTTTATTGCGTTAGATCGTTTTTACAGCTCTAGCGTCTCTCAGAACCCACTAGTATTTTTTTTTTTTTACTGCTCAAAAAGGCCAGTGCCCAAAACTGCTGATAACAGCCTATGTGTGCATGAACACATAGGATAACATGATGGAGAGTTTATTGACTGTAGAAAAAAAGTCTACTGCCAAAAACAGCTGCTGTAAAAATGTCCAAAAACGTCCAGTGTTCATGAGGCTTGAAAGGTAAGTTTCAGGGAAAAAAACAGCCACAGCCCCCAGCGTATAACACGCAGGCACAGTTTACCTTCTATTTTCAGGGTAAAAAAGTGAGTGTTATACACCAATAAATGCAGTAATTCAAAATGTCTTAAAAATTACCATTATGTCTGGTTGGGTGTGTTTAAAGCCTCGTACACATAATCGGATTTTCCACGGAAAAAGCGTAAGACTTTTATCCGAAGGGGGCGTTGGCCGTGAACTGGTCTTGCATACAAACGGCAAAGAATTGACAGCCAACAAACACGAGATGACGTGGTTTTTCAGCTCTAAAGTGCCACCCTTTGGGCAACTTCTGCTAATGTCGTGTTATAGTCAGCATTGCTTCTGAGCAGGCATGTTGTACTGTTTTGTCCAAAGGACTTGTGTACACACGATCGGAAAATACGACAACACACAATTGTTGGCGGACAATTTTAAAGCATGCTATCCAACATTTCTCCGCGGAAAATCTGACAACAATTGTCCAATGGAGCGTACAAACTAGACATGTGCACAGTTTTTTTTGGGTTCCGTTTCGTATCGTTCCGTTTTTTCGTTTCCGTTCTTTTTTCGTAAGGACGCCCGTTTTCCTGTTCGTTCCCGTTCGTTCTTCGTACGGCGCGTTTTTTTCGGATTCCGATTGTTTCGTATTTTCGTTACTGTTTTATTTTCGTACATGCGGGATGGTTCGTTATTCTGTTTAATTCATGTTCGTTACTTGTTAGACAATCATTTTCGTGAATTTTCGTCAATGATTTTCATTCTGTATCTTGAAACCCTTTTCTTTTGCTATTTTCAGTCGTATGTTCATATGACATCTATAACAAAAGATTTGGATTCTGTATTTTGAATTGCTATTTTCTGTTTGTATTTTGTATTCAAAATACAGAATGCTAATCTTTTGTTATAGATGTCATATGAACATACGACTGAAAATAGCAAAAGAAAAGGGTTTCAAGATACAGAATGCAAATCTTTTGTTTTAGATGTCATTTTCGTTTTTTTGAATGGGCAGTGAGTGAGTGTAGTTAGTGAAGCAGCTTCTCTTTTGTGCTGAGTACACTAGTACAGTGAGTAGTACAGTAAAGCCAAATCTGACCCCAAAAATGGTTTTCTGATGTAGTTTGAAAACAAACAAATTTTCTGAGAACGAACGGAAAACTATCGTTTTTATGTTTGTGGTTAAAAAAGTCTGACCAAGTGTATGGGGCTTAACAATAGTTAATATGGATAAGCCGCGTGTTGAAAGTGCCGCGAATCCCGCAATATATTTACGAAAGTACAAAATGACAAAAATCCTTTTTCTGTTAGTATTTTCAGTCGCATGTTCATATGACATCTATAACAAAAGATTTGCATTCTGTATCTTTAAACCCTTTTCTTTTGCTATTTTCAGTCGTATGTTCATATGACATCTATAACAAAAGATTTGCATTCTGTATTTTGAATACAAAATGCGAACAGAAAATAGGAATTCAAAATACAGCATGCAAATCTTTTGTTATAGATGTCATATGAACAATGAACATACGACTGAAAACAAACAGAAAAATTATTCAAACAAAATACAGAACGCAAATCTTTTGTTGTAGATGTCATTTTCGTTCTTTTGCCGTTTTCGTTTTGTCGTTTTTTTCGTCGGATCGTTCGTTCGTATTTGCGGTTGTTCGTTATGCGGCTCATTCGTAATCCCGTCGTTTTCGTATTTTGGTGCTTTAATTTTTTCGTATGTACACATTATCCCGCGGGTACGAAAATTAACATTTTCGTACGAAAATAACATTCGTACGAACCGGAATGCACATATCTAGTACAAACAGTCCAATTTCCTGACAACAGGCTGTCAAACAATTCCCATTGGATAATCCAATCGTGTGTATGAGGCTTAAGGCCCCATACACACTATTCGATTTTCTGCAGATTTTTGTCTTCAGATTTACCAAAACCATATAGTACAAGGGCCTGCCTGATTGCATATGAATTGAAACTCTTAATGTTCGACCTCATATTATATGGTTTTGGTAAATCTGAAGACAAAAAAAAGCAGAAAATCTAATAGTGTGTATGGGGCTTAAGACTTCTCTTCAAAATTTTAGGCTGCAGCAGCTTCTCCAAAACTTCGGACATTTGTGTAAAACCTTTAGAAGGAGCTGCTCATTGGGACTTGTTTACTAAAGCAGAAGAGACTAATCACTAAGGCAGGCCATACACACTGCAATATTATTTACTGGAACTGTGGGTTGCAGGAAAGAAATTTGCACAATTCCCCCATTGACACAGACAGTGCTAATAAGGGGAATCCCTCCTGCCAAGAAATTGTTTGCCTTCTCGCAATGGGGACGGCTGCCCCCACCCCCTGGTGGGGGCAGCTGTCCCTATTTGGAGAAGAAAGTTATAATCACAAGAGAATCCAGCAGGCTGGTTGTACCCTAGTTGATTGATTGAATAAATTGGCACATTTAGCCTGCACATTAAGGGCCCTTTCACACAGGGCGGATCAGTAATGATCCTCCTCCGTGTGTCCATTTTGCTCAGCGAGGATCGCTCCGTATATCCCCGCTGAGCCATCGGATGACAGGGCGGTCTCCGCACACTGTGCAGGGACCGCCCTGTTTTTTCTCCGCTCTCCCCTATGGGGGGAGCGGATGAACACGCACCATTTGTCCATGTTCATCTGATTCACTCTGCAGACGGAAGAAAAAATAGGATTTTCTTCCATCTGCAAAATCGAATGTTTGTGGAGGCGGACAATTACGGGTGTCAATCACATAGGGACCAATGTATGTCCCTTTTTCATCCGCAAACGGATGGATAAAAAAGAGGACATACGGTCCGTATGTGTGAAAGGGCCCTAATGGCTTGAACTTCAGGCTGGTTTCAGCTGAAATTTGAATCATGTATGGCCGGCTTAAAGGTCTCATTCATCGTGGAGAGTGGTTATCGTGGTTACCCACACCTTTGCCTGCATTTTAGAACCCATTCATAAAATGCATGCCATGATGTTAAGCCTATGGTGCTCCATAAAAAGCAGTTTATAAATGAGTCACAAGCTGCATCCCAGCCTGCTTTTTCGACCCATTCACTAAGTGCGGGTCATGATGTTAAGCCTACGCTATCCCATAATTAGATGTCTATAAATAGGTTGTAAACAGCACGTCAGCCTGCTTTTTCAGCCTATACACAAAATGTGGGTTATGGCGTTGAGCCTGCAGTGTCCATAATGAACAGTTTATAAATGGGCCATAAACTGCACCTTAGCCTGCTTTTTTTGGCCCAGTCACAACATGTGGGACATGGTATTGAGGCTGTGATACCCCAGGGATCTATCTCTGCTTTTATATACATTGTATTATTTACACTTGCATTCTCTTTGTGTAATGAAGATTCATATATTGGATACATTGCAATGAGCACTTTGACATAACTTTGCTGGTTACAGAGATTCAGGCAAAGATGTCCAATACAGTATAGAAGTTATTTTATTTATTCAATTTCTTTCAGTGTGCTCTGCATACTTCAGAATCCCTAAGCTGCACTAACCACATCTCTATGGCACATCACAAAACTTTATAAATGTTTAGTATCTGTCTGGTTTTCTCTTTTGTTTTAAAGCAGTGGTATGTCCATTGTAATACCATACCGATACAAAGTACTGTATATGTTTACTGGGCTTTTTTTTCCAACACACGTGATTGGTTAACCATTGTATTTACCAACCATTGCATTGCGTAGTGAACAATACTTTTAGCCACTTGCCAACCAGCCACTGTGGTTATTCTCTAGCAGGTTGGCTCGCCTGTGCGAATCTCCGTAGGTGTACGTCTGGCTCATACACAGCAATCTGTGGGTGTGCGCATGCACCAATTGGCCAGCGAGGGAGCCAATCAGTGGGTCTGGTGGACTCTATGTCCGCCGGCCGCCCGCAATCGTTTCCCGCAAAGACAGAATGGGGATCTGCCAAAGTAAACAAGGCAGATCTCCATTCTGTCAGGGGATGACACACAGATCCTGTATTTCTGCTATGCAGGACGACAGATCTGTGTGTTGTCCCAAGCAGCCCCTTCCCCCGCATAGTTAGAGAACACAGTGAGGGAACACATTTAACCCCTTGATGTTAACCCCTTCCCTACCAGTATCATTAGTACAATGTCAGCACATTTTTTTTAGCACTGATCAGTATAATAATGTCCCTGGTTCCCAAAAAAGTGTAAAACATGTCAGTTAGTTGGCCAATATGTCAGCCGCAATGTTGCAGTCCTGATAAAAATTGCTGATCACCGCCAGTTTTTTTTCAGGCGGTATAGCAGCGCTATTTTTAGCGCTGTATCACGTGAAAAACGCCTCAATGTGAAAGGGGCCTTATTGTTTTTTTTTAAACAAAAATATTTAGCAGAATACAAATTGGCCTAAAATGATGAAGAAATTGTATTTTTAAAAAACGTTTTATTGGGTGTGTTTTAGAGCAGAAAAAAAAAAAAATATTGTTTTTATTTCATTTGTCATTATTTTCCATTGCATGATTCAGGTTGTTTTATTTGCAATGAGATACGTATTTCCTAAAACACTAAAGATATAAGAGCCTTATAGAATGAATTAATATGTTCTATAATTTCTACTGTCCATCCTCTATCCTCTATGCAACTCCTGCAACTAAGCAGGAGTTTTTTATTTATTTTTTTGGGGGATATTTAAAGTATTATAGCAAAAAAAAAATGCAGAGGTGATCAAATACCACCAAAAGAAAGCTCTATTTGTGGAAAAAAATGACATCAATTTTGTTTGGGTACAGCATTGCATGACCGCAGAATCCTCGACCAAAGCAACACAATGCTGTATCTCAAAAAAATGTCCTGGTCACTGGAAAATCTTCAAGTCCTTAAAGCGTTAGTAAACCGGCACAAAAAAAAAACAGGAAAAAAAAAACTCCTGCAAGGCAAAGGCATAATAAATTAAGTATGCAGCGCATACTAGCTCATTATGAAATACTTACCTCAGAACGAATGCCCCCGTATCGGAGCCCGGTTCACGCCGAGGGAGCCGACATCTTGACCTCGGCATGTCTTCCGGGTTTGCAGCTCCGGCGCTGTGAGTGGCCAGGGTCGTGATGACGTCAAGCTGGGGAAATTCATAGCACATGCACCGCTAACGCCAGCGGCTGCATGCATAGGGAATATCTCCTAAACCGTACAGGTTTAGGAGATATTAATTTTACCTACAGGTAAACCTTTTTATAGACTTACCTGTAGGTAAAAGTGTAACATTTGGGTATACAACCGCTTTAACCTCCCAGATTTTAGGTGCTAAAAGCGGTACCATTATTTGCAAGGGAATTTGGCGTTTTATACTGTAGGCATGTAATTCTTAGGAGTAACTCACTGAAATATATCCAAACAAGAGTCTAATAGGCATCCTGGGTATGATTTTTTTTTTTTTCTTATTAAAAATTATAATATAATAAATAATTATAAAAAATTATAACAAATAATAATATAATTATAGTAAAAATTATTCAATAATGTAATCAAATCAAAATCACTGAAATTTGCTCAGTTGCAGAATTTTTGCTGTCATTATTTTTTTTTTTTATGACGAATTTCCCCACAAATCGCTATCGCTAAATTCTGCAAGTGATTCTGATTTATTATCGCTGTTTTTTAGCTGCTCTAAAACAATTTTTGCCATAAAGGGACACTTTTGGTTGCTATGGGCAATCTACAGTTTGCAGGGAGAAAGAACAGTTTTTATTATATAAAAGGACATGTAGTGTACAGGGCAGACCACTAGGGACATGGGGGGTGTATTTTTTACATACAGTACTGTAATCTATAAGATTACCGTGTACTGTATGTATAGTGTTTGTTTACTTTTTTAAATTTGGCGCCGTTCCCCCCCCCTACGTCGCGACGCTCGCAGGGAAGGGAATCGGCGGAACACACAGCATCAGGCGGACATCCGCCCGCCGTGTACTGCGGGGATTCATCGCTGGATCGCAGAGAAAAGGTAAGTAAACTTTTTTCTGCATCCAGCGAGGCAAGTCCGTGTGTGGCACGGGGTTACCGATCGTAGCTTTAAAATCTCACCCCATGCCACACACGGGAAGACCGCCAGGGAGGTTAAGTGGTTAATCACCACCCCTATACTTTTATTACCAAGGTAGCACCGGAGTATCGCCCTTTAAATAATGTCTGCCGTAATGTGTTAGCATGCAGTTATGGCAGGAGCCCCATTTAAAAAAAGAAAATAATTTACCACTGTTTTAATTATCACTTCCCCCAAAATAGATATTTTAGATGGAACCCTGTGCCATAATGTTCTAGATACACCCAGAAAAAATCTGTATATCCAGGGCGCTCCAAGCATTTGAATCCTGACAGATGAAGTCTGTGTTGGAGAGGGTAGCAAATCTTCACACAATTTAGGCAGCACTCAGGGAGACAAGCAATCTCTAATGGAAACAGAAAAACAAACAAGGCGCCTCTAAGTGCAGAAGTATAAAACTTTTAATATCCCCTAAAGGGGTTAAAAACACTTACAAAATAGTGGATGAAACAGGCATGTAGCAGGTAAGTGCATCCAGGAGATGTTTCATTGGCCGGGCAGTGGTATGTGATGGTAAAGCTTCCAGGGAAGTCCACGAGATAACAGCCGACTGTGAATGTCCAGAAGACACAATAATGCTGGAGCCTGGAGGAAGCGAGACAGAAACCAGCATGGAACACAAACAGGAAGTGGACAGGAAGTGTGTCATTGGTTACTTCTTCAGCCAGTGACTGAAGAAGGAACCAATGAGCTGTTCCGAAATGTCATCCCAAGGCTCCAGCGTTATTGTGTCCTCTGAACATTCACAGCACAAGTCGGCTGTTATCTTGTGGACTTCCCTGGAAGCTTTATTAATAAAGACTGGGACTGCCCTGCCACTGGAACATCTCCTGGACACACTTACCTGCTACATGCCTGTTTTATCCACTATTTTGTAAGTGTTTTTAACCCCTTTAGGGGATATTAAAAGTTTTATACTTCTGCACTTAGAGGCGCCTGGTTTGTTTTTCTGTTTCTAGATACACCTACTCTCTAAAACCAGTACAAGAGAATATACAGATATTTAATATTTTTTTATAATGCAAATAATATAGTAGAAGGAATATATGGAGGAGCCACAATTATCCAGTGTAAAATTTATTTTTAGTAGACGTATCCTTTAAATTTAGGCATGAAAATGGGGTAAACAAGGCTGTACTTTTCACACTTTATTCCCTATGTAAAAACCAGACGCCATAAATAATGCAAAGATTGTATTTATATACATAACATTACTGTCTAACCTATTACCGCTACAAATCCTATTCCAATATGCTCCACCACAACTTGAATATTAATGCGTATGGAGTTTGGCCAAAGGAAACTCTCATATAACTCACAATACATCTTAATTATCCTCTTTTGGGACCTGAGGGCAGAGTAGTGTATGAGATAATCCAAAGAGACCTAATGATTTCCTCTTTCATTCTTAGCATAACTAGTTCATTAAATAAGAAACACAGGTAGAATAAGTAAGGGGGGAGCACGGTTCCCCGTGTGACCAAGCCAGGCCTGTATTAATGAAGAGATTTGATTAACAGCTGCCACTGTTTGTCATGAATTGAAACATGTCCCCTCCATAGAAATGTATAGGCTCTAACGATGAAGGTGTGAATAAATCAACCATATATATGCACAATGTATTCACGCAACGTCCCCTGGTATTTCCACCTGTGAATATCTTCTAAATCATTAACTTACCTTGGTACTAAGAGGAAATACAAATGCAAGAGAGATCAAATCACCAAGGACTAAACACAATTTCATTAAAGGAATTCACAATGTTCATAATAAAAAGCACGTTTGCTGCATATGTACGGAATCTGCCATCCAAAAAGTAAAAAAAAAAAAAAAAAGAGGCAGTAAAAAGTAAATAGATGCATTCCTGTGTTCATTAGAATTGAGTGATTTCAGTAAAATTTATGTTGCCATAATATTAAGAATTTTGCAGTTGATTAAAGGGGTTGTAAAGGATTTTTTTTCCCCTAAATAGTTTCCTTTACCTTAGTGCAGTCCTCCTTCACTTACCTCATCCTTCCATTTTGCTTTTAAATGTCCTTATTTCTTCTGAGAAATCCTCACTTCCTGTTCTTCTGTCTGTAACTACACACCGTAATGCAAGGCTTTCTTCCTGGTGTGAAGAAAGCCTATTGAGGGGGAGGGGCGAGCAGGTGTCAGGACGCCCACTAACACACAGCTCCTTTCTCTATCTGCAAAGTAGAGAGTGTCCTGACTTGCCTGCTCGCCCCCTCCCCCATCAAGAGGCTTTCTCACACCACACCTTGCATTATGATGTGTAGTTACAGACAGAAGAACAGGAAGTGAGGATTTCTCAGAAGAAATAAGGACATTTAAAAGCAAAATTGAAGGATGAGGTAAGCAAAGGAGGACTGCACAAGGTAAAGAAAGCTATTTCGGGGGGAAAAAAAAATTCCAAATTCCTTTACAACCCCTTTAAATTTAACAAGTGTCACCAAGATGGCAACGCACAGCAAAAAGAACATTGTCAGATAGTCTATTGATAGTCTATTCCTTTATATGCAATAATATATATATATATAAAATTTAAATTTTCGGTTTATCCCTTGAAGAAATTCACTTTCATTTGATGCTTTGACATGGAGCTTGGACTTCCAGGCTTGCAAGGAATGATACTGTATTATACTACATCTATTTAATTCAAAATGTTGCTGAGCTGTGTCATAAAGAAACCATGTGCTTTCTGAACAACCAAATTTCACAGTGCCCACCAATGAATTAGGCACTATGGCATAATTTGTGTGGTGTACTTACTTTAGCTGGCAGAACTCTGTCCAATACTGCGAAAGGTCCCCAGGCTTCCCCAAGGCAAACACCAGGGTAACAAATATTTGTGAACACTCAGCATCTGCCTTGACACATTCCTTGATGTTTAGATTTAAGCTGGCCATAGATGACTTAGGGGGGGGGGCAAGGTTGAGCCATACTGTGTGTGTCAATAGATGCACACAGTGCAGCTCGGGGGCAAAAGCCCACATGTCTGCTCAGAAGCAGCTTGCCGGGGGGTTACTCAAATTCAGGACTACCGGCAGGAGACCCCAGGAGAGGAGGATCGGGGAAGCATTGTGCAAAACCATTACACAGAGCAGGTAAGTATAATAAAAAAAAAGAGACTTTAATATCACTTTAACTTAAATAAGTTACCCCTACGGCTATAAATGCTGGAGTTTGCTCCTAAAAATTAAAGGGGTTGTAAACATTTATTTTTTATTTTTTAAATAACAAACATGTTATACAAGCATACCCCACTTTTAAATACACAATGGGGTTTATTTACTATCGCTAAAAATTTCAAAATCAGGCTTAATTCTGCATAGAAACCAATGAGCTTCCAGGTTTTATTACCAGGCTTAATTGAGCTGAGTTTAGAAGCTCATTGGTTTCCATGCAGAAGTCTGATTTTGCACTCTCCAGCAATAATATATAAACCCCATTGTGTACTTAAAAGTGGGGTATGACTGTACTTACCTTCATTGAGCAGCTGGTTTTTCACAGAGTGGTCCCGATCCACGTCTTCTGGGGTCCCTTGGCGGCTGTCTCTGGTCCTCCCCGCAAGAATTACACACATTCATGCGAGAGAGCTTGCATTGTGTGTAGTCCTTGCGGGTGTGCTCCCGTGATACAGCGAGTGGCCATAGCCGATCACTGTATCACACAGTGCCGCGTCTTTGGATGTGATTGACAGCAGTGCCAGCCAATGGCTGCGCTGCTTTCAATCCATCCACTCTAGCCAATCAGCCGCCAGGCTGAGCGGCGAAGAGGATTTTGGTACCGAGTGCGGGACTTTCAAGGGGTCAGATAAGTATAACGGGGGGCCGGGCAGTATACTCTGAAGTTTTTCCCCTTAATGCATAGAATGCATTAACCACTTAAGGACCGCCTCCTGCACATTTACGTTGGCAGAATGGCAGGGCTGGGCACAGGCACTTAACTGTACGTTGCCTTTAAGAGCCCAGCCTTGCCTTTAAGAGACCCGTGGACCCGATCACTGCCAGTGTCCCGCGATCAGTCACAGGAGCTGAAGAATGGGGAGAGGTGAGTGTAAACACACCTTCCTCGTTCTTCACTGTGGCAGTGACACTGATCGTCTGTTCCCTGATATAAGGGAATGAAGATCATTGACGTCATGCCTACAGCCACACCCCCTACAGTAAGAACCACTTATTTAGTGCACACTCCGTAGTGCCACCTAGTGGTTAACCCCTGCACTGCCATTGTCATTTTCACAGTAATCAGTGCATTTTTATAGCACTTTTCTCTGTGAAAATGACAAGGGTCCCAAAAATGTGTCAAAAGTGTCTGATGGGTCCGCCATAATGTCGCAGTCACGGAAAAAAACGCTGATCGCCACAATTAGTAGTAAAAAAATATATATTAATAAAAATGCCATAAAACTATACCCTATTTTGTAAACGCAATAAATTTTGCGCAAACCAATCGATGAACGCTTATTGCGATTTTTCTTACCAAAAGTAGGTAGAAGAATACGTATCGTCCTAAACTGAGGAAAAAAAAAACATTCATATCTTTTTTGGGGGATATTTATTATAGCAAAAAGTAAAAAATATTGCATTTTGTTCAAAATTGACGCTCTATTTTTTTTTATAGCGCAAAAAATAAAAATCGCAGAGGTGATCAAATACCACCAAAAGAAAGCTCTATTTGTGGGGAAAAAAAAGGCACTAATTTTGTTTGGGAGCCACGTCGCACGACCGCGCAATTGTCAGTTAAAGTGACGCAGTGCCAAATCGCAAAAACTGGCCAGGTCCTTTACTTACCTAAAGGTCCGGGTCTTAAGTGGTTAACATATGCATACTTTGATTGTTGAAGAATAAATGAATATCTGTCGAAATAGATCTATAAATTCTACAATTTTTTTAGTAGATCTGTGTTTAATATTTTAGTTACAACTGAAATACCAGTTTGAAACAAAACTGTTCTTTTTTAACTAATCCCCTGGTTGCCCAAAAACTAACTTGCTGAAAACCACAATCATTTCTGTTCTCAATAGGCAATCAACATTCATAAAGTGAAGAGATCACATCTGAGATGAACAATTTAGACCAGGGATCCTCAAACTACGGCCCTCCAGCTGTTGTGGAACTACACATCCCATGAGGCATTGCAAAACTCTGACATTCACAGACATGACTAAGCATGATGGGAATTGTAGTTCCTGAACAGCTGGAGGGCCGTAGTTTGAGGACCCCTGATTTAGACATTCGGCAGTGGTGACAGCTCTGCGTTTTAGCAGCTGGAAAAATTCCGCCTAACTTGTAGTCAAGGGGGTGGGAGGCACTTAATTTACTAATATTAATGCCAGCGGGACAAAGGAGAAAAAAAATCTAATTGATGTAAGGAACTGTCACTGGGAAATAAGTGCTGTTTTCAAGATGCCTGAGTGTAGCAGAGCTGTTCAAACATGATTGACATTCAGGGAACAGTTTCAGACAAGGAAAAGTAAAAATTTCTGCCAGGCTCAATCTCCTTCTTTTCCTACCTAAAGCTGCATTATCATGATAAGTACAGTACAACGCTAGGACTGTGAACGAAAATATCATTCCCCAACTAGAAAGAAACCGTACAAAGAGCAAATCAAAATTCAGCGGCATGTAGGAGAAAAATAATTGTAGCTGCAACTACTAGAGGAGATCTGAGCTATTTTTATACATAATTCACAAGTCATATAAATGTATAAATTATCCTGTGAAGTATATCATTAAATTTGGTGAGTAGTGATGTTATTGCTTAGAGAGAAGAGTCACTTCCATGCAATAACAACGTAGAATAAAATTGAGATGGTGACGGGCCCTGGAAGAATTGTGATCATGAATATATTCCATTATTTGGGGATTTAAAGCAGAGTTCCACAAAAAAAAATAAAAAAATAAAAAAAAAAAGTCAGCAGCTACAAATACAGCAGCTGCTGACTTTTAATACATGGACACTTACCTGTCCCGGGCGCCCGCGATGTCGGCACCTGAAGCCGATCTGTCCCTCAGCTCTTGGGTGCTGCCGCTGCTATCTTCGGTAAGTGGGGTCGCGCTGGCGATTCCACTGGTCCTTGCTGTCTTCTGAGACCTGTGCGTCTTCTAGAAGACAGCGTGAGGGGGATGGAGTAGACGCCGGATGTGGTCTAGGTCAACGTGATCACTACGGTGATCTATGCCCAGAAGTGGGAGCAAATACCTGTATCCTCCCCCCTAAAACGTGCCAAATGTGACACCAGATGAGGGATTCCAAATAGCGAAAGTTCCTTTTTTTGGATGGAATTCCACTTTAAGTAGGACGCAAGTGTCAGGGAGTGCAATGATTGGTTAGTGTATACTAGGGTTGCACCGATACCACTTTTTTAAGACCGAGTACAAGTACCGATACTTTTTTCAAGTACTCGCCAGTACCAATTACCGATACTTTTCATGTCATGTGACAGTGGCACTAATAGGAAGCACTGATGAGGCGTGGACTGTGTCAGTATTTTTTATTTTATTTTTTAAAAAAATGTTATTACTATTACTATTATTATTTTTACAATTTTTGTTATTCTTTATTTGTTATTAATTTTTGAGGGGGAGTGGACGGTGTCAGTGTTTTTTTTTTTTTCTTTTCAAAAGTTTTTATTAACGTACATAAAATACATTGCAATAACAGAAAAGATAATGCATTGACAGTAAGCAAACAGGTGCTTGGGTGCAATAATGCGGGCGCAGCCGCAGAACAGTAATAACAGTTAACTGGAACAACAATACAAGGTTGATAAACGGGTATGACAGTTTAAGTTTCTAAGAGGGAATAGTATATCAAAATTCATCATCGAAAAGGTTCAAACACGTTGTATCAGAACCTATTGAAGCACGATGAGGGTAAAAGCAATCAGGGCTTGAGAGGGAAAATAATATACGTGTTGAAGAGGGTCGTCAATTCAGTGTCGAGGGTAGGGTCGAGGAGTCAGGAGATTGTTCTTGTGTTCTAAGTGGTTTAGAGGAACCGTGGGGGGGGAGGGGTAACTGGTGATTAGGGGCATTGAGGGGGATTGGGAGCGAGTATTTCGGTATATAAAGATCGGTAGCTAAGGTGGGGCAAAGATCAGGTACATTATAGGATCAGCGGGATGATGGTCAATAAGAAGGGGGGGGGGGGGATATGTTCTGGAAGGGGTCTGGAAGGAGTGGTCATAGGGGATAGAGTGGGGGAAGACAGTAAGGATCGAACAGCGTCCTACCACAGCTCTCGGACAATACCTAAGGAGCGGTTGCTTTATATTCATCTGACGTAAGAAAGTGGAGCCAGCAAGTCCAGATTTCCGTGTACTTATGTGGTGTGTCATGGGCCTGGTGTATCAGTTTCTCCATCTCAGCTATCTTGTGTATGCGTTTGAACCATTCGGACAGGGTGGGGGGTTCAGTAGATTTCCATTTTGCTGGGACACAGAGTTTTGCTGCATTAACGAGGTGCATAGCTAGAGATCGTCTGTATGTTTTCGAGGGAATGCTGGAGTGGTGAAGCAGAAACTGTGCCGGTGAAAAGTCAAGGTCGTAGGTGGTGATGTGGAGAATCAGGCGGTGAACCTCCGTCCAAAAAGTTTGTAATTTGGGGCACGACCACCAGATGTGTAACAGTGAGCCGTTCTCAGCTTCACACCTCCAGCACTTCGGGGAGACAGAGGGGAAAATGTTATGCAATCTAAGGGGGGTCTTATACCAGCGAGAGAAGATCTTAAAGGAATTTTCCTGTACGTGGACATTCACCGTTCCTTTGTGTATACATGAGTAGATGAGTTCCCATTCTCTGTCTGTTAAGTCAATGGAAAGATCTGCCTCCCATTTTTGGCTGGCCCAGTTTAGTTTCGGGTTCTGGTCCATGAACAGCATTGCGTATATGGAGGAGATCAAATGAGTGAGAGGCGGATCACGTAAACAGAGGTCCTCGAAGGGGGTGCGTGATCGGGACCAGTTGGGTCTCGGGTTAGGTTTAATAAGAAAGTTTCTAAGTTGGACGTAGGTCCAAAAGGGGAATGTACCAGTCATCATGGTTGCCGCTAGCGATTCATAGGGGATAAGTTGGTCACCGTCAAAAAAATGTTCAGCACGAATTTGGGAATGAGGCCAGGTATCTCGTAGGAAGGAGGGGGACAGCCCTGGGCGGAAGTCAGGGTTTTGTCTAAGCGGGGTCATCGGACCTAAGATGGAGGAGACATGGTGCTTAGCACAGGCTTCTCGGAAAGAGTTCAACGTGGGTTGGATAAGGGGGTGTGTGCGGCAGGGTGGGGGAGCCCGGGTCGATTTGATCCAGGGAGCTTGGGCGAGCGGGGAGGGCCAGAACGAGTGTTCCAGGCGTACCCACGCCTTTGTGCCCAAGTGCACATTCCAGTCCACTATCCTAGCCAGGTGACAAGCCAGGTGGTATTTGCGAAGGTCTGGCAGGCCAATGCCGCCCTTGAGTTTAGGAATAGTGAGCCTGGCATGGCTAAGTCTGGGTCGGAGCCCATTCCAGATGAAGTCAGAGCAAGCTCTACGTAGTGTGGAGAAGAAAGCGGCAGGAAGCTTGATCGGGACCGTTTGCAGTAGATATAGGATTCGGGGTAATACATTCATCTTGATAGCGGCTGCTCTGCCGAACCAAGAGAAGGGTTTCATCGACCAGTTTTTGAGGTCTTTCAGTAGGAGCTGAAGTAATGGAAGATAGTTAGTACAGTATAGGTCTGTGAGGGAGGAAGGGAGCTGTATACCTAGGTAAGTGATCGAGCGAACGTTCCACTTGAATGGAAAGTTGGATTGGCATTGTGAGCAGATGTCGGGGGGGAGAGTGACGTTGAGGGCATTAGATTTGGAGAAATTTATTTGCAAATTAGCTAGGTGGTTAAAGGTTTTGAGGTCATCGAGAAGATTTGGGAGCGTCGTGATTGGTTCCGTCAAGAAGAGGAGGATATCGTCGGCGAAGGCCGCTAACTTGTAATTGTGGTGGTTAATATCAACTCCCTTAATGTCTGGGTTGTCCCTGAGGCGTCTCAGCATCGGTTCTAGTGTGAGGGTAAATATAAGTGGGGAGAGGGGGCAACCTTGTCGGGTCCCATTGGATATGGAGAAGGCGCTCGACAGGTGGCCATTGACACGGACCCTGGCAGTGGGATTTGTGTAGAGTGCGAGAATAAAATTAAGCATACGAGGGGGAAGGCCTAGGAGTCGCAGGGTTTCGGACATATAGTCCCAAGCCACCCTATCGAACGCCTTCTCAGCGTCCAGGGAAAGGAGGAATCCTTGTTTGTGGTGGGTTGTGAGCCAGTGTTGAATGGAGATAGCCTTGAGGGTGTTGTCCCTAGCTTCCCTGCCAGGGACAAAACCAACCTGATCTAGATTAACAAGTTGGGGCAGGAGGGGGAGGAGTCTATTGGCCAGTATCTTTGCGTACCATTTAAGGTCTACATTCAGTAGGGAGATAGGTCTATAGTTAGAGACTTCGGACGTATCTTTCCCTGGTTTAGGTATGACAGCAACATGTGCCACGAGCATGTCTCTGGGGGGTGTGATAGGCTAAGCAAGTGAGTTGAAGGCCGAGACGAAAAGGGGGGTCAGGCAGTCCGTATAGGCTCTATAGTACCCAACCGTCAGTCCATCTGGGCCGGGGCTTTTTCCAGGCTTCATTTGTTTCAGCGCCAGTTTTGCTTCATCAACAGTTAGCGGTGCATCTAATTTCTGAAGCCTAGTAGCAGGGATGGGTGCAGGGCAATACCGGGACAAAAAGTCTCTAATTGCCTGTCGTCTGGAAGAGGGGTCAACACTGGGTCTGTTGGTAGTTATGTTGTATAGTCGGTTATAGTATGTGACAAATTGTTCAGCTATATCAGGGGTTGAGTTGAGTTTGCGACCTGTCACGTCAGTCAGGGAGTGGATTGTCGTGGAGGCTTTTTTGGCTTGTAAAGCTCTAGCCAGAAGTCTACCTGCTTTATTGCCATATTCATAGAAGGTTTTTTGGGAAAGCATGAATTTACGTTTAAGTTCCAGTCCTAGAAGGTCCAGCAGTTCTTTTCTGGACTGCAAGAGGGTTTAGAGGGTGACGAGGGCCTGTGATTGTTTATGCGTTTTTTCTAGTTGTTGAATACGGGCAGTAAGGTCTAGGAGCTGTTTTTGTTTTTCCCGGTAGCGCTTAGCAGCGGCAGCTATAAGGGTTCCCCGAATCACACATTTGTGTGCTTCCCAGTTAACAAGTGGGGAGGTGTCGGCGGGTTTGTTTTCTTCGAAGTATTGTTGGATACGAATCCCTGTGTCTTGGGCGATAGTCGGGTCTGTGAGCAACGAGTGGTCTAGTGTCCAGGTACGTGAGCGGGAGCGTTTATCTGAGAGAGCCAGGGTGACAGAGACTGGGTGGTGGTCGGAAAGAAACATGGGATCAACAGAGGCGCAGTGCAGGAGGGGGAGGTCTCGTTGGGATAAAAAGAGGTAGTCAATCCTGGAATACCTGTTGTGGGGCGCAGAAAAATGGGTAAAGTCCCTACCGTCAGGGAAGAGGGTACGCCAGGTGTCGTGTAGCGAGTTGGGTTTTAATGGACCTGAGGGCTGCATATGTGAGGGAGGATTTGCCTGTAGAGGTGTCTTGGAGTGGGTGAAGAGGGACATTGAAGTCTCCCCCAAAGATGAGCATACCTTCCTGGAAGGCAATTAAGGAAGCGGTAACTTTTCGAAAGAAAGCAACCTGATGGGTATTGGGGGCGTAGATGTTAGCCAATGTTACTGTGCGGCCAAACAGTGTCCCTTTAATAAAAAGGTATCTGCCGTCTGTGTCTGCCAGTGTATCAGTGTGCTGAAAGGGGCATTTTTTTGCCACAAGGTTCGAGACTCCCTTCGTTTTTGACTCAGAGGTAGTAGCATGGAAGGTTGTCGGGTAGCGATAGTTATGAAGTTTAGGAATAGCGCCAGTACGAAAATGTGTTTCTTGAAGGAAGGCGAAATCAACTTTGGTACGGTGCATAGCGTGAAGGAGTTGGGAACGGCGCTCAGGGATGTTGAGACCTCGTAAGTTGAGCGAGGTTATTTTGACAAGAGTCTTGTCAGTGGTCGCGGGGGTGTTCATCATTGCAGATGAATTAGGGGTAGTAGAACGTTATGAAAGGACGGTCCGAGAGCTGTGGCAGAAGTAGGGGTAGACAAACAGGTAGCTGAGGGGTTGGTGTGGTAAGTAAGTATGGAGATGGCCCAACGGGGGTGATGTGGCACCTAGTGCCGGGTGGGGGGGATGGTCGACCCTGGGTGGGGGAGGTGTAAGCAACTGTCAGCAGGGGGTGGGGGAGGTAGGGTGATAGGAAAATTCCGGAGACAGGTGGGAGAGTAATCACCTATCCGATTCTGTGTGTACTCGCGGTGGCGGTACGTCCGGAAATGGTCAGTGGTGTAATAGAAAAAGTGCCGGTAACAGTTATAGAGTGTGTGGAGGACCACTGTGTGGGAGGAGGTTTGTCCTGTGAGGATGGAATTGAGAGGGTCGACAGACAAACAGCCGTGTAGAGGTTGATGGTAGCGTAACAGTGGGACTAAGGGGGTTCGGTATGTGTTGGTGAATTGAGAGGTTTCGGCACTATGGAAAGACCAGGGTTTAGTGTGGGAGGTGAGGCCTCAGTGCGAGGCGATACGTCGCGGCCGCCAGACCCCACAGAGCCTGGAGGTCGGGAGTGTAAAAGTGAGGGCATGTATATATGAAGGGAGTCAAATTCAGTGCGTCATACAAACAACTAGAACCGTTGTAAACTTAAAACACAGTATAACTTCCGTTAAATTAAGTGGAACAATATAAACAAGTGAACGAATGACAAGCGACCCAGGAACAGAGTAATGACAGTCACTGTGAGTTAGAGGGAGGAAGAGTCAAGTATCACAGAGGAGAGGCAGACATAGAAATGGGAAAGACAGGAGTAGACTTGGGAAAGTTCAAGGTTAGCCCAGAGGCCTCGGAGCACAGATTGTCAGTACTGGCTGGGGGGCATCTGCTTCACAGGGAGGGTGTAAAGAGTGTATAGGTTTCACGTGGATGGGTGTATGTAAAGGGGGAGAGAGGCAAGTGGTAAGGAAGAGAGGGGATGGGAGGGAAGGGAGTATGGGTCGAAGTTCTCTGGTTTGGCTACAGGAGGGTGCAGGAAGCCCGTAAGATTGGGTTCGAGAGCAGAATGAGGAGCATAATAAATCCTGAGGAATGAAAGGGTAAAGATAGTCACGGGAGGCTGAGAAGCACGGAGGCAAGACAGAGAAAGAAGCATGGAGGCAAAACAGAGAAACAGGCAGCAATCATTGTGGAAGGCAATAAGACAGTGTGGCAATTCAATAATCACAATCCCACCTTTGGTTGTATGAACGGGGGGGGGTCCCCCGCCAAGCAATATGAGCCTAACGTGTCCCCGGCAAGAAGAGTGGTAAACTTTAGGTAGCAGGAGCATATTAAAACGTAGTCTAGGTCGTAGAGTGAGAACGAGAAGGGGTTGCAAAGTCACAGCATGTTACTTACAGCCGAGGAGAAGAGTATTCGGCTCCATCTGGGCAGCATCACGGACTCCGTTGCCGCAAGGGATCACTGTCTTGTTTAGGCGACAGCAGCAGGGATGATCGGAAAAAGGCAGCTCCGTGAGAAGGTAATCTGCGACTATGCCGTAACTCGTCTGGCAGTTCCATCGTGTATGATCGTGCAGGCTTTGTCTAAGGGGGGGTCAGTCTCTGTTCCTGGGGGCAAGTGTACGCCTGGAGCTTAGTGATCGCGGCGCGCCCTGCGATGCAGCGGGGTCGCTAGAGAGTCTGAAAGGGGGTGATCAGACATCCTGGCTAGGCTCGGTCTAGTGGTGGAGGGCGAACGCCGTCGCCGATTGCGGGAGGTTTGGGCATCCATTGGTTCCTCTCTATCTAGGTGACGAAGCATCCCGCGGACATCAAAGTCCGCGTACCAGTTGGGGAGATCCATGACAGGGATATCCAGGGTCTTGCAGAACTCATCCAGCTCCTCAGGAACCCGCAGCAGCGCAGTCCGGCCATGAAGGGTGGCAGAGAGTGCGAACGGGAATTTCCAGCGGTATTGAATCCCTCTGGAGCGCAACACATCCAGCAGAGGGCGGAGATCCCTGCGATTGCGGAGGGTGATGGCTGACAGGTCCTGGTAGATGTGGACTGTATGGCCGTCATGGAGCAGCTGATTTCTCGCTCGAGCCTTACGGAGGACTTCGTCTTTGGTGTGGAAGTCTGTCAGGCAGCAAACCACATCTCTGGGGGGATCTGAGTCCTTACCGCGGGGCCTCAGGGCTCTGTGGATCCGCTCCATGGGGATCTGCGTTTGAGGAGGCTTGCCGAGAATGCCGTTGAGGAGCTCCGTGACGGCTGGGAGAACGTGGTCCGGGTCCACCGTTTCAGGTAGGCCTCTAATTCTTAGGTTACGGCGGCGTCCCCTGTTATCCAAATCTTCCAGGTGTCTTTGGATGTCACGGAGTTGTAAGGTGTGGATGTCCAGTCTGTGGTCGACTTGTTTGAGAGCTGAGCGGTGTTGGGCAGTGGTATTTTCTACCTCATGCATGCGGCTTGTAATGGCGCGAATTTCCTGTGTGAGATCAGAGATGGCCGTAAAGAGCGTGGATTTGATATCCGCTGCCACATTGTGAAGATCGGTGAGGCTTGGTTATTGAGGGGTCTGCGGCGTCTGGGCTCCTTGTGAAGGCAGCGGGAGGAAGGTGGGGAAGAGCACAATCCCGGGAGCTGCTTGTGAGGGAGCTGAGGAAGGGGGTGAGGCCGCCATGTTGGACCTCTGGGAGCGAAAGATGTCCAGGATGGTCTGGGTCAGCCGACCATCTGTGTCCCGCGGAGAGCGGGATCTGGTTGCCGATGAGCTTCTGGAGGAAGTTCCCATACTTTTCGGGCGAAATAGAGGCTGTTGTCCCTCGATAGGAGCTTAGAAACGGCTGTCGTCTGTCAGAGCTCTGGGGTTATGCAGCCATCTTCGTCCAAGGCAAACCACGCCCCCCGTCAGTGTTTTTTTTTTAACTACATTTTTATCAATCCTGTTGGGGGGTGGCTTTGGTGAGATATCAGGGGTCTAAACAGACCCCTGACATGGTAAAGGAAAGGATGAAGGAAGTAATGCAATGCTGATAAACCGTAGAGGAGGTAAGTAATAGGGGGGAGTAAGAGACATGACTTGATAAAGTGACAAGGGATGCAGTGCTGCTAAATGACAAAAAAAGGTAATAAGCAGTGACATATTCAACTCTGTAGATGCCCCTAGGCAGTCGAAACCCTGGGCCCCCTCACAAGTTTCTGAAGGTTTCTCATGCATGTGCTCCCTGTGGAATAACATTGAGCTAAGTAGTGTTCACATTGGCTACTAGATGAAGATGACCATCACTACTGTAAATTGCAGGTCCGTAGGTTTGCACAAAATATTATACAAACTGACAGCCGAATGAAGATGAGCTTTTAAAAGACAAACTCTAATGTGAACCTGATGTCTATGCTTGATATACTTTAAGTTGTTATTGGGTATGTTGATTCATGTTTTGTACCTTTTAAAAACTATTTAGGAAAGCTTTACTGCTATTTTCTTTTAGTGTTGCTCACGAATATTCGCATTGCGAATATTCGCATTGCGAATATTCGCTACGAATATTGCATATTCGAGTATTCGCGAATATTTCGAATATCGCGGCGAATATTCGCTATTTCGAATATTCGCATTTTTCAAATTTCGCAATAAATTTTGCAAAAAAAAAATCGCAATCGCAAATTTCGCAATAGCGAAATTTCGCTATTTTTTTTTTTTTATAAAATATAGCGAATATTCGTAAATATCGAATATTCGTGATATTTTATCCAAAAAAAAATATAGCGAAATTTCGCAATCATTTTCGCTTTCGCATATGCGAAATTTCGCGATTTTTTTTTTTTTTTATAAAATATAGCGAATATTCTTAAATATCGAATATTCGTGATATTTTATAAAAAAAAAAAATCGCAAAATTTTGCATTCGCGAAATTTCGCATTGGCGAAAATTCGCATTGGCGAAAATTCGCAATTTTTTATTTTTTTTTTATAAAATATCACGAATATTCGATATTAACGAATATTCGCGACCGCATATGTGAAATTTCGCTTTTTTTTTTTTTATAAAATATACCGAATATTCGTAAATATCGAATATTCGTGATATTTTATAAAAAAAAAAAAAAATCGCGAAAATTCGCAATTTTTTTTTTTTTTATAAAATATCACGAATATTCAATATTAACAAATATTCGCGAATATTCTTCGAAATATTCGCGAAATATCGCGAAATCGAATATGGCGTATTCCGCTCATCACTATTTTCTTTCAAGATCAAATCAATAATACACTGATAGGTTTTGATCTTTCTTCTGAAGGCCAAGTGGTTCACCTCCAATCGGATGGTGGTTGGTAGAGCGTTCCACAGTTTAGGTCCTTGGACTGCAAATCTACGTTCTCCTTTGGATTTGTATCTGGATTTGGGTATCTGGTGTAGATTCTGGTTGGTGGATCGCAGAATGCGATTGGGGTTGTGAGCTTTTCGTTTTTCACATAGATATGGGGGGCATTTCTTTGAATACACTTATGCGTTATACCTCCTCCAAAACAGGAATGGTTTTACAGGTGGAGGCCACTGACATTTTTTTTCATTACTCATCTTTTCTGTCTAATTTTCACTAGTCTTGCATTTGGCTAGGGTCAGTGCCACTGCTGGTAGCATGAGGCGATACCTAGGATGGCACATTAATACTTGCCATTGCCAGAAGGCTTGGTGTGTCTCTCAGTCCCAGCACAGTCTCAGGAGCATGGAGGAGATTCCAGGAAAAAGTTACTATAGGAGAGCTGGACACGGCCGTAGAAAGGTCCTTAACCCATCAGCAGGACCGGTATTTGTGTCAAGAAGGAACAGAATGACCTCCAGACCACTGGTGTAAATTTCTCTGACAAACAATCAGAAGGGTGGCCTGAGGGCCCCTAGTGGACCCAGTGCTCACTGCCCCTCACTGGCATTTCCATTGTACCCCAGAATTGGCAGGTTTGCCACTGACGCCCTGTGCTTTTCACAGATGAGAGCAGGTTCACCCTGAGCATATGTGACAGACATGAAAGGGTCTGGAGAAGCCATGGAGAATGTTATGCTGCCTGTAACATCGTTCAGCATGACCGGTTTGGTAGTGAGTCAGTGATGGTCTAAGGAGGCATATCCATGGAGGGACGCACAGACCTCTACACTCTAGACAATGGCACCCTGACTGCCATTAAGTATCAGGATGAAATCCTTGTACCTATTGCCTGGCTTCTACACTGTTGCAGTGGGTCCTGGGTTCCTCCTGGTGCACGACAATGCCCGATCTCTTGTGGCAAGAGTATGCAGCCAGTTCCTGTAGGATGAAGGAATTGATACTACGCTCGCCTGACCTGAATCCAATAGAACACCCCTGGGACATTATGTTTCGGTCCATTCTATGTCGCCACATTGCACCTCAGTCTGTCCAAGAGCTTAGTGATGCTCTGGACCAGATCTGGAAAGAAATACCCCAGGACAACATCCGTCATCTCATTAGGAGCATGCCCCAACGTTGTCAGGTATGCATACATGCACGTGGGTGCCATACAAACGACTGAGTACCATTTTGAGTTGCTGCAATGAAATATCAGCAAAATGGACTAGCTTGCTGCATCATTTTTTCACTTTGATTTTCGGGGGTGTCTTTGAATTCAGCTCTCTCTAGGGTAATCATTTAAATTTTCATTAAATGATGGCTCCTTTCGTTCCTAACACATTACCTAGTCCATATCAGTATAGATATCCAGCATGATACTTTTCCCAATTGAAATCTGATGTTTTCAAAGTGTGCCTTTAATTTTTTTGAGCAGTGTATATTAATCCATTATGGCGGTGTCTTAAACAGAGTGATACTCTGCCTATTTGGTAATCCAACACTGGAAAAAAGCATGGTTCATGAGATCTGGAGGAATGAAAATTTGACAAAATATCATTGCTATAGACCAGGAGTCTCCAAACTATGGCCCTCCAGGTGTTCAGGAACTACAATTCCCATCATGCCTAGTCATGTCTACGAATGTCAGAGTTTTACAATGCCTCATGGGAAGTGTAGTTCCACAGCAGCTGGAGGGCCGTAGTTTGGAGATCCCTGCTATAGACCATGGGTCTTCAAACTACGGCCCTCCAGTTGTTCAGGAACTACATTTCCCATCATGCCTAGTCATGTCTGTGAATGTCAGTGTGTTAAAATGCCTCATGGGATGTGTAGTTCTACAACACCTGGAGGGCCGTAGTTTGAGGATCCCTGCTATAGACAATCAATCAATTTCATTGCACATTACTTTGTTTTGTAAAACTTGAGACAGAATTAAAATTGGTCACTTTCAGTAACAGCTCCAGTTATATGCTCATTTGCGCAACTCAGGTTTTCATGGATCAGCCTTCATAAATCCTTTTCACACACACACACCACTTTAGCTATGCACTATTGGATTGACTACCACAGCGTAAGCATTTATCTTAAGAGGCAATAGCTGTTCTAGGTCAAAAATACCATTATAAACATGTAGAAACAATATATTACACAGTCATTGGGTATTTGTTAGTCATTTATCAAAATGGGTTGGATAACATCTAATAAATGTGTACAAACACGGATGTGACCTGAACAGGTTACAGAAGTCAACCTAGGGTTATTTTGACACATCTTCTACTCTTGCATAATGGATGATGGAACAAATACAATATTATTTTACAGTCACTCTCAATCTAACTATTATTGGCCTGGTTGGGAACCTTTCATTTCATATTTGTGGGTTTACTTTCCTCGAATCTGTGTGTTTGCTTGCCTGCTACCTACTAAGACCTTCCCTGAGACCTTCTGAGACCTTTTCTGACGTATCTTCAGCTTTAACGTACTTACCCATTCTTGACAGCCTGTTATGCCGCGTACACACGATCAGTCTATCCGATGAGAACGGTCTGATGGACCGTTTTCATTGGTTAACCGATGAAGCTGACTGATGGTCCGTCGCGCCTACACACCATCGGTTAAAAAAACGATCGTGTCAGAACGCGGTGACGTAAAACACAACAACGTGCTGAAAAAAATGAAGTTCAATGCTTCCAAGAATGCGTCGACTTGATTCTGAGCATGCGTGGATTTTTAACCGATGGTCGTGCCAACTAACGATTGGTTTTGACCTATCGGTTAGGAATCCATCGGTTAAATTTAAAACAAGTTGGCTTTTTTTAATCGATGGTTGAATAACCGATTGCCATCAGACCATTCTCATTGGTTTAACCGATCGTGTGTACGCGGCTTTAGGTGTTACAAGTGGGGAAAAAATAGAGGTAGCACCATAGGGAGCTACTGCATGGCCAAGTTCCAACATTCCGTGTAGATTGCAAAAGCTAAAACACCACTAAGATTCAGGGACTACCAGTGAGGACACAGAAAATCCACACAAGGAGGTAAAGATCAGAGCAATAGGAATTGCCCTTAGTACATAAGCCCCTCTAGTGATCCATGAAAATATGTTTATTCTTTTGTTCTAAATTAGGGATATTATCACTGCTTAAGAATTAATGTGCTATTTTTCTTTTACAGCACCTACATCCATTTTAATACCTTAGCTAGAAGGCATTAGGATTAAGTGCAATTACTTATAATTACCATTAAATGTGCCAGTATGTATATTAGGAATAGGTGATTAATTAAATTGCCAGGAGTCAATAATCATTTAAATTGTCTTTTGTATATCAGAGTTTCCAATTCAAGTGGGAAAAGGCATGACTCACGTATTAAACCAGGGCACACAGGACCAGTAGTAGTATATAATTAGGTCTATGAGTCACATCTATGTTCTTGGTTTCTTATAAACAAGCAGTTTGATTAATTTGCTACGTTGGAAAATGTTTAGGTTTTCATGCACATATTTAATTAGGATAACCAAACAGTTGATCACCTATTACCCAATGTATAATTACACTGTTTACTTTTTAACCATGCCATGTCTGATTTTGCCAATTATACATTTGTTAATGTAAACACTTTCCTGCCACTGGTTGTCTGCTGTAGATATTAAAAGATGCAAGTTTCAACACATTCCACTTTCTATAAAAGTTGAAAACAACTAGGAGGAGCCCTAAAATCTGACAACAAATACATCTTTCCATTAACAATAGTGTTGAGCGGAATACGCCATATTCGATTTCGCAATATTTCACGAATATATAGAAGAATATTCGTGAAATATTCGTTAATATCGAATATTCGTGATATTTTATCAAAAAAAAATGTTTGCAAAATTTCGCTAATGCGAATGCGAAATTTCGCTAATGCGAATGCGAAATTGATTGCGAAATTCTTGTCAACACGCGAAAACGGAGATCATTTCCTGGATTACTAAACTAATATGCACTAAACACTAACTCTACTTACACAAACTTATATGACTAAACTAAAGCTAATTTTTTTTGTTTTTTGTTTTTTTATACACAAAACACAGAAGGGCAGAGAAAGTATTCGTGAATATTCGTAATACGAATATTCGCATTGCGAATATTCGGCAACATAAAAGGATCGCCTCAGCTACTCGGCCCAGGGTCTCTAATCATACCAGCAATGCTTTTAGACGTCGATGGAGATCACTAGGATGTGATCTGTTTTAAAAATAAATTAGAAAAAATACGAATATTCGCAATATCGAATATTCACCGCGATATTCGATTTATTCGCGAATACTCGAATATGCAATATTCGTTACGAATATTCGCAATGCGAATATTCGTGAGCAACACTAATTAACAAGCATGTTTAGATCAGATGTTTGTGTCTATGGAGAAGGGAGATATATTCTGTTCATTCTACTATGGCCACAGTTTGCCTCTGAGGTAGAGAATGTCAATTGGTCAGTGAAGTCCAACCTTGTTAATAAAGTTAGATTTAGTTCAGCCACGGTATGTTTTAAGAGGTTATGGAGCATGTACACACATTGCCTGTTCCAGTTGTAACTGGCCACATTGAAAAGAGCTCATCTTAGATTTGGGTTCATCTATATTTAGACCATTTTCTGGGATCACTATTGCATTGTATCTTTATAATCTCCCCATAATCCTTATGTTTCCTCTCTGGTAATCTTCCAAGTCGTAAAATCCCCTATACTGCGGTCTAACAGCAGGGTAGCAATGATGAACATGTTCCCCATAAACGTTTACTGTACAAAGTAAGGTCTGTTGGCATGGACCATTGGGTGAGTACATGGATTGAAAACTGGCTACAAGGTCGAGTTCAGAGGGTGGTGATAAATGGGGAGTACTCAGAATGGTCAGGGCTCTGTGCTGGGACCTGGGATCCTATTTAATTTGTCATTAAACAACCTGGAGGATGGGGTAAACAGCTTAATCTTGGTATTTGCTGACCATACTAAGCTAAGCAGGGCAATAACTTCTCCGCAGGATTTGGAAACCTTGCAAGAAGATCTAAACAAATTAATGGTGTGGGCAACTACATGGCAAATGAGGGTGAATGTAGAAAAATGTTAAATAATTAATTTGGGTGGCAAAAACATGAATGCAATCTATACACTGGGGGAAGAACCTCTGGGGGAATCAAGGATGGAAAAGGACCTGGGGGTCCTAGTACATGACAGGCTCAGCAATGGCATGCATTGCCAAGCTGCGGCTAACAAAGCAAACATAATATTGGCATGCTTTAAAAAGGGGATTAACTCAAGAGATAAAACGATAATTCTCCCACTCTACAAGGCTCTGGTCTGGCCACATTTGGAGTATGCTGTCCAGTTCTGGGCACCAGTCCTCAGGAAGGATGTACTGGAAATGGAGCAAGTACAAAGAAGGGCAACAAAGCTAAGAAAGGGACTGGAAGATATTAGTTATGAAGAAAGGTTGCGAGCACTGAACTTATTCTCTCTGAAGAAGAGACTCTTGAGAGGGGATATGATTTCAATCTACAAATACCGTACTGGTGACCCCACGATACTTAAAAAAAAAAAAAAAAAACTATTAGACACATTAGATACTGTAGGCACCTGAAGGACTGCAACATACTAGGATATACAATGTAATACTGACATATAATCACACACATAGGTTGTTTTTTTGTGGGCACGGCACTATTGGCTTTTCTAATGTGTTCAGAACACGTCTTTTCGTTACAAGTCAAGAATAGTTGGTTCTGAAGAAGCAGAAATGTGAAACGCATCAACCAATTGACATTAATAGTGACAAAGACTGTTGAACCTTACTATACTGAATTTATTGATTTTATGTATTTTCTCTTTTTTTACTTTTTTTGTTAAATAAATCTATTGAAAACGACTAAGGTCGCGTACACACGATAGGTTAACCAGAGGACAACGATCTGATGGACCGTTTTCATCGGTCAAAACTGATCGTGTGTAGGCCCCATAGGTTTTTTAACCTTTGGTTAAAAAAAAAGCTAACTTGCTTTAAAATTTAACCGATGAACGCCTAACCGATAGGTCAAAACCAATTGTTAGTATGCAAAACCATTGGTTAAAAACCTGCGCATGCTCAGAATCAAGTCGACGCATGCTTGGAAGCATCGAACTTCATTTTTTTCAGCACGTCATTGTGTTTTATGTCACCGCGTTCTGTTACGATCGTTGTTTTAACTGATGGTGTGTAGGCATATCAGACCATCAGTCAGCTTCATCGGATGGACTGATCATTTGTACGAGGCTTTAGTGTATGAATTACTCTCTTGTACCGTAATAATGCATCATGTTTGTTCCATTTTTCCAAATTCTATATAGGATGAGGTACCCCCATAGCCAATTGTTTCACCTTATATATAGTAGTGTGCTGGGAAACATTAATAGACAGATTGCGAGTAAAGGGGGTTTAGTTAACATATGTAACTGAAATACAGGCCTCTTTATAATTGATTTTACTTATACTGTATATATGCATTCTTGTTTCTTGATTCTACAAATAAACATTAAATATAAGATAAGATTTATAAAAGATTTCTAAAGCACTATAAGCTAGTTAAAGAAATGGCACAGGTTAAGCAGCTTGCCTTGGGGTTGACTTTGTCTAAAATCTTAGGCCGAGCCATCATGTAAGGGATGAGTCAATACTTTCCGTCCTTCAGTGTGTATAAAAAAAAAACAGCTTGACTCAATAAAAGATTTCTGCAAACAGGCTTTTTACAACATCAGTCTCTGGGGGCAGGTGAAAGGGAGACTAAAACTCTAACTACTGGCGAATCTACCAACTAAAAAAAAGATTAATGTAGATATCATTTAATTTTTACCCAACTTAAAAAGAAAACCACACGCAAAACACTTTGTTACATTGTATTATATATTTCTTATCATATAAAGAGAAAACAAATAATGTGTACTGTAAAAATCCTTTAAAGTTCAACCTGATTTTTAACACTGAAAAAAATAAAAATAAAAACATGGCTTCATTTTCAGGGGGCATCCTGCAGTCTATTGGTGTACATAATTCCTACAGACTTGTAATTCCCAGCCCACACGATTGGCTCACAGCTCTAGCCAGCAGATTGTCTTATTCAACAACACTGGCTGATCATAGGATACTGACTCCAATTACTCCCAAATTTCTGGGAAAGAGTGAAACCTTTATGTAGGAGGATAAAGAGCCCTATCATATTTCTCTCAGTACAAATTTTATTTTTAAGTAAAAACACAACATGCAATGGGAATATTTTGTCATCGCATTCAATCTGATTCAGCTCTGCCCTTGCCAAAACAGTTTTTTTTATTTATTTAAAGGGTCGTGTAGGGCTTTTAGAATGCCAGGATGTGGGCTGGGCGTATGGCCATGTGACCGCCGTGATTGGCTATCACAGGATCACTATCACAGTGGTCACAGGAATCGAATACTCGCAAGCAGCGATCAGGAGGTTTCCATTAGCCACTGGTCACCCACTGGTCACCCACGTGCTCTAGGCACAGCTCTGTTGGTGCTATGCAAGCAAATATGTGGTCAGCCCCGAGAGGCTCCATATTTGCGTGTGCTCGGCGCCACCTGGTTAAGTGTTTAAGTTTTAGAACCGTTGAAGATACAAGGATCTATTTTCTATATCAACCAGTCAGAGGAATGCTGTAATTGTCCCAACTTGCACTTGAATAAGTTGGATTGTGGTTGGCTGTCATGAGACTTCTTTTTTTTTTAATATAACATATATTTCACATAAAACTTGGAGTAGTGTTGCTTTTAAAAACATTTTGTTTTTACCAATGCTCTAATTCTCCATTTCTAGAACCTCAGTGAAACAAACTGGTTTGTAATATAAACTATAAGAACTTGATTAAAATGCAAAGAAATTCATTAAATGGCTCGGTGCCTCCATCTTATCATGACTAAGATAAACAATCGTTTCAAATGAAGAACAATCATAAACAAATGAACCATTTAAATGGGATTCCATTAACACTCCCACAAGTTACCTTGAATTTAAAATTTAAACAGGGATCTGGCATTTGTAAAACCAAAATAACTAGTTGATGCTCAAACACTCAAAAAATAACAAATTATAACAAATGTATGCCCAATGACACATTGACCCACAATAACAAAAATTCACTAGAATAAACCCTTTTAAAATCTAAAAATTGTATCTATTATCTCAACTGCATATCTAAATCAGCAACAAACAAAACATATTTTCTGTAAAGACTACAAAAAAATACGAAATATACATTTTGAATGTATGTTCTTAAGGAGCCATTTATTTATTTTTAATTTGTGTAGTGTAACTTATTTCTACAGGTCTTTGCATAGAATAATGAGAATCATGGACATCTGTCCATAACCCAAGAAAACCAGAGCTTGTTTATGAAGGAAGGACAAGGGGTACATTAGAAAAGGAATAGTTAAAGTGAATCATGCTCAGGCTATGCCTATAAAAGTATTTTTTTCTGAACAAGCAGTAAAACACTTTACTTTATTTTACACCTCACTGACCTCTGTAGCTATAGGAACTAAGAAGAAATTTATAGACAATAGGCATAATCACTCGGACGTTAGAGGCAAATGAATTACAAGATAATATAAAATCGTGCAATTTTTATTTGTACAAAACAATTAAAAATCAAAGTACATATATTATGTGCCATATTTAAAAACACATGCATAGATACATCTTACAAAGATGGTAATAATACATTGAGTTAATATGATGGAATTTCCAAGTAATAGGCAATAGAATAAATCCTTATGTGTACGTGTTTCACCTTTTGCTTTCTCAGGACACACAGAAAGATAACACAGGATTCACTTGCCAAGAAATAAGCACATGCGCATAGAAAAGCCTCTGGGGTGGGCACTGGGGCAAGCAAGGGCAGAGTGATCACATGCCATCATCTAATTGTAGAAAAAGGAGCACAGCCAAGAGATTCAGTATGTAGAAATAACATATTGTCACAGATGATAAAAAAATGCCCCCCCCCCCTCAAAAAAAATGCATATAGGCTGAATACAAGGCAGAAGGGATCAATACCAATAGGGCATAGAATATCAATGGGTATACAGGCAATATTGTTATTCCTATAAAAACCTTGTCCGTATTGGGGGGGGGGGGGCCTTTAAGGAAACATTTTCTCCAAGTACTGACATTCGTAATATGTGCAGCCTACACAGCCCGGAGTGCTCCTAAGAAGAAATGCATCTTCAAATTTTTTAACAGACGCACTGAAATCACTGCTCTCTCCCCTATTTATGATGGCAGCAGAAACTTTGCTACTTGCCAGCCTTCCAATGTAAAAAAACAACAGGTGGTTTGAGCTGTTAGAAATTAAACTTCAAAGACTATGCTCTTGTGATCCTTGAGGATAAATTGCTTTACAGTACATGTATGTGCAAAGGTTAGTGAGGGTTAATTTAGGTCTTTTTTGTTTTTACTGCCTGTTAAAGCGGAACTGATGTTCCACTGTAACACCCCCACTCTTCTATTCTCTATTATGTAGGAAGTAATTGTTCTATGATCCTATAAAAGAATTTGAAGGGATAATTACCCTCCTAGAGATAAGACAAGAAGTGGGCACTGGACATATGACAGTTCTGACGTGATGAATAGGTTATTGTGCACTTACTGAATAGATGTAACAAAATGCTTTACATTTTATATTTTACAGATCAAAAAGAAGCAACTACTATATGTTCATTGTTAGGGTTTACATACACTTTAAGAATATTTTAAAAACATTGAAGTGTAAGTTCACCTTTTCACAAAAAATGAAAGTAATACCATCCCCACTCTGTATTCATGGCTGCCTGGAGTAATTCTGATTGGTCAAATTGCTCCCGTGCCAGCACATGACCAATCAGAATAGGCTCCAACCCCCTTCTCAACTCCTCATGTTTTTTCTTTTTGTAAAAATCAAAGTTTTACTCACTTAAGTCTGCCATGCATCTGTCTGGTGTGGCTTCTGTGCGCAAGGGACTAGTAATGCAGTGATGCAAATTGTATCTCACCCATCCCCTCGCCCTGATGTAACAGCTGAGGTTCCACTTCTGGATGAATAAATAGCGAAGTGGACACCCAATGAAAACCCTCAGAGAGAGAGTGCGGGACTAGACCATCGCAAGACCACAATATTTTTTTTCTAATAGTAACTATTAGTTAAAGAGGATAAGGGAGGGGTATGCATGAGCAATGAAAAATCAGCAAGTAGTAGAGGGGCTTTAACGTCCTTTCCCATTGATTTTTTTATAGGTTGAGATCAGCAATGATAGTATCTTTTACCATTGGTTTTCCTAAATGAGGGTGGCCAAGGCTATAATTATCAAGAATGTTAATGTAATATTTTGATTCAGGGAATTGCGCCTTATGGGGTTAGAAAGGATTTGTCCTGCCTATGAACCATAAACACACATAGCTACACACATAGCTAAGCTGTCAAAGAGATTTTTTTTAACTTCTTCTGGAGTGAAAGTTGGAACTCAACAGACAATATACTATGCAATCACGCAATAGGTGAGAGATCCATTTGCGGGGTCAAAAAAATGTAAAGGGGTTAAATTTCACACTTTAGAGATTTCACACTTTAGACAGCATTTCTCAAAACATGTAAAAAAAATTAAAAGTTTCCAAAAAACAAACCAGCCAATTGGATAGGCAACCTATATTGCCTTATAAATCACAACGTCATTACCATCAGAATTCCAATCACTCCTTCTGTGGTGGCTGATCCTTGGTGATATGTTCTGATATTCAATTACCTTCTCAGAAAACTTCCATCTGAAAAATGATGTTGTCTATTTATTTCAGCCCCCAGATAAGCTAGCCATCCAATTATACAAGCAAATGGAAATGGATGCTAAAGAGATGATAAATAATTTTACGTGACAGGTACAAGAGAGGGAAATCACGCCTAATTTTACAGGAACATGCCATTAAGTGTAATACCTGTCACTCAGTACTTTTCCATTATCGTTTTTTTTTTCCCTTTCACTTGTAATGATATGCATGTTTATTCACATCTAATTAATTGCCTACACAGTTGTTGCGCTGCATATATTTCCTTAAAGCTGAACTCTGAGCAGATTATTAAATATAAGGTTAGACTACATACTGTATACTGTATAGGCACTATCTTCTATGCCAAAAGATTCGTAGTTCTATTCAGTTAAACTGTGATCCAGATACACTTACTAGACAGCATAGCAAGGTCCCAGACACTATTTTTCTCCACTGTAGTTAGGCAGTAAAACTTGGTCATCAGACTGCCTACTGGGTTTTGAAGGCATATCAACCCACAGATGACAGTCAATACATGCTGTTTCCTCTGACAACGAGTCTAAATGGTTAAAATCATTGGCCCTCCCTTTTCGAAATGTTACTATTAGAGAAAAAACTTTTATAATGCCTGGAGCACTATTGCCTAGTGGAGCAATGACAGGGTTCCTAAGAATGTCATCTTGTATGGAGTCAAAGGATGAGAATGCCAAACTGTAGGACTTTTTATTTCTACCACGTTCTTACAGCTTGCGCCTTTCACCCATTCACTTTATATAATCTTATTATCAAGGCATTATTGTCATATGATGCCATTTTCCCATTTGTTTCCTGTCTAGGTTGACCATGGTGACCCATAAGGGGCCTGCACTGTGTGGCACCCATTCCCCAAGACCTGCTACAAATTGAAAGGAGAACAAAGATTTGCAGTCCAGGGGTCACGGCTGCGGAACGCGCTACCAACCATCATCCACGTGGAAGATAACAATTCAGGAAAAAACTGAAAAGCCACCTCTTCTGAAGGACAAGGATGACTACGGATACAAGCGCCTTGAGGCGATTTAGTTAGCATTTGTTAGCACTATATAAGTTACTCACTCACTCATGCCTTGTAATGAAGATAAATTTGTGGTGGCTGGGGGAATAATTAGAAAAAATTGGATTAACTTTAGATTCAAAATTAAGAAACTTTTTTATACTTTATTTCAATGAGTGATAAAAATAGGGATTATTTTTTATTTTCTGGTTTGAGGAAGGATTGGGTTCATTATTAATTACCCTACAGTAAGTTATACAGAAATGTGTTTAAAATATCACTTAAATACATTCTTATTATAATTAATAAATAAAAAAAATCTGCATGATAAATTAGCATAAGGCCCATGCTATCACTCATCTTGATTCCTAAACATCTTTGTAAGGATTTACATTTTCTAGTTAAGACGCACATATGCATATATGATTTATTAGCAAGGTACGTAATGACTTAATTTCCTGTCAAGCGTCATATTGCCAGAAATCAGAAGGACTTTGAAGTTCTGTGCCCTGGGGTTAATGGGAGGCAGCGATAGTAAGAGTCATATTTGTTTTATGTCACAAGATGGATTATGCTGTGGAATGGGAAATGGGCCACAGTAGAAATGAAAGTGTCCCTTTAACCTTCAAAAGGTTACTAGAAACTATAGCTAAATTGGAACATGCCATCATGTAAAAGTGTATTTTAATCTAAAACTTATAATTATGCTATCAATAATACATTAGAGGTTCCGTTCCACTTTGGGGTGGGAGGAAAATCTGTTAATAGATCAGACGTTACCATGGAGAAGATGGGAGTATGGTTTGACCTTTAACCTGTCATATAATTAAGTAATTCTGTTCAAATATGAAAGTATGAAAGTGCGTAGAGACGAAAGGTATTTTATAGAACTAAGAAACATGCAAACCGTTCATTAATGCTTATTTAATAATAAGCTGAGAAGTGCATTGGCCTGTGTGCTAACATAATTGTTGAGCTTCTGCTACATCTGGCAGGGCAAGACAATATCTTTAAAACTGATTTCTGGGAACCTTCTTTCCACCACTACCCTTTAACCCCCCCCCCCCCCCCAAAACTAATCACTGGGTTTAGTAGAAAAAAGCCCCTTTCACTTACCTAAATATAACAAAGTGTGCCAAAAAGACCAGTGTGTGGCGGTCTAGAACTGCATTTCTGGATCACTGGTATTTACTCTGGTAAGAGGTGAGAGTGAGGGACATGTGATGAAAGTCTAAGGTGAAAATGTGAATGGGTAAAATTATGAGTATAAAAGATAGATGCCAGGATGTAGGCTTTAAAGGTAATTTATAGTGTGTTGTCTATATTTTTGGTCAGGACAAACATGTTTTTGTTTTTCTGGTCAAGTATACATAAAAAATATTGTAGGGGTATTTACTATTTACAGTCCAGCCTATAGAAGAAGATTTATTTTACATGTTTATCTGGCAATCCTTAACTGCTTCACTGAAGAAGCCCATAATTTACAGAGCTCAATAGCTCAAACTAAAGCACATCTAAAGGATAGGGGTAACTCGTTTTCCCCTTGCTGTTTGCTCTTTACAGGCTGGGCCATATAGAGATTTAGTAAAGGGGAGAGTCTGAAAGCAAAGAGTTACTGCTGTACTCTCCCTTTAGAAAACTGATAATGCTCTGTGTCATGGGTGCACCCCATGTTTAATGTTTAATTAATGTTTACTAATATTTATAGTAAAAAAAGAGAATAATAATCGGAATGAATGAGTAGTGCCTCATCCCTTAAAGTGGTTCCAAAGTCAGAAGGTTTTTTTTTTATCTTAAAGCTTTCTGTGCATTAAGATAAAAGACCTTCTGTGTGCAACAGCCCCCTCAGCCCCCACCTAATACTTAGAAAGAAAAGAAAGGCGCACCAGCCTGGTGTATTACCGATTGACAATTTATTGAATAATAAAAAATGTGTTAAAAACTACTCACAAAAGACGTAACAAGACAGGCTTGTCAACAGGCAATGAGGTATATTCCCCTCAGACCGCACTCCACAATGGGGGGACTGGAAGTATGTTACTGCTGGCTGACGCGTTTCGAGGGGCTGGGGCCTCTTCATCAGAGCTCAGCAGCAGCCTGTTGACAAGCCTGTCTTGTTACGTCTTTTGTGAGTAGTTTTTAACACATTTTTTATTATTCAATAAATTGTCAAGCGGTAATACACCAGGCTGGTGCGCCTTTCTTTTCTTTCTCTGTTTTCTGCCAGGACTTCCCCATCCACGAAGGGCAGCAAGGCCTCTGCTATTACCATTTTTGACAATTGCATGACTTTTTATGAAGATCTTCGAATAATTGTTGGACAATCCACCCGTGCGCAGGAGTTTGCTTGTTTCTTCTGTACTCCCACCTAATACTTACCTGAGCCCCATCATGATCCAGAGATGTTGCAGGAGAGCCCCGAATGTCCAGGACTCCCCTCCTCCTTGTCTGAGACAGCAGCGGGGCACCATTGGCTTCTACTTGAGTCAATCACAGTCAATGAGCCAATGAGAAGAGAGAGGGGGTGGGACCTAGGATTGACTCTGTCTGAAAGAACACACAGAGCAGCAGCTTGGCTCAGGTGCCCCCACAGCAAGCAGCACTCAGCAGAAGGGAGGTGCCAGAAGTGCCGGCAAGGGACCTGGGAAGAGAAGGATCGGGGCTGCTCTGTGCAAAACCAGTGCAAACAGCAGGTAAATATAACATTTTTAAACAAAAAAAAAACAAAAAAGACTTTAGTATCACTTTAAGCATAGATAAAGCAAGTTTGCTGTTGGTTGGGATTTTTTTTTTTTTAGGCACACCAAAAGTATATATAAGCAACAGTTAAAGTTTACAAAATATAGTATTCCTTGCTAAAAATATCATATACAACACATAAAAACCACCAAACAATTGATGGAAACATTAATATGACACCACTGCTAAGTTCAATAGTATATAGCCAACTGTATATGCCCCAGTCATGTAAATAAGCCTCAACGCATTTCAATTTTCCAAACACTCTTCATCAGGGTGGTTGTATAAATCATACAGGGAACGTCAATAGATATTAGAATGAGTGTGTTTTAATTGAGGGGTCCACAGAGTGTATAGCTAGAGACATACAGGGGGTGCTAAATTCTTAAAGAATTTCATGGAGCCAGGGTTCCAAAGCATGGTCTTCCATTCAATTAATGGAGCCTTACTGATTAGTGTGCATTGCAGTATCAATAAAACATCTGCTGGTATGTAGAATAATTGCTACAAATTAATAGCCATATACATAGATGCCCCTGGCTATTGATTTGTGGCAATTATTCTACATACCAGCAGACTTTTTATTGATACTGTAATACACACTAATCAGTAAGGCTCCATTAATTGAATGGCATACCGTGCTTTAGAAGGCTGGCTCCATGAAATACTTTGTTTTTCTTCAAGAATTTTTTAGATGGCTCGTCTACAAGTGGTCCAGAACACGGCAGCCAGACTGGTAGTGTTTAAAAAAAAACGTGGGAACCAATCTCCATGGCCATGAGGACCCTCTACTGGCTAGCCGTAAAGGATCAGGTGACATTCAAGAACCTCTGCCTCACCCACAAATGCACGCAAGGAATTGCGCCGCAATACCTATGTGAGAAAAAAAAACACTACACCCCAAGTCGGGTCCTCCGATCATCAAATCAGAACCTCCTCCACATCCCCAAATCTCGCTATAAAATGAAAGGAGAACGAAGATTCGCTGTCCAAGGACCTCGGTTATGGAACGCTCTACCCGCAGACATTCGGTTGGAGGAAAATCATCGGGCCTTCAGAAAAGAACTTAAGACCCATCTTTTCTGAAGCTTGGTTGGACGATCATATTGGCTACAGAGCCTTGAGACGATTTAGTTTGCATTTGTAGCGCTATACAAGTTACTCACTCACTCACTCACTCACTCACTCACTCACTCAGTACTCTTCTTTCACTATTTGAATTTGCATTTGGGAAAGTCTTTAGTGCCCCCTGTACATCTCTAGCTATACACTCTGTGGACCCTACAGTGATAACATACTCATTCTAATAACTGGTAATGTTCCTTGTATGATTTATACAACCACCATGCCCTCTTGATGAAGATTGTTGGAAAATTGTAATGTGTTTAGGCTTCTTTACATGATTGGGGCATACACAATTGCCTATATATTATTGAGCATAGCGGTCATGTCATATGAATGTTCCCATCAATTATTTGGTGCTTTTTTATATGATGTGCTAACAATAAATAATATACAGTGGAACCTTGGATTACAAGCATAATCCATTCCAGGAGAATTCTTGTAATCCAAAGCACTCGCATATCAAACTGAGTTTCACCATAGAAGTCAATGGAAACGAAGATCATTTTTTTCACATTGACTTCTATTGCATGCAATACCGCATGTGGCCAGAGGTGGGGGGGGGGCACCAGAGAGAATCAGAAATACTTAGAGACCGCTCGGATGCACTCGTAAACCCCCGGAAAGACTTGACATCTTTCCAGAATACAAGTCCTCCTGAAGAAGACCAATGTGTGGTCGAAACGCATCGGGGTATTCATATGGAATCTACTTCTTCAATGGCACTATATGTATTCCATTGTATCATTTAATATTTAATCATTGTTGAGATAGGTCTCAAACTGTCTGTAACCCAAATTTATTTTTAATATCACAACTATGCTCATCTTCATCTTTATTACTTGTGATACAGAAACCTAGTAAATATCTATTTTATACATTTCCATGTCTTTTTAATATACTGTATACAGTATGTCGCTTAAAAGCTCCCTGGGGGAATTTTTCAATTTTTGTCAATGCTTGCAATCCAAAGCACTCGCATATCAAAGCAAGTTTCCCCATAGAAGTCAATGGACACTAAGATAATTTGTTCCACATTGACTTCTATTGCAATGTGACCAGAAGTGGGGGGCACCATAGAGAATCAGAAATACTCAGAGACCGCTCGGATGCACTCGGAAACCCCTGGGAAAGGCTTGGAAACAATCAGGAGTATTTCAGAATGTTTTAGAGTATTTCCTATCTGCTGCGAAAGGTTCCGAGTGTCACCTCTGGCCAGATGCGGTACTGCACAACGCAGAGGCTGGAATCTTGCTCGTTTTGCAAGACAACACTCGCAAACCGAGTCAGGATTTTTTTTTTTAAATAATGGCTCGTATTGCAAAATGCTCATTAACCGTGTTACTCGCAATTCGAGGTTCTACTGTGTTTAAAAAAATTGTAACTGTTGCTTATATATAAATTTGGCGTGCCTAAAAAATCCCAAACAACAACAAACTTGCTTGATCTAAAATAAATCTAAAACATCTGTTAGAAGCGTATAAATGTTCTTAAAAATAAAGGAAAGAGAATTGATCGCCAGACATTATATTTTTACTTTAAATATCACCAGCAATTCCACTCAGTCAGTTCTTGCAGATAACAAATTAATTCCCAGCTGAGAAAATGTTCTATCAGTAGAACACAATAATCTACATTCAGTAGGATTTATAGACCATATATTGAATAACAATGGTAACAGCGGGGTAATTTCCAGGCTTATCAAATATTTAAATAGCAGATTTCCTTAGATCACCTCGGATCATTACACAGAGAAACTGGAAACTGAAAATTTGGAGAATGTTTTGGGGAAAAGTTTTCTACTCATATTATATATTGGCAACACAAATTGCTAATCAGCCAATCACAGGCCAATCAATGGTAATGATGACTTGCTGAAGTTCAAACCGAGCATCAGAATTGGCATTAACCACTTAACGCCCGCCGCATGTATATGTACATCCACAGAATGGCACGTACAGGCAGATGGGCATACATGTACGTCCCTGCCTTCTTGCGGGCCGGGGGTCCGATCGGGCCCCCCCCGCTAAATGCGGCGGGCATCTTACCTCTGGGAGCGATCCGGGATGAGGGGGTGGGTGTTCGTTTTTGTCCGCCCCCTCGCGATCGCTCCCAGCAAATCAGCAGAGCCCCCGTCCTGCACTTCCTCTGCCTGTGTAATGTAAACACTCTCCTCTCAGCGGTATTTTCAATCAGCCGAGAGGAGAGAAGACATCACAAGTGAGTCGCACCAACACTACACTGACACCAGTACACATAGGCACACTTAACCCCTTGCAATCACCCCCCCCCCACCCCCCTGTCACAGTGTCACTGAATGCGGTGATCATATATTTACTGATCACTGCATTTAGTGTCAGTGTGACAGTTACTGTGACAGGCAGTTAGTGTTAGGTCCAGGTTAGCCCCGTATCCCCCCTAATAAAGGTTTAACCCCTTGATTACCACCCTAGTTAACCCTTTCACCCCCTATTGCCAGTGTCACTAAGCGATCGGTTTTATGATTTTTGTTTATAGCGCAAAAAATAAAAACCGCAATCAAATACCATCAAAAGAAAGTTCTATTTGTGGGAAGAAAAGGACGCAAATGTTGTTTGTGAGCCACATCGCACGTTAAAGCGACGCAGTGCCGAATTGTAAAAACGCCTTTGGCCATTTAGCAGCATATTGGTCCGGTTCTTAAGTGGTTAAAGCGGATTTAAATGTCTTTGAACTTAGGATGGTTGTTGCTGTCTGACAGGCTGGTCTGAGTATTTCAAAATCTGCTGATCTACTGAGATTTTCACGCACAACCATCTCTCAGGTTTACAACGAACGGTCCGAAAAAGAGAAAATATCCAGCGATCAGCAATTGTGTGGACGAAAATGCCTTATTGATGTCAGAGGAGAATAGGCAGACTGGTTCAAGATGATAGAAAGGCAACAGTAACTCAAATAACCTTTTGTTACAACAAAGGTATGCAGAAAACAATCTCTGAATGCACAACACATCGAACCTTGAAACAAATGGGCTACAGCAGCAGAAGACCACTTTGGCTGCCACTCCTGTCAGCTAAGAACAGGAAACTGAGGCTAAAATTCGCACAGGCTCACCAAAATTGGACAATAGAAGATTGGAAAAATGTTACCCAGTATGATGAGTCTGGATTTCAGCTGCAATATTCAGATGGTGGGGTCAGAATTTGGTGTAAACAACATGAAAGCATGGATCCATCCTACCTTGTATCAATAGTTCAGGCTGGTGGTGTAATGGTGTAGGGCCGGGAAGTGCAGTGAGGTCAGTGGCTGGTGAGGCACTGGCTAGTATCAGAGCCAGTTACACACAGGTTACATACACCACGAATGTTAAAGTGAGAGCAATAATTCTAGCACTAACCTATAAACATTTTTAAAGCGTTGTCTATGGAGATTTTGGTTCTATGGTTTGGTTCTATTCCAGGAGTGTGCGCAATTTTAAAGAGTGGCATGTTTGGTATCTTTTTACTTGGCGCAACATCATCTTTCATAGTATACAAAAAAATCGGGCTAACTTTAGTGTTTTATTTTTTATTTTTAATATATACAGTATATTCATGAAATAAAAAATAAAAAACATGTTTGAAAAATGTCTGCGCAAACATCGTGTAACATAAAAAGTTGCAACAACCGCCATTTTATTCCCTAGGGTGTCTGCTAAAAATATATATATAGGGCCAGATTCAGGTAGATCAGAGCATCTTTGCTCTGGAGTAACGCATCTCATTTACGTTACGCTGCAGAAATTTTAGGATCAAGTGCTGTTATTCATGAAGCACTTGCTCCTAAAGTTGCGGCAGCGTATCGCAAATGAGCCGGCGGAATTCAAATTGGGCGGGTACGGGGCGCGTATTATGTAAAATAAGCGCGATCCCGCGGCGAACGTACTGCGCATGCGTCGAGTGTCAATGCATCCCAGTGCGCATGCTCCAAATTCTGTCAGTGAACGTCAATGACGTCACGTCCCCATTCATGAATGTTTTACGCAAACGACGCGATTTTTTTTTTTTCCGACGCGATGACGACGGCTATGCCTAACATAGGATATTCCACTAGGGGGCTGCTTTATCTATACGCCGCGTATCGCTTCCGGAAACGTCGTAAAGTCACTGCGTCGCGCCCGAAAAAGATCGTGAATTGCCGATTTCCGCTCATTAACATATTTTTTTTGCGTAAATCGGCGGGAATGCCCCCGGCGCCATTTTTAAGTTGAAGTAACGATGCGATGGCGAAATTCAATTACGCCGATCGCATCGGAACTCCAACCCGGCGTTTCTTGTTTTCTGGTTACAGAAAACAAAAACGCCGGCTTAAAGTGACAGTTAGGCTGGCGGATCCATTGATCCGCCAGCCTAACTCTACCTGAATCTGGCCCATAATGTTTAGGGGTTCTGAGTAATTTTCTAGCAAACAAATTATAATTTTTTTGTGTAGGAGAGAAGTGTCAGAACAGGCCTGGGTGGCAAGGGGTTAATTATAAGTAAGTTATATATAAATAATTATTATGTGTTGTTCTTAAGGTCATTTTCTATATTTTCAAAAACAGTACTCAAGCAGATGGCTTAACAGATAAATTACTGAAGTTTATAGTTATAACTTTAAACTGGTATTTCCACAGTAAATAGATAAACAACAAGTTATTATGTTATAACATATAGCATATTAATATATGATTTCGCTTGTACCTTTTTAGCAGCAGATTCTCATTCTCCCTCTTAACTGTGTGAGAAAAACATGGGATTGTGGGTAAATCTTATACCCATAAACCTATCCTTCTAGTTAAGAGGGCTGGTCTGGAAGGGAACATTTGTCTTTTAGACACATGCCCCCTCTATGACACTGCAGTGAGAGGAGAGCCTATACTGCAGCATTTTTATTGGACAGCTTGTTCCAATGGTGCTTTACCATTGGTCCAAGGCTCCAAGCTGTCCATTGAGCTCAGTGCCTCTGATAAGAAGTGAGGAGAGGCACTGTGAGCTCATCCTCTCAGTTTGCTGCAAATAGAGTGTGCCAGCTTTAAACTGGCCGCTCTGTATGTAGCTTCTGACAGGCTGTGCAAGAAACCCTGTATCCCTGGCTGGAACCATAAGTGACAGGAGCCCCAAATTTTGACCAGTGATGGGGTAGGACTTCAGTTACCCAAACCTGTGACCCCAGGTCACTGAGCTACGGCCCTCGAGGCACGATCATTTTTTTTTTTAATATTCATGGCACTGCCTCACCTGACTGCATGCCCCTGGTGTGGGGGATATTTACTTGGTACACTTATTGCCCCTTAGTACCAATTGAGCATCGTTTAAACACCACGGTCTACCTGAGTATTGTTGCTGACCATATCCATCCCTTTATGACTACAGTGTCCCCATCTTTTGATGGCTCCTTCCAGCAGGATAATGCACCATATCACAAACCTCAAGTCATCTCACCACTTGCTTCTTGAACATGACAATGAGGTCACTGTACTTCAATGGCCTCCACAGTCAACAGATCTCAATCCAGTAGAGCACCTTTGGAATGTGGCGGAATAGGAGAGTTGCATCATGGATCTGCAGCAACTGCGTGATTCTATTCTATTGTCAATATTGTCTGAGGAATGTTGAATCTATGCCATGAAGAATTAAGCCAGTTCTGAGGGCAAAAGGGGCTCAGGGTACTGGCAAGGTTTACCTAATAAAGTGTCCAGTGAGCATATATATATCACGGCTCCTCCCCGCATTAGATAACCCCCTCTGGGAAGCTCTCTCCCGAGGAGGTTACCATGCAGGCAAGCTCCTGTGTCATAAACTCAGAGTCCATAGACGCTGAGTGAATAACTCAACCCCGCCCTCTGCTGCCCGCATCATTGGATTTAATTGACAGCAGCGGGAGCCAATGGCTGCGCTGCTATCAATCTATCCAATCAATGCCGAGACTCCATGTAGAAAAGGATGCCGGGGATGCACCAGGCAGGTGAACTGGCTCAGGTAAGTAAAATGGGGTGGCAGGGGGGCTAGGATGCATTAAGGTGAAAAAAACTTGAACCTTTACATCCCCTTTAGTTAAGCTCAGCCATCCATGTTGTGGTAATTAATTACAGTAAGTTCTAACTCACTGGATCAATTGAAACAGTATTTATTATTGCCAAATGAAAAATGAATGACAATGTAAACAATGATACCGCATTAGACACATTACATATAATAAAACCCAACCCACCTCTCAACTCCACATAGTATAAACGTTGTATAGACCAACAGGTTGTAGGTATTGAGTAGATGAAAAGCAAGGAACAGCTTGCCTCAGTAGACCAATGTTCAAATGGTAAGGAGAAACAAAAAGTGGGGCTGTACTTGTAAGGTCATAAAGGTAAACCTGCGGAAGACCAACGTTGATGTTAATCAATGAGGTAAAATGAAGAATGTAGTAATGACTCTATCCAGGGGTGAGTGCCCACAATTATCCACGATTGTGCTGTGATAAAAGGATAAATTCTAGCTGAGGTATCAAACTGTGCAACACAGTAATAGCCCTTTAGAGCAATTCCACAGTCTATAGTGGTCCAGAGTTTGTAAATTCCTGGTAAAAGTAATCAGCTTGTGAAGTTACATTAAGTTGTATCTTCCAAAGGCTGTTGCCCAGGAAACCTCCCTCACACCATGACTCAATATGGCTATTTAGTAGATAACTAGTAGTCTGTTCATATGCTCTAGTGCAGGGATATGCAATTAGTGGAACTACAAGTCCCATGAGGCATAGCAAGACTCTGACAGCCACAAGAATGACACCCAGAGGCAGAGGCATAATGGGACATGTCGTTTTGCAACAGCTGGAGGTCCGCTAATTGCATATCCCTGCTCTAGTGGAAGCATCTGTTATTGAAATGTGCATATATAGCTCTATGTAAAAGCCTCCCAGGTGCTTCAACAGTCAGTTTTGGTATATTAAAAATCCTTTAGTCCAGGGATCTCCAAACTACGGCCCTCCAGCTGCTGTGGAACTACACTTCCCATGAGGCATTGTAAAACTCTGACATTCGTAGACATGACTAGGCATGATGGGAATTGTAGTTCCTGAACACCTGGAGGGCCATAGTTTGGAGACTCCTGCTTTAGTCCATAAGCTGGTCACCTGGCATGCAATCCCATCTTAAAGTGGATGTAAACCCACTCTCATCCTTTCTAAACTACTGCCATAGTTGTTATCTATAAGGAAATACATGCCTCCTGCATGTATCCTTACCTGTCAAATGTCTCCCCTCTGTCTGTTATGAGACCCGAAAAACTGCAGATTCTGCGGGTGGGTCTTTTGTCCGGAGCTCGGTGGGTGGAGCCGTGATGTCAGTAGACTCCCCACCCACCTCTACACTCCCCTTGTCAGCATGCATTTTCTCCTGTGTATTTCTAACACTAAATTCTGCTATGATCACTAACATCCAGTCAAAACCCAGAAATGTAACCACATGACTTCAGCCTGCCCAATCATGCTAAGGTGTGGAACAGCCAAGCTGCAGAAGAAAGGAGTAAGGGTGGGAATTAAAAAATAATGCCGTTCTCAGGCTAGTGCATGAGATATGTAAATAACCTGTCATTCACAGCAGGGGGGGGGGGTAGACAGGGTTTTCTCTGTTTGTTTGTTTTATCTCACTGAAAAAAGGTAAGAGGATTGCTCAGAGCTGGATTAACTCTCTGTGGCAAGACTGGGCACAGATGATCTGAAATCATATACTATACATTGTGCCAGGCAAAAACAAATTATGTGTTTACATCCACTTTAAGCATGAATTCTCCACTGATTGAGGATTGGAGGTGGAAAAGTGTCGGCACAGCCGTTAAACAATAGGAGCTCACATCATAAGGTAAACTTCTGTAATAACTATAAACATAACTAGCAAGTGACACAAAAATACAGAAGTCTGGCAGTAGGATAAGGGAAAGGATTTTTGAAAAATGCTCCAGACCAGAAAGGGCTTGGAAGGGTTGAGGTCAACCTGAAGAAAGATTAAATAGAGGATGTGCAAAGGCTTCGGTAAACGAAAATGTATGGGAAGACATGTGGAAGACTGTTGGAGACATAGGAGAGCATGTTAATAAAAAAGTTATGCCTCTGATTGTCTCAGGAGATTTGGCACAAGACTTGGTAATGTCACTCACTGTTCTCCTGAGAGCTTGTTGGTGGGTAAGAGGAAAAGCTGCAGTGCAAGGATCACCCTAAGCCTCGTACACACGGCCGAGTTACCCGATGGGAAAACTGCGAGGAGAGCTTTTGGCTGGGAATCCCAGCCATGTGTATGCTCCTCCGACTATGGTGCCCATGTGTCCCGGATTGCCCAGGATAGTCCCGCAATTGATATGTCTGTCCTGGGTCCCGGACACCTTCATTCCGGGACAATACAATGTCCCAGAATGAAATAGAGGACACAGCAACCCCCTACTAATAACTTAATTTCCGGGTTGCTAGGGCCAGTGTTGCCTGGCATCTTGCAACCAGTGACAATTTACTCTCAGACAGTGAGACTGGGAGTGAGACCTGAACCTAGTGCAGCACTGCTGTCCCCACCCACCTCGGCACCTCCTCCTACTCTGGCACCTAGTGGCAAGCAGCAGGGACTGGTGTGATCTTTACTCTCCAGATAGTGACGCCACTCCTTTCCTTCTACGCACGTGGCTCATGCAGAGGGAGTGACAGCAGCACTGCATCTGTTGGCAGGCTATGGGTGGCAAGCGGCACTGCCATCTGGTGGCAAGTGGCACATTCACCTGACAAATTACCCGCCGCCAAATCAAGCCCCGAGACTACATTATCCCCGTCCCCTCATATTTTTTTGGGTGAGAGAGGGGGTGAGTCCCTGAATGGCAGTTTAGAAATGTGGTCACCCTACCTCCGAAGGGAAAACTGCCAGACAAAAAAGAGAAACTGCTCTCTTTTTTTCCGCCAGGATTCCCGGCAGACTTATTCCCGGCAGTTTTTTGCAGTTTTCCTATAGGAAAAACTGCGATGGAGCATACACACGGTCAGGATTCCCGCCCAAATCTCTCACCTGAGTTTTTCCGATAGGAAAACCTCTCGTGTTTACGGGGGAAAAATTACCGAGCAGGTTCTCGGTTTCCCCCTGGGATTTCCGACGGATCCTTTCTGTGTGCTTTCTGAGCATCCCTTGCTACTTCTTGTATATTTCCCACCAGTCTTCATATCACTTGTCATCAGGGGACAGCTCTTACATGAGGAACTAAAGCCTTGCTTCTATGAAGATGGCTGCCCTCACACAATTACAAAGCATGCTAAGATGGTAATGGAGAAAAAAAACGGCTGCAATTAGACCGCAGACAATATTGGTGACTAGTCTTCTCCTCTGCCTACTTTTATTTAAAACCGACTTTACAACGTCGTGCTCTAGCATTGCATATTATTCTGGTAGCTATAATAAAATCATATTACCCCCTTTGTTCTTTCAGTCCACAAGGTTTTTTATATTGACATAAAAAAATAATTGAGGAATTTTTATTGCTGAAAAGGCTGTAATTTTAGTGCCAATATGAGAATTTCAGCATAAAATATTTTCTAAAGCTCACAAAACCAACCTAGAACAGAGTATATTAATTTAAAAAATGTTTTCAATTAAAAAAAATTTTTTTTTGACCTTTAAATCAAAATAAAGCATCTTTAGCTTTGGGATGTTTGCAGTTATTAATTATGTCATTTGTTTGTGTGCTGCTTTCTCTTGGGGAAAGGTGTATAATAAAGATAGGAAATAATCAACGGGAAAATGTAAACAAATAGTAAACGTTACTTTTCATAGCTCATTGAACATGACAGTTTCAGACATTTAACCTATTTTTTCACACTCAGGTGGCAGACAGGCTCTCAGTTTCTTTTGTAAACTACACACGGCAGATTATTAATCTACAAAGAATAAAGTCCTAAACTAGAGCGTGTGCAAGATGGGGATGTAATGCCCTAGTACTCACAGTTTGTTTGTTTAACCAATTGCTGATCGCCTCCTGCACATATATGTCGGCAGAATGGCACGGCTGTGCAAAGTAACGTATATTTACGTTACACTGAATTGTGGGCCTGTGGGCGTGCACGCGCCCATGCCTCGAGCTCTGTGACCGTGCTCGCGGGACCCGTGGACTCGATGTCTGCCGGTGTCCCGTGATCTCCTCGTTCTCCCTAGCGACAGGACACTGGTCGTCTGCTCCCTCTCATCGGGAGCAACGATCAGTGTTGTGTTACAGTAAGCCCCGCCCCCACACAGTTAGAACACATCCATAGGACACACTTAACCTCTTCTTAGCCCCTAATGGTTAGCTCCTTCACTGCCAGTCACATTTATACAGTAATCAGTATAGCACTGATCGCTGTATAAATGTGAATGGTCCCAAAATAGCATCAAAAGTGTTCGATGTGTCCACTATAATATTGCAGTCATGATAAAAATAGTAAAAGAAAATATATTATTAAAAATGCCATAAAACGACCCCCTATTTTGGAAACGCTAGAACCTTTGTGCAAACCAATCAATAAACTCTTATTGCGATTTTTTTTACCAAAAATATGTAGAAGAATACATGTGAAAACGTGTTTTTTTATGTATATTTTGTTGGGAATATTTATTATAGCAAAAAGTAACATTTGAAGGAGAAAAATAAGTAGGTGTGGTGCTGTTTAATGGATTATAATTGACTCTCAATGTGGTGGTGATGTAGTGTGGGTGTGAATATAACACCAGTAAATAATGTGCAAAATTATTACAAATAAATTATAAGTGAACATAAATATGTGCATGCAAATAAGCAATAAATAAATGAAAAAACTCCTATTGTGCATTCAAATAAGTCCAGAAAAAAATAGATATTCAAAAAAGTCCAAAAAGTGCTTGTGCTGGTGAAAAAAATCAAAACCTCAGAGGTGATAAAATACCACCAAAAGAAAGCTCTATTTGTGGGAAAAAAGGACGTCAATTATGTTTGGGAGCCACATCGCACGACCGCGCAATTGTTAGTTAAAACGATGCAGTGCCAAATCGCAACAAGTGGCCCGGTCATTTGGCAGCCAAATCCTCTGTGGCTGAAGAGGTTAATAAATATAAATAAACATAGAAGAAGTCAGACCAAGTGGTCCATTGAGTCTGCCCCAATTATGTATTTCTTTTTTTTTTTGTCTAGGTATAAATATATTATTGATCCAAGCATGTTTTGTACAAACAGATCTATACAAAAAAAAAAGTTAAACAAAAAGAAAAAAAAATGTTATATTGCAAACATTTAGAATAAACATATGTCAGAAGCTGTTGTTGACTTGGCCTGGAGGGTGAAACCTGGCTGTCCTATCCTTCCTTTTTTCTTGGTAAATCACTAACCTGAAACAAGTTCAGTATGTGCATAAAAGGTTATGGGAAGCATCCATGTTCGCTCCATAAGGGACTACCCAAACAGTTAAAGGGTTAGTAAAGGAAAACATTTTTTCCTTTAAAATAACAAACATGTTATACTTACCTCCCCTGTGCAGTTTGTTTTGAACAGAGTGGCCCCGATTTTCGTCTTCTGGGGTCCCTCGGCTGCTGTCTCTGGTCCTCCCCGCAATTACTGACCGCAGTCATGCGAGAGAGCTTGCATGGTGGTGAGTAATTGTGGGCGCGCTCCCGTGATACAGCGAGCGGCCATAGCTGCTCACTGTATCACTTGGTCCCGCCCCTTGGCACGCCATGGATGTGATTGACAGCAGCACCAGCCAATGACTGTGCTGCTCTCAATCTATCCGCTCTAGCCAATCAGCGGCCAGGCTGAGCGACAAAGAGGATCTCGGGACTGCGCGTGGGAACTTTTGAGGGGTCAGGTAAGTATAATGGGGGCTCAGGGGGCCGGCAGCATCAGATGTTTTTGTATCTTAATGCATAGATTGCATTAAGGTGAATTTTTTTTTTACTTTACAACTCCTTTAAATATCAAACTAAACACCACCTCCAAGATCAAGATAGATCCTTCCGATGATAGACAGATGAACATCAAACTGATCAGTCCCCCGAGACTGAAATAAAGATCATATCAAAACTTTTTTCTTCGGATTATAAACCAATGCATTGCCAGTTGTACAGTCACAGTGCTTTAAATGGAAACGTCTTATATATTGAAGCAAAGTGACTTTACTTTGGCATTGCATTGTTTTTAATCTGAAAAATAAGGTTTGGATTTTATCTGCATTTCAGTCCTGGGGGCACTGATCAGTTAGATGTTCCTCTGTCTATCATGAGAAGAAGTGTGCAGATCATGTATTCTGTCAAAAGACCTGAATGAAGTCTATTTAGGATGAGCTGGTAAATACAAGTATCCAAACAATCCATAAAACTTTTAACCAAATTTAAACCCTGGCACATTTTGCTGGCCTGACTGATCTCAGTCCAGTTTTGTCCAGCTGGCTTTAGAGAATAGACAGGTTTGGCATATTTATGTTTTCACTTTTTAAGGTTCATTCCGCCAAGCATTCCTTTTTCACTTTAAGGTGTAGGTACAGTAGAGCTGCATGTTTAATCATTAAAAAATTGCAATCTCCATTCAACCACACAATCTTAATCCAGCATTTCCACGATTCATGTAACAAGTGCAGAGCAGTTCCCTGCTCACAGCTGTAAAAAAAAAAAAGCAGCCTGCAATGCTTATCAACAAAATTTACAGATTACACGGATGAACTTTGGTCTGAAAATGAGATGAGTTTAACCACTTAAAGACTAAGGGCCAGATTCAAATAGTATTTACGTTGGCGTATCAATAGATACGCCGCATAAATACTAAGAATAGCCGGCGTATCTTTTTTTGCTATTCAGAAAAGAAGATACGCTGGAATTCTGCTAATATACGAGTGGCGTAATTCTGTTACATCGTTGTATATTAGTTTCAGTTTTATGCTGGCCGCTAGGTGGCGCTTCCGTCGTTTTACGCGTCAAATATGTAAATTAGGGAGTTACGGCAATTCCCGAACTTACTTGCGGCCGGCCGTCGTAGTTTACGTTGTTTGCGTAAGCGTTATTCCGGCGTAAGGTTACCCCTGCTATAGAAGGCGCAGCCAATGTTAAGTATGGACGACGGGACATCGTCGAATTGTACGCCATTTACGTCGTTTGCGTAAATCGTTCGGGAATGGGGCTGTACGGAATTCACGTCATTTACATTGACTACTAGCGACGTGATTTCACGCATGCGCACTGGGATACGTCCACGCACGGCGCATGCGCCGTTCTGAAAATACGTAAATTGCGTGGAGTCATTATTCATTTACATGAATCACGCCCCCACATGACTCATTTGAATTAGGCGCCCTCACGCCGGCCACTTTACGCTACGCCACCGCAAATTACGGAGCAAGTGCTTTCTGAATAAGACACTTGCCCATAAAATTTGCGGAGGAGTAGCGTAAAGAGCATACGCTACGTTGCAAGAAAGATACTCATTTGTATCTGAATCTGGCCTTAAGCCTTTTTCTGACATTTGTTGCTTACAAGTTAAAATCAGTATTTTTTTCTAGAAAATTACTTAGAACACCCCAAACATTATATTTTTTTTAGCAGAGACCCTAGAGAATAAAATGGTGTTTATTGCAAAAAAAAATATGTCACACTGTATTTGTGAAGCGGTTATTCAACCGAAAGAAAGAAAGAAATTGTGTAGCATCAAAAAAAATAAGTAAATCAGTTTATCATAAACAAAACACAACTATGTGAATATTCATCAGATGAGATCAATTCTCCATAATGGATGAAAAGTCTTATTCAAAAGTAAAGCTTGAAGTAAAGCAATGATACATGTCACAGTAGAGATTCTAGTGCTGACGTCATGCCGCTGCACGCTGGGTCGGCAGCTATATTTTATGTAAGTATTTTATGCTACAATTAGTTTTTTTATTTGCATTTGCATTCCTATTGAATTACTACACTATGAGGATTATGTTGGCTCCTGGTAAGCTTAATTTACCCTAGCCTGATCCTTCTGAGGAGTGTCGCTGGACAGAGATATTGGGTGCAATTCTCAGGCCTCGTACACACGACCGAGGAACTCGTCGCAAAAAAAACATTGCTTTCCTCGATGAGTTCCTTGTTAGGCTTGTCGAGAATCTTGTCAAGCTTTCTTTACATACACACTGTCAAGACAAAATCTCGTCGCTCTCAAACGGGGTGACGTTCAACACGTACAACGGCACTATAAAGGGGAAGCTTCATTCCATTGGCACCACCCTTGGGGCTGCTTTTGCTAATTTCGTGTTGCTGCGTGTTAGTAAAAGCTTGGTGAGTGACGATTCGCGCTTTTCAGTCTGTTACATAGTGATGAATGTGCTATCTCCATTACGAGTGCTACTTTTACTGAAGGTGCGCTCCAGTCTCATACTTTATTCTGAGCATGCGCAGGTTTCTAAGCATACACACAAATGTGTTTCTCGTCTTAAACCAGACCGATGAGGAAGACAATGAGGAAATTGAGACTCCCGACGAGGAAAAAGAGAGCATGTTCTCTTTTTTGCTCGTCGAGATCCACAACAGTTTTCTCGACGAAAACCATACACACGACCATTTTACTCGGCAAAGAAGCTCTGCCACCGGGTTTCTTGATTGATTCTGTCGAGGAAAACGGTCATGTGTACGAGGCCTAATACTTCCACAGGATGACTGACACATAGAGTCAGGCATATTAGCTGTTGTAATGGCAGCCATCATCTCTGGTGAGTTTCCACCCCACTGGGATGCGGTGGCTGACCTCCAAGCACTATACTGGCAACTTAATGTTCACTTCAGAAGGTGTTGGACTTGGTTTCACTTCACTTTTCTTCAAGCTTTCGTTTGAATAAGACTTATCATCTACTACCGAGGGGTGATCTTAGCGACCATAACATCACAGAGACATTTTACGTTTTTTCTGACTGATTGTTTTGCCTAGGTAATAATTGATAAGGTTGTATACTTACCTTGGTCCTTGCTCCCTCAAGCTTCATCCTCCTTGTGCCACTGATCTCCGGAAGTCTCTTTCCTTTGCTGCCCATCTGCAACTCTTTGAAGTCATCCCATACAATGCTGGACCAACAGTCTTGCATTTCATGGGAGGATGCCAAGAACCCGCACAAATTCCCAGGGGCACCAACATAAGGAGCAGAGCACCAGCTGCCAGGGAAGTGAGGAATATAATAACTACAGTATATTATCTTGTATTTATCATCTCCTAGACAAAACACGTGGTTACCTATGCAGTGGGGAGGGGGACTCACTACAAGGCTAAATGCTGTTCATCCTCTGAATTCAGCTTTAAAATAGGTATCTTCATAATTGCCAAAGAATGGTCCTAGTCATGAAACTTTCTATGTTGAATGTCTAACATGTAGCACACGGACAAAATAATCTGCACAGCCCCTGCAGTGGCAGACATATTACACGGCAGTATAAGCCCGCACCTTGTAATAGATCACACAGCATACACATCACTTCCACATAACCTCTCATAATCCATTCTGCAATCCCCAACAGTTCAACAGAGGTTAAAATAACACAGCAGCAAACAGGGAGCCCATCTGACTCACATACACATCATTTAAAGCAAAAACAATTCATAACAGAGGAGAAAGTGAAGGCTGAACAAAGTGCGCAATCCTCAGGACGCCAAACGGAAAAACGAGCTGATAGTGTATTTATCATGGAGACCTTGCTGAGATCATGAATATATCTGTTACACAATCACATACATTTCCTTGCAACTCCCAATTATGCTGCATAAAAAATATATCTTAGATTAGGGTTTAGAGAAAAATGTGTGTTTTCTGCAAAAGAGTCATCATGTAAGGCAGGAGAGGACAATTCTCAAACACTTATCAGATAAAAAAAAAAAATGTTATGCTAAGGGTAATACCATAGACCACATGTGTCAAACACAAGGCCCGCAGGCCGAATCCGGCCCTCCAGGCCATTTCATGTGGCCCTCACACCTCTCTTGTAGCTGCAAAAGAGCTCTACTTTCTGCTTTCAAGCAATGCATCCAGCTTCTTCCCAGCAGCAGCATAAGGAAAGGGGGTGCACTGTGATGTAAGGGAGAGTCGGGGACTCAACTTCTGATGGTGGGGTGGGTCTTGACATCTAATGTAAGGGGAGGGGATGCGCTGGACATCTAATCTTACAGATACAACCGGCCCTTTTGAGGGCAATCATAATGCTGATGCGGCCCACGATGAAATTGAGTTTGACACCCCTACCATAGACAGACATGCTAGCAATGTTTTACCACCCACTTCTATTAGTGCCTCGTATTACATGTTGGAATAAAGGGGTTGATTTACTAAAGGAAAATATAATGTGCACTGCAAGTGCAATTGTTGTAGATGTTAGTAAATGAGGAGGAACTTGGCTGGATAACCTAGGGGTACAAAACAGAGACCTACAATTATGTTTTCACAATTGTGTCTCTTTCTGAGCCAGGGTTGGAGCTGTTATAGGTGTCTCCAGATGCATCGATGGAGGAGTTGTAAAAGCTTCCATTGCTACCCTATACTTGAAGGATAGTTGTGGCCGGGAAGCAGTGAAGCATCTTGTAGTTTTAAGGATGAATGTGGACAAAGCTTTATGCCGCATACACACGAACGGAACTTCTGATGGAGTAGAATCCGATGGAATTTTCTGTCGGAATTCCGATAAAGCTGACTTCCATCAGTCTTGCATACACACTGTCAGACTAAATTCTGACCGTCCAAAACGTGGTGACATAAAACACTACGACGAGCCGAGAAAAATTAAGTTTAGTGCTTCCGAGCATGCGTCGACTAGATTCTGAGCATGCAAGGGTTTTTTCCCCATCGGAGTTGCACACAGACGATAGGAATTTCCGATCATCGGAAATGTTCTATTTCTAGACACTGATGGAAAAAAGTCATCTGACTTTTTTAATTGGAAATTCCGATTGTGTGTACGCGGCATTAGACCTCTTGTAGCATTCATGCCCACTGACCTAAAAATCCAAAATGGAAAAGGCAGTTCTATGGCCAACCTGGGGGTACAAACCAGAGACCCATGAATACGGAATCACAATTGTGGCTCTTTCTGAGCCTAGGTTGGAGCTGCTATGGGTGTGACCAAATACATTGATAAAGTATATACTTGAATGATAGTTGTGGCCAGGGAGAAGTGAAGCATCTTATGGATGCAATCTCCCCTGTCTTGAAGGCCCTCCACTGGCTGCCTGTACAGGACCGGGTGACTTTCAAGACGCTCTGCCTAACTCACAAATGTACACAGGGTAACGCTCCCCAATACTTAAGTGAGAAAATAAAACCCTACGTCACCAACCGCGTGCTCCGGTCAACCAACCAAAACCTTCTCCTAATCCCTAAATCCCGCTACAAATCTAAGGGAGAACGCAGATTTGCGGTCCAAGGACCTCGACTCTGGAATGCTCTACCCACGACCATCCACCTGGAAGAAAACCATCTGTTTTTTAGGAAAAAACTAAAGACCCATCTCTTCTGAAGGACCAGGACGACACTGGAAGGAAGCGCCTTGAGGCAATTAAGTTCGCATTTGTTGCGCTATACAAGTTACTCACTCACTCACTCACTCACTCCCTCATGGATGGATGTGGACAAAGCCTTATGCCTTGTACACACGATTGGAATTTCCAATGAAAAAAGTCAGACATAATTTTTTCATTGGATATTTCGACCGTGTGTGGGCCTCATCGGACTTTCTTCCGTCAGAGTTAAGAAATGTTTTATTTTTTTCCGAGGCAAAACAAATTCCAATTGTCTGTATGGAACTCCAATGGAAAAAAAACACACATGCTCAGAATCAAGTCAACGCATGCTCGGAAGCATTGAACTTTATTTTTCTCAGCTTGTTGTAGTGTTTTATGGTCACCGCGTTTTGGACGGTCGGAATTTGGTCTGACCGTGTGTATGCAAGACAGCTTGAACGGAATTCTGACGGAAAATTCCATCAGATTTTATCATATGGGAAATTTAGATTGTGTGTACAGGGCATTAGACCTCTACTAGCATCCACGCACTTAGCCAGGTTTACTGACCCAAAGATCCAATATAAAAGGGGCAGTTTTATTGCCAACTACTCAATGAAGGTGTATATGAAGTCAGCAGAGCAGGCATTGCCTTTTAAATATTGGATACTTTCTGCTAGAAAATTTGTTTTTTGTGGCAAACCCTTTGCTTATTTGTAAAGATCACATACATGTTCATTTGTATTGGTGAAATGCTATAAGCTGTTGGGAACATTGCTTTTCCTGGATAAGATCATAAATGTATTGATAATTCCTATTTAGCTTTTCCCAGCATTTCTTCATGTAATATATATACTCTACAGCCGAAAATTGATTCTATTTTCCTATGTACCTTTATTTACTGATTTACGGTATACACATGAAATTAACTTATCCACCAGAAGTTGCACGGACACGGTCATATATATCACTTTTATATGATTTCTAAAGATTGCTGACCTGGGTCGATAGAACTCCTATGATTCAGCAGAGATTTCAACACAAAGCCCTCCTGTAATCTTAACTAAATCTTTGCAAAATTATATAGAGTTCTTCAATAAATCCACATAAAAACTTCAGCCCAATAAAAAGATGAAATATGTATTGTCTTTACCATATAAGCTTTCAGCAGCTCATTCCTGATTCAGATCACATCTAGTTAATAAATCCCGTACCTAGTTAGGCGGGCAGCTTTAGTTTCACAACAGATGTATCCTGAAGCCTTGCACATCATCCTCGAATCAAAAGCACTGGGATGTTACATGCTGTGATTCGTAATATGAGGTGTCCTCAAAAAGCATTGCAAACCAAGGCAGTTGAAATGTACAACTAAAGAATATTATGTATTAATACCAACTTCTATATCAAATTAAAGCAGTTACCATATGCAAGTGCCCAATTATATGCTTGTCAGACATAAAAAGCTTGTAAACCTTAGTCAGTTTGGCCACCTCTTGTTTTGTGTGATGCATGCCAAAATGTATGCCAATTCACACATCAGCAGTTTCCTTGTAACCCAAGTGAAATAAACTGTTTGCTATAGTGTTAAAGGCTGGATCTCCAGAAAAATTAGGACTTGCCAGTCTGGTTCAACATAATGTCAATGGGACAGATAGAACACTACCATTAGGTTATTCCACTAATATTTAAAGACTAATGCCACGTACACACGATCATTTTTCGGGTTGTAAAAAACGTTGTTTTTCAGGCTCTAGAAAAAAAATGAAGTTTTTTTCAACTTGATCATTAAAACGGCCTTGTCTACACATGATCGTGAAAAAAAAAGACCACTATAGGCATACAATACACATTCACTTCCAACGTCTGTGCTCTCCACCAGAGGTTTACTTGGTATATAGTTCCGTAATCACAAGTGAGGAAAATAAATATCTCCCCTCCGTGTGTTTGACTCTGTATGTTTGACTGCAGTCAAACACATGGAAGGGAGCTGTTTATTTTCCTCACATGTGATTACGGAACCATATACCAAGTAAACCTCTGTTGGAGAGCACAGACGTTGGAAGTGGATGTGTATTGTATGCCTATAGTGATCTTACATTTGGTGAGTGCATCTCCATTAGGGGGACCAAATCCCCCCACGTGGTGAACATCCCCTGGTGAAAGGAGCACTTATGTTAAGTCCTGTACATGGCCGGTTCATGGCCCGTGTGAATGTAGTGTGTACCCGACTTTACTTGTAAAATGACCAGATAAAAATGAAGAAAATAAAAACAAATTACTGTATTTATTGGCGTATAACACTCACTATTTACCCTGAAAATAGAGGGTAAACTGTGCCCGCATGTTATACGCAGGGGGCTGTGGAAAGATTTTTTTTCTGAAACTTCCCCCTTAGGCCGCGTACACACGATCAGACCGGTCCGATGAAACTGGTCTGAAGACCAGTTTCATCGGTCCAAATTGATCGTGTGTACGGCCCATCGGACCGTTGTCTGTTGGACCAAAGTTCTAAAACTTGCTTTAAAATCTGTCCGACGGACACCTGTCCGTCGGACCAAGACGATGGTTGGTACACAAAAGCATTGGACCAAAAACCCGCACATGCTCAGAATCAAGTCGACGCATGCTTGGAAGCATTGAACTTCGTTTTTTCAGCACGTCGTTGTGTTCACGTCACCACGTTCTGGCCCGATGGGATTTTGGACTGATGGTGTGTACGCACATCAGACCATCAGACCACTTCAGCGTGGTCCGATGAAAACGGTCCGTCGGACCATTCTCATCGGACCGGTCTGATCGTGTGTACGTGGCCTGAAAGTTAACGTGCGTGTTATACGCCTGTGCGTGTTATATGCCGATAAATACGGTAAGTCACTACATCTAAAGACTAGAAAGAAGCAATCTTTTTTCTTTTTTTTTAATATGCTTTAAAACCTCGTTTAAAATCAGATAAATGTATTTCAGGTGCAGCTCTATTATATGTTCTACAGCTGTCTATTGGCTGTTTAGAGCGGCCCATAATGCCCCTACACATTAAAGAGATTCATTGAGGCATTTATCTGTCAATAAGTCAATACATCTTAAAAGATAATTAATTGTGATGCTCATTTTTGAATTTTGATGTTTCCCTAGAGTGAAGCATCTCATTCGTTGCTGTTCACATGTTGGATTGCAGATATGACAGTGACATAGTGTGACAGGGTAAGTAATTGTGAACAGACACAAACCACTGAGGACCAGAAAGCTCCTCCATCTCGCAAGCGCTCATGTTAAATGAATGCTATGCCTCAGGAGAGCATTTAACAGGTTGAAATTAATTAGTTATGGGAAATGATGGATCAGAATTTTTCAAAAGAGCTTTGTAGAGATGACACCAGGACCCCTGAAGCATCAATTAAACTTGAATTGTTGTGTAACGCTTCTTGCCATGTTTACAAATAATTATTTTTTTTGGAAGATTTTTTTTTTTTCCTTTTGTTTCCTCTTAATGAGCAGAATGAACAAGAAGCAAAAAATGGAAATGCATTGTAACAATGATAAATGATCACTGTGTGAAATACAAAAAAAAGTACAAAAGAAATTGTTAGGACAAAGAAATCGGAAAGAAACGGCAACTTGTCAAAATATTAGGAAAACTTTTTGAAACATACGTTACTGTTCAGTAGAGCAAAATGCAAAATAAAATACTTTGTAAAAACACCCACAATAACATCAAAACTTATTTTTTTATTTATATATATATATATATATATATATATATATATATACACATGGGGCCAGATTCTCAGCAGAGTTACGTCGGCGTATCTCGAGATACGCCGCGTAACTTCTAAGAAGCGCCAGCGTATCTATTTTCTGTATTCCGAAAACAAGATACGCCGGAATTTTGCTTAGATACGAGCGGCGTAAGTCTCTTACGCCTTTGTATCTAAGTTGCACATTTACGTTGGCCGCTAGGTGGCGCTTCCGTCGATTAGCCGCGTTGAATATGCAAATGAGCTAGATACGCCAAGTCCCGAATGTAATTGCGCCCGGTCGTTGTTTTTTACGTCGTTTGCGTAAGCGTAAATGTTACCCCTGCTATATGAGGGGTAACTTTGCGTACGCAATGTTAAGTATGGACGTCGATTTTTACGTTGTTTACATCATTTGCGTAAGTCATTCGCGAATAGGGATTTGCGTAAGTTACGTTCACGTCAAAAGCATTGACTATTTGCGACATGATTTTGCGCATGCGCCGTACGTGGACGTATCCCAGTGTGCATACGCAAAATCATGTCGCAAATAGTCAATGCTTTTGACGTGAACGTACCTTACGCAAATCCCTATTCGAGAACGACTTACGCAAAAAGGCGTAAAAAACGTGGGGTCACAAGACATTTGCATAAAACACGCCCACCTCTTCCACATTTGAATTACCTGGGCTTACGCCGGGCCATTTATGCTATGCCGCAACTTAGGACGCAAGTACTTGGAAAATACGGCACTTGCGTCCAAAGTTGCGGCGGCGTAGTGTAAATAGGATACGCTATGCCCAACTGTAACCAAAGAGGAGGAGCAGTAAAATAGCTAGAACTAACTTGACAATTCAACATGAACGACGAGGATTCGAAAAAGCATCGAAAAACATACAAACGTCAAATCTGTCATTGAAGGCTTACGGTGTCTTTTGACAGTTCTAAGAAGATTTGACGGAGCAGCTAAACTGTACGACGCCGCAATCATACATTTCTGGTCAAATGCTCGGCCCATAGGCTATAGAAAAATGTTATTGTTGGTTGACTAGTAATAAACATTAATGAATATAATTTCTACTAGTCATACAACATTAGAATTCTACTATAGCTTGTAGTCGCAACATTAGACCGGAAAAGTATAATTGCAGTGTCGTACAGTTTCGCTGCTCCGTCGAATCTTCTTTGAACATTCGACAGACAGTCAGACACCATAAGCCTTCAATGACAGATTCAACCTTCATTTGTTCGGATTTTCGGACAAATGCAATTTCCAAAGAAAAACTAAATAAATAAAAACAAATTTCGGGAGTAACTAAATACATGTATTTTTCAGACGAAAATGAAATTCCGAAACAAAATATTTCAGTGTGCACGTCTATTGATTACATGGGCTGCAAGAGGTTAAAGAAAATATCCTGTGTACTGTTTGTACATTTTCTTTATCTATGCATAAGTTATAATGCATTCTGTATTACCCAACTAAGGCCAATTAAGCAACTTAAGGGCAAATTAAATATATGTGTTACAATAAATTCTCAAAGGTACAATACACATTCCACCACTTACAATAGCATTACCATAATGTTTTAAAAATATATCACAGCCTCAAATAAATAATTCAGTTCAGCATAAAAAGGCCCTATCAATTCCCTGCAGACTTATTGTAGATGACTTGATGGAGATGAAACAGTAAGGGTCACTGAAATTCTAAATTACCTTTTCTAACTAGAGTGTAAAAGCATATAGTCAATCACAGCACCAGACAAAAATCAATAGACTTAAATAACTAGCTGGTTTACTTTAGGAGTCTACTAATTTGAAAAAAAAATCTTGGTGACAATGAGAATGCACTGAGCAGATTAATTGTGGTTTGTAGCACTTTGGAAGCAAATTGTATACCGCAGTGCATGAAGCAGGAAAGCTAAGAAAAATACATTTATTATTTGAGTACGTTACTGGAATACCACTTCCTTAAAAATCATTTTAAGCTTTTTCAGTTGATTAAACTGTGTTGATTAAACTTTACATTGCAGGAAACGTAAATGCGTTTAAGGAAATTATATATCTAATTAATATATCATGCGTCGTGTCACCATGGCTCCTGTGGCCATCCAGGAAGTGTAGTGGAGACAGGAATCTCTGGGAACCGGAGAAGTGGGTGAGGGGCCGGGTGTCACCGTTTTTCTTTGCTTCCATGCTGTGACGTATCGAGGATTGGTTTCTGATGTGTTGAGAACAGTGTATCCACCGTTTTGCTGCCTATATTGATCCTAGAGTGGATCTTATTGTCTGGTAAGGGTCAGTGTGTTTTTCGGTGGTGGTACCAGCACTTCTCTTCCTCACAGCTCTTTGTTGTCTTCCTCCACGGGTGATTGTGACCCATTTTCATGCAGTCTACACTATGAAAAGCCTTTTTTGTTTTTTCATTGAGGAAAACACCATTATGACGATTTAGAGCGAAGTTTATATACATCATCCTTAAGGCTGTTTTTGACCCCCAAAGGGTCACTCCATCTGGTAAGGGTCAGTGTGTACTGTGTTCCTAGGTGAAGGGTTGCCACTGCACCATGTCTACAATATAGCTATTCTTCACGGGTGGATAGCATTTACAATCTTCAAAGGTATCACACTATGAATGTTTTTTTTCTCTTTTCTTTGGAGTTACTGCTACACATTGATATCTACAAGTGCAAGAGTGTCGTGACCTATAACGGGACATTGGTTTTCTAGCATCTCGCTTGTATAAATTCAACATCACTGGCTTCACAGATGAACCACAGACCAACACAGAGGACTTTAACTCTTTCTGTTCACGTTTGACTCATCAGGTTCTTTTTAGTATATATATTATTTTATTTTGTGGGCTTTATCAACACCATTTAGGTTTTGTATTTCACACCACTTTTTGTTTTTTGATAACACATTGTGCTATTGTGCTATTATCAGGCATTATCTCACGTCTAGCGCGATTCCTCACCTTCTTCCAGTCTATTTTATGTTGTATAACATTTTTGAATCGCAGCTTGTTTATTTTTGTATATTAGGTACGCGCAATTTTCTTTCCATTTTTCATAATTTATATAATAATAAAACAATAAAAATACATATAATAATACAAACAAAAGTGCAGCGTCTTTTAAGGGACTCTCAATAATAAGAATTCTAAGTAATAATATATATGTAAACAAAGTGAAAAAAGTGAAAAAAAAGCAATTCCACAGTGCAACTTTTTTATTCACTTTTTTCACTTTGTTTACATATATACCGTATTTATCGGCGTATCCCGCGCACTTTTTTCCCCTTAAAATCAGTGGAAAATCGTGGTTGCATGATATACGCCGATCCCTGCTTCCCGCTCTGTGTTTGAAAGTCGCCGTCGACATATACCGAGCGCAGTACACTCGGGTACATTCGGCCAGGCTCGGCTCCGCTCGCGGTCACACCCTGTGCTGCCTCCTAGCCTTTATGCAAAAGGAGCCGAGCCTGGCCGAGCGTGCCTGAGTGTACTGCGCTTGGTATATGTCGGCAGTGGCATTCAAACACAGCGCGGGAAGCAGAGATCGGCTCAGAGACAGCACGGTCGAAGCGGGGAGGACACCACCAAGGCCGCAGACGGACGCCGGACCGGACAAGGCCGCCGATGGACGCCGGGCAAGACACCGACGAGGGGCATTCAAACTGTAAGTATTTTTTTTCTGAAATTTCCCTTCTAGGTTGGGGGTGCGCGCTATACGCCGGAGCGTGCAATACCCCGATAAATACGGTATTATTACTTAGAATTGTTATTATTGAGAGTTCCTTAAAAGGCGCTGCACTTTTGTTCATATTTTTTGTCACAATTATCCTTTTGTTGTGTTGGCTGCCCAGTATATACACATTTTTAGGGAAGCACAGTTTTTATTTTACATATAATAATATGATTATATAATCAACTGCACAAATGGAGTCAGTACTTTAGTGAACCACAATTGCGGTTTGCAAGGATTTCAATGCGCTTGCCTATGTTATGTGAGATTTCAGTACTGAGCCCCAGGTGTCAATCCACACAAACAGGAGTTTGGGGGTTCTCTACGTCATCTCTCTCTCACATAAAAGAAAGACGTGGAGCTACTAGGGGTGGACGCATTACAACATGCGACCAACCCGTAGCGTTAAAAAATATGATTGGCTAGGAGATTCCAATGCACAACTGTATGCAGGCGATTAATTAAACATACAGTAGAGTATTAGGCCACTAAGGGAGCAGGTATGAAATATCCTGAACCCCTAGCATAGAAAAGTTAAGGTGAACATGTTCAGTCACTTAGGGTATGGGCCCTTTAAAAAGTAAGAACTTATGTCAGGCACGTAGTAAATATGATTACTGGTAGCAAATAGTAGTTGCATAGGAGAGGCATATATAGCTCAGGTAATTAGAGAGTGTATGTTGCTTTAAGATCTTGCGCAGCAAACCGCTAAAGCACAACAGACAGTCCCAAGTAGTATCTTAGTATGCAATAAGCCTGAGTTAAAGACAATTGTTTAAGAGCAAATATATGTAGCAGGTCTTCCTGTAGAACTACAAGTGAAACAATGTCTACTTATCCGTTTGCAGGGCTTCAGGCCATGGGCTCCTGTAGTGTAGGATGTGAGCAGCAAGGCTGGGATTCTGTAGTATAGAGCAGGCATCCAGGATGGCTTGGTGTGCAGCTTGGGGATGGCTGGTACGTGAAGTCCTATAGCAGCCAAGGCAGCTACGGCCGACAATATTAGAACAAGGTATAATTGTAAAGTCAATGGCCCAGATTCAGAGAGAATTGGATTCTCGTAGCGTATCAGAAATACACTACGCCGCCGTTTTTTACCTGGCTCTACGTGGAATCCAGGTAGATTTTGTCCAGTAAACGACGGCGGCGTAGTGTATTTCTCCCGTCGCAATCCATCTAGGCGAGTAGGGGGCGTGAAGGATTTAAAATAGGCGCGTTCCCGCGGCGATCGAACTGCGCATGCTTCGTTCGCAAATTTCCCGCCATGCATTGCGCAAAATCACGTCGTTACGTCATTCGTTGTTTGAGTAGCGTCGTTTACGGACATTTCTATTCCCGAACGAGTTACGCAAAAAAAAAATAAAAAATTTAAATTCGACGCGGGAACGACGGCCATACTTAACATGGGCTACGCACCGTTAGACCAGCAAAAAGCTGGTCTAACAGTACGTAAAAAAAAACAGACGTAAGCGATTGCGAAGACCGCTCGTATCTTCGTGGATCGCCGTAAAAACACATTTGCATATCCCGATGCATGAAAACGACGCAAACTCCTCCCAGCGGCCGCAAAAATATCGCAGCGTAGATCCGAAGGCTTACGAAGACGTAAGCCTCTCGGATTGAAGCCCGAAGCGGCCGTATCATGGTTTGAGGATTCAAACTAGTGATACGGCGCGCAAAATTTGAAATTACTCCTGTCTAACACCAGTTAGACAGGCGTAATTGCTTTATGAATCTGGGCCCATGCCTTTTTTAGGCAAGTCACAGGTGCAGTGCATCAGCACTGAATCCACCGCCGCCGTGATGTGTGGTGCACTTCTGCGTTCCAAGCTGGAACGCATGCGGCGCTGGGCGATGACGTCATAGCATGGTTGCCATAAAGCGGTACTAGCTAATTATGCCTTTTGCCTTACAGGTGAATTAAAAAAAAAAAAAACTTTTTTCAAAAAGAGGTGAGAGGAAACTGGAAAACATTAAAAGGAGATTGCAAAGTCACAGTTTTTTATTTCTTTGTTTATTAGTTTTTACGCCATACAGGGATCTTCAGGGCCTGCAAGCTCCCACAAACAAGAAGAAGCATGAACATAGAGCATGGTACACATATAGAAATACAGAAATAAAGTCAACAGTAGAATCACCGCAGATAGACCAGCATGCTGAGTTAAAGGGGTTGTAAAGGTTTACAGATTATTTAAAAAAACAAACATGTCATACTTACCTCCACTGGCCCCCAATCGTCCTCTTCTGAGTTCCTACGGCTGCTGTCGCGGCTCCTCCCTCCCTTTATATTAGAACATTTTCCCTTTGTGGTTCTGTCTCATTGAATCTCCAGAGGGCAGGCAAGGAGAGAGGAAAGGTAGGTTAATCCTCTGGCTCCAAAAAATATATACAGTATATATGCATGTATGTGCATGTATATATATATATATATATAATTGTTTAATTATTATTTATTTGTTTGTATTATTTATTTATTTATTATGATTGTTTTTTCTATGCCTTTATATACAGTATATAAAGATGTATATAGGTTTGTTTTGAGCCAGAGGATTGAACCACAAAGGGAAAAGTTTTCTAATGAACTCTTTACTTAGAAATCCCAGAATGTTGTACAAAACCAGCGCTATAAATGCTACATGATTATTTGTTAAAGAAGCATATTATTTACATACACATAATTATAAAATACAAACTAGTAGGCAATAAATAAATTCAATTTAGAAATATACAGTAGATTTATCTTTTGTTTTCTACTACAACAATGCAGGCATTTCATTTTACACACAACTATCTATAAATCAAAGTATACATTCAGAGAGCATGTTTGTATTTTTTATTATTATTATTCATCTAACAAAGACAAAGGGATTCAGCAGACAATTTCAAAAACTCCATCCAAGAGAACACACAGACTCCACATCGATGGATGACCTTTTGATTAGTAAGTTGGGGCATTGTACTGGAAAGCCTGAATAATGTTATAGGCAATGCTACAGAGAAGATGAGCTGTAGTTGAGAGCTTTAACTGCCTAGCACTTCAGCCTGATATTTTATAAATCACTACAAAATGTCCTGTCCCTGCCTGGGGAAAATGATAAAACAGAAAAAGATCAAAGAATGTTAAATATATTTTAGATGTCAATATAAAAGAGAGGGTAGGATGTCAGTATATTTCATGTGTTTTTATTCAACCTTTTCCCATAACTGCCCAATTACAATTTGGGAATTTATTTCTTAATGTAAAATACCTCCAGATTCCAGTTCTATCTCTTGTCCCTGTGGACGGTCTGGGTTTGTAACCATTTTAAATTGTGATGTCTTTTCACAAAGATAAAAAAATACATATATGTTTTGAAAAATTAAATCATTACCAAAAATGTACCTTCAAGCTTCCCTCTCCTCTCTAGAATCCAGGCCAACCCTGACATTCCTCTTGTACATGTAAAAATCATCAAAACTACTTAGAACCTCCAAACATTATATATTTTTTAAGTAGAGATTTTCTTTTGTTTCTGCTGGTGTCTTTCAGGTCGCGTACACAAGATCGATTTTGACCGATGAAACTGGCAGACCGACTGTGTGTACGGCCCATCGGACCCTCGTCCGTCGGACCAAAGTTTTAAAACTTGCTTTAAATTCGGACCGATGGACACCTGACCATCGGGCCAAACCGATGGTTAGTACGCAAAAGCATCGGTCCAAAAACCAATGCATGCTCAGAATCAAGTCGACGCATGCTTGGAAGCATTGAACTTCGTTTTTTCAGCATGTCGTTGTGTTCTACATCACCACGTTCTGACCCGATCAGATTTTGGACTGATGGTGTGTACTCACATCAGATCATCAGGCCACTTCAGCGGTGAACCAATAAAAACGGTCCATCGGACCATTCTCATCGGGTTGGACCGATTGTGTGTACGCGGCCTTAGGTATACCTTTTCTGCCAGCTCACCCGAGAAACAATCCTACAGTGCCGATGGCAGCCAATGTCATTAGTGCAGTGACAGTGCATATGTTTTAGCACTGGTCACTGTAATATTGTCACTGGTCCCCAAAAAGTGTCAAAAGTGTCAGTTAAGCCGCGTACACACAATAGGTTAAACCGATGAGAACGGTCTGATGGTCCGTTTTCATCGGTCCAAACCGATCGTGTGTGGGCGCCATCGGTTATTTATCCATCGGTTAAAAAAAAGCAAACTTGTTTTAAATTTAACCGATGGATACCTAACTGATAGCAAAAAAACGATCATTTGTAGGCACGACCATCGGTTAAAAATCCATGCATGCTCAGCATCAAATCAACGCATGCTTGGAAGCATCAAATTTTTTTTATGCACATCGTTGTGTTTTATGTCACCGCGTTCTGACACAATCGTTTTTTTAACCGATGGTGTGTAGGCAGGACCGACTATTAGTCAGCTCCATTGGTTAACCAATGAAAACGGTCCATCAGACCGTTCTCATCGGTTTAACCGATCGTGTGTACACGGCCTTAGGCCACGTATACACGATCAGACCGGTCCGATTAAACTGGTCAGACGGACCGTTTTCATCGGACCACGCAGAACGCGGTGACGTAGAACACAACGATGTGCTGAAAAAATGAAGTTCAATGCTTCCAAGCATGCGTCGACTTGATTCTGAGCATGCGCGGGTTTTTGGTCCGATGCTTTTGTGTACTAACCATCGAATCTGTCCGACGGACAGGTGTCTGTCGGACAGATTTTAAAGCAAGTTTTAAAACTTTGGTCCGACGGACAACGGTCCGATGGGCCGTACACACTATCGAATTGGTCTGATGAAACTGTACGCAGCCTTAGTGTCAGAATGTTCGCCACAATATCGCAGTCCCGATATAATGCAGCGTACACACGACCGTTTTTCATTACGTGAAAAATGCAATTTTTTAAACTGGTCATTAAAAGCGGTCGTGTGCAGGCTCCAGAGCATTTTTTTCAACATGAAAAATGGGCATTAAAAATTTAGAATTTTTTTTTTCACATTGTGAAAAATGGTCGTGTGTGGGCTTTAATGACGGGAAAAAAATGCGCATGCTCAGAAACAAGTTATGAGACGGGAGCGCTCGTTCTGGTAAAACTAGCGTTTGTAATGGAGATAGCACATTTGTCACGCTGTAACAGACTGAAAAGCACGAAGACTGAAAAGCGCAAATCGTCTCTCACCAAATTTTTACTAATACGAAATAAGCAAAAGCAGCCCCAAGGGTGGCGCCATCTGAATGGAACCCAACCTCTTTATAGCTACCCCCTGTCTACATACATATGTGTCTGTGCTCAGGAGAAGCTTCATGATGGTGACAAAATTCAGGGCAAAACCACAGAGAAAGTTATGCAAATGGTTTATGAGTCTGGCATATAAAAGAGTAAAAGACTTCAAAAAATAAGTAGGTCTTGTGCACACTTGTTTGAAGTTCAGTCTTTGTATGATGTAGGCATTGATTAGGATGTTGTGCGTGGATTTGTTATTTATTCTGAACCACTCTTCACAAAGAAAGTGGATGAAAATCCACCTTAAGAATAATACACGGTGAGTAATCTTTTAATAGTCTGATGGATTCTTTAACATAATCCCTTTTTTTCTGTACAATCATTTTTTTTAAATCTGTGTTTCTGCTTTCTTGGCAGCAGTGTGAAAATCTATGTACCAATGACACAGAACTAATTTATGCTTTACAACACAATTGTTTAAGAATACAGTATTCACTCAAGTACTTTGAACCTTTTGCTACCCTACTTTCTAATATTAGTGTGTTTTTTTTTTTATATCATTAAACTGTTAAAGCTGATAAAGAAAGAGCTCCTTTGGATATCATTGGTATGTTTATGATCTTTTTTTAAAGATCCTAGGTTTGAGTTTAGAGGTAATCAATGTCTGAGTACCCAGGAGTAATTTGCATCCATGATTTATCTTTATATGTAAATTTTTAAGAACATATAATCATTTTATATAGTGCATTGTTTTGTTTTGTTTTTAACAAGAGAATGTAGTGCATTGTTTAATAAAAACACGCTTTCCTTTTTTTTTTAGGCTGATCAATGTAAAAACAAATGTAAAAATATATATATATTGCTCTTATTGGCAACAAATGTTATTAAATAATAATACTATCCATCATCCACATTTAATTTCTGGAAAAAAAAAGTAATTGTATTTGTAGTTTTTGGCATAATAAATAAAGAAAAAAATATATTGAAAACCACTATACATGCACATTAACCACTTGCCTACTGTGCACCTACACCCCCTTCCAGCCCAGACAAAATTTTAGCTTCCGGCACTGCGTCGCTTTAACTGACAATTGCGCGGTCATGCGATGTGGCTCCCAAACAAAATTGACGTCCTTTTTTTCCCCACAAATAGAGCTTTCTTTTGGTGCTATTTGATCGCCCGTGCTGTTTTAATTTTTTACGCTATAAACAAAAAAAGAGCGACAATTTAAAAAAAAGACACAATATTTTTTGCTTTTTGCTATAATAAATATCCAATTTAAAAAAATAAAAATAAATGTTTTATCTCAGTTTAGGCCGATACGTATTCTTCTACATATTTTTGGTAAAAAATAAATAAAAAATAAAATTGCAATAACCGTAAAGTGACTGGTTTGCGCAAAAGTTATATTGCCTACAAAATAGGGGACATAATTATGATTTTTTTTTAAAACATTTTTTACTAGGAATGGCGGCGATCTGCGATTTTTTTCGGGATTGCGACATTATAGCGGACACATCGGACACTTTTGACACATTTTTGGGACCATTCACATTTATACAGTGAACAGTGCTATAAATATGCATTGATTACTGTATAATAATGACTGGCAGGGAAGGGGTTAACCACTAGGGGGCAGGGAAGGGGTTAAATGTGTATCCTAGTTTGTGTTCTAACTGTAGGGGGAGGGGGTGACTGGGGGAGGTGACCGATTGTGTCCCTATGTACAAGAGACACAGATCGGTCTCCTCTCTCCCTAAAGGACGTGGAGCTCTGTGTTTACACACAGAGCTCCATGTCCCCGCTCAGTTACTCGGCAATCGCGGGTGCCCGGCGGCCACTGCGACCGCCGGGCACGCACACAGTGTTGTCAGTAACCCGACGGATGCGCGCGCCCCCGGCGGCGCGCGCGCGCCATTCACCTAGCGGCTTAAAATGACACAACGTCATATGATTTTATGTCAGAATAATGGAATATCCCGCCCGCCGTCATTTGACCGCGGGCGGGTATTAAGTGGTTAAAGTACAAGTAAACCCTCCTATCGTTTTCAGCCAAAGAAGCTGAAATCTTGGCCTCCAACTGCCATGATGCTGCACATATGATCAGTTATGACACCAGCCATTGCATGGTTTGACAGTTTGGTTGAGATCCCATCCAATGTGACAGTTTACATTCTCGACATGCTGGAAATGTAACTGTTTTTTAAACTGTTAAATCTATGGGTTTACTTCTGCTTTAAGATAGTTTCTTGTTCTAATACTGTAAGCTAGCCCCAAGCAGTATTTCTAATGATCTAAATTGTCAATCTTTTGTCATTTGAAAAGATTAATTATACTATCATGAAAAGTCCAAACAAAAAATGTCAATCATATCACATTTTAATAGCATGCTAACAGATGGCAGCCTGGTGGCTGAGTGGTTTGCATTATTGTCTGGTAACGTTGGGATCAAAGAACTTACCGTATTTATCGGCATATAACATGTACCTTCAGGAAAAAAACTTACATTTTAAATAAATAACTTTGAAGCAAAATACGTGTCAGTGCCGCCTGATCAGTGCCCATCTGCAGCCTCAAAATTATTTATCAATGCAGCCTGATCAGTGCCCATCTGCAGCCTCAAAATTGTTCATCAATGCAGCCTGATCAGTGCCCATCTGCAGCCTCAAAATTGCCCATCAATGCAGCTTGATCAAAGCCCATCTGCAACTTCACAGTTTCCCATCAATGCAGCATGATCAATGCCCATCTGCAGCCTCACGATTGCCCATCAATGCAGCTTGATCAATGCCCATCTGCAGCCTCATTATTACCCATCAATGCAGCTTAATCAATGCCAATCTGTAAACACACAATTTTCCATCAATGCAGCTTAATTAATGCCCATCTGCAGCCTCCCCATTCCCGTGAATGCAGCCCGATCAATGCCCATCTCAGGGAGGGGGGTGGGATGAGCACCATCAAATTACATACAGCTAGAATCTCTTGTTTACGCGGTGGCCTCTTTCTTCAAAGTCCTGCCTCCTGGACCGGCTTCTATGATAGACAGAACTTCCTATTACAGAGGCAGTATCGGGTATAAAAAAAAAACACAATATTTGCAACCGATTTGCAGGGTGAAAAAGTGAGTGTTATACGCCAATAAAGTATATAGTATGTCTGCTTGGCACACTATTCACATGATAGTTAGGTGTTCTCTTTCTTTTGCATAGGCTCCCTCTTGTCTTTTTCCTACAACCCAAAAACATACAGTAGGTTTATAGTCATGAAGTAAATTAAGATTCTAAATTAGATTGTTCTCAATGACTCTTCACAAGTCCATGTAGAAAAAAAAAATGATTGCCTCTTGGGGTGGATCATGAAGGGATCCTATGTCCTATCTTCCAACAGGAGCTCTTCTATGGACTCCATGACAGGATATCCATAGAAGTTAAGGAATGGATCCATAACTTGGTGTAGGGATTTTAGGTTTTGTTGTGTGAAGAGCCATTGCTCTAGTTACCCAGAGCAACCAAAAGTCCCTCAACAAATATATTAGTGTGTAGACCAGACTGCCAGTTTTCCACCAGTTGCGTTTTTCTTTTTTGATGCACATGGACATTCTTTTTTTTATTAGAAGTATGTTTCTTCAGTTATAGTGTAGATGAACCCAACACTTTTTCAGTTTGGATAAAGTATGTATGTATTAATACCCCTGTTAGGTTTTCATTGTTTTCCAGGAAGAGTAGTCATTTCTATCTGTCCTGGTGACCATTGCCTTCAATACATGAAGACAACATCAATATTTTAGTGGTCTCACAGGAATGAGAGGTGGAGGAAAATGTTCTGATGGAAACACCTGCTCTAGGGACAACTGTCTAAAAGGGAATTTCCTCTTGCATTGAAGATATTTCTACAAATTGTTATGCATCTGGGACAGGAAAAGAATAGAAAATTACCTCATAAGGCATAACAAAAAAGGAAAAAGATTGTCAGCGTCTCAACCAGAGGCGTCGTTAGGCCCTGGCTAGGGGGGCTGGAGCCCCGAATGTGACCCCGAAAAGCCCAGAGTCTCAAAAAGTCACCATACACTATTTAGCCCCGAACGCTGCCGAGCAGGAAGCGATCTGATCTGCGGAGTGTGGCTGAGTCACAGGTCCCGCCTTCTGGAGCCTGCAGAACATATGATGGAAGTCCCAGTGGTTTTTGAATCTTGGGTGCTGGTGCCGCCATCTAGGCTGAGGGATATAGACAGTGAAGCCTTGTGGCTTCACAGATGGCTTCTTACTGTGCATGCACAAATTGTGCTGCTCTCTGTGAATGGGCTGTGGGGGGAAGGGGGAGGGGGCTGTGGTAAAGTGAGCCGGAAGTGAGAGCGGGTACCTGTCAAAACCAGGTACACGCTCCCCCCCTAAAGGTGCCAAATGTGCCAATGGAGGCGGGCAGACAAGTGGAGCTTCCCCTTTTGGGTGGAGCTCCGCTTTAATATCAGCCACTTGTCATTCTCTACATAACAGTATGAGTAACTCAGTCTCTGCTGCGGACAGTACAGTAAACACACTGACGGGGGGGGATAGCAGAGTAGAAATGATCACTGATGTTGTTTCTTTATTGTCCAACCATCAGGCTAGGTGTGGGTAGATGACACTGCACTGTATTCTTTAAAAGAAAGAGAGAAAGTGATGTCACCCTTCTGTTTATACTGTCTGGTAGAGGTGTATAAATGACAAAATTGGCTAGACAGAATTTCAAAAACTTTATTAAATCAGACAGAGTATCTCAAATGTGCACTTAGCTGTTTGACTGGAGTTCAGCCTTAAGTCTAGACAGATTCAGTCTGCTGCCATGGAAACCAGCGCCAAGAGCAGTAGATGAAAGATAATATGAAATGAACATTCTTAGCAATATGGAATCGAGTGACAAAATGGCTGCCACATCTAATTATAGTTGCATTTTCTGCCTGAATACAGAAAATATTTCCTGAACACTGTTCTATTCCATTCCTGCCCCGAGCCATTCTAAAAACTTTTTTACATTATTGTGACGTTAAAAAAGTATTTATATAAATCTATTAATTGAATCCATACATAATTCGATGCCATAGCCCCATAAACTATGTGTTTTGTAAAATAGCAGCAGCTCAAACTGCAGAAACTCCATTTATAACACAAAGAAGAAAAGATTAAATAAAAGATAATTTTCATAATAGCTTTTATAGAACTATATCAAGACTTAGCACACAATTACTACTGAAGCCTAGGAAGCCATTGTCTGCATGATTAGCTTAAAAGGCTTCGTGCATGTACAAAACATAAAGCTCAAATGTGGCTTCAAATGAAAATGTAAATTCATTTTCACTTGTTCATTAGAATTATGTTTCCTTTGTCAGATCCCATTCTTTGTCATTTTGTTGATGCAAATGAAAATTTACAAGGCCAATTTTCATTGAATGAACTAAGCGTGAGTTTTCGGCACTAGCCCAGTCTCGTGGCGTTGTTCTTGAATAAACAAGTGGATCTAAGTAATCTCCCGCCTTCCACTTTTTTGCTTCTTGTCTGCTTGCATATATGGTTAATCATACCTTTTATGCAAATTCACCAACACTTACCCCGTGTGCTACAAATTGAATATGCATCTTACCAATCTACGTGATCATTTTACAATTGTCTCATGATTTATTGGCATTGAGATCAAGACACTCTTGTACTGTGGAGTACAACGTGTATTTAGAATACTAAAATATATTTGAAAAATGGTTAAAAGCCTTGTTAGTTATTGTTTGTCATCTGTGTCTGATTGTGGAGATTTCTCTTTGATTCCTGTCCAGGATACATTGGGAAATGAGAAGAAATCTCTTTAAAAACCTAAAATACAAAAAAAAAAACTACAAGAGTCAGTATTTACATTACGAGAAGTGTCCCTTGTGCTGGTGGCTGCTGTCTTAAGCCTGGTACACACTAAGGCCGCGTACACACGATCGGTTTGGACCGATGAAACTGGCCTTAAGGCCAGTTTCATCGGTCCAAACCGATCGCGTGTAGGGCCCATCGGACCGTCGTCCGTCTGACCAATTTTTTTAAAACTTGCTTTAAAATCGGACCGATGGACGCCTGACCATCGGGCCAAACCAATGGTTAGTACGCAAAAGCATCGGTCCAAAAACCTGTGCATGCTCAGAATCAAGTCGACGCATGCTTGGAAGTATTGAACTTCGTTTTTTCAGCACGTCCTTGTGTTCTACGTCACCGCGTTCTGACCCGATCGGATTTTGGTCTGATGGTGTGTACGCACATCAGACCATCAGGCCACTTCAGCGGTGAACCGATGAAAACGGTCCGTCGGACCATTCTCATTGGGTTGGAGCGATCGTGTGCATGCGGCCTAATTGTTTTTATTTTCCGATCCAAACCAGCAGGTTGAGTACAGCAATCTCCCCCTACTGAGCTGTTGTGTCCTGATAGGGGGACAGCCCCCACCAGAACACTCTGATCAGCGCTCTTCACCATTTGCTGAGCTGGTCAGCTGCTGGTTTTCCAGCATGATCATCTGACATAAAATGGACAAACGTCTGACTTCTGTCAGTCAGAGTGCCTTACATACAGGCCGATTGTCAGCCGGCTGTTATTGCACCACCCGATGTCGGCCCTTGTGTACGGGGCTTAATTTGAAATCTTAAAGTGTAAGTAAACCCCCCCTATGCAAAATTGTATGGAGAAAAACCAGGACGGCCGCACTCCAAAAAATGTTCCTTTATAATAAAACATATCACAACATCAACATGTCACAGCAAAAAACAGAAAAGAGCTGACGCGTTTCACACCAAAATACAGTGCTTATTCATAGCTATATTTTTTGGAGTGCGGCCGTCCTGGTTTTTCTCCATACAATTTTGCATACTATTGCAGTGCCTGCACCCAGGGGTTGGATCCTACCTTTCAGCTTTAGCTCCTTGGGACCTCTGAGCGGTTAACTTTTTCTCTAAACCCCCCCTATGGCTTTCAGCCAAGGAAGCTGCCATCTTTACCTGTGTTTAATCTACAACTGCCATGATGCTGCTCATGTGATCAGTTATGACACCAGCCTTTGGATGGTTTTGACAGGTTGTTTGAGAGCACAACCAACGGGAGTGTTACATTTCCGGCACATGCCAGAAGTTTAACTGTTTTATGAATGGGTTTTCTTCCACTTTAAGTCTTATGAGATACCGCCGCCCCCCCCCCCCACACACACCCACAATATAGGAGGTCAGAAAAAGCAGCCATAGCGCAATCTCGACAATTCTTAAGACAGGTCCATTGGCCATAATAAACCCTGCAGCACCATAAGATTACCACTGAGGAGGTATGATATTGAAGGAGGGGGGGGGGGGTTGAAGATTTCAAATAGGACAGCAGCCACCAGCAGAGACACTTCTTAAGTACAGTTCCCTTGGGTTGATTAAGAAAAAAAATTGCTAAAGTTAGGCTTTGAAGTAAGGGACATCTTTATTAGATTTATGCATATAACACCAACATTTTACACATGCTGTAAATTTACATCAGGCCCTTCCCTCAAGGAGCTTACAGTCTAAGGTTCCTAACCATAGGTCTGCACAGCCCATTGCATTAGAGTGTTCACCCAAAAGCTCTAAATTCCGACTGTGTGTAGGCTCTATCGGACATTTTTTGTCGGAATTTGAGAGCTGGTTCTCAAATTCTCAGACGGTAAAAGTTCAGACGGGAAATTCTGATCGTCTGTATGCAATTCCAACGCACACAAAAAAAACACATGCTCGGAATCAATTCAACGCATGCTCATAATCGTTGGTTTCCTCCTGACATTCCTGGCCATTAACCTTTATATCTCCAAAGAAAGGAATGTCCACACAAAGGTAGGGTTATTGCACTTTTCTCATGGAAGCTGTAAGATAGCACTAACAGTCACATCACATTGACATATTTGGGGTCACTTGACAGTCTATTGTCAATCACATTTAGTAGAAAGTCCACAGTAGTCATAGTTAGAGTTGAGCAGACACCTGGATGTTCTTGTTCGACGGGTTCAGCCGAACTTTGGAAAAAAGTCCAGGTTCGGGACCCGAACTTGACCCGAACTTGACCCCGAACCCCATTGAAGTCAATGGGGAACCGTATTTTTGACTACTAAAATGTCTCTAAAAAAGTAATGGAAAGGGCTAGAGGGCTGCAAATGGCAGCAACATGTTGGTAAAAGCATGGCAAGTACTCTGCAAACAAATGTGGATAGTGAAATAACTTAAAATAACATAAAATACATAAAAATAAAAAATAAAAACATTTTTGCACCAAAATGGGTGTTTTTTGAATAGAGCAATAAAAGAACACTAGCTAAAGTATTTATCTCACAAAAACAGATATGGAGGAAACACTGCAAACACTGGGGGAAACACTGCAAAATATATATTTTTTTGCCTTAAATGGGTGTTTTTTGAATACTTAGATTTCTGAAGCAGGACAGACTCCTATATATTTCTCTCCCTTCAAGCACAATCAGGAACCTTTCCCTAAACTATCTTGCAGAGTATCTCACAGTAACATATACAGTGCTGGTGTTTCTGACGCAGGACAGTCTGACTCTAAATCTCTCCCTGAGAGCAGCAGCAGCAGCCTTTCCCTACCCTATATATAAAGCAGAGTGACGAGCTGTGCTATGTGCCTCTAGCTCATATAGAGGCAGGGTCACATGCTGCACTGGCCAATCACAGCCATGCCATTAGTAGGCATGGCTGTGATGGCTTCTAGGTCACACGAGTAAAACAAATGGTGATTGGCTGCCCTTACATTGCCGAACCCGTACCTGAACTTACAGCAAATTGTTCGGGTACGGGTACAAAAAATCCAAAAGTCCGGTACGAACCCGAACTTTATAATTCGGGTTCGCTCAACTCTAGTCATAGTGAAAGCATCGTGTAGCACTTTTGGTAAGTTATCTTCCCTTAAACAGTATCTCTTCCCCCAGGGTCATTAGTACTCACTGAGATGGGATCTTTGCAGTCATCTCCTCTATGGGTACACCTTTCCTGGGACCCTTCAGGGAGATTGCCTCAAGCCAGGCAACTTGTGGACTGGCCTAGCCACCAAGCCCCAAGCCCTCACCTCCAAAAGGGTCAGGAAGTCTACAGCCAGCTCTTCAGAGTGCAGGTCTATCTCTCCCTGGCCTCCGGTGCTGTCCAGGGCTTCCACATGCTGGCTCTATCAGCCTGATGGTAGGGTCTCTGACTCCCATGCCACAACTGCACTGGGCTCCTTCCAACATGACTTACATACGTGGGTGTCTAACCCATGACATCACTACTAGAAAACAAACTAAACTAAAAAGAACCTAATACCTGATGGCACTGCATTCAGACTAGCTAGCCAAATCTGCCTACATGTGGGCAATGCACATGATTGTGGCATGATAGTGCTGCATTTAGAGGGTTAAGCCATCGCCTGTCAAACTCATAAGTTCCACTATGGTTCTTTTTTTTTTTTTTGCAATGGAAGTTTGAGGGAAAACTAAATAATTAATTTAAATCATTGAAATATTCAATGCCTCTGTTTTGATTTCCATGTAAAGTGAAACGAAGTCCATTTGTTTTCAGTTAAGCATCGGCGAGGAAGTAAATACCACACTCAGCAGGGAGAAGGCTTGAACTCCATTTGCATAGACTCAGATTCCTCCCAGCTGCAGGAATAAAGGCAGCTCTCAAATGCTATTCAAAATAAGGCAGAGCAGAAAAAACAGATATGTGCTATGAAAGAAGGAGCTGTGTATTTACATCCGCTAACTAAGAAGACGGTGCTTTTCTCAAAGGATCTGGGCAAAATATGTATTTAGGAATTAGAGCTAAAGCTTTTACGTTTATAGTCATTATGGTTTTTATTTTGCATAGTGGTGGTTCTAAATCAAACAAATCCTTCAGCAGTATGGGGATATTGTTTTATATTAAAGTGCTACTCCACTAGTATGGCTAAGCGTATAAAAAAAAAACTATGATGCATCTACAGCCGGCACATATTTTGAGATATGGTTGTAAAATTAAGAATTCACCTTACAAAGAGGACCTTTGTAGCCACCCCTAACTAGAAACTGACCGGTTACTCCTACAGCCATTCTCTATACCAAAAAAAAGTAATGCAGCACACATAGTGCCCCCTCACCCTTCTGTCAAGCCCTGTTCGGAGCCACATTATTGTCTGAATAATGTGTCCAGGCTTCAGGTGGACTGAAACCCTGAAGCCTCGTACACACGGACAAGAATCTCGTCAGGAAAAAAAATAGTTTTTCCCGACGAGATTCTTGGCAACAATCTCTTGCCGCCCGAGTGTACACACAGACCTTTAAAAAGAACCGCGGTCCAGGATCTCTATACTTCTCGTCGAGATTCTGGCCAGATTTCCAGACGAGAAACCTCAAAGCCTCGTACACACGCTCGGTTTTCCTCGGCAGAGTTCATTGGTTCTTGCCGAGAAAAATTAGCGTGTGTACGAGGCTAACTACACATAGTTACAGTACATAGTTAGTCAGGTTGAAGTCAGGTTGAAAAATGGCCATCCAGTTCAACCGTAAAACATGATTTAAAACCCGTACAGGTTGCAACCCTATTTACAAGTAGGACAGGCAACACAAGATGTTTTTCTTAACTTTAGTAGAAATAAGAGCTTTAAGTAGAAGTTTGGTCAGGCTATGAACATTGAAATATTTGCATATACTTATCAATTAGCAAATGGGCTTTAAAACATGCTATTCCTGGCCTCTGTAGCTGCTGGTACTGTGGAGCAAGTTATAATTAAAGTTTGCAACAACAATTTAAGCTTCACTTTTACTTTCTTTAGGCAGCTCAACTCCCTTCCAGCCTGCCACTTGTCCAATCTTTAAAGTAATGGCAAATGGGGTTGAATTTCTGAAGGCAAACAGGCTGTTCACTTTACAAATGAAGTTGCACTTTGCAAGGGAATTTTCCCTAAAGTTTAGAGAGGATACGCTCTGCTGACTCCCAGGGCTGCCTTTAGGAATTATGGGGCCCCTTACACAGCTGCAGGGATGGGCTGCCTGAAGCGCCGCTAATTGAGAAAATTGAGAAGCGGGAGACATGTTTGTTAAAAAAATTATAAAAAAAATTATATTTATCTAAAATAAGAAGAAATAAAAAAAAGACATCTCTGGGCCCTTTAACCACTTAAGGACCGCCTACTGCACATTTACGTCGGCAGAATGGCACGGCTGGGCACATCAACGTATATATACGTTGGTTTTAGTACCCAGCCGTGGGTCGCGGGCGCGCGCCCGCGGGCGCGCGCCCGCGACCCGGTCCGAAGCTCCAGGACCGGGACCGCGGGATTCGCGGACCCGATCGCCGCTGCAGTGCGGCGATCCGTCCCTGGAGCGGAAGAACGGGGAGAGCCGTGTGTACACACGGCTTCCCCGTGCTTCTCTGTGGCCGGAGCATCGATCACGTCATCCCTGTAATAGGGGGACGCGATCGATGACGTCACACCTACAGCCACACCCCCCTACAGTTGTAAACAACACATTAGGGCACACATTCCCTACAGCGCCACCTGTGGTTAACTCCCAAACTGCAACTGTCATTTCCACAGTAAACAATGCAATTTAAATGCATTTTTTGCTGTGAAAATGACAATTGTCCCAAAAATGTGTCAAAATTGTCCGAAGTGTCCGCCATATTGTCGCAGTCACGAAAAAAATCGCTGATCGCCGCTATTAGTAGTAAAAAAAAAAAAATTAATAAAAATGCAATAAAACTATCCCTTATTTTGTAAACGCTATAAATTTTGCGAAAACCAACCGATAAACGCTTATTGCGATTTTTTTTACCAAAAATATGTAGAAGAATACGTATCGGCCTAAACTGAGGAAAAAAAAAGTTTTTTTATATATTTTTGGGGGATATTTATTATAGCAAAAAGTAAAAAATATTGCATTTTTTTTTAAATTGTCGCTCTATTTTTGTTTATAGCGCAAAAAATAAAAACCGCAGAGGTGATCAAATACCACCAAAAGAAAGCTCTATTTGTGGGAAAAAAAGGACGCAAATTTTGTTTGGGAGCCACGTCGCACGACCGCGCAATTGTCTGTTAAAGCGACGCAGTGCCGAATCGCAAAAACCCCTTGGGTCATTTGCCAGCGTATTGGTCCGGGTCTTAAGTGGTTAATAAAAAATAAATAAAAAAAATATATAATTTTTATTTCTATAACTCCCATCATCAAATAAAAATTCAGTTTTTTCTATACTCCTTGAACGTAATTGGGTATTATTTGCAGAGTGAATTTTCACCCCATTCACTAAGCTTTGGGGAAAATCCCCTTGCAAAGTGAATGACCTATTTGTCTTCAGTAAATAGACTCCTTTTTTTATTCTGTGATACTTAGAACAGAGCATCCCTGTTCCTCCTCTTCTTGGGTACCTCACCACCACTCCCAGCCCCTCCCTCCTGCCGAGTGCCCTCAAAACAAGAAGCTTGCAATAGGGGTACCCAAGCAGGCTCATTCTTGAGCAGCCACAGCTCGGCCCCACTGGCTCTCTCTCCTCATTGCCCCACTAACTGTGATTAGCAGCAGCAGCAGGAGCCAATGGCAGCAGTGGAAAGCCAAGGCTCTTGTACATATCACTAGATCGAGGTGGAGTTCAGGTAAGTATTGGGGGGGGGGGGCTGATTTTTACCTTCATGTATAGAATACATGAAGGTAAAAAAAAAAATTGAGTCTTTAGAACCACTTAAACCATATATATGGGAAAAGACTGGAGTTCAATGACTATACATCTTCTATTGTGAATTTTGAGGATGAGTTGCTTCACATTCCCCGTAACTACATACTGTAGGTCAGATAGGGTTTGTTTAATGCTTATTTAGAGATTGTTAAAGAAATATGTAAACATGTCCATAGCCTGGCCACAATTCTTCTTTAACCGATTGCCGACCAGCGCACGACATACGTTGAGACAATTTGCACAGCTGTGCAGATGGGCATACAGGTATGTGGCTATGCAGCATTGTGGGCGTGCATTGCCCACCCCCCACAGTTAGAACATATCCCTAGGACACACTTAACCTCTTCAGCGCCCCCTCCTGATTAACCCTTCACTGCCAGTTTTATTTTTACAGTTATCAGTAAATTTTTATAGCACTGATCACTGTATCAATGACAATAGTCCCAAAAATGTCTCGAATATGTCCGATGTGTCCGCCATAATGTCGCTAAAAAAAAAAACGCTGATAGCTGCCATTACTAGTAAAAAAAAATATTAATAAAAATGCCATAAAACTATTCCCTATTTTGTAGACGCTATAACTTTTGCTCAAACCAATCAATAATCGCTTATTTTTTTTTATTTTTTTATCCAAAAATATGTAGAAAAATACGTATGGGCCGAAACTGAGGAAAAAAAATATATATTGCTCTATCTTTGTTTATAGCGCAAAAAATTAAAACCGCAGAGGTGATCAAATACCAGCAAAAGAAAGATCTATTTGTGGGAAAAAAAAGATGTCAATTTTGTTTGGGAGCCACGTCGCACGTCCCCGCAATTGTCAGTTAAAGCGACGCAGTGCAGAATCTCAAAAAGTTCTCTGGTCTTTGCCCAGCCAAATGGTCCGGGGCTTAAGTGGTTAATCTGAACACTTTTCTGATTCAGTTATTCAGGTTAATTACTGCTAAACTATACTTTCAACTAATATTGCTATGTCCAATGAGTCAGTGGCTAATAGTAAAACTATTGTAGACAGTTGTAAAAAGTGAGCAGTTGAAAAGGCTTTTTGGACTAATGTAAAAGTTTTTAGTTGTGTCCACTCTTACATGTAACATTTTCTTAGGTTCCACTCTAATAACTTTCAGAAATGTTCACTCTTCTCTTTCTGTACAGTGGCAGCAGCAATGGCAGGGGATCTCACCTGAAAGACTCAGCACTTAATCACAGATTCTTGTAGAGTTTCTTTGCCTCACCGTCTTCACTGAGCCGGTCCTGGAAGGTCTTGTGACCCCGAAAGCACCTCTCATCACAGAGGATCACCCGAGTCCCCTTATGGATCATCATGAAAGTCTAAACCTGAAGAACTGGCACTTTCATGTATGAGGTAGATAGCGACTGATGAGTTATTCTGTTGTATGACTAAAGGCATAGCCTGTGGTGGGTAGGCGTTTCAGCACTTGTGAGGGATACTTTCCTGGCTAGGTATATTATATAACAAAAAATTTGAACAAGAAATTGTACAAAAAAAAAAAAAAGAGCTGAGTGGCTCAAAGTCCTTAGGCTGCTCTAAAGAAAACTTAAATCAGTTGGGTTGAGTCCAAATGTGAAGAACTCCTCTATTTGGTATTAACAACCTGCTCTCATTTAAGAGACCCTTTTTAAAAAAATATTTGTTATTTATCCATCCAAGTCATGGTAAAGCTAGTAGTAGTTAGTCACATTCATCTGGCTAAAATAGTCTCAATCTATCCAGTTGTGACTAACTGAAGGAGACCATAAATGTTTGGATATACAGCATGCTCTCCTTTTCTCTCACTCTCTGTCTCTCTCTCTCGTATATATACATATAGGGCCAGATTCAGGTAGATGGGCGCATCTTTATTCTTGAGTAACGTTTCTCATTTACGTTACTTTCTCATTTACGTACTGTATTCACAAAGCACTTGCTCCTAAAGTTGTGGCGGCGTAGCGAAAATGGGCTGGCTAAATTCAAATTGGGCGGGTAGGGGGTGTGTAGTATTTAAACTAGGCGTGATCCCGCGGCAAATGCACTGCGCATGCGTCGGCCGTCAATGTATCCTAGTGTGCATGCTCCACATTAGGACAGTGTTTTCTACGTGAACGTTAATGACGTCAATCCCCATTCACGGACGAGTTACGCAAACGACGTGAAACTTTTTCAATTCGACGCGGTCACGACGACCATACTTAACATAGGATACACATGCTTTTTGTTGCTTTATCTTTACACCGGGAAACCCCATACGGAAACGTCGTAAAGTGACTTTCGCTGATTTACATATTCTCGGCGTAAATCAGCGGGAACGCCCCTAGCGGCCATTTTAAAATTGCAGTTCCAATACGACGGCGAAATACAATTACGCCGCTCGTATCTGAACTCAATGCCGGTGTATCTTGTTTTATGAATACAGAAAACAGATACGACGGCGTAGGTTAGAAGTTACGCAGCTTATCTACAGATAAGCCTCGTAACTTCTACCTGAATTCTGGTCCATACTGTATATTTTTAGAGTATTTATACATATTTTTAGGGGGTGGTAGACTAAAGGTTTGGGGGAGTTTAAGAAGTTAGAGTTCCACTTTAATACGTTAAAATATATCCCTAGAGCAGCATGGGTTATTAATCGCTTGCCAAATACTGCATGACAATATACATTGTCAGAATGGCACGGCTGCACGAAGAGACATACCTGTACGTCCCCTTTAAATCGCACATGAGGGTCCCGCGGACTCAATGTCCACCGGGTGCCAGCGATCGTGTTACAGAGCTGCAGAGCGGAATGTAAGCAAGGCATTTCCCTGTTCTGCTTTGAATCTGCCCCTGCGCAGGCACTCGTGCGACCGCAGCAAGCTCCCTGCCCGCGGAACCCGCGGACTTGATGTGCCCACGATCATGTCACCGAGCAGCAGATTGGGGAGATGCCTATGTAAACAAGGCATTTCCCTGTTCTGCCTAGTGACAGGACAGAGATCTACTGCTCACAAAGCATTCCCTGCTTGACATGTTACATCCCCGAGGACGACTTCCTCAGAAGTGTTTGACCCCTTATAATCTAAGAGGTTAATTTTTGAGGGTAAGCATTCATTTTTAAAGTACATGGGTGTTGGTGGAGGATTGATCTGGTGGGGGTTGTTTTAAAAAAGGGGGCAATAATTGAAGTTATGACCAGCTGGATGTTTTTGGGCACTTTAGACTTAGACTTTAGATTATGATCACTTTTTAGAACAAGTGTCTATACACCAGTATATATTATTACATTACGTTGCATATAATCATTTTATTGGATAGAAATGGTAGAATACACATATGTTGATTTTGGGCTTATATTATTTATGGTTTGTGGATACATGTATACTGTATATGTACCTTTCACTTTAAGCTATTGATCTCTGTAAAAATCCAGTCATATCATTTGATTTTTGTTTAGGTACAACAAGAAGCGGAGCGCCCAGAGGCGATTTAGTTTGCATGTGCTGCGCTATATACGTTTTTCACTCACTCACTCAAGAAGCAGTGCTCAAATATGTCTTATGTTTGTTTTTCAATATTTTGAACGGTCATAAATGGGTTACATTTATAACAGCTGCAATTACTATTGTGTATCACATGATACAGGGTGCTGTGATTGCCAATGTATGTGTAAAAGCTAGACATGTGCATTCATTTTCGTTAGAATGCATTTTCGTCTGAAAATCAGTTTTTTTCGTTATCATTTTAACAAACGATAATGAAAGCGCAAGAAACGAAAACCGGAAGATCCGACATAAAAAATGCTTTATTTTCGTTTTCGTTGCGGTAAAAATTTGATATAGAGGGATTTGACATTATAGGGAAAAGAATCGACATTATAGGGAAAAGATTCGACATTATAGAGAAAAGATTTGACATTATAGAGAAAAGATTTGACACTATAGAAATAATAGATTCGACATTACAGAGATTAGATTTCGACTTATGAGAAAATAGATTTGACATTATTACAAGTCATACAACATTAGAATTCTTGTAGGCGGAATATTCGAACGGAAATGTACGATTCGACGTAAAGATTCGACGTTCCGTCGAATATTCTTTTGACCATTCGACAGAAACCAATTATTATTGGATTTTCGGAAGAAAGCTATTCCCAACGAAAAAACAAAATAAATCAAGACGATTTTCGGGAGTAACTAAATAAATGTATTTTCCAAACGAAAACGAAAAAACAAAACAAAATATTCCAGTCTGCAGATGTCTAGTAAAAGCTGTGGGCCTATCACAGCATCACAATAGTAAGCACCGCTGTTATTAATGAAACCCATTCATAATAGTTGTATTAACATTGTGATCGCATAGCGATTACTTGATACCCTGGCATCTCACATATACCGGCAGGCTGTGTGTCCATTAGCTGGCTTTTTACTGTACATGTATGTGATCCAGCACTGTACTTTGTTGGGGAGACTGGTTAACCAAGATTTAAAGACTGTTTATTGGACTTGGACTTGACTATGATGTAGGGGTGTTGAAAATGATCGCCGCATCGATGCATCGAGATTATGCCTGTCCCGATTCTGCATCGATGCGGGGATGCAGCCTAATCGATTATGCATGACGTCATTTTGGCCCCTCCCCCTCACCCGCACAGCAGCGTCTTTTCCAGTCATGACACCAGTGACTGACTAGCTGCGCCTGGCGCCGTTCCCCGTCAGTAGAAGATGTAGCCTAGAGGAAGTATTCTGCCCCCACCCACGCTCTCCCCCTCCTCAGGATTTGTAGCTGTGTGGAGGGACACCGGACATCTCCCCGATGGGCGGGCGCAGATCACTGCACGGAGATGTGAGACAGATCACAGCAGCTCTTATCACACATGGGATAAGGCACAGCGTCAGCTTCAGAAACAAGCTGCGAGGTGAAGAGGGGGGATGGTAGAAATGTCCGGAGGTGAGATAAGTCTGTCATGCTTGATTTATGTGAGGGGTGAGTGCATAGAAGTGGCACTCCCCCCCCCCCACATGCTGAACCTATCATGTGTATACTGTCTGTGTGCCTAACACATTGGGTGGTGAAAAAAAAGTTTCACCAGTGCTATTGAATTGATGTAAACTAAACACCAACTGGGAAAAGTGACACGCTAATCTTTTTTCTCATTCCTATTACACATAAACATGTACTGGTCCAGTCCCTTCATGGGTTTTATCAAATAAACTTTGTTTTTCTTTATTACTGTCACTAATGGATTGACTTTATTCTGGTCTTAACCCATTGAGGACTGACTCACATTGGGGGCTGCACAGTGCACACTCTTTCTGTCTAATTTCTTCCAAAGATTTCCCTATCACCTCTCCCCTCTGGAAACATGCACTGATCTGCAAGCAGTATATTAGTTGCTGATTGGAATGTCTTCCCTTTTTTCTTTTTTTCTGGATGTTGACCTGTTTACTATCCAAGTTGCTGCCAAAAGACTAAAGGGTATATTTGTTTTCCTTAAAAATAAAAAAATATATCATATTTACCTGCTGACTGTCTCCTGTAATGTCTGCAGTCTCTGACCATCTCTTGTACATGTCTGCAGTCCCTGACCGTCTCTTGTACCATGTCTGCAGTCCCTGACCGTCTCTTGTACCATGTCTGCAGTCCCTGACCGTCTCCTGCAGCATGTCTGCAGTCTCTGACCATCTCCTGCAGCATGTCTGCAGTCTCTGACCATCTCCTGTAGCGTGTCTGCTGTGTTTAGACTTTGCTACATGCAGGAAGTGTTATTGTGTTTTTTTTTTTTTAAGAACAGATAGAAAAAAAAAAGTACTTACATTTTTTTTGATGAAAGCCATGCGCACTTGCGCTGCAATCGTGATGCATCGTGATGCATCGCGGAATCAAATCGAATCGAATCGTGGACTTGATAATCGTAATCGCATCGAATCGTGAGACCGGAGAAGATGCGCAGCCCTACTATGATGTCTTGCAAAGATGTCTGGATTACAAAACCAGCTGGAGAGAATAGCAAATATTTTAGTAGCCAAGACAATATTTAGCTTTCTGGCTGGAGTTAAAGAGAAATTTCACCTATATACAGTATATGATTTTTTCAATTAAAAGTCTTTATCTTCATATCAGGTACTTAAGAACAATGGTGGCTACTAGTGCAATATCTTGCAGTTAATTTCTAAAGGAACAGGGATCTTGAAAACCCCCAACCTGTCTACTCAGCTATTCTGAACCTTAAAGTCAATAGTTTTCCCACATATTTCCAAGTCTTAGTTACACATATTCTACTAACTGCCAGACTAAATATCACTAGACATTGAAAAAAGGATAATGCTCCTAATGTAACGGAGGTTATTGAGTTAGTCCAAATTCACTATACCTTTGAGAGAATGCTAGCCTCCTGAAAAGATAAAAGAACTGTATTTAAAACCTTTGAAAACCGTGTTCACATTGGATCAATGCTAAATGACCACATTACTATGATTACTTAACACATGTTCCATACTAGCCTCAAATTACCGTATGAAGTACTACACAGACCTGCACTGTTCTCTTTCTGTTTACATGCTTACTTGTCCTTGTATTTCTTTTTTTTTTCATTGATACAGAGCTTCATGTTAGACTGTTTGGCTGCTCTTGGAGACCGATCATAAAAGCCTAAATTAATTTCTGGTCTCGTTGATCCACTACCTATGTGATCTAAATTTTAAAACCAAAATATTTGTACATTGTCACTCAGTCTGCAATGCATATGTTTATCTTGCAATATTTTATTTGATGAAAGCCAAATAAAAATGCATTGAAAATAAAAATCAGGTACCTACTAGTCCATTGATTCCAATGTTGTCTTCCTGCAACCCATTCTTCTCACCACTGTGAGTCTTCGGTCCCCTCATCTTGGATTTGGGAACCATCTGTGACTTCCTGATGAATCACAGCCAGCTCCAGACTGCACATGCCTCCTCGGATGTGTGACATGCCCCAAGAGGCTGCAGGTGAGTGGGGCTGCGGGACAAGCGACATCATCCTTGGCTAGGCAAGGATTGAGTAAATAGGAGTTAGTACTGATAAAAAAAAACCTTCCCCTCCTCCACCCAAAAGCCTGCAACTCAGTTACAGTCTGAGCGGAGGTAGAAATCAGGTGGTACATTTTTTAACCACTTAAGACCCGGACCTTTAGTCAGCTAAAGGACCCGGCCAGGTTTTGCGATTCGGCACTGCGTTGTTTTAACAGACAATTGCGCGGTCGTGTGATGTGGCTCCCAAACAAAATTGGCATCCTTTTTTTCCCACAAATAGAGCTTTCTTTTGGTGGAATTTGATAACCTCTGCGGTTTTTATTTTTTGCGCTATAAACAAAAATAGAGCGTCAATTTTGAAAAAAATGCTATATTTTTTACTTTTTGCTATAATAAATATCCCCCCAAAAATATATAAAAAAACGTTTATTTTCCTCAGTTTAGACCGATGCGTATTCTTCTACCTATTTTTGGTAAAAAAAATCGCAATAAGCGTTTATCGGTTGGTTTGCGCAAAATTTATAGCGTTTACAAAATCGGGGATCGTTTTATTGCATTTTTATATATATATATTTTTTTTACTACTAATGGCGGCGATCAGCGATTTTTTTCGTGACTGCGACATTATGGCGGACACTTCGGACAATTTTGACACATTTTTGGGACAATTGTCATTTTCACAGCAAAAAATGCATTTAAAATGCATTGTTTATTGTGAAAATTACATTTGCAGTTTGGGAGTTAACCACAAGGGGGCACTGAAAGGGTTATGTGTGACCAAATGTGTGTTTACAACTATAGGGGGGTGTGGCTGTAGGTGTGACGTCATCTGTGTATCCCTATAAAAGGGATCACGTGATCGATGACGCCGCCACAGTGAAGAATGGGGAAGCCGTATTTACACACGGCTCTCCCGGTTCTTCAGCATCGGGGAACGATCACCGGACTTCAGCGGCGATTGGGTCCGCTAGTCCCGCGGTCCCGGTCCCGGAGCTTCGGACCCGCCACCTCCCGCTGTGATTGTACACAGCAGACGTCAATAGGTCCCAGACAATGACAATGGGACCTGCTAATGGGTTGCGTACAATCACAGCTCAGAGCCCCGTGTTGACAATCAACACAAGGCTCTGTACAGAGGGAACAGTGTCTCTGTTTTTTCTCCCTGCAAAACAAGGATAAGAAGCAAAGAGATGTTTTGTAAAAAGAAGCACATGCAAAGCAATTAAAGGGGTTATAAACCTTTGTATTTTTTCACCTTAATGCATCCTATGAACTTACTGCCCCCCCGAGCCCCCGTTTTACTTACCTGAGCCATAGGCATGATTTCACGTTGCTTTCCCCAGGTCTTGTCGGCTCTTCATTGGATAGATTGATAGTAGCGCAGCCATTCGCTCCCACTGCTGTCCATCAAATTTAATAATGCAGCAGCCGGGGGGCGGGGTCGAGTTATACAATCAGCGGCTATGGATGTCGGTTGTATGGCACGGGAGCACGCCCGCAAGCTAACCCCCTCGGGGGAGAGCTTCACAAAGGGGGTTAGCTCTTGCTGGGAAGAGCTGTGAGAGCCGCCGTGGGACCCCAGAAGAAGAGGATCGTGGGTCACTCTGTGCAAAACTAACTGCACAGTGGAGGTAAGTATGATTGTTATTTAAAAAACAAAAAACAAAGCTTTAGTACCACTTTAATACAAGTTAGGCACACATTTTACCTTTTGAATAGCCCCTTCTCAGCCAGTGTCATTAGTACAGTGACTGATCACTGTATTAGTGTTACTGGTGATGTCAGTTACTGTAGTCAGTTCCCAGCCAGTGTCAGCATCTACTTCACTATCACAGCCCCACTATATGTTGCTGATCACCACCATTAGTAGTATAAATTAAAAAAAAAAATGTAAACACTATAACTGTCACGCAAACCAATCAATATACACTTATTGGAATTGTTTTTACCAAAGATGTGTAGCAGAATACATTTTGGCCTAAATTCATGAAGATTTATTTTAATTTTTTGGGGGATTTGTTTTATAGCAGAAAGTAATATATATATATATATATATATATATATATATATATATATATATATATATATATATATATATATATATATATATATATTTTTTTTTTTTTTTTTCAAAATGTTTTTTTTTTTTATTTACATAATAATAATAATAAAACAGTGGTGATCAAATACCACCAAAAGAAAGTTCTATTTATTTAAAAAAAAATATATAAATATAATTTGGGTACAGCGGGGCAATTACCAGTACAAGCAGCGCAGTGCTAAATACTGTAGCAAAAAAATGTGGTTCAAGTGGTTAAAGGGTACATTTTTTTAAAATAACAAATATGTTATACTTACCTCCATGTCTTCTGGGGTTCCTCGGCGGCTGTCTCTGGTCCTCCCTGCAATTACTCACCACAGTCATGCTAGAGTTCGCATGGTGGTCACTAATTGCGGGCGCGCTCCCGTGATACAGCGAACGGCCATAGCCGCTCACTGTATCACTCAGCCCCGCCCCTTGGCGCGCCGTGTCACTGGATGTGATTGACAGCAGAGTCAGCCAATGGCTGCGCTGCTCTTAATTCATCTGCTCTAGCCAATCAGTGGCCAGGCAGACCGGCGAAGAGGATCTCTGGACCGAGCGCGGGACTTTCCAGGGGTCAGGTCAGTAAAACGGGGGCTCGGGGGGGGGGGGGGCGTACAGCAGCAGATGTTTTTTCACCTTAATGCATAGATTGCATTAAGGTGAAAAAACATTTTCCTTCACAACTCCTTTAAGCTCAAATGAATGGCATGTCTTTAGTGTACAGAATAATTATCAGAAGTTAAAGGAATAATCTTCATAAATTGTAAAATTGCACGTAGTCATTTGCAGTTTTGCTGGTTATATAATTGAAAATGTAATCCCGCAGTCTGTATACTTTTTTTTTCTGCCTAAATATTTAAATATCTTTCTATTTTTGCAAGCTTCAACTCCAGACTGTTTTCCCACTATGTCATTTTAAGAGAAAGTTGTCTAAAATGCCTTCCTGCATAGTTTTAGTTGTCATAATAGTTTCCAAGACTAATTAGAAATATATATATAATGCCACTTCAATGAATATAATCTCCATATTACCGCATGCATTTCAAGTTTTGTGGATTCTCCATTTTATTTTATCTAATTATTCCTTGGCTTTCAGGTTGGAGTATTTAAAACATGCCATAACAGAAGGACAAACTGTAGTTTACTGTCCAATTAACAAATCTAGCTGCCTGCTCTGCCACTCAGTGAAATATAATTCTTTGGTCATAAATCAGCTGAAGAACTACTTAAGCATGCACCTTGTAATCAAAGCAACGGGACTTGGCTGCCATCCACATAGGCCAGAGCTGAAATGTGCGGCATTATTTTAGTCAAGTAACACATTAACGGAATATACAACTGCTCTGCATTCTGTTATGTTTTCCAAATGGGCTGAAAGGGTTGCTGAAAAAACCTTTGTCCTCATATGAAGCACATCAGATTAAATTATTCATTTTTACTATGTACGGTTTTACATAACAGAATATACGTTAACACAGAGAAAAAAAGGTTAAAGCTGGAAGACAAGCTTACAGCTAATGACTATACTGTATATGAAAATTAATAATTATTTGCCATTCTGTCTAGACAATTTTGTTATTCAAGTACCACTGCCAGACAGCACAGGCAGGTGCTTGAATTGTTTGCATACCACTACCACCACCACCACTACAACCGGGAGACATCCCACTCTGAGAACAGACAATTATGTTGATGAGGTCATGCCTTGTTACGCTCTTATTACATAACTCATTGAGTTGGGTAATAATAACAACCATTATCAGCGTTTAGACGCAGCGGCTTCGCTGCAATTGGCACTATATAAGTGTAAACATTATTTTTATTATTATTATTATTATTATGCCTAGTACACACGATCGGTTTTCCCGGCGGTCATAAGACAGAGGGCCATGTTCTAGAACCCGGAGAGGAGGAATGTGGGATGGTGGAGCACCTGCGAATGGGCATGCAAAGACTCATTAGTTAATGTTAGGAGAGTGCTTGGCAGCTGTAGGCTGGTGGTTATTTGGTCAATGATAAAATAATATTATGGAAATGGCGTGGTTTATTCGTAAGTTGGATTGGTTATCTGAGAGGTTGGCTAGCAGAAAAAAAATGGTGGGGTGGGGGGAATGGGGTGTGGTGAAGAGATTAGTGAAGTGAAGATGCATGGTGTGTGGAGACTGATGATGGGGCAATATAGGTGTCAAAGTGAAAACAAGGGGGCTACTGCAAACTGAAAAACAAGTGTTAAAAGTGTAAAAGTGAAATGTGTAGAGGGCTAGGGGATGAATGTGAGTGTGGAGTGCCTGTGTTGATGGAAGGGAAAGCATATGTGGAGAGAAAGGGAAAATGATTCAATGAAATGAAATAAAGAAGGTGAGATGGCTCAAAATATCGGATGACGCTCTCGAGGCCGCAGACGAAGGAGAATATTGTCTTCCAGGACTGTTGGACTTAAGCGCAGCTTTTGACATGGTAGACAACAAACTATTACTGACTTGGCTAGCTGAAGTAAAAGGTGATCTATCCTGGTTCTCCTCCTTTTTGGAAAACCGATCACAAATAGTGAAATTGGGGCCTTTCACTTCTGAAAAACGCACGGTGTCATGCGGAGTCCCTCAAGGATCCCCTCTGTCGCCGGTTCTGTTCAATATATATCTCCGCCCTCTCTTTGAAATCATCAGTAACCAGACGTTACTTTCCCACTCTTATGCTGATGACACACAACTGTATTTTCGCATTTACAACTAAGAGGATCATCATCTCAGATTAGAGAAATGTCTCACTCTGAAAATTGGATGACAAAGAGCTATCTTAAACTCAACGGTTCGAAAACAGAACTTCTCCTGTTTCACGCCAATCGAAAGAATCATACCGCAATAACATGGACACCCCCGCCCATTCTGGGCTAAATTATCACCCCTAGCATCAAAGTCAAAAGTCTCGAGGTCATCTTTGACTCCTACATGGATGCACAAATAGGGTCAGTAGTCAGCGGATCGGACCATCTGCTGCGCCTACTACGCAGACTTATACCATTTATCCCAAAAGAAGACATAGCAATCGTGGTGGGAACAATTATCAACTCTAGACTTGACTACGCAAATGCCCTCTATCTTGGACTCCCAAAGTAGCAAATCTCTTGTCTACAAGTTGTTTAAAATACGACCGCTAGACTGGTGACTGGGAAAAAACATGGAAATCAATCTCACCTTCACTGAGATACCTTCATTGGTTGCCAGTAAAAGACAAAATTACATTCAAAGCACTCTGTCTGACTTATTCTGGGAAATGCCCCTCAATATCTATGCAAAAAACTAAAAGCTCACAACCCCAATCGCGTTCTGTGATCCACCAACCAAAATCTACTCCAGATACCCAAATCCAGATTCAAGTCCAAAGGAGAACAAAGATTTGCGGTCCAAGGACCTAGACTATGGAACGCTTTACCAACCAGCATTCGGTTGGAGGAGAACCACTTGGCCTTCAGAAGAAAGATCAAAACCCATCTCTTCTGAGGACAAAAGAGAAATGGACACCAAGCGTCCAGAGGCGATTTAGTTCGCATGTGCTGCACTATACAAGTTTCTCACTCACTCACTCACTCAGATGGGATTAGGTGCCATTCTAAAAGTCTTTGCATGTCCATTCGCAGGTGCTCCACCATCCCCCATCCTCCTCTCTGGGTCCTAGATCACTGTCCTGTCACTAGGCAGAACAGGGAAATGCCTTGTTTACATAGGCATCTCCCTGTTCTGCCTCTCCGTGACACGATCGCGGGCACATCGAGTCATCCAGTCCCGTGGGCACGGTCACGGAGCTTGTGGCGGGCGAGTGTCAACGAGCGTGCTTGCTAGGCAGCAGATTCAAAGCAACGTACAGGTGGGTTGCTTAGTCTGCCGTGCCATTCTGCCAACGTATATCTACGTTAGGCAGTCGGCAAGTGGTTAAAGCAAGGCCAGCTAATCAATTATTTTGGGTTTGTTTGATTTATTGTGCTCCCTGGGGATATTTCCTCCTATTTCCTGTTTTGGGGATATGGCGCCACTAGTTTAGTATTATTTTTTCTTCTGATAAGTGCACAGACTGAGAAAACTTTTGACTTACTCAATATATAAAAGAGGCAGTATTAACTGAAATTTGACTTTTCCTAAAGCTGAACTCCAGGTACCAAGATTTTAGGATATTTCAACCTGCTACAATCTCTATATCCTTGAAGTTTATCGGTTTCCTTTTTCTTGAATCAACATGCAAAATCATCTTTTAGTTATTTTTGTTGTGAAGCAGATATGATTGAAACCACCAGTGTCATGGAAACACCTAAGATAATGCTGGGGTGCACACAATCTCATTGCTCAGATCTCGTTCATCAGAATTCTGAATGATAATACACATCTGCCTGTGTGTTGTATCTCTTACCCAAATGCCGCGTACACAACCATTTTTAATGGTCTAGAAAAAACAAAGTTTTTTTCAACGTGACTCTTGTCAAGCCTGCCACGATCGTGAAAAAAAAAATGCTTGAGCAAAGCGCGGTGACGTACGACGGCACTATAAAGAGGAAGTTCCATTGGGATGGCACCACCCTTTGGGCTGCTTTTGCTGATTTTGTGTTAGTAAAAGTTTGGTGAGAGAAAATTTGCGATTTTCAGTCTTCATGCTTTTCAGTCTGTTACAGCGTGACGAATGTGCTCCATTACAAACGCTAGTTTTACCAGAATGAGTGCTCCCTTCTCATAACTTGCTTCTGAGCATGCATGTTTTTTCACGTCGTTAAAATGGCAACGTGAAAAACGATGTGAAAAAATAGAGCATGTTCTAAATTCTTAATGGCCATTGATGTCATAAAAAATGCTCTGGAGCCCACGCACGGTCGTTTTTAATGACATTTAAAAAAATTGCATTTTTCTCGTCATGAAAAACGGTCGTAATTTTTTCATAGGCTAATTTAAATAAAAGCCCATTGACCAGGTTTGAAAATATACCACCTTATTAGTTTTAAAGTGTTTATTGTATCAAAGTGTTATTTGACAAATATTATCCATTCATTGCTCAATTCCAATCGGAAGTTAAATGTTAACGGAATACAATTTTCAGAAAGACGGATCATTTGTTTATTGAAATCAGAAGAAATCAGAAAAACGCAAACACAAGTGTGGGCGACTAGAAAAAAAAGATTTCCTCATTGACCGAGCACTTCGATTGGATAGCAAAAGAAATCAAATAAACAGTAGATACGCACTTGACTAGAATTAGAATGATGGGCTTTAGTGTACGATAAGAATTTCTTACTATTTGATGGTTTATTTCTAAACACAAACACCAAAATGTATTTTATGCATCATCCAAAGCACAAGACATTTCCATTCACTTGTCATGAAATGACACTTGTCATCTAAACATGAGTTATCTGCATCATTTGGCTGATTTAACACTGTTCCCGTGTCATGTCTTCCTCATAAAATGCATTTTCTATGATTCACATGGCATGCTGAGGAAAAGCTATACTACATTTAGTTGTTCAGACAATTAAGAACAAAACAAAATGTCTTTAGACATGAGTGATAATTATGCAGCACTTTGGATCCTTGTAGAGTTAAGGATTTGACTTAGATAATAACACTAAAAAGTATCTCGGATGTCTGGTTTACATTTTCCATAACTACTAGTGACAAGACATGTACTATGCAATACAGACTGTGACATGTTTGACAATGAAAAGCTCCAATTTAAAATGCCTTTCTTAACTAGGGTTTCGCCAAAGGTTATGAGGGGTTCGTTGAGCAATGATAATTTTGCCTCCCATATAAGTTACCACTAACCCTGATGATCTTTCAGCTCTATCTGTAACATTCAGTAACATTTTCCCCTCTGATCACCAATGTATGGGACATTCTTCTCTTGACCACCAATATAAGACGTGGTTCCCTCTGATCACCAAAGTATGGGGCATTCTTCCCTTGACCAGTAATGTAAGGGGAATTCATCCCTTGACCACCAATGTAAGGAACATTATTTCCTTGATCACCAATGTAAGGAGCATTCTTCCCACTGATCACCAATATAAGGGTCATTATTCCCTTGACCACCAATGTAAGGGGCATTCTTCCCTTGACTACTAATGTAAGAAGCATTCTTCCCTTGACCACCAATGTATGGAGTATTCTTTTCTTGACCACCAATATAAAGGGGATTCTTCCCTTGATCACCAATGTAACGGGCACTATTCACTTGACCACAAATGTAGGAGGCATTCTTCCCTTGGCCACCAATGTAAGGGGCATTATTCCCTTGACTACTAATGTAAGGAACATTCTTCCCTTGACCACCAATGTAAGGGGAATTCTTCCCTTGATCACCAATGTACAGAGAATTCTTCCCACTGAATAGTGATGAGCAGAATACGCCATATTCGATTTTGCGATATTTCACGAATATATAGAAGAATATTCGCGAAATATTCGTTAATATCGAATATTTGTGATATTTTATAAAAAAAACAAATTTGCAAAATTTCGCTAATGCGAATGCGAAATTTCGCTAATGCGAATGCGAAATTGATTGCGAAATTCTCGTCAACACGTGAAAACAAAGATCATTTCCTGGATTACTAAACTAATATGCACTAAACACTAACTCTACTTACACAAACTTATATGACTAAACTAAAGCTAATTTTTTTTTTGTTTTTTGTTTTTTTTATACACAAAACACAGAAGGGCAGAGAACGTATTCGCAAATATTGGTAATACGAATATTCGCATTGCGAATATTCGGCAACATAAAAGGATCGCCTCAGCTACTCGGCCCAGGGTCTCTAATCATACCAGCAATGCTTTTAGACATCGATGGAGATCACTAGGATGTGATCTGTTTTAAAAATAAATTTGAAAAAATACGAAAAAAAATGCGAATATTCGTGAGCAACACTACCACTGAACACCAATGTAAGGGGTACTAATCACTTGACCACCAATGTAAGAGGCATTCTTCCCTTAACCACCAATGTAGGGGCAATATTTCCACTGATCACCAATGTAAGGGACATTCTTCCCTTGGCCACCAAGATAAGGGGCGTTCTTCCCTTTACCATTAATGTAAAGAACATTGTTCCCACTGATTGCCAACATACGGGGCAATATTTCCTTGACCAGCAATGTAAGGGGCATTTCATTCATTACCAGTGTTCGGGGGCATTTTTCCACAGACACTAAGTAAGGGAATACTACATTCTTATCTCCGGCTTTTCTATTTTGACTATTACTATACATTTGTTTCATGGCATTATCATATTTTCATTATCCAAGTGGTCCTTGGTGTTAAATATACTAAACTAGGGTCTCAAATTGGCAGCCCTCCAGGTGTTGTGAAACCATGCTTCTGCCTGTGGGAGTCGGGTTTGTAACTGTCAGACTTGCAATGCCTCATGGGACTTGTAGTTTCGCAACAGCTGAAGGGTTAGTTTGTTAGACCTAACATTTATTTTAGGGGTTCCTCTGTGTTAAAATGTTTGGGAAAGAATACATACATTTAACTAAACTCATTGTGTTTACTGTTTCACAAAACAGTTGCATTCAAGGAATGCTATGAACAATATATGTCACAGTTGCCTGTTCTCTCAACCCAACTGTCAAGGTATCAACTGGCTGGTGTGATAGTTAATCACATGTGCAGCACCACAGTACCTGCAGATCAAACCGAGGTTAAAGCGGAAGTAAACCCATTGATTTAAAACTTTCAAAAAAACAGTTAAATTTCCGGCACATGCCGGGAATGTAACTGTCGCATTGCTTGTGCTCTCAACCAAACTGTCAAACCATTCAATGGCTGGTGTCATAACTTATCACATGTGCAGCATCATGGAAGTTGAAGATTAAACAATGGCCAAGATGGCAGATTCCTTGGCTGAAAATTATAGGAGGGTTTACTTCCACTTTAAGATGGCAGCTTCCTTGGCTATAAAGTATAGAATGCTTTAGTTTCACTTTAAAGACACATACAAACATTTTTTTATTGAAGAAATTCAATTATTTGTCTCCTTGCTTTCAATTTGTTTATTTTTACATTATGAAGTTATCAATTACAGCTTAGAATCAGGACATGATTTAGAGGCATCTTGAAAGCCGGTTTTAGCTTCTACATATGTTTGCAAACACAAGTGACTAAGATATCTGTTTTTATTAAACCCTTAAAATAAAGGTTGTGCCTTGAGGAATTTGTTTGTTTCGCACACTTGTAGAAAGCTGTCCTCCCATATGCACTTCTCTTGCTAATTAGAATTTTAATACGTTTCTATTTTATTTCGATCATTAGTAGAACATGATTGAAATAATAAAGTATACAGTATGTATACTGACTATATACATTCATCTTCAGTGTCTTACGAAATCTAATATTGGATGAAAAAGTGAAGTAATAGCTTATAATGTTATTTCTTTTTATTTAATATCTAATATATTGTAAATTAATTGTTCTAAAACAGACACAGTTTGATGCATTTGTTGTTAAATAATAATAATAATAATAATAATAATGCATATATATATATGTATATATATATATATATATATATATATAAATATATATATATATATATATATATCTTTATGCAAACCTAGAGGCAAGGTTAATGAACAGAAACGTTGAAACTACGGACATGATAGTATAACTGAAGACCTCATTCTGGTCTCTCTCTCTGAGGTGTTTAGGCTCCCAGCTGTGAGGATACTACTGACATGACAGCATGATTAAAGACCTTATACTGGTCCCGCACTGAGGGTATTGGGCTCCATGATGTGAGGGTTGTTGTTAGACTCCTGACTCTAGTAGAGGACAACACAAGTATTGGGAGAGGTACTCTATCATTTGTTATGAGAAATTAAATCCCAACTCCAGGAAACTAAAAAATGATCCCCTGCAGTAGGGCTGTGTCCATACTGCAAGGGTTAATGGCTTGTTTTGCAGCATCTTTTCCCCATGCTCCAGCAATCTAAGGTTTTGATGTCATCAAGGCAAATGCAGAATCCAAAGCTCTGCAATGAACATGATGACACCAAGGGAGAGACCACCACCAGAACATGGGGGAGCACTATCTGCCAGGGGAGTGGTGGATCAGGGACATTAAAGTGCAAAAACTATCCCTTAGACTAATGAGCAATTAAGGCCACGTACACACGATGAGACATGTCCGCTCAAACATGTCCGACGGACCGTTTGCAGCGGACATGTCTCATCGGATTTTGGTCCGATGACGTGTACACACTTTTGGACGAAAATCCCCTCGATCTAAGGAGGCGGTGATGTGGCGGTGACGTTGATGCCGCCACGTCACCACTCTAGGAAGTAAAATGCTTCCACGCATGCGTCGAATCCATTCGACGCATGTGCAGAGATTTCTGTCCGCTGGTTAGTGTACTAACCAGTGGACATATCCGATGGACATGTCTCCGGCGGACAAATTTCAAAGCATGGTTTGAAATTTGTCCGCTGGGAAAACATGTCAGCTAGCCCGTACACATGATCGGAGATGTCTGCTGAAACGGTTTCAGCAGATAAATTTGATCGTAAGTACGTGGCCTAATACTTGCAATGAGGCCACAGCCCCACTGCAAGGGAGAATTTTTAGGTTTTCCTGAAGTTGGGCTTTAAATAAACTCTAGCTCAAACTTGATTTTTCATAGAGTCAGCATTTTCTATTATGGGACAATTCACACCATATGCATTGGGCTGTGTTGGACAGCCTTGCCTGATAAAGTCCTATTGCCCAATTTGCCATTAGTACAAAAAGTTCCATTCATACCACTGCACTGCAGTGGTGTGTGATGAGACAAAGTAGACCATGCTCTACTTTTTTTCAGCAAGCAGGGTACGAGGGTATCAACGTGCTAGACTGTGGTACATAAAGTTGAATGGAATATCATTTTGTGTAGGAAAGTCCACAGATAGTGTTCACAGGGCAATCCCTTCTGTCAAGCCATTGTATTCCACTGGTAGGGGAGCAGGGGAAACCGTGCCTGCCAGGAGAAGACAGAGATTGTTGCTAGTGGCTATACCAGCTGGCTCGATTGATCAACTTGGTACATTCAGCCTGCCCATACATGGTACAAATCTTTGCTGGTCCCTGCTGAACTGGCCGAGATTCAAACTGTCTATTGCCAGTCTAACTCTTTCTGCTGGATTGTGCATGCATATCAAATTTGCTTCACTGGATTTTCATGCTGATTGTATAAACAGTTTGAATGTCAGCAGGGATGCTTAGAAGGTAGAAACCAACCAACCAACCAACCAACCAACCAAATGTCAGGTTGCTAGCGTGTGGCTTCTAGCTGCATTTTGGTAGCTGCACATCATTGCTCTGTTTTACATTGTTGGAATTGTTGTTCCCCTGCACCTTTTTTTAGCAGGAAGTCGGGAAGTAGAAGTCCAAAAAGGATTATACTGTATCACAGTGATCATAGCTATCATTATATCATACACTATATTACTAAAAGAGTTGGGACGCCTTCCTTTACACATGAACTTTAATGGCATCCCAGTCTTAGTCCGTAAGGTTCAATATTGAGTTGGCCCAACCTTTTCAGTTATAACAGCTTCAACTGTTCTGTGAAGGCTCTCCACAAGGTTTAGGAGTGTGTCTATGGGGATTTTTTATCTTTCTTCCAGAAACACATTTGTGAGGTCAGACACTAATGTGGACGAGAAGGCCTGGCTTGTAGTCTCCAATCTAATTAATCCCAAAGGTGTTTTATCGGGATGAGAACAGGACTCTTTGGAGGCCAGTCAAGTTCCTCCACCCTGCAGTCATGTTGGAACAAGATCAGGCCATCCCCGAACTGTTCCCACAAAGTTGGGAGCATGAAATTGTCCAAAATGTCTTAGTATGCTGAGCTCCCCTCATTGGAACTAAGGGGCCAAGCTCAACGCTTGAAAAATAACCCAACACCATAATTCCCCCTCCACCAAATGATTTAGACCAGTGCACAAAGTAAGGTCTTAAAGACATAGATGATCTATTTTGGACTGGAGAAACTTAACTGGCCTGCAACACCAGTGCCTGACCTCACAAATGCACTTCTGGAAGAATGGTCAAACATTCCCATAGACACACTCCTAAACCTTGTGGACGGCCTTCCCAGGAGAGTTTAAGTTGTATTGATGCAAAGGGTGGGCCAACTCAATATTGAACCTTACGGACTTTGGGCTAGATTCAGGAAAGAAATACGACGGCGTATCTCCAGATACACCGTCGTATCCCTGCGTCTGAGCCCTCCTATCTATGCGCCTGATTCATAGAATCAGTTACGCATAGATTTCCATCAGATCCGACTGACGTAAGTCTCTTAACGGTGGTATCTAAGTTGCATTTTTACGCTGGCCACTAGGTGGCGTTCCCGTCGATTTACGTGTCGAATATGCAAATTAGATAGATACGCTGATTCCCGAACGTACGCCCGGCCGGCGCCTTTTTTTACATCATTTGGGTAAGCGTAACTCCGGCGTAATGTTACCCCTGCTATATGAGGCGCAGGCAATGTTAAGTATGGACGGCGTGCCGGCGTATTTTTTCCCGCCGTTTACGTCGTTTGCGTAAAACGTTCGCGAATAGGGCTCTGCGTAAGTGACGTTCACGTCGTTTTCATTGAGTATTTGCGTCGAGATTTGGAGCATGCGCACTGGGCTACCTTTTCGGCCGGCGCATGCGCAGTTCGTTCGGCACGGGGGCGCACTTAATTTAAATAGAAGACGCCCCTACCTTCCCATTTTGCATTTCGCCGGCCTATTTACATTACGCCACCGCAACTTACGGAGCAAGTGCTTTGAGAATACAGCACTTGCCCGTAAAATTTGCGGCGGCGTAGTGTAAATAGCATACGCTACGCCAGTTTACAATTACGCCACTCCTACCTGAATCTAGCCCTAAGACTGGAATGTCATTAAAGTTCATGTGAATGTAAAGGCAGGTGTCCCAAAACTTTTGGTAATATAGTGTACAATATAAATATATATATATTTTTTTTTTAACGAACAGGTTATTTACAGTAAAATGGTTTTGAATAGTTAATTTCCCTTCTAGGATTAATCTAATTTCTCTTAAGTGCAAACAGCACGGGGATTTTATGCTGATGTGTGCTAAGTGCATAACACATTGAAAGAGGCTGGGTGTATATTTGCATATGAAAATACATATAATTTACAATGAATAATTTACAGTGAAAGGCTCTGGGCAATCCTGATTCCTGCCACATCTTCAGCAGTTCTTAGCACCTACTGTGTGGGAAGCAATATATTTATGTGCATTATTATCTATATCTATAAAAAGGAAAAAACGGTTCAAGAAATATCTTTGTAACTTTTAGACAGAACCGTTCTGCTGTGTTTGGCCCAGGCAGCTGTCTGTCTGTTTTCTAACATTCATCTTTGCTTGAACTAGGTCTCAAAATCAACCGAGTGGAGAGCGATGGCGTTCTCAGAGGTCGACTTATTCTTAGGTGAGCGGAATGCAGAATGTGAGGCAAGGATCTTGACAACTGCACACATGGCCCCCTCATTGAATTGGAGCATGCTGCAAGGTGTTTATGGAAAACAGGTCATTATTATTGTCTTTTTTAATTTCTATGGATGCCTGATGGAAACTCAACATAGCACTGTCATTTTAAACTTTTTAAAGTTCTGCTTAAGCACATAGGCCCAGATTCACAGAGAGTTACGCCGCCGTAGCGCAAAGCCGTACGCCACGCTAGCGCGGAGAGGCAAGCACTGCATTCAGCAAGCTATTGCTCCCAACGCTGCGTCTGTGTGGCATATTTTTCGAAGGCGCAGGTGGAAGTGGGCGTGACCCCATGCAAATGATAGTCCGAGCATGGTGTAGTGTTTTACGCCCGACGTTGCCGTGACGTGGACGCATGAAACAGCACCTTTATACGCATGCTCACAACCACGCCCGCACAACTGCCTAAGCTACGCTGTATCACCACGTACGCCGTGAACTTAACGTACGCCCAACCAGACATACGCCCAACGCAATACGCCGGCCTGTGTTCTCTGGTGCAGACCTTTGCATGTCTGTTGCCAGGTTGCACCTCATCTATGGGGAATAACTTTACGCCGGATGTACAACTTACGCACACCTCGCATAGCATCGGGCGAACGCACATACGTGAATCGCCAAATTTTCCTCATTTGCATGTTTGAATGCCTAATCAATGGGAGCAGCAACATGTGTCCAGACGAAAAGTGTGCCCACGCTACGCCGGCGTATGTAAGCTACGCCGGCGTAGGGTGGGCAGTTTTTAGGCGGATGTTGATTTGTGGGTTTGGCGCACAGATACGCCGGCGCACATTTGCACTTACCGGCGCAAATTTGCACTTACGTCGGCGTAAGTGCTTTGTGAATCTGGGCCATATACCACAAAATGCATTCAATAGCTTTTATTAGTAAGAAAACACTCTCTAGTGCTCCTATCTTATTAATACTTTGTTGTTTGGCCTGACTTTATGGTTACCAACTACTATTTCTCTGGCTACTGGCTCACTAGACAGTTTAAAACGTTTTGTCATGGAGTCAGAAAAAAAAATCCGGTCTCAGTAACAGCCTTCTTGTCTTATAAAGAAGGCATTTTGTGATGTCTACTTTTGGACAGACCCTTTACCCCCCCATGCAATTGTGCTCTCTATCTGCTCTGAGACATACAATAAATATCAGCTAGACTTAAAATCAGTTTACTGTACCAGATCAGGCAGTGATTGCTATTGGTTGCCAGAGGTTACAGCATATCATTACCACTTACTGACTGATTGCTAGAGGTTACAGCACACATTACGACTCAATGATTAGTTGCTAAAGGTTACAGCACATGATTTCTTCTTGTTGATTGGTTGCTAGAAATTACTGTACAGTAATACTGCTCACTGATTGGTTGCTAGAGGTTACAGCACACATTATGACTCAATGATTAGTTGCTAAAGGTTACAGCACATGATTTCTTCTTGTTGATTGGTTGCTAGAGATAACTGTACAGTAATACTGCTCACTGATTGGTTGCTAGAGGTTACAGCACATTATCTCTTCACTGCAGAGGGGCATGATATACACATGAATGCCGCCTTTATTTACATATGAATGCAGCCAGCCTCAGCTATTTACATATGAATGCAGCCGCTATTTACATATGAATGCTCCCATTATTTATATATGAATGACGGTTGTTTACATGTAAACACAGGGTCTGCAGGTGAATCATCTGTACACAACAGTAGGACACAGCTGAGTGAGTTAGAAACTTATATAGCGCAACGTCTGCGAACTTAATCGCCTCTGGGCACTTAGTATCCTTTGCCAGACTGAACTTTTGCCCTCAGAAAAGATGGGTTTTGATTTTTTTTCTAAAGGCCATGTAATTCACCTCCGAGTGGATGCTGGGCAACATCAGTAGCAGCTCTTCACAGTGAGATATCAGGACACAGCACAGGACTAAAACTTCAAGGGACAAGGGAATTTAAACTGGAATAGTTATCTGGCAAGTATGAGGCAGCTACTTTGGGCCCTACAACAATGGCAGGGCCCAGGGCAGCTTCCCCTTTTGCCCTGCCTTAGGCCGCGTACACACGATCGGTCCAACCCGATGCAAACGGTCCAACAGACCGCTTTCATCGGTTCACCGCTGAAGTGGCCTGATGGTCTGATGTGCGTACTCGATTCTGAGCATGCGCAGGTTTTTGGTCCGATGCTTTTGCGTACTAACCATCGGTTTGGTCCGATGGTCAGGCATCCATCGGTCTGATTTTAAAGCAAGTTTTAAAACTTTGGTCCGACGGACGGTGGTCCGATGGGCCGTACACACGCTCGGTTTGGACCGATAAACCTGGCCTTAAGGCCAGTTTCATCAGACAAAACCGATCGCGTGTACTCGGCCTGAAAGATGGCCTTGCATGTGTCCATGGCAGAATAAGGTTGTGTGCTGAAAGCACACTCACTGCACACTGCCAGCACCTGACAAGCTGTCCATGGTAGCTCTTGGCCAAGGCTTACTGTATGATTTGTGGGCTCCCGATCATGTGATGTGATGTTAAAGGGCTACTGGGAAAAGATCAACTCAGCCAAAGGTTACCAATTGGACACAATACTGGAATGAAATGCAGGTCTCCCCCAGTGCATACAGTATATTAATATTTCAATTGTTGTATATTGAAAAAATATAACAGCAAACACATTGGAATCATATTATTGTTCTGTTATATATAGGATTCCTATCATCCCTAGTTTATTTTATTTTTTTAAGATTTGTACCAATTCTCCTGAATGCACCTCCCATATTGTTATAAACTGACAATCTTTTATTTTCAGCCTTTTCCCAAAGAGCGGCACCTAACATTTTGGGAGTAAAAACAGAGAATCCTATTCCTTTGAAAGAAGATATGAATTTTATCTTCCATTTTCTCACAGATATTACTAGGTTACTGGCTACACTCTTGAATACCCAACATTAACACATGTGATTATCCAATAAACGGGTGCACTGGCTTGAATGCCGGCACTTCACCTCCTATCCTTACATAAAAATGCACCTTTGTTCTGTAATTATTACCTTTGCACTCAAGCCTTTTCTCCCTCCTGACTATGTTGTGTTATTAGCCATCAACTTCTAGGCTGTGCTAATTCATTTGCCTTGCCTGGAGTAATAATGTGTTCCCTTTTATATTTCGTAACCAAAGGCTGCTTAAATAATGTGCCCAAACAGACTAATTAATAGTTAGAGACTGTTAACCTGACTGCAGAAAAAAAATACAGTTTTAATCTATTAATCACCATCTTCTTAAACCAACATTTCCTTAAAACCCCATTTTATTAAAAGCAGAAATAGCTCTTATACCATTTATTTTATCTGTAATAACAGTAATAACTCAAAATCCTCAAAGGCTTATGTATTATTATAAGGCAAAGAGTAATAAAGGCATGCAACGTGAGGTATCCCACAGCAACTACTCATAAACCATACCTTAAAGGGAAATTAATGCCTCGTTTCACCTGAGCGGATCGATTCGGTACGTAATTTTGGGTGTTTCCATTATGAAAGTGTGCCATAAAACCGAACCGTACCGCACGATTCTGGGTCCTGCTTCAGATGTGGGGCCATAGAAAATGGAACGGTTCGGTTAGGGTGGAGCTACAATACATTCCACTGATTGGTGGACACGCTAGGCATTTTTTTCTAAACCCTGTATGGCCCCTGATGGTCCGGCTTGCAGTGAAAACACTCACCAGAATAGACCGGACTATTCTAACCCTTCTAAACTGTACCGACCCAAACCATTCTGCTCAGTAGAAACAAGGCATATGTGTTACCATTTATAGACAGACACTAGATGTGAACATGAAGCCAAGGCAAACAGCTAAATGTGCAAATTAAATACACTATATTGTCAAAAGTATTGAAAAACCTGCCTTTTTCCATGCACATGGACTTTAATGGCATCTTAGTCTTAGTCTGTACGGTTCAACATTGAGTTGGCCCACCCTTTGCAGCTATAACAGTTTCAGCTCTTCTGGGATGGCTGTCTACAAGGTTTAGGAGTGTGTCTATGGGAATGTTTGACCATTCTTCCAGAAGCATGGATACTTTTTGAGGTCAGACACTGATGTAGGCCTGGCTCGCAGTCTTCGCTCTACTTCATCCCGAAAGTGTTCTATCGCATTGAGGTCAGGAAGTGCAGGGAAGTCAAGTTCCTCCACCCCAAACTCGCTCATCCATGTCTTTATGGACCTTGCTTCGTGCACTGGTGCACAGTCATGTTGGGACAGTAAGGGGCCATCCCCAAATTGTTACCACAAAGTAGGGAGCATAATATTGTCCTAAATGTCTTGGTGTTCTGACGCCTTAAGGCCGCGTACAGAGGAGGAGACATGTCCGCTCAAACATGTCCGATGGACTGTTTCCAGCGGACATGCCTCCTCCTCTGACTGACGTCCGACGGACAGGTTTTCAGCGGACAAATTTGAAAGCATGCTTTGAAATTTGTCCGCTGGAAAAACCTGTCTGCTAGCCCGTACACACGATCGAATCTGTCTGCTGAAACTGGTCTGCGGACCAGTTTCACCAGATATATTCGATCGTGTGTACGCGGCCTTAGGCCTTGTACACACGAGGGGATATTTCCGCTGAACATGGTCCAACGGACCATTTCAGCCGAAAAATCCCCTCGTCTGTAGGGGCAAACGGACGCTTTTTGCCGGATTCATCCGGCGGAAAAATTTCAAAGCATGCTTTGAAATAATTCCGCCGGATAGCTGGCCGTCAGATATGTCCGCTGGTTAGTACGGCAAACCAGCGGACATATCTTGCCGCACATGCGTCGTATCCTGTGAATGGATCCGACGCATGCGCGCGGAAGTGTTTACTTCCTGGTGCGGTGACGTGGTGGCGTCAACGTCACCGCCGCGTCACCGCGCTGTCCGCCGGCGGGGAATTTGATCCGATGGTGTGTACAGCCATCGGATCAAAACATCCCGGCGTAAATATACGCTGTAAACGGTCCGGGGACCGTTCACAGCGGATATATTCAGCCGTGTGTACAAGGCCTTAGAGTTCTCTTCACTGGAACTAAGGGGCCAAGCTCAAACCCTAAAATACAACCCCACACCATAATCCCCCCTCCGCCAAATGATTTGGACCAGTGCACAGTCTGAGAACCGAAGGAATGTGGTCACTTGTAAGAAAGGGGGAAAAGATATTTAGAATGCTTTTTTATATCCATACACAGATGTTTTACCTTTCATTTCTATTAAATCACATGGGTTGTTTTACAAGGTGATTGTTTACAATCACTTTAAATCAGAACGCCAGTGATACTTTTATTCAAGACTAGAGAAAGGTTATCACCTTTGTTTTGTTTTGTGTTGCTATATGTTTCTCCACAAAAATGTCCCTTAAATTCCTGCCTCAAAGACCACATAGAAGGTGAAATCGCCCCAAATACATGGATGCCAATTGAAGAGATCCCACTTCCTGTCCTGGTTACCACAAAGGAAATAATGGTAAATCATCCAGTGGGAACACACCCAGAGATTTCAAATACTCCCCAGTCTATCCAAAATTCAAAAGAAAAGTTTTAGGTTGGAGATGATTTTTTTTTTCATCATGCAGCATCTGAGATAAATTATATGCACCACGGTAGAAGAAGGCAATGCTGTTTAAAGGCCGCTGTTGAATACTTGGCATCTTACATTTGTTTGCAGCTGTACACCTGGTTAGAGTAGACTTTTCTGAATCACTTTATAGCAGAGTTTATTCAGCATAGCCTAATCCAAATTACCAAGTTCCTTTCTCCCTGCAGTTTATGCATTACTTAACACAGCATATTGTATTATTATGTGGTTTTATGTGAGAAGAATGCTAATAAGCTGCCTCCGCTTCTTTATCCTTCTCCTGGCACACTGCCAGCAGAGTCAATGTTTCTGTGACTGCTTAAAAGATAACACCTTCTGCAAGTATAGAAAATAGTAAACAATTATTCTTTAGCGTATTAAATCTGTCATCTCAGGGGAGACAGTAAAATTATGTTTGGTAAATTTTGGCTTTAAAATGGTATTGCCCAACTCCAAAGCAGCATTTTATTATGGTTTAAGAAGAAGTGAGGGGGAGAGACAGTCAGGGAACCAAGCAAGGTGGAGAAAAAGGGAAGGGAGAGGAGGGAAGAAGGGATGAGAGGGAATGGAGGGGTCAGTGGAGGCGAAGGGATAGGGAAAGAGGAGAAGAATGGAGAAGGGGGGACGGGTATGGAGGATGGGGAGGAGAGACATGGAGGGGGAGTTGAGATGGCAAAGAACAGAGAAATAAAAGTATAATTGAAAAAAAGATGGAGAATATGGTCTGTAAGGGTAAAAGAGAGGAGGCAGGAATGTGTAGAGAAGGGGAGGGTGGAGAAAAAGATGGTATGGGGGTGGGAGTTAGGAAGAGGGATAGAGGATAGAAGAGAAGGGGGTGGGTGAAAGGTGGTGATAAGGGAAAGATAGAAGTGAGAAGGGTGAGATAAAAGGAGAGAGGTGAAGGATAACAAAGAGTTGGGGTTAGGAAAGAGGAGGATGAATGAAAGGAGAGGAGGACAGAGAAGGGTAGAGAAGAGGGGTTGAGGGTATAGACGAGTATATTAGGGCAGAAGGGGTAGAGAGAGGAAACTGAGATGAAATAAGAGGAGCATAGGGTAGGGTAGCAATAAGAAGTGTGGGGTAGAGAAGAGGACGGTAGAAAAAAGGAGGATAGAAAAGAGGAGGTCGGATGATTAGGCCGCGTACACACGATTGGTCCAACCCGATGAGAATGGTCCGACGGACCATTTTCATCGGTTCACCGCTGAAGTGGCCTGATGGTCTGATGTGCGTACACACCATCAGTCCAAAATCTGATCTGGTCAGAAAGCGGTGACATAGAACACAACGACGTGCTGAAATAACGAAGTTCAATGCTTCCAAGCATGGGTCGACTTGATTCTGAGCATGCGCAGGTTTTTGGACCGATGCTTTTGCGTACTTACCATCGGTTTGAACCGATGGACAGGCGTACATCGGTCAGATTCTAAAGCAAGTTTTAAAACTTTGGTCCGACGGACGACGGACCGATGGGCCGTACACACGGTCGGTTTGGACCGATGAAACTGGACTTAAGTTCATTCTCATTGGTTTGAACCGATCGTGTGTACATGGCCTAAGAGAGGAGGGAAAGGGAAGCAAGTGAAGGGGAGTGGATGGTAGGAGATAGAAAGGATGGTGGGGGTAGAGAAGAGGAGTAGATGGTAGAAGAAAGGAGAGTGGAATCAAAGGAAAGGAGGGCAGAAGGAGAAGTAGAGAAGAGGAGCGGAGGTCAGGGAAAGAAGCGTAGATAAGAGAAGAGGAGGAAAGTAGGGTAGGACAGAGATAAGAAACAGGGGAGAGGAGGGCAAAGGGGGGGAGAGAAGAGGAAGAAAAGGAAACAGGAAAACTAGCATGTCATGAAAAGAGAGATATAGGTAAGAATATAGAAAAGATAAGTGAAAGAGAAGTGCAAAGACACAGCTGAATAACCAACCATAACCTTAGGATAGCTATTGTGCAGTTGTAGTTGTTTAAGTAAGACTGGATGATGACATATAGGGCACAATCGATCTGAATAATCTAAGCAGCACACAGTTGGCTGGGTTGTATTATTTTATAAGAGATAGGAGAAGTGTTGGGGAATGAGATGTGACTATAGCTGCTTTAGTATTTGTATTGATATCTTCTGATACACCTCCTGTGCTCATTGACGTAAATATGTATGTTTAGCAGAACCTAAAATTTAATTTTATGAAACTTTATGAAAGTTTTGGGGAATCAGATGTGACTATAGCTGCTTTGGTATTGGTATCTTATGCGATGAGACAACAATGGGAAACAGCTAGAGATAACAAGGATCACCTATCTATAGGTTCTTTCAGACACCACTGGACAGCAGTTCCTTTTAGGTTATTTTCCACCCAATATTTAGCAGAGGCTTCCCTCTCCTGTGCTCATTGAGGTAAATATGTACTGTATGCTTAGCAGAACCTAAAATGAAAGTCTATGGAACACTCTGCTCCGATGGGAACTCATCTTATCCTGAGGACAGTCAGATCGTGCCTGAACATCTAATCATCCTTTAATCTCAATATCCAGCTAAAGACAGGATAGGTGGATAGATGATATATAGATAGATAGACAGGCAGAGACAGGAAGATGTGCTTTATTCCAAGAACAAAAGGAGACAGTTTAGTTAGCATGCAAATTAATGTTAGTGGTACCTTAATTGATTTTGTGGCTGACTGACCAATAGAGTTATTTTTTTACACTGCAAGATTCCCTCTGGAACCATGCAGAACAAAACACTCCACTAAAGCTGGTTCTGCATAATAAAACACTTTAATTCTATGGGGTAATTTATTGATGAACGTGCAATTACAAAAACACAGCTCATCTGTTTCCTATCTAACTATCATCGCAAACCCAGTGATATATGACAACCCCATCACTGCACTATTAATAACACATCCTCTGTGTTTTATTCCCAGCTTATAGACTATAAAAGCCTAGGTTGCAGCCTAATAGAAAGCAAAAAGAAAGTTTTTCGAGGATAAAATTACGCTCTGAATTTTTTTTATTTTTATGTACTGCATAATGATTGTAAAGCTACAGTTCATTGGTTAACCACTTCCATACCAGGCACTTACGCACCTTCCCGCCCAAGCCAATTTTCAGCTTTCAGCACTCTCGCAATTTGAATGACAATTGCGCGGTCATGCTACACTGCACCCAAACAAAATTGGCGTCCTTTTTCCCCCACAAATAGAGCTTTCTTTTGGTGGTATTTGATCACCTCTGCGTTGTTGTTTTTTTGCGCAACAACTAAAAATAGAGCGAAGATTTTGAAAAAAAAAAAGTTTTTATTTTTTTCTGTTAATTTTTTTGTAAATGAGTATGTTTTTTCTTTCAATTACGGGCACTGATATGGTGGCACTGATGGGCACCGGTGAGGTGGCACTGATGGGCACCGATGAGGTAGTTCTGATGGGCACCGATTAGGTAGCACTGATGGGCACTGATAGGCGGCGCTGGTATGGGGCACTGATGGGCACTCATAGGCGGCACTGATGGGCACTCATGGGCGGCACTGATGGGCACTCATGGGCGGCACTGGGCACTCATAGGCGGCACAGGTGGGCACTCATAGGCGGCACAGGTGGGCACTCATAGGCGGCACAGGTGGGCACTGATAGGTGGCACAGGTGGGCACTGATAGGTGGCACAGGTGGGCACTGATAGGTGGGCACTGGGCATGGATTGGCACTGACAGACACTGGGGTGGCACTGATGATCACTGAGGGGTGGCACTGATGGATCACCTGTTGCCAATCAGTGCCCATGTGTGGGCACTGATTGGCATTATTGGCATTATTTTTTTTTTACTGCACTTTTTTTTTTGTCCTTTTTTTTTTTTTTTTGTAAGTACCCTGGTGGTCTAGTGTGGGCACTCCCTGGTGGTCCGTGTGGCGATCCGAGGGGGGGGCTGCGCTGATAAACAATCAGCGCGAACCCCCCCTGTCAGGAGAGCCGCTGATCGGCTCTCCTGTACTCGCGTCTGTCAGACGCGAGTGAGGAAGAGCCGTCGGCGGCTCTTCCTGTTTACATTGTGATCAGCCGTGATTGGACACGGCTGATCACGTGGTAACGAGGCTCCGCCGGAGACTCGTTACCGAGATCGGAGGTGCAGGGTGTCAGACTGACACCCCGCATCACCGATCGCCGACACCCCGCATCACCGGGCGCGCACGGCATTGAAATCGTGCTAAGCCGTTTGAGAACGGCTAGTCACGATTTCATAACCACTTCCCGGCCGTAAATCGGCTATTGGCCGGGCGGGAAGTGGTTAAAAAAAGGAGTAAACATTATAATAACACATTTTATTAAAGCAGAGTTCCGGCTAAAAAAAATATATACTGTATTTATTGGCGTATAACATTCACTTTTTTACCCTGAAAATAGAGGGTAAACTGTGCCTGTGTGTTATACGCAGGGGGCTGTGGAAAGTTTTTTTGCCTGAAACTTCCCTCTTAAAGTTAGGGTGCATGTTATACGCCTGTGCATGTTATACACCGATAAATATGGTATATTAAAAGTCAGCAGCTACAAATACTGCAGCTGCTGACTTTTAATAATCGGACACTTACCTGTCCCAGGGTCCAGCGTCTCCTCCTCTCAACGGCGCCAGCATTGTCAATGTGTGGCTTCACAGCCGGGCACGCACTGCGCATGCGTGAGCCGCGCTGCTCACTGTGACTGGCCGAGCAATCATCTGGAAACTGTGATGTGTCCCAGATGATTGTCAAGAGGAAGGGGGGAGAGGTGAACTTCCTTCCGGTGCCCCGGGAGGAAGTGGGAGCTGGAACCCTCTAAAAACAGGGTTTCTGCTCCCCCCCAAAAAAATTACATGTCAAATGTGGCATGTCAGGGGGTCACCTTCCCTTAAAGCGGAAGTTCCATTTTTGGGTGGAACTCCGCTTTAAATACATTTGTTAAAAAAAAAGATATAGCAATCTTCTAGATAAACGAATATAGATAATGATCAGACCAAAATATCGATACATTTACTGTACAAAAGCGTATTTTTCTTTTCATGTACTGCATAGTGATTGTAAAGGTACATTGGTTAAAACAGAGAGTAAAAAAAGTAAACACATATATTATATATATATATATATATATACACAGTATATATACTGTATATATATATATATATATATATATATATATATATATATATATACTTTATATGTATACTGTATATGTATACTGTATGTGTGTGTATATATATATATATATATATATATATATATATATATATATATATATATACATATATTGCAGCTACTTTTATTATATTTGGAGATAATTAATTCTGATGACGACAACAGTTGACAATGCATGTGCCATATTTCTTGGCATGGTTGCTTGTAGTCTTTATTGGCAGAGTGTGTAACAGGGTGACATTGCAAGAGAGACAGGAACAGGGTACTGTCACCCTAGAACTACAAGTGCTTGATTAGGAACCTGTATGGCAGCTATTATTAAAAAAAACTACAGATTCAAAAACAAAAAAATTACTTTTGAAATTACAATAAAGCCGACTCTGGGCTCTGGATTCCCTGCCCCTTTATTTTCCTAGCTGTGGTCACTTAGCCTGCTGTTGGTGAGGCTCAATACTCATTTCCAAAAAAAGGGTCAATCCCTTGGGATAGATCGAATCTCTTTGATCCTCCCTGTGTATATGGAAATGCTCAGATGGCATAAGCATCTTGAAGTTTGTTGGTAGTAGTTGAAATTTGCAGATTGGAAAAGATTTAAATAATCAATTTGTCAAACTTCTTGTAATAAAAGTTGTGACAGTAGGGCTCCAGAAGAAGCCACGTTGGTGGTGAAACATGTAGAGGCAACCATTTTTTTGTATTATGACCACTGGACTACTTATTACCCTAATTGTATAAGAAGTTTTATACTGTTTATGTATCAATACCATTTCTATTCTTTGTATAATTGATTTTTTTTCTTGCACCTTAAAACTCCACTTCTTGCCCCTTGGGGCTTATATATTTTTTTGTTAAACTTCATAGTGAAATCTCTGGGCTTCATTAATAATTTGAAAAACCCTTCATTTTCTTCCACCCCATGTCCCACAATAAAAAAAAAATTAAAACCGTATACCCTTTTCCAGGTACCTCTGGTGCACTTGGATGATGTAATTCACCCTCTTTAGCCTCTTGGCAGATTATAGATTTTGAAGCATTGCCCTGTAGGAGGGCAGGGTCTTGATACCCTGGGGACACAAGAACTGAGTTGAATGACGTTGAGTGTCATTCAACCCAGAAGAAGATCAACACTGGATTGTTGACCAGGTGAGTCCAGAAATAAGGTGAGTATATCAACTGGAGCTGCTCTTTTGTTTGTACAAGAGGCTGGGGAATAAAAATGTTACTTTTACACCCAATAGGGTTGCCACTTTTTCTTCAAGCCAAACCCGAACTCTTTAGTGACACATGGCAAATGTTTGTTGTAGCCGATCTGTAAAAGACCTGGGACACCTTTGGGTGCACTATGGAAAGTAGGAATGTGGCAAACTGTGTTAACAGATGGCAACAGATTTGTGCGTGATTATCTCGGTTACTTGGGATGCCACAGTCTGATCTGAATAAGGTATCTGAGGTAGGCATGTGCATTTGTTATTGTCCGAATGCATTTTCGTCTGAATTTCGGAGATTTTTGTGTTCGTTTTAACAAACAATATCGAATGTGCAGAGTGCGAAATCCAAAAGATTCAACATAAAAAATGCTTTATTTTCGTTTTGTTGCGACAACAGTTCGATATAGATAGAAGATTCGACATGACGGTGACAATAGCGATCTGTGTCTATCGTACCTGCGGTTGAATGTGCCTAACCTCACTCTATTAGTCCAAGATTATTCGAACTAGAGAGAAAAGATTCATAATTATAGAGACATGAAGATTCCACGAAGCAGCTAAAAACATACGATTGCCACAAGTGGACATTTATGGTCAAATACTCCTCCCATAGACTATAGACAAATTCTATTGGTTGACTAGTAGTAATTAATAAATATAATTATTACTAGTGTCATACAACATTAGAATTCTACTATGGCTTGTGGGCGGAGCATTTGACCAGAAATGTACGATTGCGGCATCGTACAGTTTAGCTGCTTCGTCGAATCTTCTTAGAACATTCAACGTACACCATAAGCCTTTAAAGACAGATTCGACCTTAATTAATTAGGATTTTCAGACAAATGCATTATTTAACGAAACAAAATAAAAACTAATTTTGAAAGTAACAAAATATATACATTTTTCGGACGAAAACAAAATTCTGAAACAAAATATTTCAGTGTGCACATGTCTAGTTTAAGACAGCCTAAAACCTGGGCATATGACTCAAAACCTGGACTGTCCAGGTGATTCCAGATCAGGTGGCAACCCTAGATGACCCCCCTCATAATACAGAGCTCAGTGTCACCCCCTTCTTTGTAATACATAGATCAACCCCCCCCTCAAAATACAGAGGCTATTGTCACCCTCCTTCTTCATAGTACAGGGGTCAGTGTCCCCCATTGTAATACAGGGGTAAGTGTCAACCCCACCACCATACCAGGGATCCCCATAGAGACCCCCATTAGATGAGTTAGACTGGAGGTATGTGTGTCCGGGTTTCAGGTTGACTGAAACCTGGACGCATGTGTCAAATCCCAAACTGTCCGGGTCAAAACTGTACAGGTGACAACCCTAACACCCAAGCTGAAGTTGAGCTTGAACATGGTAAAGCTTATGTTAGTAATTGGGTTTACATATACTTGAATGGGAGTGCTGATTATGGATTTAACCACTTCAATACCGGGCATTTTCACCCCCTTCCTGCCCAGGCCAATTTTCAGCTTTCAGTACTGTCAAGCTTTGAATGACAATTGCACAGTCATGCGATGAGGCTCCCAAACACAATTGACGTCCTTTTTTTCTCACAAATAGAGCTTTATTTTGGTGGTATTTGATCACCTCTGCAGTTTTTATTTTTTTGCGCTATAAACAAAAAAAGAGCGACAAACAGAAAAACAATATATATTTTTTACTTTTTGCTATAATAAATATCCCATTTTTTTTTTATATCTTTTTTTTTCCTCAGTTTAGGCCGATACATATTCTTCTACATATTTTTGGTAAAAAAAATCGCAATAAGCGTATATTGAATGGTTTGCGCAAAAGTTATAGCGCCTACAAAACAGGGAATCGTTTTATGACATTTATTTTTATTATTATTTTTTTTTACTAGTAATGGCATTTATCTGCGTTTTTTGTTAGTACTGTGATATTGCGGCGGACACATCGGACACTTTTTGACACTATTTTGGGACTATTCATATCTATACAGCGAACGGTGCTATAAAGATGCACTAATTACTGTGTAAATGTGAAAAAAAATTGAAAAGAAACTGCGCTAAAATTACCAAAAAAGAGAAAAGGAGAAAAAAATACCTGCAAAGTAGTTACAGTCTATTCCCTCCAGGTGCTGCGATTATCACGTAAACAATAAATACAAGAAATAAACATAAGAAAAATATAAATCGCGCTACCTCAATCACCTTTCCTGGCAAACACAAACGTATGAAAGTGGGTGGTCTCAAGTGATGTGTGTGAAAGGCTAACTGCTATGTCAAAGATGTGACCTGTAATGGCCACTAAAGTGCAACAAGCAACCACCTCAAAGACCCTCAACAATTATAGTGATAATGATTAACAAAAAAACAAAACAAAACCAAAACGAGTGACATGAAATCTAAAACCATCAACTAATGCTGGCCATACACTCCATGAAAAATCGTCAGAACGAACTTTCGAAAAACGAAAGTTCTGTTGTGAGTGCAAACGATAGTGCCATCATGTAATGACCTATAAATCGTCCAGTGGACACATATTTACATATACCTAGTGCAGAAAGTTCGGACGGGAAACACATCAACCTTTCGATTTATCGTTCGTTCGGCAGAAAAATTCCAAACTCGTCATTCGTTTTTCCGGCTCAAAAACATCCAAACGATTTTCGATTTTGTGCCCTGGCCCTGGCCGAAAAACGAAAGATCTTTCTTAAAGAGGAGTTCCACCCAAAAATGGAACTTCCTCTTAATCCACTCCTCACCCCCATACATGCCACATGTAATTTTTTTTGGGGGGGAGTGGGGGCTTCAGTAGGAGTGGGACTTCCTGTCCCACTTCCTGCTTCCGCCGAGGGGCTGATAAGGCGAGAGGCGTAATCGCCTTATTTCAGCCCCTCCTTGTAGGCGATGGCCTAGGACACTGACAGGTCCTAGGCAATCGCCTGTCCAATCAGCGACGAGCCGCACCGCGCGCGCATGCGCAGTGCGGCTCGCGCATGCACAGTGGGTGCCCGGCCGTGAAGCCGAAGGCTGTCACGGCTGGGTGCCCACAGTCGGGATGGAGACGCCGACTGGGGAGGGGGGGAGAGGAGCGGAGCCCCGGTCGGCGCATCGCTGGAACGCAGGAGCAGGTAAGTGAGTGTTTATTAAAAGCCAGCAGCTACACTTTTTGTAGCTGCTGACTTTTAATAAACACATTTTTTGGCTGGAACACCCCTTTAACGACTGATTTTCGGCCAAATTTTCGTATAGTGTATGGCCAGCATTAATATAATATGATTTAACCTTTTATTTTAGAGGAAATACAATCGAATAGGGGGTGTACCATCGTCCTAGTATTCTAATATAAATTGAGGGGACTCAGGGATTCCCCACAAGCCCTGAGGCTCCAACAGGAAAAAGTGGGCGGGGAGGACTATACCGGTACTATGTAGGTTGGTTGCAAACAGCCAGAATAATTCACATTGGGTAAATTTTAGAAAATGTATTCACATAAAGACATCAAACAAGATAAAAAATACATAACATAAAGACATCAAACAAGATAAAAAATGCATAACATTAAAATACAATACAAACACATTTGACCACAATCAGGTCACCGGTCGTGCATATCGGTGAGGGAATTGGAGTCATGAGACAGGCAGTCCCTAGTCTCTACTAGTTCCGCGAATTATGTTTTCGCTTCGTCAGGCACAGCGTCCTCTGACCCCAAGAAGATCCAAGGCAGGCATAAGAAGATAGGGAGGGTAGGGGTCCCAGGACACAAAGGTCCCGTTGAATGGGGTTGCTCAGGTGACAGAGTGATTAGACCTGAATGACAAATACATCCAGGTCTGTGCAAAACACGTGGCAAGTAAGTTACCAATCTCCTGCTGGTAGCAGCGGTGGTTCTTTTTTGTGTATGGTAATACACATGTCCTGAGACCCAGCTCCGCACCGGTTCTCAGTTTAGGTCGATACGTATTCTTCTACATATTTTTGGTAAAAAAAAAAAAATCACTTACAATAAGCGCTTACAAAATATGGGACAGAATTATTATTATTTTTTATTATTTTTTTTTTACTAGTAATGGCGGCAATCTGCGATTTTTTTTAATTGGGACTGCGACATTATGGCGGACACATCGGACACTTTTGACACATTTTTGGCACCATTCACATTTATACTGCGATCAGTGCCTCTTAATATGCTCTAATTACTGTATAAATGTGACTGGCATTGAAGGGGTTAACACTAGGGGGTGAGGAAGGGGTTAAATGCGTACCTGTATTGTGTTGTAACTGTGGGTGGAGGGGGGGACTGGGGGAGGTGACCGATTGTGTCCCTATGTACAAGGGACACAGATCGGTCTCCTCTCTCCCCTGACAGGACATGGAGCTCTGTGTTTACACACAGAGCTCCACGTCCCTGCTCTGTCATTACCTTTCGCGGGTACCTGGCGGACATCGCGACCACCAGGCACGTGCATCAGCATCTCGGGTACGCGCTGGGCGCACGCTGCCGCCAGCGCGCTCACGCGCCCCCCAGTGGCTGGAGGAATCCAGGACTTCATATGACGTCCTGTTGGATTTTCAGAGCCATCGTGAGGCCATCATTTGACAATGGCCCGGGGCTCAGGTGGTTAATAGGTCCCAATCTTGCAGTTTTCAGATATGCAGTCCTAATGGCTCTTGTTTCCCAGGAGATTTCAGCAATATCAATGCCCACCATCCAAGAAATAGTGATAGCTGGACGGTCTCTCAGGTAAATTTAAAGTGAGGAGAGCTGCACAGGTGGGCGGGGCCTGCAATCACTCAATTTTCTTACTGTGTAAAATGTGACTGGCAGGGAAGAGGTTAACACTAAGGGGCGATCAAGGGGTTAATGTGTTCCCTAGGGATTGATTCTTAGGCCGCGTACACACAATCAAATCTGTCTGCTGGAAACGGTCTGCCAGATCGTCCCAGCAGACAGATTCGATCGTGTGTACGGGTGAGCCGACGGATTTGGCCACCCGACAGATTTGAAATCATGCTTTCAAATCTGTCGGCTAGGAACCCGTCCGCCCGACATGTCTGCTGGTTAGTATGCTAACCAGCAGACATGTCTTCTCGCACACGCGTCGAATGGTTTTGACGCATGCGCGGAAGTGTTTTACTTCCTGGTGCGGTGACGTGGCGGCGTCAACGTCACCGCCACGTCAGCGCGCCGTATGCCAGCGGGGATTTTGGTTTGATCGTGTGTACACGATCAAACCATTACGTCCCCAGCAGACAGATTTGTTCAAATCGGTCTGTCCGACCGATTTGAACAAATCTGTCTGCTCGTGTGTATGGGGCCTTACTGTTGGGGAGGAGACCGATTGGTGTCCCTATGTACAAGGGACACATCGTCGGTCTCCTCTCACCGCCAAGACGTGAATCCACGTCCCTGGCTCTGTGACGAGCAATCGCGGCCGCTGGGCAAGCGCATCGGGTCTCCAGGATGTGGCGAACGCGGGAATCATTTGACAATACGCCGGGCAGGAAGCGGTTAAATCTCTTTTGCCAGGCCTTTAGCAGACTCACTCAGTGGAAGTTTCCTTTGCATGCGTTTACAGTTTCTAGAACTTGAGTCTAATGAAAAATAAGAGGCATATGCAGTTTATTTGAATAAATGCCAAAAAAAGAACCTACTCACTGAATAGCAGTAATTTAAAATGGCATTTCAAAACCATCAGTTTCTTTATATCAACACATAGCTTCTCCTGCAGAATTCTTTGCAATATTTGTTAAGAATGTGTCCAAAAATGTAACCATTTATCTTATAAAAAAGAGAATGGTTGACCTGACATTTTCTAAACTTTTCTTTGCATAGATCCCCAACGCTCAGCTTCATCCTTCATGATCTAACTTTCTATTTTTATCGCCTCTTAGACAATTTCAAATTGATTACTGGAAGTGCTTCTTTCATGGCCGTGTGAAAACAACCATTCACGATTCATCAGCAAACACTTGAGATATGTCATTAACATGCGATTGCTGTCTGTAACACATTTATTAGGAAACGCCGATAATAAATGAATAGGTGTTGGCCTAGTTAGGAAAACAGCCTCACGTGTTTGCTTCTAGCAGCAGTTAAAGTAATATTAAACCCTCAATATTAAAAATAACGTATTGCAGATATATTAAAGGGGTTGTAAAGGTAAAAAAAAAAAAAAAAATCCCTAAATAGCTTCCTTTACCTTAGTGCAGTCCTCCTTCACTTACCTCATCCTTCCATTTTGCTTTGAAATGTCCTTATTTCTTCTGAGAAATCCTCACTTCCTGTTCTTCTGTCTGTAACTCCACACAGTAATGCGAGGCTTTCTTCCTGGTGTGGAGAAATCCTCTTGAGGAGGGAGAGGCCGAGCAGGCGTGTCAGCAGGGCTCAAGTCCTGCGGGAACGTGTGGGAACGGAGTTCCTGCACTTTTTTCACAGCAGGAACGCAGTTCCCTTTGCAGGACTAGAGCAGCCGAGAGCAGCCGAGCCGCCCGAGCCAATCCTTCACTAAGGGGCGATGCCCAGCTCGAGTCACTGTCAGGGGCAGGCGAACCTTACTTGTTACTGGCCACTTCCTGTATATGGATTCATCATGTAGTGTGCGGGTTCTCCGTCACTTCCTCGATGCCGCAATGTCTTCTGTGAGCTTTGGTCATTGTTCCCAGGAGACATTGCGGAGGTCTGTTATCACGGGATTTAGAAATAATCGGCCAGTAACATAAAGAAATACTATGGTACAGTGGATCGGAAAAAAACATGCAGTTTAGTAATTATGCATATGAGGGTATCATTTTTTTTTTAATTTTTGGTGGGGGAGTGGATCTTGGGTGGGAGTTCCCATATTTTTTTCCCCAGGGCTTGACCCATGTGTATCAGGATACTCTCTACTTTGCAGATAGAGAAAGGAGCTGTGTGTTAGTGGGCATCCTGACACTCCTGCTCGCCCCCTCCCCCCTTAAGAGGCTTTCTCCACACCAGGGAGAAAGCCTTGCATTACTGTGTTGAGTTACAGACAGAAGAACAGGAAGTGAGGATTTCTCAGAAGAAATAAGGACATTTAAAAGCAAAATGGAAGGATGAGGTAAGTGAAGGAGTACTGCACTAAGGTAAAGGAAGCTATTTAGGGGAAAAATATATATCTTTACTTTACAACCCCTTTAACTGTGTGTTCAAATTGACTTATCATTGATCTTATTATCATTTAACCTTTTTTTTTTTTTCAAACGCCCCCCTTAGCCGGTACTGCGCTTCCTACAACTTCTGGATGAAGCGCGCACATTCAATAACTCCCAGAGGAACAAACCACAGGGAGTATTAGCATTTGAATATTATTATTATTTTTTTTTTTTTTTTGATTGGGCAAAAGCTTTGCCCAATCAGGGCACAGTAAAAGCTGGTTGATAAAGCGGACCTTCTGTATTTTTTTCAACTTCCAATCTTCTGCCCTTGTTGTTTTAACTTTGGATAGTAAAACATTTTTTTTTTTTTTGCCAGTAAGTACCTTATACAGCCCACTTCCTGTTTCTTGTCTGGTAAAGAGCTTAGGCTTATGACATCATGCACAGCTCTCTCAATCTCGTGAGAGTTTGCCAGGAAGGGAGGGATGTGAGTCATAAGAGGGCCAATGAGAGCTGCAGAGCTGGAGTTGTGTCTGTGTAAATCTAGGAAGTGAAAGGCAGCAACTTCAGCTGCCCTCAGTTAAAATGGCCGCAGCATATTTGGCAAGTACAGAATCACAGTATATATAAAATCGTATGTAAAGTTGTTGGAGAGAAGCTTCAGAATGGCAAAGACGTTTTTATTACAAACTATGTGAGCAGACTGCAGTTCCATTTAAGGAGTGGGGCCGTGAAGCCAGCCATGGTGTCCTTGAAGCAGAGTTTCACCCAAAGATGGAACTTTTGATTTTCGGATAATACAGGTATTTGCTCCCACTTCCGGCATTGATTACCAAAGTATCTTTGGTGATCTACTCCATGGGTGGCCCCTCCTCCAGTCCCTGTGCTGTCTTCTGGGAGACACACAGGTCCCAGAAGACAGCATGCGCATTAGGGAACCAAGAAGTGAACCTGCAAGGCTTCACTTCCTGATTCCCTTATGGAAGATGGCGTCAGAAGTGCATGAGAGCCGAGGGACAGATCGGCTTCGGTTGAGGACATCGCAGGCGCCCTGGACAGGTAAGTGTCCTAATAATAAAAGTCAGCAGCTTACTTTTAATATTTTTTTTTTCAGCGGAACTCTGCTTTAACAACCAATGAGTCACCAGCTGTCAATGAGCTTCCCTGCTGACAGCTGAAAAAAATAAATAAACCAATTGCCAGTAAAAAAAGTAACAAAAGAAAATGGTGTGCCCTCCAGTCCATACCAGACCGTTTGGGTGTTTGCCCCATCTCTACTTCTCAATATTAACCCTTTATTAAATATAGTTTAAAACTGGTAATGAGATCTACCAGCACAGCACAACCAGGGTTAATTACACAGCTTCTCAGTTCCCCCGATAATCAACTAAATAGGATTTTTCAGTGCTGGAGTTTCCAGAAATAACCATCTAAAAAGCTGCAATTTTTAATGCCGCGTACACACGATAATTTTTTGGGTTCTAAAAACCAAAGTTTTTCCGGCTCTAGAAAAATCAAAGTTTTTTTCAACTTGATCATTAAAATGGCCTTGCCTACACACGATCGTGAAAAAAAAAATGCTCTAGTAAAGCGCAGTGATGTACAACACGTACGGCGGCACTATAAAGGGGAAGTTCCATTCGGTTGACGCCACCCTATGGGCAGCTTTAGCTGATTCTGTGTTAGTAAAATACGATTTGCGTTTTTCTGTCTGTTACAGCGTGATGAATGTGCTTACTCCATTATGAATGGTAGCTTTACCAGAACGAGCTCTCCCGTCTCATAACTTGCTTCTGAGCATGTGCGGGTTTTTAACGTCGTTAAAGCCTACAGTACACACAATCATTTTATTACAACACGAAAAACGACAATGTTAAAAACGTTGTGAAAAAATAGAGCATGTTCAAATTTTTTTTTGCCCGTTTTTCAGAACCCGAAAAATGCCCTGAAGCCCACACACGATCATTTTAAATGACATTTTTAACCTTTTCAATACCATAGTCAAATGACGTCCTGGGCTTTGTGGGGGGATATCTGAATGATGGAAGCAGATAGAGTGATAATTCAGATATCATTCTTTAGTGCCGGCGATTCTGTGCACCATAAGAACGATCATAGCGGCGGACATCCCCCCTCCCGCCGCCATCCGGTGCTTCTCCAGGCTCTCCCATGCCATTTGGGGCCCGGAGAAAGAATTGTCCGGCGCAGGGTAGTAAGCATAGAGATGACTGGTGACCAGATGGTCACCAGTCATCTCTATGGCCCTCGGAGGCCTGGGCACGATGTGATGACGTCACGCCCGGGTACCCGGAAGTAAACAAAGCCGCGATTGCGGCTAGTAAGCATCACTAATCATCAGATCGGTGACATTTTTTCACAATCTCATGCTTTCCAGCCTGAGACCCCTCATCTCTCCATAAAGAGGACCTGTCACACACATTTCCTATTACACGGGATGTTTATATTCCTTGTAATAGGAATAAAAGTGTTAAAAAAATAATAATTAAAAGGTGTAAAAAAAAATAAAAAAATAAGTAAAATAATATTAATATATTTTTTTTTAAAAGCCCCTGTCCCCGATAGCTCGCGCAGAGAAACAAAACGCACACATAAGTCCCATACATATGTAAACGCCGTTCAAACCACACATGTGAGGTATCGTCGCGTGCGTTAGAGTGCCAGCAAGAATTCTAGCACTAGATCTCCTCTGTAAATCAAAACTGGTAACCTGTAAAAAATATGGAGATTTTTAAGTACCGAAGTTTGGCGCTATTCCATGAGTGTGCGCAATTTTAAAGCGTGACATGTTAGGTATCTATGTTAGGTATCTATTTACTCGGTGTAACATAATCTTTCATATTTTACAAAAAAAATGGGCTAACTTTACTGTTTTGTTATTTTTTAATTCATGAAACCATTTTTTTTCACACAAAAAAAGGCATTTGAAAAATTATTGCGCAAATACCGTGCAAGCTAAAACTTTGCAATGACCGTCGTTTTATTCCCTAGGGTGTCTGCTAAAAAAAAACATATATAATGTTTGGGGGTTCTGCGTAATTTTCTAGCAAAAGAATGATGATTTGTATATGAAGGAGAGAAGTACCAGAATAGACCCGGTATTGAAGTGGTTAAAAAACGTTGTTTTTTACAACCCGAAAAATGATTGTGTGTACGCGGCATTAGGGTTGTGGTATGCAAATCAAAACATGTAAGAAATATATAGTAGGCGTAGTGCTAATTTGGCTGAACAAGTAGAAATACGCTTCAAATTACAGAGAATAGAAAAGTTAGTTTAAGTAAAGTGAGAAGTTTGTTTCAACAAAAACTCAGCAGCAGCGGCGCCGACCACTAGCGCGACACGCGTTTCAGCTCCAGGAGAGGAAGCCGTACAATTGTAATGGGTATTCATAGCCATCACGTTTCAAAAACGAGGTAGTTTTGGAAATTAAATGTCTTTCAGTGACTGAAAAAGAGGACATTGAAATGGCTTTATAAGTAAGCACTCTTCTATAAATATGGGAAATTGTAATACAGATGTGCACCAAATAATGTAGATGCAATCAGGAGAGATTACATTTCTGGAAAGTGCATGATGCTTTTGTGCTATTGAAACCTCCGATTACAAGCTGCCTCTATGTTCACTCAATCTTCAAATGGCTTGTAGGAAAATTCTGATAGAACACAAAATGGTCTGATGTAACGCTATGTAAGGCTGGCTTGATTATATGAAATTGCTGCCTAAACCAGCCACAAATGTGTACTTATTAGATGGATTTTTTAGAACATAGATACAGAACAATCAATTTCGCAATGCAGTTCATTATTGGCGAGCCTTTGATATTGGAGTTAGAAGGGCAGACTTTTATTATATTTTACCAGAATAAAATTAATTCTGTTCTATGAAGACAACTGTTTAATATGTTCTCAATGGCTCAACATGCTGTATTTTTACCATTGGTGTGGGGGGAGCCTATCGCATTAGGGTGTGCGCCCCAGAGCACAAACGCACATGCATGTATCAGCAGGGCATTGGATGGTGTCAGTCGTTTTTTTTTTTACAATTTTATTTTATTTTTATAATTTTTTTTCGATAATATTAATATTTTTTTTGTTTACACAATTTTTTAATTGGGTACAAAAAAGTGATACAAAACATTATATCATATGTCAAAAATGCATTATATACCGTATTTATTTGGGTATTGCGCGCTCCGGCTTATAGCGCACACCCCTAAAGTAGCCCCGAAATTCCTGTAAAAAAAACATTTTATAACATTTTATTACGTTTTGGTGTCTTGCCCGGCGTCCATCGTCCGGTCTGGCGTCCGTCTGCGACCTCGGTGGTGTCCTCCCGGCTTCTTCCGCGGTCGAATCCCCGATTCCCGCGCTCAGTTTGAAGCCTCCGACGACATATACCGAGCGCAGTACACTCGGGCACGCTCGGCCACGCTCGGCTTCTCACGCATAAACGTCACAGGGTACAGAGCGAAGCCGAGCCTGGCCGAATGTACTCGAGTGTACTGCGCTCGGTATATGTTGACGGAGGCTTCAAACTGAGCGCGGGAAGCGGGTATCGGCGTATATATCGCGCACCCACGATTTTCCCCTTATTTTAAGGGGAAAAAAGTGTGCGGTATACGCAGATAAATATGATAAGTAAAACCTTGGATTGCAAGCATAATTCGTTCCAGGAACATGCTTGTAATCCAAAGCACTCGTATATCCAAGCAAATTTCCCCATAGGAAATAATTGGAACTCAAATGATTCGTTTTACAACCATGTATTCATAAGTCCTTCAGTTTATAGTCCATATAAAAAGTTTATAGAATTGTGTAACCATAAAATCTCCATCCACAAATGGAAGCCTCCACAAGGGGATTAGATGCAAAATCCAGCAGGAGCTACAGAGTATAAAAGAGAAGAGGGGCGCCTCTAAAGCCGCGGACACACGATCGGTCAAACCGATGAGACCAAACCGATCGCGTGTGGGCGCCATCAGTTATTTATCCATTGGTTAAAAAAAAGCAAACTTGTTTTAAATTTAACCGATGGATACCTAACCGATAGCAAAAAAAACGATCGTCCGTGGGCACGACCATCGGTTAAAAATCCATGCATGCTCAGAATCAAGTCGACGCATGCTTGGAAGCATTGAACTTCATTTTTTTCAGCATGTCGTCGTGTTTTACGTCACCGCGTTCTGACACGATCGTTTTTTTAACCAATGGTGTGTAGGCACGACTGACCATCAGTCAGCTTCATCGTTAACCGATAGAAAAATCCATCAGACCAATCTCATCAGTTTGACCGATCGTGTGTACAGGGCATAAGTGTAACAATACGGTTACATTTAATGAAGGTACAACATTTAGCAACTCACATGATTGATGTTTAAAACATACACATCTAAGTATGCAGGGATATGGGATAAAGATGTCCACATAGACCGCCCTCAGCACCCCCGGCTCTCACCTGTCAGTCTGCAATTGTGACCGGGAAGACTACCCTGCAGTAGAGTGATCTGAAAGCGAGGCTTGAACCGCTCATGGAGCGCAGAGTGGAAGGGATGGCGTTGATGGCAGTGAGGAGGACGGTCTATGTGGACAACTTTACCCCGGATCCCTGCATACTTAGATGTGCCTCTTTAATCGTCAACCATGTGAGTTGCTAAATGTTGTACCTTCATTAAATGTAACCATATTGCTACACTTAGAGGCGCCTCTGTTCTCTTTTATACTCAGTTGTGACATGACGCTACTTGTATATCAAGACATCGATTGTAGATCAAGTCGTATTTCATTAAAGAAATGTTGCTTGTCTTGCAAAACGCTCTCAAACCAAGTTACTCTCAAACCAAGGTTTTACTGTATTTACTAGTTAGGGAAATGATGTTAATGTATAGAGTAGAAGATAGACGTACATTGCTATGATTGACTAATATACAAACAATAGTACTGTATCATAGAAATAGGTCAACGACTTTCGTTCCTTAATTCGTTCATTAATGAAAAGTATTATTTATTTGAGGTTCAAAACGTTTTTAGAATGTGCGAACCAAGGGTGCCATTTCTTATCATATAAATTATTTGTATTATGTAAGGTGTGAAATATTTTTTTCATGAGGTTAATATTGTTAATTCTTACTTTCAATTGGGTTAGATTTTTTTTAACATTTTTTTTAGAAGCCCCATTATGGGGCTTTGGTGAAATATCAAGGGTCTAAACAGACCCCTGATGTCTCAATTTTGGGACAGAGAAATAAACTGAGGAGAGATATTCCCCAGTTCCTTTCTCTGCAACCTGTAGTAAACATAGTTTACTATGCTTCAGTTAAGAATAAACACAGGAGTGATCAGTACAGATCACTCAGTGTGTTAATTCAGAAAAGGAACGGGTTAGTTAATGAACTATTTACCAGCCCCTTCCTCACTCCTGAGAGGAGAGGAGGGAAGCTGGCAGCACTGCAGAGGGGAGTCAGGAAGCAGGGGAAATCAGTGCTGCATGCATAGGCGTGTGCGCACAGGGTTTGCTGGGTGTGTCTGGAGCATATGCCTGAAAAAGCCATAGTGTGCATGGACACATTGGCTAACATGGAGGGGAGCTTCCAGGCAGAAAAAATAAGAGCTCAAATGCCTGTAAGAGCTAATTTGAGCTGCAGTGTGAATGAGCCCTTAAAGGATAAGTCCACCCTAACACTAAAATCACTACATTTACAGACATCCATGATCTAACACTTTCCTATCTAGCCCTATACAGAAATCAGTATATATTCCTTTTTTGAAGCCGATCCAATCCGGTCTCCAGCTGTGGAGGCTCTGCAGAGGACACAACGGCTGGAAAATGAATGGGGAGTGACGTCACCCATATAATTACTATGGGATTTCTGTTGTCGGTTGTGTCCTCTGCACCCCGCCCCCACAGAGAAGATGCCGCGTGGGATTGGGTCAGATCGGCTTCAAAGAAGGTATGTATGCTGATTTCTTCTTTACAGGATTAGATAGGTTAGTCTTAGATTGTGGATATCTGTAGATGTAGAGATTTTAGTGTTAGGGTTTACTTATCCTTTAAATATATAAAGTCCACCACAAAAGTCCTCTAATTGAATGCAAAGTCCATGTGCAATTCGTTGTGAATAAAGTGCTCAGTGCTGCAAAAGTTCAATTTGACAGTGCTTCAATGCTCAAATGTGCTTCTTTAAGAAAAATATACAGGGAGGGGGGGGGGGTCATTTAACATGGAGTTCCACCAATATAAAAGTCAGCAGCTCCAAAAAAAGTGTAGCTGCTGACTTTTATTAATCGGGCACTCATCTGTCCCAGGTTTCAGTGATGTGGGCATACGAAGCCCCACTCATCTCCCCCTCCTCTCTGCGGTGTGGCATTGTGACTGGGGGCGCCCGGCTGTGGCTTCACAGCCGGGCACGCACTGCGCATGCATGAGTTGTGCTGCGCACCATGATTGGCTGGGTAATCTGGGACCTGTGACGTGTCCCAGATAATTGCTGAGATGGAGTGGGGAGAGGTGAACTTCCTTCCAGTGCAGCGGTGCCCTGGGAGGGAGTGGGAACTGGAACCCTCTAAAAAAAAAATTACATGACAAAAATAATTCATCCCGAATTACAGAGATGAAAATTGCACATCTCCAGGCAAGAAGCTCCCACTGGCAACAAATTCCTGATGGTGTATTTCATTGGTAGACTGCATGGGACTATAAGATAATAAGAACCAGACATTTTGGCATCAGAGAGTCAATCTCATAGTGCAATATAGAGTATCTTGATTAAAAAAGTGAGCTACACTTAAGCCCTGTACACACGATCGGAATTTCCAGTGGAAAAATTCAGACGGACGATGAATTCCATCGGAGTTTAGATATAGAACATGTTCTATTTTTTTCTGATGGAATTCCGTCGGAATTCCAATGTGATTTGGCCTGGCAAAAGCCTGAGGTCCCATACACATGACCAAGTTTCTCGGCAGAATCCAGCGAGAACCTCGATGGGAGACGTATTCTGCTGAGAAAACCGGTCGTGTGTACACTTTTCGCCGAGCATCCCGCCAGGAAGCTCGTCGAGCCAAAAAGAGAGCATGCTCTCTATTTCCTCGTTGTTCTATGGGGAAATTTGGCTCGATGAGCTTTTCGACAGCTGAACGGGAACCTCGACTGGCGGAACGGTGAGTTTAGCCCGACGAGTTTCTCGGTCGTGTGTACGCGGCCTCATCGTGTGTACGCGGCATTACAATGTTTAAAAGGCATCAATGTAAAAAACATGCCAGACGCAATGTCTTCCAACCCACCGGCACGTGATGACGTCACACGCACTCCTCAGCTCTATTACCATTTCACTCAAAAGCCCCAAACCTCATAACCCTTCTTTTACTTGTTGACAGTTATCAAAAGACAGGTTAGGGAATGGATATGGATGGGTAGGTCTTATGGTGTTTCTTATTGTGGCCTCTTAAAACCTCTGCATATTTAGCCAATGGTGAGCCTCGGAGGGCCAGAATCTAGGGTGAAGGAGGAAGGGCATTGCGGGTCCATCGGGGGGGTCACATTTGCACTCTGTGTCTCAGCATAAATACTTCATTGTGGTTGGATAATACATGCAGGTATCACTGACTTTTTTCGTGACTAAAGACTAAAGTGGTTTAACAACGAGTTAACTTGCACATTCCCTGAGTTTTGCAGTTTGACAATTAATCGGTTGCGTCTGATAAATAACGACAGTACAAAGTATAGAAATTATTGATATCATTGCTAATGCTTTGCAGAAACTAAAACCCTAACAATTACACAAATCTATAAAACGAAACCTCTTTCAGAATCTTTAAATTGACAACTTGAAAACAATATGAAGGTTTAGCTTAGAGATGCATGCTTGTCTCTTAAACAAGCTGCTGCATTCTAAAGCCTTGTACACACGATCAGTCCATCCGATGAGAACGGTCTGATGGATCGGTTTACCGATGAAGCTGACTGATGGTCTGATGTGCCTACACACCATCGGTTAAAAAAAACGATCGTGTTAGAAGCGGTGACGTAAAACACAACGATGTGCTGAGAAAAATGAAGTTCAATGCTTCCAAGCATGCGTCGACTTGATTCTGAGCATGCGTGGCTTTTTAACCAATGGTCGTGCCTCCTAACGATCGGTTTTGACCTATCGTTAGGTATCCATCGGTTACATTTTAAAGCAAGTTGGCTTTTTTTTAAACGAAGGTTAAATAACCTATGGGGCCCACACACTATCGGTTTTGACCGATGAAAACATTCCATCAGACTGTTGTCCTCTGGCTATCCTATCGTGTGTACGAGGCCTTAATGGACAATATTAGTGCTGTTGTCTAAAATCGAGATAGAAACAAGGCAAAATGAAACATGTCAAGGCTGAGCAAATAATTCAAAGCATATAATGAAAAACTGGATGAACCAAATACATTAACATTAACGTTAACATTGAAAAAAACAACTGAAAAGCCGAGATTAAGGCTCGGTTAACACTACTACAACCTGCGACTTTGCCAGGCGACTTCCTGGCGATGACTTTGATCAAACTTGAGTACTACCTTGATGCAACTTGATGCAAGCCAAATAGAAGTCACCTTGAATTAGTACAGGAGCCTTTTCTAAAGTCAGAGTGACTTCAGTAGTACTTTAATGCCGCATACACACGGTCGTTTTTTGCGATGAAAAAAAACGTTGTTTTTTAAAACGTCATTTAAATTGATCGTGTGTGGGCAAAACATTGTTTTTTGTCTTCAAAAAAACGACCAAAAAAAAATTCCAACATGCTTGAATTTTTTGTGTCGTTTTTCAAAACTTTGTTTTTTGTTTCACAAAAAGTCACCGTGTGTAGCAAAAACGTCTTTTAAAACGACGTTTTTCAACCCGCGCATGCCCAGAAGCTAGTTATGAAGCGAGCTTCAATGGAAAAGAGTGGTGAACGTAACCTCGCTTTTTGTGAAAAAAACGATGGTGTGTATGCAAAATTGTCTTTGAAAAGTGACGTTTCAAAAACGTTGTTTTTTACTTCACAGAAAACGTCGTTTTTTTTCATCACAAAAAATGATCGTGTGTACGCGGCATTACTTTTGCAACAGGTAAGCCTATAATAAGGCTTACCTGTAGCTACACCGGATATCTCCTAAACCACGGTTTAGGAGATATCCCCTGTATCTGCATGTGCCAATGTCATCGCCACATGTGCACTGAAGCAATGGCACTTACATGTCGTTGCTTCAGTTAGTGTGCCATTACCGGCAAGCTCCTATGCGCATGCATGGGAGTGACGTCATCGCAACTCCGGTAAATCACAGCGCTAGAGCCCGCAATACCCAGGAGTAACTCCGGGAATGATGTCGCCGGCCAGAGCATGGTACAAGGGCTGCTGCGGGAGCTTTGATCTAAGGCAAGTAATTCATAATGAGCTAGTATCCTATGCATACTAGCTCATTATGCCTTTGTCTTGCAGGGTTTTTTTTTGGTGTGGGTTTACAACCACTTTAAGACAGCTCTCATTGACTGCAAACAATGGTATATACCGTAGTATATACACTCACCGTGCTAACTTAACATAAATGGGAGCAGAGCAGCTAACACAACTAAATATGACCAATTTAGCAAAAACAAACAAACGAAAAAGCAAAGTGTAGCGCTTAATGAAATTAATGTGATAATTGATAAACACAGAATAACGACCATTAGTATTCAAAAAAGAAGTGTCTATGGTTGTATAAAAGTTTGTAATGAATCCAGACAGATCAATGAAGATGTGACTGAATGTAGATTAATCCAGAAGATCTACCACCGTTGATAATGGTGAAAGGCTTACCAGATGAAGATGACCTAATTAAGTTTACACTTATTAAGTCAAACCACGCTTAATATGACATCAGGAATGACTAATATGGGATTTCACATCAAAGGACCCTAAAAGTCACACATCTAGGTGTCCTGGAGTGGAGAGTAGAGTAACAACCTTAGCCTGGACTCCAACCAGGCCACGCCCCCAATGTGTTTCACTCCACCCCCAGAGCTTAGTCATGGGGATCATGGAATTGCTCATGTCATATGACTTGGGGTCAGACCGCTGTGCACCGAGCCTTAAACTACAAACACTTCTTCCCCTCCTAATCTCCATTACAGTGGTATACGTTTTTTTTACAGAAGATGGTTGAGAAAGCTAATAACAAAATGTAGGCTTTGGGTTTAGTGCACAGGAAGTTGCAGGGACTCAGGGGTAGAATCCATAGGTATTCACTTAAAATGTACCTAGTCTGAAAAAAACTCTATTGAAGACCACATCTAAAATATATTTACTTCTTCTTGAGTTTTGATTAGTGTTGCTCACGAATATTCGCATTGCGAATATTCGCTACGAATATTGCATATTCGAGTATTCGCGAATAACTCGAATATCGCGGTGAATATACGCTATTTCGAATATTCGTATTTTTTAATTTTTTTTTTTTTAGAACAGATCACATCCTAGAGATCCCCATCGACGTCTAAAAGCATTGCTGGTATGATTAGAGACCTTGGGCCAAGTAGCTGCAGCGCTCATTTTATATTGCCGAAAAATCGCAATGCGATTATTCAGCAATAGCGATATCGCGCGATTATTTTGTATTGTAATATATCACGAATATTCTGAGCCAATCAGAGTGCTCCATTCCGCATTTCTCGAATATTCGCAATTATTTTGTATTGTAATATATCACGAATATTCTGAGCCAATCAGAGTGCGCCTTCCGCATTTCTCGAATATTCGCAATTATTTTGTATTGTAATATATCACGAATATTCTGAGCCAATCAGAGTGCTCCTTCCGCATTTCTTGAATATTCGCAATTATTTTGTATTGTAATATATCACGAATATTCTGAGCCAATCAGAGTGCTCCTTCCGCATTTCTCGAATATTCACAATTATTGTGTATTGTAATATATCACGAATATTCTGAGCCAATAAGAGTGCTCCTTCCGCATTTGCCGAATATTCGCAATTATTGTGTATTGTAATATATCACGAATATTCTGAGCCAATCAGAGTGCTCCATTCCGCATTTCTCGAAATTTCGCATTCGCAATAGCGAAATTTCGCAATCATTTCATTTCCAAAAAATATCACGAATATTCGTATTTAGCGAATATATCTTGAATATTCGACTATATATTCGAGATATATCGCGAAATCGAATATGGCATATTCTGCTCAACACTAGTTTTGATATACTTTAACCCCTTCACACTGACAGAGCACATACAATGTATGCGCCCCCACTGGACTGGGCTTTTTTCTGTGGGGTAGCATATATACGCATTTTTTTGTTCTGGGAGCATGCCGCACAGTGCTTTCCCAGTACAGAGAACGGGTCTTAGCAGGAGCCCTGGGTCCCTACTAACAATCGGGTCCCGCACTATTGTTTTTGGGCTGTACTATGGGTGCAAACAAACATAAACATATGCAAATGTGGTATCGCTGTGATCATGGGGAGCATGAGAATTGATTTGGGGTTGTCCTTTGGTGGTAGATTATGGTAGTAGCAAGAAATATACAGCTAAATTTAAATATATATATATATATCTTACTATTTTGGGCCAGCTTTTATTTAATAATAATAAAAAAAATCTGAGAATATTCATTATCATTTACCACCAAATGAAAGCCCAATTTGTTCTAAAAAAAACAAGGTATAATGCACCTGGGTGCACAAAGTAGTTGATGATATGCACAGTTTTACTAGCACATGTCCAAGTTGCAAAATTGTTCTTAGGCTTTAACATTTGTTTTACCCTTAGGCGCGAAGGGGTTTAAGTAATGTATTGTAAATAAACATATTGTAATGAATCTGTGCTGTGATAACGTGTGGCCGCTGGAAAACACAGTTTGATATACTAAATATTAATAATATCATGAAATGATGCAGCACTGCATCATTTCATTAAATAAGGTGATGTAAATAAATCAACTATTTTGATTCCTGTAAGTTTTGGTAACCCAATAGTTCAGAAACCAAACAATTTTGATCCGTCTGTAGACAGAATCCATCAATCAACTACAGTACAACCAGTCTGTCGGATTTTTTCCACCCAATTACTGACGGCTGCTATAGCTACCGACAGAGATCATTGTATTTTGCTTGAGAAGAAGGCTCCCCACTCTCTCCACTGGCAAAACACAATAGCACTGTGGGAGGGATTCAGTCAGTATTGATGGGGGAATCAAGCAATTTTCTTTCCTTTAGTTGAAAGAAAGTGAAGTTCCTGTAGTTGAAGGAAAGAAGATTGCAGAATATAAGGGCTACCTAACTTCTTATACAAGGTGGTATCAAAAGGTTTAGAGACTAGTTTTGTAACACACCAATAGATGGCAGCACAAGGCTGTACACACCGTCACAGGGAGCACCGACCTTCATTAGGCAGTGTGCCAAAAGACATTGTCCTGTGTACATCAGGAGCTGTGCAACTGGTGCTTTTCTGACCATGTGGGTTACAACGTCTGCTATTTCATCATGGACAGCAAGTTAGAACAAAGAGCAAACTTGAAATTCTACATTCAAAGTTTTTTTCAGTGGCACACGCGATTGCTCTTCGACGGTCATCATGTTTAAGTTGCCAAATGGTTTCAACATTTTCGGGGGTTAAGCTCAATGACGTCTTTCCCGGATCTACTACTCCAAGCTGGCTCATACACGATATCCGACATCTACAAACCCCTTCTGCAAAAATCCATCCCCTCAATCAAATTCTCATCAGCAGCAAATTGGAGCAAAGACTTCCCAGTCCCTGACATAGTGGACAAACTCCAACTTGGATACAACAAAATCCACCAGCTTATCCCTAATGAAGTGTGGAGAGAAACCCAACTGAAGATTCTCCACCGTGCCTACATACCCTTTCTCTCAGTCAAGAACGATTCAAATGCTGCCGAATGTCCCCTCTGCCACCAACCACAACCATCTCTTACCCACCGTTTTTGGTCATGCTCCTACATCTCCACGTTCTGTGACCAAGTCATCTCCTATAACTTCAACATAACTCTGCTGGTAATACCAAAATACCCCTTGCTCCTCATCTTTGGGTACTGGGATGCTTAACTATTACCATGGTTTTCCCCCGCTCGTAGTTGAGTTCTCACCTGGGTTGTCCCGGTGGGAATAGCCTTTCGGATGAGAAATGTTGGCTCCCTCAGTCTTAAGATTCGTTACTTATACCCGGTACGCGTTTATCCGAGTTATGAAGGTTTTTCGCTCTATTGTGTAATCATTCCACGCGCTCAGGTGACATTCTGCTTACATGTTCTCGTATTCACTGTGACTTATGCCTGTTACCTATACTGCATCCAAGGCTGTTGATGTGACGTATCATACTTGCATGCTGGATACGTATGTTCTATGTTCCGGAGACCTTGAATGTATTGACTCTGTACTGTGAAATCTTTAATAAAATGTTTAAAAAAAAAAAAAACTATTACCATGGTCCCCTGACAACCACCTGCCTTATAAAGTCTGGGCCCTGATATGTCTCTTAACCGCCAGGAGAGCCATCATAAAAAAATGGACCTCGCCCTGCCGCTCAAGCATATCACAAATCAAACGGGAACTTATAAATTTACTATACAAGGACAAAATCGACATGGACCTCATTAAGAAGCCTCCAAAGCACGTTTCCACTCCGGATGGCACGACACTGTCCAAAGAAGACCTGTATGACTTTGAAAAAAACTCCTTCTCCTACTATCTCTAATATCTTCGCTCTCACCGAGAGCGCTCAGCTCATGACATTGTATTTTGGAGCTCGATATATGTAGAACAATGTCTTTTGGCACACTGACTTATGAAGGTTGGTGCTCCATGTGTGTGCAGCCTTGTGCTGCCATCTGTTGGCATGCTACAAAACTCATCTCAAAACTTTTTGATGCCACCTTGTATGCCTGTATTATTACAATAATGAGTTCCCCTAATCATAGTTCCTTCTCGCCTCCAACTTTTACAGATTCTCATTATATTCTACATCATTTTAAATAAATCAAGGAAATTACTACAGCAGATATGCAGACTTGGTAACTCCAGTGCTTGGGATGTCCCCAACAAAGCCACCAATAGATAGAAGAAACCTTCAGGTGGTATAACTCTCCAGCATCTACCAAAGCCTAGACCAGGGGTGCCCAACCTTTTGAAGAGCAAGGGCCACTAAAGCAACTTGGTAATGAGTCACGGGCCACAATGAGTGGATCGGGCGGATGACAGGTCCGTGTCCGCTCTGCATATGCAAATTGGACACAGATACAGACCGCTCTATTCTATGGGCCCTCCGATCCGATCTGCCCAGATGGAAGGGGATGGATCCCTTTCTGTTTTTCTTAGTGGATTGGATTGGAGGTAGTCTGTTTACATCTGCCACGCCATAGAGTTGAATGGATGGTCTGATTGGGTTGAACTGATCGTGTGAAAGGGGTCTAAGACTGCTTTCACACTGATGCTCTGCAGTTTAATTGCACCGAGGTTGCAGAGCAGTGCACCTGTGGGTTAGCTGCACTTTGCCATAGACTTCTATTATATCCTAAAGGTATGGTGCCCTTTTGAAAGCGCACCAAAGCCGCAGGTAATAACAGAAGTCTATGGCTCAGTAAAGGCCACCTGTGGATTAGTTTGAAAGCAACCCAGCAACCACTGCAGAACAGATACCCCCATATATACAATGTAATTTTAGTAGTAAACTTAGTTTTAAAAACAGTCTTCCAATCAGTTATCGGTGGCTGTTGCTGTCCCAGGCAGAGTGCATTTGATATCACTCTGCCTGTGACAGCAGCACTATACAGGCTTATGTGGTGGCTTGCCAAACTGCCATCCCAGAGCAGAAGGTCGCAGGCCACATCAGATGGCTCCACAGGCCACATGTGCCCCCGGGCCACTGGTTGAGCATGCCTGGCCTAGACTATTAGTTTAGGATGTACTGACCCTTTAAAAAAGTACTTGTGACAAAAAAATCTTCCAGCCTACTATTCTTGTAGCCTACAGAAAGCTTTAACCCATTTAATAAATTAAAATTAAAATATATTTAATATATTAAATATTAGCAACCCACACACCAATACAGCAATACGGTCATAAACACCCATAGCCAAATGCACTTGGCAGAAGTCCAGGTCAATTTCCTTTGTCTTGCAATGTTTTGTGACAATTTAGCAAACTTGACAGGGATAGCAACAAATTTTGTGAAGAAAGCTTTTACACAATACCAACTGCAATACAAGATTCCAACAATCAATATGTCTCTTAATGTATTGTCTCTTGTTTCTGTCTATCTCATTCCCGGGAACTCTCTATGTGAGCGTTGGACATTTACAACTTTATTGATGGGAGTTAAATTGCAGATCTATGGCTTGTATAATTGAATGCGAAGAAACATTGTACTTCAGTGAAAATGGGAGAATCTCAAATGAACTCCTGAAAGGTGTTCAAAAGAAATTTATAGAACACATTTATGCAGAGAGTTTTATTACAACATAACATAGACTATTTATTAAAAATGAAAATAATAATAAAAAATTAGTATTTTTCTCTGCTTACTGAATGTCTTAGGCCGCGTACAGACGATGAGACATGTCCGCTCAAACATGTCCGACGGACCGTTTCCAGCGGACATGTCTCATCGGATTTTGGTCTGATGGCGTGTACACACCATCGGACGAAAATCCCCTCGGGCTGAGGATGCGGTGACGTCACCAATCTAGGAAGTAAAATACTTTCACGCATGCATCAAATCCATTCTTCGCATGCGGGGGATTTCTGTCCGCTGGTTAGGCGTACTAACCAGTGGACATGTCGGACGGACAGGTTTGCAGTGAACAAATTTCAAAGCATGCAACCTGTACACACGATCGGATATGTCTGCTGAAACTGTCCGTCGGACCAGTTTCAGCAGATAAATTTGATCGTGTGTACGCGGCCTTAGTATCTAGATGACACTCAAGAGAAAGTCACAGGATATAAAGAATGACTGTGCACATTGATTGCCTGTTTCACCCCTTACATTGGTTGTAGACCCCATTCATGAAATTTCACCTAGGCACATATATCTGTAGTGTTTACTTATCTCTCTCCAAAGCTCTAAGTGTTGTGTCTTTCTGCTGCTCTGTTCCACTGTTTTCAGCAGAATCACTTCTGACAAGTTCTCTGACACACGACACAACAGCTGAAAATTTGTGGGAAAGGAGACACTGCTCCAGGTGGGATTACTAAATGGTTACAGGTGGTGCAGGATACTGAGGGTGCTGGCGGTGCACTAAGCAAAATGAGGACAAAGAAAAATGGATAGCCGCACTCCAAAACTCCAAAGCCGACACGTTACGCACTGGATCAGTGCTTATACATGAATAAGCACTGATCCAGTGCGAAACGTGTCGGATGCTCCTTGTTTTATACTGCTGTGACCCTATTTTTGTACATGTTGTCTATTGAATAAAAGACCACCCATCAGGTTTTGGAGTGCGGCTATCCATTTTTCTTTGTCCTCATTCAGCTGAAAATTTGTGTCGGGGAGGAAACTTAGAGGGAGGGAGATAAGCAGAGAGCTTTTTTATTGCCATTTGTCTTTTTATCACAATATATCTGTTAACATACTAAACTCAGTCTGCACACTGCTGTTCTTCTTATCTCTTTTTTAAACCACCACTAACCCCTGTAAGTTGGAGTAGAGGGTAAAGGGCTTATGCACAATTAAGTTACTGCTTTGTCTTTAAAAAAAAAAGACAGGATGACCAGATTGTTTTTTTGTTTTTTTATGTCACAATGTAGAGTATAAGATTTCCTATCATCTGTGCCCAGTCTTGCCACACAGAGTTAATCTAGCTCTGATCAATCCTATTTTATTGCTCAGTGAAAATTAAAAGAATTCCAGATAAAAACCTGGCTAAATAAAAAGTCTGTTTCTCTCTTCTTACTTTGAGTGACAGGTTATTTACATATCTAGCTTGGACATGTTTATCATATGTTATGTTATATTTATCAAAATATGAGGTGATCCAACGTTCATTGTATATTACCAGGATGTGTTATGTGGGGGAGGGGTGGATTTCTCATTTTTTATACTTTGGATCACCTCATATTATGATAAACATAACATAACATATGATAAACATGTCCAAGCTAGATATGTAAATAACCTGTCACTCAAAGCAAGGAGAGAGGAAAGGACTTTTTATTTAGACAGTTTTTTATCTGGAATTCTGTTAATTTTCACTGAACAATAAAAGAGGATTGATCAGAGATGGATTAACTCTGTGTGGCAAGACTGGGCACAGATGATAGGAAATCTGATGCCGCGTACACAAGATCACTTTTTGTGATAAAAACGTCATTTAAAATCACCGTGTGTGGGCAAAACGTCGTTTTATGTCTTAAAAAAAACGACCAAAAAAAAAATTCAAACATGCTTGAATTTTTTGTGTCGTTTTTCAAAACGTTGTTTTTAGTGTCATAAAAAGTGATGGTGTGTGGGCAAAACGATGTTGAAAACAACGTTTTTAAACCCGCGCATGCTCAGAGGCAAGTTATGAGACGGAGCTTCAATGGAACAGAGTGCCGTCGAACGTGGAGTATGTCACCGTGCTTTGCTAGAGCATTTTGGAAAAACGATGGTGTGTATGCAACGTCGTTTTGGAAAATGAAGTTTGAAAAACGTTGTTTGGTTTCATCACTTGAAACATTGTTTTTTTTCATCACAAAAAGTGATCGTGTGTACGCGGCATAATACTCTACATTGTGACATCAAAAATGTATTTTTTATTTTTTTGGGTTTACAGCCACTTTAAGGCCCTGTACACACGATCAGACTTGTCCGAGGAAACATGTCCAACGGACCGTTTTCATCGGACCAGGCTGAAGTGGTCTGTTGGTCTGATGTGCGTACACACCATCAGACCAAAATCCCCTCGGACCAGAACGCGGTGACGTAGAACACAACGACGTGATGAAAAAACAAAGTTCAATGCTTCCAAGCATGTTTTGACGTGATACTGCGAATGCGGGGGATTTTGCTCCGATGGTTTGTGTACTAACCATCGAACCTGTCTGACGGCAAGGTTTCCAGTGGACATGCTTTCAAGCATGTTTGGAAATTTTTGTCTGCTGGAAAACGGTCCGTTAGGCCATACACACGATCGAACATGTCCGCTGAAACTGGTCTGCGGACCAGTTTCAGCGGACATGTTCGATCGTGTGTACGCGGCCTAAGTGTTACAGGAGTGGATGCCATAACTTTTGAATTATGAAAAACTCTCTGCATTGAACAAATGTAAAAAAAAAAGCGTCAGAACACTTCAAAGGAATTGTATGTTGTCTTTGTTCCTCACTCCTTTTCCTTGAAGAACACCATCTTTTGTTTTAAGATAAAAAGTAAACTCTGAACAAAACATAACATGCCATCATAAATATGCAAAGAGGATATCTGATTATGCATATCTGCCTTTTCTGGATGTATACTGTTTATTAATGTTCTTACTATTTTAAGAAAAGAAAATAAATAAAAAATACAACACAGAGCCTGATGGGCATACCCAGGCTCAACAGGACACAAGGACCAGACTAACGATACATAAATAACGGACTATCCTTTTGCCTGCAGCTGTAGTAGGCAGTTAGCAACCTGTAGCTAATAAGGAGCCTGTTAGTTTTACAAAAAAAAAATATTTACTATACATTGAATTGGTCCAATCTGTGACAACGAAATCTTTGCCATGGTTTGTCAGGCCAACTGGTTAACTCTATGAAATGTTAAAGATGTTCTTTTGGACCCTTATCTGTTTTCTTCAGTCTGGATTGTGGACTCATGGCTATCCTTACTGACTTTAGAAAAGTTCAAATATGGGCATCTATGAGGTGTGTCTAAAAAGTTCAGTGAATTTTTCGAAAATCTCAACAGCTACATGGGCTAGGTGCTCACACATGCACATGGATATCCAGGGACACGTCGGGAAACCCCACTTAGCATGGAGTACGCATGACCATAAGGGTTAACCCACTGCAGCCAGTCAAATGTAGTCAGTGAGAGAGGTAGGGTCACAGTGAAATGCTACAAATTGGGGAAAACGGCTTTGGAGACGCATAAAATGTTGGTGCAAGTATACAGGACAGAAGCCGTGAGCAGAAAATGTATTTACGACTGGTTCAAAAGCTTTCACCACAGGAAGGAAATGACTGAGGATTAGCCACGTTAATGTCAGCCCTCGACAACCAGACATCAGACATGATCGAGCAAGTGTGAAAAATGCTGTTATGAAATCGGTAACTGGCTCTACAATTAATGGCGGAGGAATTGGGCATTAGCAAGGACACGGTGCGCAAAGATTTGGGTAACGGAAGATCTCTCCCTGGTTTGTGCCGCACAAGCTGACAGACGAACAGAAAGCAAAACGGATGGAAACCTCTGGAGATTTTAATGTGTGACCAGGATCCATCCTTTCTGCGAACCATCGTCACAGGGGATAAGACCTGGTGCTACCAGTTCGATCTGGAATTCAAGCGGCAATGGATGGGATATCAATTACCATCAACACCCAACAAGATTCGCCTGCAAAAGTCCAAGGTCAAGACAATGTTGCCTGGCTTCTTAACCAACGATGGCATCATCCATAAGGAATTCATTCACGTGGGTCAAATGCCACATTTTAAGGGGAAGTTTCCAACTGGTTGATACAAATGCAACCGTCGTGTTCGGCCAGAGTTGCAAAGAATTGGACCAAGAATGTGTGACAGTGGTTATTAGATCGATTCCTAAATAAGCCTTTGCTCACAGTTTCCAGAAGCTTTATGAATGTTGCCAAAAGGGTGTTGTGAAGGATAGGGATTATATTGAAGGCCAATAAAGGTAATCTGTATCTTCCGTTGTTTGTTTTCTGATACCATTCACCAAACTTTTTAGACAAACCTTGTATAAAATTATGGCTTGGTGCACCCATAAGGTCCACATCCTCATAATGCAGGGTTGCTTATTGATCAACTTACAAATGGATGAGGGTCCAACCTTTAATAAAGATTAATTTATTGCTGGAGATACACAGTAAACAATCCAACCTGAGAAGCAGATTGCAGGTTTGTATTTACTATACTGCCAGAGGAGAGAATCCTTGAAGATTCATTTATTGCTTGCTAATTGTAACCTGCAGCGTGCAGGTAGTGTTACAGCTCTGAATCACATCTTGTTTGCCAGCACTATCTATAACTGAAGCAATTTGGCACATCAAGCAGTCTGTAGTAGCCAATAAAGCCATTGTCCCAGATAGCTTATAGCTATTATAAGCATGCATATTAATCCCTGTTGATATTTATACATTGACAAATGACACCAAGAATGAGCCAGTAAGGCCAAGACTCTTGATGGGATTGCTTCTAGTGAAACACTCCATAGGATGGGCTAATGATGGAAACCAGAAGAGTTTATTTGGAGTAAATGAAAATTGAATGCAGTGAAGAATCAGATAAGGAAGATGGACCCTGATAATGTATCTTAAAGTGATAATAAATTAAAATTTAGAAAAACTGCTGAGAGGTAGCGTTTTTACAACACAAGCGACCCTAGTGGTCTCTTCTTTCATAAGTGCCTCTTCTGGCCTGTCAGCGGTGATGTAGTCTGAGCTGCACAAGCACAGTTCAGGCCACATTTGCGGCACCCACTCCGTGCCATGGTGACTCTTGATGGCATGTCATCGTGGCTTGGCCCTTCAAGCGGCCGGGAGTAAGACCTGATAAAGAGGGAAGCACCGGGGAATTGTAGGAGTGGTGACAGCGCAGCGCTGGAGGTCTGCCATCATATCCTAATAAGGTGGTATATACAGGCAGATTGTGCCATAAACTTCTTGGGGGGGAGTAGAAAAAAAATAAGAGAGTGTAATAAGATATTTCTAAAATGTAACATTAAATCCTGATTTCGTAAAAAAAATATATCAACCAGTAATATCTGCTTTTACATACAAATTAGAAATGTTATAAGTGTGCACGTTTTATTATGAGATAATCATATTTTTCACCTAAATTAGTTATATTCACTTTTGAATCTGACTCTTTAGTTTGAAAAAAATAAACAGAGAAAGTTTGTAGCGAGATATGTTTAAAGTGGACCTAGCATTAGATATACATTTCAAGTACAACATTTTGTAGTAAAATTAGAGAATTCCCCACTATTTGTTTGTTATGTAATCCCATTCACACAACATGATTTACAAATGTTCAGAAAATATTTTGTACCTTTTAGATGATTCTGAGAAGGTGTCATGGCTGACTGCCAGCATATCTTAGCTAGCTCAGCATGAGCTATCCTGGTTGCTCTGCTGAGTCCAGTTCTCATTAACATAGAATGGAGAAGCCAAGTTCCTAAACCCTTTAAGGCAAATGAGGGGGAATTCAATAAAGCTACTGTGCACCTTTTCTGGCATTATTCCTCTTGGTAATGTGTTGCGTCAATTTCATTTAAAAGGTTTTAACCCTGTTCCCTTATAGCAGATTAAACAGCATAGTGCTTGTGCTGTCTAACCTGTCCCTCTCTAAGCTTTAAAATACCTGGTTGATCCTGCCTGTTGCTGTGTCCCCCTTAGTGTACTGACTATGGTAATCATGGCTACTGATCCATAATACCGTGGTCAGGTTACGTGCCTCCGCCATCGCGCCGCTCTCCTCTCTCCCCCTCCCTCCCTGCCTGTCAGCTTCTGTGTGCATGAGCCGTCTTCACCCCCCCATCCTGCCGCTATTTGTAGTTGGCTGTAAAAAGTTAAGAAATATCACTGTCAGACCCTCTGTTCTATCAATCCATCCACTGTGCAAATGTTAGTATAAAACTATGCCTGTGAATACCTTATCTTAGATCTTGTATAGCCGGTCATGTGACTTCTCCTCCCCCATCTATAGGCAACAGTGGGAGGGGCTGGGGAGCCAGCACAACAGTCACGTGACCTCCCCGGCTGTCGTCAGGGTGGGATCTTAGCCCCTTCCACTGTAGCCCTTAGATCGTCGAAGGAGAGAGACCGGAGATCACACAATCTTCCATAAAAGATCTGATATAAAGTATTTACAGGCATCGTTTTATACAAACATTTACTTGGTGTAGGATGGATTGATAGAGGGGCTGGCAGTATTATTTCTTTACCTTTACAACCACTTAAAGAAACTGCAACACTTTTGTTTCTGACAACAACTCTGACAATGGCGCCAAATTCAGTTAGTTCTAAAATGTGCCACTTTCATATTGTGATGCAATGCCTGGTTCATATTCCAAATAAAAAATGTAATACTGATAGTTTGTATCTTATGAAAGTGGAGCTTATTAGGATCAACTATTTTGTTGTACAGAGAGAGAGAGAGACCCTGGCATAGATACCAGTATTCTAAAAGTGCAGCAGAATGCGCCAATTTCAAGTACAGGTTCTAGACCGGTGCATCAATTTGGCGCACACTGCACCACTTTTAGACACTTTCACACTCTGTCTGCACCAGTCTTTATGAATTCCAGGGATCTTGTTCAAATCTAATACTATTTATGAGATACTGTATCTGCCCCCAGACAGGGTTTACAGTCCCCCTCGTAACAAAGAGAGCATTTTCCCTGCCGAAAGTTTTATAAAAGAGCATTTTTATGTTTTGCTATGTGAATTGGGAAATGTAAGAAATATAAAATAGATGTTATACCAATTTGGCTGCAAATGTGCACATTCTCTTTAAGCCTCGTCTTCTACACAATGAAACTGTATTTGATTTCCATTAGTGAAGTTTAAGTCTCTTAAAGGCAATTTTTTTTTCATTTTTAATAGAGTAAAGCCAGTCATAGATATATTGATTCTAGGCTGATTCAGCAAGGACCGGCCACCAAGATTTGACCCATGTATTGGCAGACTGGTTGTACAGAAGTTGATCCATTAGTCGACTTAAATCAAAACTTTACCCAAAAGGGGAAATTCCACTCTTCCACCTCCTGCTCCTTTACATTTGGCAGTTTATTTTCTTTTTGAGAGGGGCGGTACCTGATTTTGACAGGTACATGCTCTGCCACTTCTGGTAGAGGAAGTTCGCTCCTACTCCAACCCCCGCAGCCTTCTGGGATATATCACAGGTCCCAGAACACTGCAGGACCCATCACAAAGGGCAGCGCAGCTCACGCACCTGCAGTTGAAATCCGGCTGTGATGTCTTCAATCAAGGTGCCCGCGCCTTCACCAGAAGCCAATTGAAGAATCGACTTGGGTAAGGACATCGCTGAATCCAGATTTAGGTAATTGTCCTTATATTAAAATATTTTTGGGGGAGATTTGAGCTTCTCTTTAAAGTGGATGTAAACCCACACTCATCCTTTCTACTACTGCCATAGTGCTGATCTATAAGGATATAGATGCCTCCTGCATGTACCCTCACCTGCCAAATGTCTCCCCTCTGTCTGTTATAAGAACTGAAAAACTGCAGATTCTGTGGGTGGATCTGTTGTCTGGAGCTCGGTGGGTGGAGTCGTGATGTCAGTAGACTTCCCGCCCACCTCTACACCCCCCTTGTCAACATGCATTTTTTTCCTTACACTAAATTCTGCTATGATCACTAACATTCAGTCAAAATCTAGAAAAGTAACCACATGACTTCAGAAAAGGAGTGGGGGCGGGAATTAAAAAATAATGCCTGTCTCAAGCTAGTGCATGAGATATGTAAATAACCTGTCATTTACAACAAGGGGGAATAACGGACAAAAGTTTTCTCCTGTTTGTCCGTTTATCTCACAAAAAAAAAAAAGAAGAGGATTGCTCAGAGCTGGATTAACTCTTTGTGGCAAGACTGGGCACAGATGATAGGAAATCTTATACTCTACATTGTGACAAAAGCAAAAATAAATAAAATATTTGGGGTTTACATCCACTTTAAGTACAAGCCTGTTGGATTTTTTTCATTCAATCTCTACAAGTGGCTTAAGCCACCAGCAGTGATCATTACGGGAGGGATTCCCCCATAAACAAATGATGCCGCGTACACACGGCAGAGAAACTCGACGGGCGGAACACATCGTTCCGCCCGTCGAGGTTCTCTGCCGGCCGTCAGATTCGGCGACCCGCCCGTCGGGAAAGGCAACCAGCCATTCATCCCGACGGGCCGTCGAGCAAATAGAGAACCTGCTCTCTATTTGCTTGACGGGTTTCCCGACGGGCGGGGCTCACTGAGAGCGTACACACGGCCGAGGTTCTCTGCAGAATGCGGCTCCCAGCGAGGTTCTCGCTGGTTTCTGCTGAGAACCTCGGCCGTGTGTACGGGGCTTGACTGTGTTGAAGGGGGAATCAAGCTATTTTCTCTTCTTCCACCCGCAGTGAAAGGAATGAAAATTGCATAATATATGGGCTGCTTAAGGGAGGGTTATAGCCCCTGTTGGGTGTTTTTAGTTGTCTAGATGCCACTGTGGAGATTTCCTTTTTATTCCAGTCCCATGGCCAAACAGGAAGTGAGAGGAGAGTCCTTCAAAGTTAGAGTGAATCTCCCTATTGGGGGCTCAGACAGCAATAAAAACCTGATAGGTGTTCTAATCCCTTTCCAATCTAAGGCCGCGTACACACAATCAAATCTATCTGCTGGAAACGGTCGGCCCGACCGTCCCAGCAGACAGATTCGATCGTGTGTACGGGCGAGCCGACGGATTTGGCCAGCCGACAGATTTCAAAGCATGCTTTAAAATCTGTCGGCTGGGAATCCGTACGCTAACCAGCAGACATGTCTTCTTGCACATGCATCGAATGGATTAGACGCATGCGCGGAAGTAATTTACTTCCTGGTGCAGTGACGTGGCGGCGTCAACGTCACCGCCACGTCAGCGCGCCATCTGCCGGCGGGGATTTTGGTTTGATCGTGTGTACAGCGATCAAACCAATACGTCCCCAGCAGACAGATTTGTTGATATCGGTCTGTCCGACCGATTTGAACAAATGTGTCTGCTCGTGTGTACAAGGCCTAACTAAAAATCAGAACTAAAAAAAAAAAGTTTTTGATAAGTGGTATGAAACACAGTAGGTCAGCCCTGTATAAATATACAAAATTAATACTTAAGCAGCTCACATCCCGCCAACATTACAACATACTAGAGAATTCAGAGCACTACACAATTAAGCCAACATTGTTTTACCAACCACTAAAATAAATCATTTTCCCAATCTACCCAGTTTTAATGAACATTTTAATTGCTCCATGGGCAGTTTTTTTTCACACTATTTGTTTATGTCATTTGCATATCAAAATGAAAAGATTGGGAATAAAAGCTCTGGATATTTATAGCTGTCACAAACAGTTCGCTCTGACAATTATTCAGCTCTCTTTCTAGTGATTGATGGGTGTTTTCGATATGTTTGTTGAGCTTAGCTAAAGCTTTTCAATTATTAATCTGCTTCATTGTAGCTAATTGCACCGGTGGCACCAAAGGGTTAAGCGTGTCATTTATAAAACAGTTTAGCTTTAGTGAGATTTGTAACAGGCAGTTTGTCATTCCTCTGGCGGGGTTACAAATGACTGGCTTCTGGTATATGAGACCATTATAGAGGCTAATGGCCTACTAAAAATTGTCTCTTTCATGTACAAATTAATTGAATTCTTATGCAATCCACATCCTCCTGTCTTGCTGCACAGTGAATGTAGAGGCTTTTAGGAAGTGTACGAGGCTCAGATCCATTTTTTCTTTATTCCGCTGCCTGCCCTTTCAATTTTTCATTGCCGAAGCAAGACACGGTCGTAATCCGGTAAACAAGTAAACATATTAAAATGAGACGATGCATGGGACAAAGAGAAAATATAATTATTTATTTACTGGCAATGTGTTTTCAGAACAAGGGGAGAGAAATATAGGCAAAGAGTTGAAGCATGTCAGGAGATTAAAGAAGTGCTCTGCTGGTCATGATTTGCATTTAAACTGGCCACATTGCATATTTCTAGGTGCAATTTCAGAACCCAGACTTTCTACGAGAAAGAAATTGGTTGGAGGGGTTTCTAAACATTTTAACCACTTCACGACCGTTGCATGTACATATACGTAGGCAGAATGGCACGTACAGGCAGATGGACTTACCTGTACGTCCCTGCCTAGACGTGGGTTGGGGGTCCGATCGGGACCCCCTCCCCCCGGTACTTGCGGTGGTCGGTAATTCCGTGGGAGCGATCCGGGATGAGGGGGCGGCTGTTCGTTTTTGTCCGCCCCCTCCGGATCGCTCCCAGCCAATCCACATCCTCCCTGCTCTGCACTTCCTCTGCCTGTATAATGTAAACACAGGCAGAGGAAGTGATGTCATTTTCAATCCGCCGAGAGGAGAGAAGACATCACAAGTAAGTCGCACTAACACTACACTGACACCACACACATAGGCACACTTAACCCTTTCAGATCACCCCCCCCCCCCACCCCCCTGTCACAGTGTCACTAATAGCAGTGATCATATATTTACTGATCACTGCATTTAGTGTCAGTGTGACAGTTAGTGTGACAGGCAGTTATTGTTAGGTCCAGGATAGCCCCAGTACCTCCCCTAATAAAGGTTTAACCCCTTGATCACCGCCCTAGTTAACCCTTTTACCCCCTATTGCCAGTGTCACTAAGCGATCGTTTTTTTGATCGCTGTATTAGTGTCACTGTTGCCGCTAGGTAGCTAGTTTTTTTTTTATTGCAATTTTTTTTTACTAAAGACATGTGGCTGAATACATTTTGGCCTAAATGTTTGACAAAAATTTAGTTTATTCGATTTGTCTTATAACAAAAAGTAGAAAATATAATTTTTTTCAAAAATTGCGGTCTTTTTCCGTTTATATCGCAAAAAAATAAAAATCGCAGAGACAATGAAATACCATCAAAAGAAAGCTCTATTTGTGGGAAGAAAAGAACGCAAATTTTGTTTGGGAGCCACGCCGCAGGACCGCGCAATTGTCTGTTAAAGCGACGCAGTGCCGAATTGTAAAAACACCTTTGGGCATTTAGCAGCATATTGGTCCGGGGCTTAAGTGGTTAAAGCAAAATGTAGACCTAAAATGCATTTTACTCTCTGTTTTTTAGTCCAAAATGCTCATTTAAATTAAAATGTCCATAATGTGAAAAAAAGTTCATAATGACAATCCGAAAACCTCTATTCACCACAGATAGTGACTCAATGGATAATGTGGTAAGTGCAAGAGGATCCAACACCAATGAAATGAAACCTTTAGAGGCTTACCAGAAAATGAGGATCTGAATAAGCATATACTCATCAGATCTACAAAGCTTCAACCAATATCCTCGATCCAAATGTGTTTATAGATGTTAAGAACTCCTGGGATATCGTCATAGGTGAAGTGATGAATCCACTGGAACCATTTGGTTGGTTACAGATGAAAAAAACTCGATTGGAGTGATTACCATATGTGGTAATAATAGCCAAAGGAAAAAATACACTGCTGTATTGCTTAGCAATACAGCAGTGGGGTCAGTGAGGTCTCCCGACGCGTTTCCTTCCCTTAGAACGTCATCTGGGGCACTGATGACGTTCTAAGGGAACGAAACGCGTCGGGAGACCTCACTGACCCCACTGCTGTATTGCTAAGCGCTTGTTTGTATCCTACTTAAATGTAAGTGCAATTTTTTATTAAAATTTGATATATCTGTAATACAGAATCACGCTATGTGCACTTTTATTTTTTCCTTTGGCTATTATTACCACATATGGTAATCACTCCACTCGAGTTTTTTTCATCTGTAACCAACCAAATGGTTCCCGTGGATTCATCACTTTACCTATGACGATATCCCAGGAGTTCTTAACATCTATAAACACATTTGGATCGAGGATATTGGTTGAAGCTTTGTAGATCTGATGAGTATATGCTTATTCAGATCCTCATTTTCTGGTAAGCCTCTAAAGGTTTTATTTCATTGGTGGCGGATCCTCTTACACTTACCACATTATCCATTGAGTCACTATCTGTGGTGAATAGAAGTTTTCGGATTGTCATTATGAACTTTTTTTCACATTATGGACATTTTAGTTGTTAAAAGAGCTACATAATTAGTAGTCCTTGTTTGGTTTTAGCGCTACACTTTTTCTTTGTTTTTCATGTTTCCAAAATTGATCTATTTTGTAGTGTTGGCTGCTTACATTTGTGTCATTTGAACAGCGCGGTGTTATATATACTATTGTATATACTTTTTTTCCTTGCTCATTTAAATTATACCAAGGGATTCTGTGATTCCACTGTTAAGTAAGTCAAAAGCCCTCATAGATGAGGTTTCTATCTTACAGGATAGACAGTGGCTACATAAACCTTTATAACATCTAAATCAGCCATTCTCAATCCGGATTTCATGGAATCCTAGAATTCCTAATACCACTATATTAGAGGTTGCATGAACGGAGTTGGTGCACTGGCCGTGTCATTCACTGGAAGTTCATATTGGGAAAATATAAACCGACAACCCTAATGCCACATACACGCGATGGGAAATTTGAAAACTTGGATTTTTTACCGCCCCACTCCTTTTGCTGTCGGAAATTCAAAAAAAGCTCACATCAAACTTTTCTTATCGGAAAAGGTTCTTCTTTCAAATGATTTTATTTTAGCACAACAGCAATAAATGATCCAGCATAAGTGCTGAAATAAAATAATTTAAAAGAAGAAGCTATTGGGTTGCCAGACTATCTTTTCTAATATGGAATCCTATAATTCCTCCAGAAGGCTTTAGAGGTTATTTGAATGGCTACCTTTCTTCCTCTGCAATAGAAGTCTGTAGGAGAATGCTTGTGCAACAAACCCTCAGGAATGAGATTTATTTCTCACAAGATGGACAATCTCATTGCAATTGATACCCTAAAACCCCTTTCACATTGAGGAGTTTTTCTGGCGGTGCTATACCGCCTGAAAAACTCCTTCACTGCATCCTCATCCTGCATCCGAGGGCTTTCACACTGAGGCGATGCGCTGGCAGGAGAGAAAAAAATCTCCTGTCAGCAGCATCTTTGGAGTGGTGAGAGGAGCGGCATGTATAACGCCTCTTTACCGCTTCTTCCCATTGAAAACAATGGGAAATCGCGGCAATACCGCCCGCAATGCGCCTCTATAAAGGCGCATTGCAGGTGATATTAACCGTTTCACGGCTGCTAGCGGGGGTTAATACCGCACCGCTAGCGGCCACAAGTCGCGGCAAATCCGACGATATAGTGCCACTATTTTTAGCGGCACTATACCGTCAGCGCGGTCTGTTTTCCACAGAACCCTGAGATTCCTTCAGAAGGCATAAAGGTTATTTGAGCAGTTACACGCCCTTCTCTTTCTCGACAATAGAAATCTGTGTGAGAGTGCTTGTGCTTGTTACTAAGCTCTGTTTACTAAATGTAAAGGATATTTTTTTAAAGACATTGGGGTTGATTTACCAAAAACGGAGAGTGCAAAATCTGGTCCAGCTCTGCAGAGAAACCAATCAGCTTCCAGGTTTTTATTCCCAGTTGATCAAGCTTAAGTGAGAAGCCGATTGGCTACCATGCACAGTTGCACCAGATTTTGCACTCTCCAAACTTAATAAATCAACCCTATTATCTCTCACCCATTTAGGGTGCCTGCTGATAGTCCAACCTTCAAGCAAGATATTCTCACCCATTCAGCATATTTTTTTCCTCCCCACCAAGGAAGTCCATCCCAATTATGCTCCATTGTTGGAAAACATAGGAGTTTGCTGTGTGTATGCCGATGCTTCCCCTTGTGACAGTGTTCAGGCCTGGTGGTTGGCCAGTTAGGCCTGAGCACTTTCAAATGGGAGAGGTCACATGCTCTCCCATACTCGCAACAGGGCAATGGCTCAAACTGAGCGGAGAAGCAGCCTGGGTTAATTGTCTAAATTTGTTTGAATTGAAGATAGTGATCATTGCAATAGTGTCTATTTAACTGCTTGCCGACCAGCCGCCATCATTATACTGCGGCAGGTCCTCATGATCCCGCGAGCCATCGTAGCTGTACGTCGGCTCCTTTAAGCGGGATAGCAATGTCAATGTTGTCAATGGTCCCAAACATGTGACAAAAAAGTGCCCTATCTGTCCGTTATAATGTTGCAGTCCCGCCATTACTAGTAAAAAAAATAATAATAATAAAAATGACATAAATCTATCCCCTATTTTGTAGACGCTATAACTTTTGCGCAAACCAATCAATTTACGCTTATTGCAATTTTTACTACCAAAAATATGTAGAAGAATACATATCGGCCTATTTTCAGAACACTCACATTTGCTTTTGGTTTGCAATAAAAAAAAAAAAAAAATTTATTAAAATGTCTGTATTTTAGGAAAACAAATAATTACTGATCAGTATGCAGACAAAATGTTATGTGATTCTCTTCCGTTTCCTCCACTGAGAAAGTTTTCATCTTCTGAAGGGCAAGGATGTTATTAAAGTATTCACTTGATAAAAGGACACTAAAATATTACAGCCTCTGTCTTTTTCTCGAAGACCGGCTCAATACAACTCTTCTTTTTTTCCCTTATAATAGATTTTCCGCTTCTAAGAAAATAATAGTCTGTTTTCATTTGATATGTCTTATCTTGAATAAATCATTAATTTTCTACACATCATTTTTGTACTCTTAAGCACTTAGTTCAATTCTATGTCAAAGCAATCGGGAGGGAAGTGTGAGAGGTCGTTTAAAGTACTGAAATAACAGTTACGTTCGTGATCAGGAAATTATACTGAAGCTATAAGTAAAATGATTACATAATATTTTGCAAATTTTTTTTGTTTTTACTGATTGCTATAATTATTTGAAAAGTCGATAAAGGGTATGGGGCTCTCGAAAATTTTGATTAATAAGCCTAGTTTCAATTAGTTTGCGCATGTTTTAAGCAGAGCCTTCCTTTTCCTCTTTTTACTTTTAGGCTGGGTTTAGCAGCGGCTCACAGCAGGAGTCCAGTGCGTCTCCATTCACTGTTTCCGGTCTGATTTCAGCTCGGATTTTGGGCTGAATTTGGACCTGAAACAGACCAAAAAGACACACAGGGCTCCTGTGCAATTCGCAACAAAGCCGTTGCGGAGATGTGTAAACCAGCTTAGGCTTTATTCACACTAATGCAACTTGTCATATAACTTGTGTTCTGGAAGTTTTATAGATAGGCAACTCTTGTCCTCACATTAATTAGTGGTTCCAAATTAATAATAACTCCTGCGGTAGGGAACAGACACAAAAGATTCAAAAGATTGAAAACACTCAACATCTTTCTAAATAACAGTACTGTTTATTCGGCACAATTGAAGTTTTTTATACGCATGATTACATAGGTATCACAATAATATTACAACTGTACTTTTATGGTAACAAGGGGCGTAGCATAGAAAGGCTAAATTCTAATCACGATTTGAAAGAATGCAACATGTAATGAAAACATTATTGGTGCCGTGTAGCCCAGTGAGTGCAGTGGGCAATACATACAAAATAGAATACAATTATATAAAGAACTTACAAATTTCAATTACACTTTGGACACATAAAGTCACATGACAAGTTGCAGCCCATTGATTTCAATGGCAATCTACTACTATCTACTTAAAGGTGCAGTGACTTTGAAAAGGTTCCTGCACCACTTTGATGCAACTTTCTTGCAACTTGAGTGCCAGAGAGTTTAAAGTTATATGAACATTGCACTCCAAGGCCACACTAAAAATGTTGTGAGTTCAGAGTTACTCTATTGTGAACGGAGCCTTATGCCATGCACAAACGATCGGACATTCCGACATCAAAACCGTGGATTTTTTTCCCGACGGATTGTTCGCTAAAACTTGTCTTGCATACACATGGTCACACAAATATTGTCGGAAAGTCCAAACGTCAAGAACGCAGTGACGTACAACAATAAAACGAGCCAAGAAAAATGAAGTTTTGTGTAGGATTTGTGTGTGTCGGAATTGGCTACATACAATCAGAATTTCCGTCAGAAACATTTGTTGTCGCATATTCCGACAGCAAATGTCTGATGGAGCATACACACACGGTTGGTTTTTCCGACGACAAGCTCACACCGAACATTTGTTGTCAGAAATTCCGACCGTGTGTATGCGGCATAACTCTCCTTTTCTGGGTTATATATTTTTGTTCTCTCCCCTCCTGAAACAATTGTAAATATAGGAGATGATATATATATATATATATATATACAGTATATATATATATATATATATATATATATATATATATATATATATATGTATATATATATACATACATATACCCTAAGTAGCCATAATCTTTTGGTGCAGTGGGAATTAGTAGAACTAAGGCTGTCACAAACTCTCATCAAGACAGACAGACTATGCCCTCCCTTTCTGCTCAGCTGCTTCATTCATAGAGGCCGTACCACAGTTTCTATGAATGAAATATTATCCATGAATGTAGGACAGGCAGATGATCAATAGATGTGCCCCCTCAAATCAAACATTCCAGCACCCTGCCTCAATACTTCACCCAAGAGACCTCAGCCCCGATGCAAGCAGCGAGCTGGCTCTTGGGAGTAGCTATGCAAATATCAAAATGTTTTGATGGGTGGATGTTAGGAACACAGAATAGTCATTCCTTTGTATGCTGCTTTTGCATGCAGACCACCCTTGGAAACACTAGCATGTGATGCTGAGCCCCAAGGTTAAAATAACTGAAAACCAATGAATGAAAGGGGTGGGTTAGGGACAGTAATGCTGTTAGGAAAGTGTTATATGATGGTGAATGTTCTCCAGACCAGAGTTGAATCAGGATCAGCGTAAGGAATTCCAGTATAGGAGAGGAGCCTGTACTAGACCGAGGGTATGGCCAGATTTCTTCTACCTCTCAGCAACAGCAACAACATGAAATTTGTACCTCTAGAAAACTCATAAAACCATCCCGTATTGTCATAAATAGAGTAGTATGCAAACACATTTACATAGCATTGGTTGAAAGTAACAACCCTATTGCAATCTCTTAGCAAAGCTACAAAAATGCTAAAGCAAGCATGCCACATAAAGCCAATATTGTAATTAAGCATCCAGAAAATTATCTAATATTACTGTAAGCATTATAGCAAAACTCAATATGTGCTGCACGTATCTGGACAGAAAACCGATATCCTTTCCAGAAGACAATTTCCTCTTGCCAGTATAAGGCAAGGACTGTTACTAGACGTGCTAGTCTCTCAGACAGGAATATCTGTGGCCATGAATATTTTGACTCTAATTATGACAATAAAGGTTGAATTTTAGAGTCTCCTACAGGTCCTGAGTTCATGCATTTGCTTCCTTTGCAAACTCACCCATCTTCCAGGGTTTAGGTTAATTTTAATCATGAAGAAAGTTCTCAGCTCATGAAACACTTGGCTAACAACTACTCAAGACACTTGTAGAGGAAATATGAATGGGTTACAATTTTCACACTACTGTACTCTAGAACATTCGATGCAGGGATACATTATCCTATTTGCCAGCAGAACTAAAGTCTGGCCTTTTTACCCCTTCAAAAGTTCAGATCATATTAAAAATCTTTCTTCATCTGTCAGAAGCACAGTGGAGGGGGTGGAGAGGCTGCAGTTACAGTCTGTGAGAGCTGAGAAAAGGAATACACCCCCTCTACACAACAGAACTGTGGTATGAATAGACAAGCTCTATTCTGAGCTTTCCCCTCCCTCCCTCCTGACACAAATGTATCTCAAGTGTCAGGGAAACCTCTCAGGCCCCGTACACACGAGCAAATGAATCCGATCAAATCGGTCTGACAGACCGATTTGAACAGATTTGTTTGCTGGGCTGTTTTGGTTTGATCACTGTACACACGATCAAACCAAAATCCCTGCGCGGTAACGTGGCGATGACGTTGATGCCGCCACGTCACCGCACCAGGAAGTAAAACACTTCCGCGCATGCGTCGAATCCATTCGACGCATGTGCGGGCAGATATGTCTGCTGGTTACCATACTAACCAGAAGACATATTGGTCCGAGGGGTTCCCAGCAGACAGATTTTAAAGCAGGCTTTAAAATCTGTCTGCTGGCCAAATCCGTCTGCTCGCCCGTACACACGATCGAATCTCTCTGCTGAGACGGTCTGTCAGACCGTTTTCAGCAGATAGATTTGATCGTGTGCACGCGGCCTCAGAAGTGACTCAAGCTGATAACAGAGGAGCGAAGCACCAGAGAGAAACAACACTTAGAGCTTTGGAGAGATATAAGTAAACACTGCGAATATCTTGTGCTTTTCCCGGATTTCTACATTTTTCTAAAGCTTTTCAAATGCCTTGCAAAACAAACACTTGTTTTTTACACGAATAGCAATCTTAGCTGCAATGTTTGTCGGATATTACTACTTGCAAAACTTGACAAATGCCTCCATTCAGTCCAGTGGAAGCAATGGGGTCAAATGCCTCCCAAAGCATTATCCACACATTTGTGAAGGGCTACAGCAAAGATCTTTCCTTGTTTCCCTTTCATCCTTAAAAGAAAAAAAGAAAATAAGTGTTTGCAGTGCTTCAGAACTTGCTTTTAAATGCTTCTTAAATGCATCTGAATCAAGAACAAACTCTATAGGTGTTTCAGAGGCATTTTAGTCTCAATCTACAAAAACAAAAATTTCACAGTGCCTTAAAAATAATTACTTACATTGTAGCTCAGCTGCTGTGTAAATATCAAATATATATTGTAAAGTAATGTTGAAAAACAGATCCAATCCCAAATAAATAGATAAAAAAAAGTCAACACAATTCATAAACTTAAAGTGGCATTAAGGGATAAAACCTTTTGTGTTCTTCACCTAAGACACCCCCTTATATTTAGCAGCAGCAGTTCTCGCTTTTTTTTTTTAAGTGAACTAAATTGGTTAATACTAGGAGGTGAATTCACCACCCTTTAGGTGTCCATAGAAAAGTACCATGGTGTTTGGAAGAATGGGAGATTGGGCATGTCTCCTTAGCCTCTTGCCAACCAGGCCAATTCTGACATTTCTCTCCTACATGCAAAAATCATATTTTTTTTTGCTAGAAAATTACATAAAACCCCCAAACATTATATATGTTTTTTTTTTGTTTTGTTTTTACAGAGACCCTAGAGATTAGAATGCGGTCATTGCAACTTTTTATCTCACACAGTATTTGCGATCACGGCTTCCCAACATAGGTGGAACAGTTTTTTGAATGCAGAGGACAGGCATGACGTCATAACATGGCGCCCAATGATCATAGAGACTCCGGCGACCATCTGGTCCGCCGGAAATCTCTATGGTCATCATTCGGGGCCAGCGGATCCGTTTTGCGACTCACCGATCGCAGTGGTGAGTCACTTGAAGCACCGGAGGGCGGCAGGAGGGGGGACGTCCCCTCTTGCCGCCCATAAGAAGGATCAAGCGGTGCAACAGCCACTATGATTATTCTTATGGTGTAGCTGCAGGCATCATTCAGATATACCACCACAAAGCTGAGAACGTTATATGACGTCATATAACAGCCATATGATGGCCAGCTGTATTAATTGTGTTGTTTATGTTTATGTATTTATTTAATTAGAATCAGCACATTATTAGTTTTAGTTGCATGAACTTAATCTCAGTGTAAGTGGAAGACACAAAAACACAACAGATTTCAAAATTGCAACTCCTAGTTCTGTATCATTCTTTCCAAATGGCACCAATTCATGGTAAGGCTACGCATTTTAAACTGTGACCTTTCATGATCACTTAACTGTGAGTTCTATTTTGGTCCTGTTGAGTTAGCATGGTGAAGAATGCTGACATGCTGAAGGTTTAAACAGGAATTCGTCAAAAAGCCAGAATCAGACAGATCATTGAAATGCCAGGGAACGGCAGTAAATAAGGCATCTAATAAGTCAGACAGTGGTAAATCTTTTTTTCCATGAGCCCAAGAACATGACCTGTCATTCCGGAAAGTGTCACTAAATTACAAAAACGTGAGAGGAGAATCATGCTGTTAAAAGAGACAATGTGCCAGAGAAATATGTGCAGTGATTTTACAATAAGTAAGATGTCATGTGTCATGTCAGTTCGCTCCGACACGTGATAAAGAATTGGCTTAAGCCAGGAGTAGTGAAGGTGCTGCATCCTCTGGCAGTATCTGAAGTCTTGTTTTTTCCCCTTGTAGTCTGTTATACTGTAAGCAATAGACCGTGATCAAAGTGGGCAGAGGAATCTTCAGGCTAGGTGTCAGCTCACTGACTACACTAGAGTACGAAGTTGCCAGACGGAGTCTCCAACAAGACTGCAGGTGTTCTCCATAGCAGCTCATGAGATTCTGACTATTTTGATTCAGAGCACACTTTACAGTGATAGCAGGATTCTAGATGTTGGCAATGTTGAGAATATTACTTTTCTCTAGTTCTAATATTAAAAGAGATGTATGTTTTTTTTATTTTTTTATTTGAATCATACATACCTAGGTGGATGCTGCTTCTGTCCTCACCCGTTATAAGTTTGAATAACGGGCCATCAAACACCACAGATCACTCGATTCTCGATCAGGGCTCCCTGAGCAGAGAGTTATGCCACGTACACACGATCAGTTCGTCCGATGAAAAAGGTCCGATGGATCGAATTTTCCTGCTGGAAACGGTCCGGCGGACCGTTTTTCAGCAGACAAATTCGATCGTGTGTACGGGCGGACAGACAGGTTTTTCCAGCAGACAAAATTTAAAGCATGCTTTAAAATCTGTCTGCTGGGAACCCGTCCGTCTGACATGTCTGCTGGTTAGTACACTAACCAGCGGACATATCTGTCCGCACATGCGTCGAATGGATTCGATGCATGCATGGAAGTATTTTACTTCCTGGTGACGTGGCGGTGTGAACGTCACCGCCACGTCACCACGCTGTCTGCCGGCGGGGATTTTGGTGTGATCGTATGTACACGATCAAACCAAAATAGCCCAGCAGACAAATCCGATTAAAACGGTCTGTCAGACCGATTTGATCGGATTTATTTAGTGGTGTGTACGCGGCCTAAGGAGTGGATTTACTAAAGGCAAGCATGCTGTTAACTTTGCAAAATAATTTTCACTTTGCAAGGGATTTTCTTCCTTAGCTTAGTGTATGAGGTAAAGCTCATTCGATCATGTGAAAGTAATAATACTTTATTTTTTATTTTTGCCGGTGATTGGGTAAGGTGAAAATTCCATTGAAAAATTGAAAAGTCCCATGCAAGGTAAACAGCCTATATGCCTCTAGTACAGGGATGACGATCTTTGGCATCCCAGATGTTGGGGAACTACACTTCCCATGATGCTCAACTACAGTGCAAGAGCACCATGGGAAATATTGTTTTAAAACATCTGGGGTGCCAAGGTTCACCATCACTACTCTAGTAGATCAACCCATAAGCTTCAATTCTTTTAGCACTACTCCAAGTTTAAAGGGCCACTGCACTTTTTGCGAAAAAGTTGTATTGTGTGGGAGGAAAAGTCAATGAAATAATACATCCTAAAGATGTGGTCTACTGAGCAATAAATGGCATAGGATCTCTAAGAAAAACAACCTTTAAAAATTGTACAACAGGGGAGATCCATGGAAAATAATGAGAGCAGCACAAGTATGTGAAATACAGCACTAATGATAATACTAAACATAGACTCTTGTTTACTAAAAGAGTATTTTTACTTTGCAAAGCCCATTTTTCCTAACTTAAAGCAGAGGTCCGGTTTAAAAAAAAAAAATTAAAATAAAAGTCAGCAGCTACTAACACTGTAGCTGCTGACTTTTACTAAGGAGACTTACCTGTCCAGGGTGCCCGCGATGACGGCAGCCGAAGCCAAGCAAACGCTCGGGTCTCGGCTGCCCCGCCACCATCCTCGGTGAGGGAATTAGGAAGTGAAGCATTGCGGCTTCACCGTCCGATTCCCTTCTGCGCATGCGCGAGCCGTGCGGCGCGACGTGAATGGGTGATGGCACCTGGGACACACACAAGGTCCCAGAAGACACTGCCCATTCCCCAGGAGGCAGCCGAGGAGGAGAAGAAAGACCGCAGATCAGGAAGTGGCAGATTAGGACGATCTGCCTAGCAACAGGCACTTCAGGTATGTATAAAAAAAAATTGCAGCATTTTTTTTTCTAGGTGGAGCTCCGCTTTAATGAGGTAAAAACAATTAGAATGTGCTGTCCAAAACTATAACCCCCCCCCCCCCCCCGCAAAAACAAAATGAAAAATCTGTAAAGTACAGATTCACCTCATTAATTAAGCTAAGTGAAAATGTATTTTACATTTTTTTACATTTTTACAGAAAATTCACTAATGCCGCATACACACGTCCGTTATTCCTGTCATGGAAAAAAACTTTTGGAAGTTTTTCTCGACATGATTCCTCTCAAGCCTGCCTTGCATACACACGATCGTGATAAAAAATGCTTGAGCAAAGCGTGGTGACGTACAACACGTACAACGACACTATAAAGGGGAAGTTCCCTTTGGGCTGATTATGCAAATTTCCATTCTCATAACTTGCTTCTGAGCATGCACGTTTTTTTCCCCATCGTTAAAGTGTACACACAACCGTTTTTCATGACGAGAAAAACAATGACGTGAAAAACTATGAGAAAAAATAGAGCAGGTTCTAAATTTTTAAGGGCCATTTTTCTCGTTGCAAAAAATTATCTGGAGCCTACACATGACCTTTTTCATGACCAATTAAAAAAATTGCAGTTTTCTCGTCATGAAAAACGGTCGTGTGTACGCGGCATCGGTTTAGCATATGAGGGAAATTTGTGCTGACACCAATCAGCCAATCATGTGAAAGCAAACATCATGTCATTTTATTTTCCTTGCACATGATTGGGTATATTTTTTTATTTTATTTCCAAAGTGAATTTTCACTTTGTTTTACCTTTTCCTTTAAGACAAGGGCACATTTACTTTGCAAAATAAAAATTCATATTGAAAGTGAAAACGCCCTACTTCGCTCAACCCCAAAGATAACTAGTGACCCCAGAGTAAGGTGGACACCTACAGCAAATTGTTCAAGCTTTCTTGCTTAAGAGGGAAACTAAATTATATGTGAGCAATGTATGAGCAATGATCACAGCTTCAGAAGCAGACAGAATGAATAGGCATATTTAAATATTAGAGATTTTGTCATTAAAAGCCAAAGAAAAAGTATTAAGTTCTACTGTGTTTTTCAATGGGGATTATCCCTTAAAGAGCTGGTTCACACCAGATGCCTTGGGGGCTATTCTGGCAGCTATTTTCAGCAAAGCCCGATTACATAGACATGGCAAAATGATTTGTTTTTAATGGTGTAAGTTCTCTGAAAAAAGCACTACATGCAGTACTCGTGTTTTAGTATAGTTTGTTTTTCACTCTTAAAGCGGAGGTTCACCCTAAAAAACATGTATATACCATTACATCCAACATACTGCCGACATGTACAGTATGCTGTTGTTTTTTTGTACATACCGTTGTATAGCTATTTTCCCCCCGCCTTCCGGGTAGTTTCTCCCGCGGGAGTGGGCGTTCCTATTCAGAGACTAAGGCCTTGTACACACGATCAGTACAAACTGATGAAAACGGACTGAAGTTCAGTTTCATCGGTTCACAGACTGATGGTCTAATGGTCTGATGTGCGTACACACCATCAGTTCAAAAACCGATCGTGTCAGAACGCGGTGACGTAAAACACAACGACGTGCAGAAAAAAATGAAGTTCAATGCTTCCAAGCATGCGTCGACTTGATTCTGAGCATGCGCAGGTTTTGAACCGATGCTTTTGCGTACTAACCATCGGTTTTGACTGATTGGTAGGCTTCCTTCGGTCCGATTTTAAAGCAAGTTCTAAATTTTTGGACTGAAGGACAACAGACTGATACATGTACACACGGTCGGTTTGGACTGATGAAACTGGACTTCAGTCCGTTTTCATCGGTTTGGACTGATCGTGCGTACAAGGCCTAAGTGATTGACGTGATGACAAAAGCTTCCCCCGACACATAATGCGCATCACCAGTTTCCGAAAGAAGCTGAACGTTGGTGCGCAGGCAGGCATATAGCGCCGAATAGAGCCGACTCACAGTTCCGCTTCTTTTGGAAACTGGTGACACGCATTATGCGCCGGGGGGGAAGCTTTTGTCACACGTCAATCACTGAGGCCGCGTACACATGACAGGTTTCCTCGGCAGAATTCAGCAAGAAACTCGATGGGAGAGGTATTCTGACGAGGAAACCGGTCGTGTGTACACTTTTCGCCGAAAAACCCGTTGAGGAACTCGTCAAGCCAAAAAGAGAGCATGTTCTCTATTTCCTCGATGGGCAATGGGAAAATTTGGCTGACAAGTTTTTTGACTGCCAAACAAGGAACTCGACGGGGAAAACAATGTGTTTTGCCCGTCGAGTTTCTCGGTCGTGTGTACGTGGCCTTAGGCTGCATTCACTCTATAGCGCGGAGTATTGTACTGCGATTTGCCAAATTGCAGTGTTTTGTCCCGCGATTTGCCACGACAAAACGCGTTGTTTTTTAGCCTTGTTTTCGCTGGAGGGGTGATTTTAACATTGTCGGCTATGCCCGAACGCCGAAGCCGCCTGAAAAAAAGGGTCTGGGACTTGTTTTGAGCTTCAGGCGTATGGCGTTTCGGCGTTCGGCGTGGAGATGTGAACCATCTCCATAGCTGACAATGGTAAATCACCCCTCCAGCGTATTTCAGGCTGCAATAGCGTCGGTCGTCGGGCGTAAAAACGCCTAGGTGTGAATGCAGCCTTAGTCTCTGAATAGGAACACCCGCTCCCGCGGGAGTCACTACTCGGAAGACGGGGGAAAGCTATACGAGGGTATGTACAGCGGAAAAAAAAAACAGCATACTGTACATGTCGGCAGTATGCTGGATGGAATGGTATATACATGTTTTAGGGTGAACCTCCTCTTTAAGCCCTGTACATGATCGGATATCTGATGGAATCTAATCCGATGGGTTTTTTCGTCGGATATCCGATGAAGCTGACTTTCATCGGTCTTGACTACACACCGTCAGTCAAAAATCTGAAAGTGCCAAAAACGCCGCGACGTAAAACACTACGACGAGCCGAAAAAAGTTCAATGCTTCCGAGCATGCATCGACTTGATTCTGAGCATGCATGGATTTTTATCCGATGGAGTTCCACACAGACGATCATATTTTTCTATAGTTTGTTTATCCATAGGAAAATTTAAAACATTTTCTATTTTTTAACACTGACAGATGGGGCCCACACACGATCAGTTTGTCCGATGAAAACAGTCCATCGGTCTGTTTTCATAAGACAAACCGATCATGTGTACACGTCTTAACTTGTCACTATTCAATAAAGTTCTGTGAAACAAAATAATTGTAAACAGTGTAATCCACCGGGATAGGCGCATCAGCGGTGTGTCTCTCACCGTATCAGCCGTGTGTTCATCATGGCTCACTGGTGTGAACAAGAGCTTTGTGTTGATTTATTCAACTCATATTTTATATTTATGAGACACGCTATTGGAAAAAGTCACAATCAGACTGAACTCTTTGCACATGTGAAGGCCACTTAAATATTTGATTTGTGTTTTCACTTTATTTAAAAAAAAAAACGTAATTATGCTAGCTTTGTACGTTACATTTAAATTGTATGCATCTGTGCCAGTTCTAAATAACAAGCCATTTAGCCTTGATAGAAAAAAAAATTGAGAAGCAAGGAATTCAAACACATAAACATACGCAGCCACTAAGTAGTTGAGCGGGGCCGACGGGTCACATTGTCAGAAAAGCTCTCAGACCCAGCAGGGACAAATTCTTAAATGTTTACATGAAAGAGAAAGAATGGAGTGGAAATTATAGATGCAAGGATGGAATAATGAATATGGTAGAGGATGCACTGATTTTAAGGGTAAATTCAGGGGCTTCAAAGGGATTTAAATAAAAGCTTAAAAAATGGAAATGTCAAAAACAACGCAAAAGGTTTGCTTTGTGTGGATAAGGGTCCTTTATTTTTTGGCTCCAAAGGCTGTTATTTGAAAGGGCTTGCAAATGTTACAAGAGTAAATACTGTTTAAATTCCATTCTATTTATTATTAAAGCAAAGGGGTATTTATTTGGCCGAAGGTCATGTCTTTTTGGAATTTGAAGGTGGTAAATAAGGAGTTCAAATACCAACATTAGAAATCTGCTGGCCTTTAAAGTGATAGGCTTCACCAGGTGCCTTTTAATACCAGTAATTTAACAATTGGTACAAGGTATCCTAGAAGCCCTGGACATTAAGGATTCTCCAGTGTGACAGTTTTTGACAGGTGTTTTGCATTACATTGTGAAAAATAATAAAGGCTTGCATTGGTGCTGCCTGTTAGGACCTGGGCGTGAACCTGGGACCTCTGGTGTGTCTGGTGGTGACTCTGTTTGCTGAGCCACCTGGCATGGTGGATGGTTTCTTGGATAGTTACTTGAATGATCTTGTTTTGAATCTTGTTTGCCTTGAACCTTGAACCCTTTGCTCCTTCCATGAACTTCCCATAAAAGCCATGTCCGTGCACTTCCTAGTTGCCAGAATATTGTGCCTTTACCAGACAATATCTTGCTCCTGTCTGTCTTGCTGCCGACCGAATCTTTGCTACCATTTGCTACTGACATTTGGCTCATCCCTCAACTACGCTTCTGCTGAATCCCAACCTGCAACTATTTGTTACCGACTATTGGCTCGTTCCCTGACTACGCTTCTGCTTGATCCCTAACTGTTATATCTGCTTCCGGACCCCGGCTTGCTCACTGGTGGGGCTATCCTGAGGACCGCGACCTGGCACTAACACGCAGCAAAGCCCATCTCCACCATCAGGAGCTCTGGTGAATACTGGTTAGTGCTTAGACCCCGCACCTAAGGTGAACCTGCATCATCAGCCAGGGCGACCTGTGTGAATATCTGCTCTGCTGCTATAGCTACTGGCCTGTGAGCCTGACTCCAGACCATGACACTGCCATTTCTAAAAAGAAGAATTTGACTCTTGCTAGGTTTCAAGGTCACTGCATCAATAGGTCGTGACATCATTGGCATACATTGGCAATTTGACCCCTATAGTTTTAAAATATAAATATAGCCAAGAGTTGTTTTTGTTTTGCATTAGGGTGGAGTGGGGAAAGTTAGAGAACCCCCTGTTGACATTTTACTGATCGATGGGATCCTGCTTAGAGAGATATCCCCTCACTTACTGTACCGATGACCAATGTTTTCAATCAACAGGAAATGAGGGAATCTTTCAACAATAGGGTAGGGGAAGGCTAGAATCCCTGTCAAGTGCCACACTGAAATGTTTGAGTCCAGGGTAATAGGCCATGACAATGTGTATTAACACAGCAACACAGCAATGTTTCAGAGTTAGTTTGCCCCCCCTCAATTTTGGATTTTGAACCAAATTTATGTTTGATATAAATTTCATTTTGGGCTTGAACAGTTCGGTGTTACACTTCAGTTCCAGATCCAAATATCCCCTTCACAACACAAGGTGATTGTGGTAACCTTTCAGTGTGTTGAAGCTGCCTACCATCTGGATGTCCCACAAGGGTACCATCAGCATACCATTGACATTATAAAAATTGAAAACTGTCATCCATCTTCACCTCAAGGCTTCAGTGCCATAAATCTACCACCTAAAGAACTTTAATTTTCTGTCTTTGTTGCAGATATGTGCTTCTTTCTTGCCTGGAGAAATTATGGTTACAGTAATATGTGAAGGAAATCCGTCCAACAATGCCTAGATAGCAACAATAAACACCCAATGGGTGTTTTAATCCTTCCTTACTCTTTCCAAAACTGAAAAAATTAAAGTTTTGGAAGTTTTGGCTGCTGCTCCTGTTTCCTAATATCTTTGTATTCCCCCATTGGGGAGTCACAGAAGAACAGACAGAACTAGGTCAAGCTAGATCACTGCTATCCACTTTATGTGAACTGAACAGATCTTGGTCAGAGTTTGTCAGGTCTGGTTTGTTCATGTCTACCCAGCTTCTATCAAAGTAGTTTTCACAGCATCTCATGCCCAAGAACGAAACTACCGTATTTTCTCTAGGTGGTACCGCTGCCCCACTATTCTACATAAGTTTCATCCTAATGTCTCTGACATATGCTGGAGATGTTTGCAAGCTCCAGGGAACATGACACACATTTGGGGTACGTGCCCACGTGTCACCCGCTTTTGGGACAAGGTTCTCGAACTATATGACAAACTAGTAGGTGACAAATACCCCACCGAACCCCGCTTAACAGTCCTAGCTATGATTCCAGGGTCATACAAACAATTCAAGAAGAGCTTAATCCACCGTGTGCTAACTGCTGCACGTTCAGTGGCGTCAACCTGTGACCCCCTCTCTGGCTGATTGGGCATGTGAAATGGACAGGATAGAACATATTGAAAGGATGCTAGCGTGGGATACAGATAAGAGTGAAGACCACACTATTACATAGATCGTTTGGTTACACTTCCGGTTCTCTGCTGATTTTGAATCTTTTATAACGGACACAGATCCTCCTGTTTCCCGAGTGCCCTCTCATGAGTAGTGTGATGTCCCCTCTCCCTACTCCCCCCCCTTTTTTTTCTATTCTCTCTACTCTCCTAACTTCTTCTCCCCCTGTACTTTTATCAGTCTAATAATCTTACCAGTAGATTTACCATGTGATGTTGAGCCTTTGTTTTTTGTTTTGATCGTGGTCTACTGGTTACTTGATTTAACATTACTTTGCTTATTTCACTTATTTCTGGGTTCATTAAGGTCATTTACCTGACTATGCATATGTGATACATGTTATTTTGGCATCCTTCCGATTCTAATCTGGACTTTTATACTCAATAGACAGATATTATTCTTGACCTATGTTTTGTCAATGTTTTACAAATGCTTGTAACTCAATAAAACAGATTCAACATAAAGTAGTTTTCACAGATGACATCCAGGCCTCATCCATCTACACAGCTTATGCCCTGTACACACGATTGGTCCATCTGATGAAAACGGTCTGGTGGATTTTTCCATCAGTTATCCGATGAAGCTGACTAATGATCAGTTGTGCCTACACACCATCAGTTAAAAAACCGATCGTGTCAGAACGCGGTGACATAAAACACAACGACGTGCTGAAAAAAATGAAGTTCAATGCTTCCAAGCATGCGTCGACTTGATGGGGCCCACACGCGATCAGTTTAGTCTGATGAAAACGGTACATCAGACCGTTTTCATCAGACAAACCGATTGTGTGTAGTGGTAAAGACAATATTAAAGGAAATGTAAAACCTGCATGGAGAGGTAGCAAGTGGATCCCCAGTGTAAAACTTGCAAAAACAGTCATGATTGCCAGTCTGGGGAAGTTATAATTAAAAAAATATATAGTTGGTGTCTACTGATGACTTTACATTGCACAGAAACAATTAGCAACTATGGCAAGTGTAAATTTGAGAAGTCCCCAAATGATAAAAAGTTCAACTGCCTTAGGGGAAAATAAATTGTATAAACATTATAAATGAGTGATAATGAACATCTTTTAATTGCTATGATTGCCATTAGTGCAATACATTTCTTGCAAAAATTTACAAATTAGAATTTTCAGTAGCAATCTGGGTTCCAACGTGTAACGTAAACCCAAATTCTAAAGGTGAAGATTCACAGTCTTGTATAGGGCATCTAGAAATGTTAATTGTACATATGTACGGTAGTACACTGAAAATTCTACTTTTTTCTTAATGTTTTTATATATATATATATATATATATATATATATATATATATATATATATATATAAAGTATTTGTAGTGTGAGAGATCATCAAAAGCACTGCTGCCTCTGACCTCTGATTTAGTGGTGTCACTGCTGTGCTTCTCGCTGTTCGCCTTGCTGGAGAGGAATCTGTACCTGATAACTTGCAGTGAAAGGATCTCCCTGCTTCTGCTTCATCTATTTTGTGGATGTTTACTTTGTGTGATCTTGTGTTGCTTCTTGAACATTAACCTACCAGTCATCAGACCACCAGTCATCAGACCACCAGTCATCAGGAGGGCAGAATTGGCACAAGGAAGAAAAGCCCTGCTACTACACCAGGATGGCTGCCACCACACAGAGGCACTCTGAGAAATTCAATAAAGCTATTTAGGACAAATGTCTGGTGGTATTTCTCTTTAAAGCTATCTGCACTTAATACTGGCAAGCAATTGGGTCAGTTTTGGTAACAGTACCAACAAGGGTGGCAAATTCAAGTATTTCTTACTGTCTTCACTTTAAGAACCCCACATTTTTAAATCAGGAAACTGCCAGTAACTAAGACCAAGCTCTAAGCTGGCATACAGAAAGATGCCAGAGCTCAAGACGAGACATGTCTGTGCTGGGAAGCTGTTGTAGATGTGACAGTTTCTCACACAGGGCTCCATCTCTGGCTTCATTCAGCTTCATTCAGCTGTTGTTGAAGTTTCTTGACCAAATGGGTGGGAATGCTGGTAATGTCATTATAAAAATATGAGAATGCCATATTTGGGAAATGATGAGTCAAAGGAGAGGTGGATCTGATGGAGAACTCAGTTTACTAACAGCCTCCCACCACAAAACTCCTCGACAATGCACCAGGGGCGGACTGACCATTTGGGCTCTCGGGCACTGCCCAAGGGCCCCATGCCACTAGGGGGCCCCATCAGGGTTGCCAGCCTCAGTAAAACCAGGGACAGTATGTAAAAAAAAATGTTTTTAATCTCAAGATTATAGCTGCCCTGCCTCTACAGTACCTTTTTAATTCAGTGTGTGTGTATTTTGTGTGTGTATGTATACTGAGTGTATATTGTGTGTCTGTGTGTATACTGTGTATGTATACTGTGTGTGTGTATACTGTGTGGCCCCATAATCTATTGCCTGGGGGCCCCATAATCTCCTATTACCCAGGGGTCCCATAATCTCCTATTACCCGGGGGCCCCATGATTTGTCAGTCCGCCCCTGCAATGCACCTATCTGTGCCAAAGGCACATTGATTGAGGAAGACGTGTACTGAGGAAGGAGGGTCCAGTGCCTTTAACAAATTCATGTACCTGTTTCTGACAGATTTATGAGTCTGGTGCAGATTCAATCAATTTTGATGTAAAGGCCCAATGGAATTCTAAAGGGTGCCTCTTTATATGAATGCCCCCCAAAGGATGACACTCTTTATGAATGCTGTGTGAAACAAGGCATGACAAATCAGCAATTGGGAACGCAATCAGCTGGGGACTTGACCCCCCACCTTGACTTTTTTGGACAGAGTCCACAGTAAAAGTCCTCTTTAATAAGCCTTAATTATTCTTTCTGAATCAGAGCCAATAATTACTGTAAATGTAAACTTTACTAAAAGTATCATTACTAAAAAAAATAATTACATTATTCATGTAAAACCATTTAAAGTTCTAAGATCACTAAAAGCTATTTTATTAATCTTTTAAATTAGAATTAGCTTCAACAAAAAATCCTGACCTTAACAGCTTCCATTATCCCCTCCCCCCCCCCCTCTATAAACTAGAAAATTATTTTTAATTATGGCAGGATTGATTACATTGCCCGTGGCCACAATTTAAAGTCACTATTTTTAGTAGATTTGGCTTATCTGATGTCTCTCTGTGTTTTCTTGGAGCAAAACAAATGCATACATTATAGTTTATATGCTTCTTCTTCAGTCCGCTGGCAAGTGCGTTTGACATTCATCACTGTTCTCACTTTCCCAGATGCGAACATCCTAGTGTTTCCTTGCTCTGAGCAAATGCAGCTTTCAGGAAAGCCTTATTACAAACTGCAAATAGCAGCTTTATATCAAGTTTACTCGATGGATCTTAAAACTGGTATTACTAAAATGTGACATTACTATTTTGGCGGGGAGAATTTTCTCTTTTAATGGATTGCCCTTCCGACAGATCTTGAAATTTTTATATAAAAAAGTGAAGCTGCCAATGCGTGATTAAACTCCTACTGTCATTTAGGTTTATATAGGTCTTATGTCTTTTATTGCTAGGTCTATAATACTAAAATATACACTTTTTTATTAACCATTTCAGCAGAAGAATTGGCTGCCCAATGACCGGGCCATTTTTTGCGATTCGGCACTGCTTCGCTTTAGCTGACAATTGCGAGGTCAAATAGAGCTTTCTTTTGATGGTATTTGATCACCTCTGTGATTTTTATTTATTGCTCTATAAACAAAAGAAGAGCGACAATTAACCACTTAAGGACCGCCTACTGCACATATACGTCGGCAGAATGGCACGGCTGGGCACATCAACGTATATATACGTTGGTTTTAGTACCCAGCCGTGGGTCATGGGCTCGCGCCCGCGGCGCGCTCCCGTGAACCGGTCCGAAGCTCCAGGATCGGGACCGCGGGACTCGCCGATCTGTCCCTGGAGCTGAAGAACGGGGAGAGCTGTGTGTAAACACGGCTTTCCCGTGCTTCACTGTAGCCGCAGCATCGATCACGTCATCCCTGTTATAGGGGGACGTGATCGATGATGTCACACCTACAGCCACACCCCCCTAAAGTTGTTAACACACACAGGGAACACTCAAAGTCACAGCAACCCCTTGTGGTTAACTCCCAAACTGCAACTGTCATTTTCACAGTAAACAATGCAATTTAAATGCATTTTTTGCTGTGAAAATGACAATTGTCCCAAAAATGTGTCAAAATTGTCCGAAGTGTCCGCCATAATGTCGCAGTCACGAAAAAAATCGCTGATCGCCGCTATTAGTAGTAAAAAAAAACAACTAATAAAAATACAATAAAACTATCCCTTATTTTGTAAACGCTATAAATTTTGCGAAAACTAACCGATAAACGCTTATTGCGATTTTTTTTTTTACCAAAAATGGGTAGAAGAATACATATCGGCCTAAACTGAGGAAAAAAAAATGTTTTTTTATATATTTTTGGGGGATATTTATTATAGCAAAATGTTAAAAATATTGCATTTTTTTTTAAATTGTCGCTCTATTTTTGTTTATAGCGCAAAAAATAAAAACCGCAGAGAAAGCTCTATTAGTGAAGAAAAAAGGACGCCAATTTTGTTTGGGAGCCACGTCGCACGACCGCGCAATTGTCAGTTAAAACAACGCAGTGCCGAATCGCAAAAAGGGGCAAGGTACCTGCATTTTGGTCCGGGTCTTAAGTGGTAAAAAAATAAAAAAACACAATACTTTTTGCTGTTATAAATATCCCAATTTAAAAAAAAAAATCTCAGTATAGGCCCATATGTATTCTTCGACATATTTCTGGTTAAAAAAAAAAAATGCAATAATATTATATTATTTTATTTTTATATTTTATTTTATTTTAATATTATATATAATATATTGATTGGTTTGCACAAACGTTATAGCCTCTACAAAATAGGGGATTTTTTATTTTATTTTTTTACTAGTAATGGCGGCGATCTGCGTTTTTTATTGTGACCGTGACATTGCGACGGACACATCGGAAACACTATTGACACTTTTTTGGGACCATTCACATTAATACAGCGATTAGTGCTATAAAACTGCACTGTTACTGTATAAATGTGACTGGCAGGGAAGGGGTTAACACTAGGGGGCGCTAAAGGGGTTAAATATGTTCCCTAGTGTGTGATTCTAACTGTAGGGGGAGGGGACTCACAAGGGTAGGAGACCGATGTGTGTTCCTCTGTACTTGGAACACAGCATTGGTCTCCTCACCGCTGACAGGACTTGGATCTGTGTGTTTACACACACAGATCCACGGTCCTGCCATGATTGCGGGCAATTGCGCGATCTGCAATTTTTATCATGACTGCATTATGGCATACAGATCAGACACTTTTGACATTTTTGGGACCATTGTGATTTATACAGCGAATAGTGCTGTAAAAATGCACTGATTACTGTGTAAATGACAGTGGCAGGGAAGAGGTTAAAAATAGGGGGAGATGAAGTGAGTCCTAGGGATGTGTTCTAACTTTGGGGGGGATGGGCTACCACTGACATGACAGTGATCACTGCTCCCGATGACAGGTAGCAGTAGATCAGTGTCCTGTTACTAGAACAGGGGAATGCCTTGTTTATATCTCCCTGTTCTGCCTCTCCTGACCACAATCGCAGTCTGCCGGCAAACATTGAGTTCCCAGGACCCGCGCACGAGTGCCCGCTGGCCACCAAATTCAAAGGGAGGTACAGGTACACCCATTTGCCTGCCAATGCCATTCTGCCGACGTATAGTGGCATGGGGCGGTCGGGAAGTCGTTAAATATTGACCAGGATCAAGTGTGTTTTTTTTTCAAAATTGTCGCTCTTTTTTTGTTTATAGCACAAAAAACTGCAGAGGTGATCAGCTCTGCTGGGCGAGATCACTTATCTATACGCCGGGCACCCGCGATCGCTTGTTACAGAGTAAGAACCTGTCAGGGGGAGAAATGCCTGACCGTCTGTTCATACAATGTATGAACAGCGATCAGTAATTTCCCATAGTCAGTCCCACCCCCCTTTAGTTAAAACACACCCAGGGAACATACTAAACCCCTCCCCCGCCCCCTAATGTTAACCCCTTAACTGCGAGTGGCATTTTTATAGTAATCAATGCATTTTTATAGCACTGATCGCTATAAAAATGCCAATGGTCCCAAAAATTTGTCAAATGTGCCCGAAGTGTCCGCCATAATGTCGTAGTACCGAAAAAAACGCTGATCGCAGCCATTACTAGTAAAAAAAAATATTAATAAAAATGCCATAAAACTATCCCCTATTTTGTAGACGCTATAACTTTTGCTTATTGCAACTTTTTTTACAAAAAATATGTAGAAAAATACATATCGGCCTAAACTGAGTATCGGCCTAAACTGAGGAAAAAAATTGTTTTTTTTTATGTATTTTTGGGGATATTTATTACAGCAAAAAGTAAAAAATATACATTTTTTTTTTCAAAATTGTCACTCTATTTGTGTTTATAGTGCAAAAAAAATAAAAACCGCATAGGTGATCAAATACCACCAAAAGAAAGCTCTATTTGTGGGGGAATAAAGACACCAATTTTGTTTGGGAGCCACGTCTCACGACTGCGCAATTGCCAGTTAAAGCATCGCATGGCCGAATCGCAAAAAGGGGCCTGGTCATTGAGCAGCAATATGGTCCGGGGCTGAAGTGGTTAAGGCTGAAGGGTGTGGGTAACCAGAGCATGGTGTGAAGGAATAAATCTATTTGTGTTCTGTGTATCTGTGTATGTTCAGCAGGGCCGATCCTAGGGTTACAGGAGCCTGGGTGCAGAAATATTTCTGGTGCCCCCACAGGGGCGTCGTCATTTACCAACTCCTCACCTTTACAAATGTTTATATGGCAATGACTCAACCACAGCGATGCTCCCCCACAAAGTCTTCATTACCCTGGGATCCTTACATGATCTCTTAACAATAAACAAAATACAGGAAGAGAAGCAGAGTACTTTATTGGAACCTGGAGGGGGGGCGCTGTGATGGACACAGAGAGGGCTTCTGTTAGAGAGTCTGTTAGATGTTCGGCGCCCCCACCTCTGCAGGCGCCTGGGTGCAATGCGCCCCCTGCACCCTGCCTAGGATCGGCCCTGATGTTCAGAGTGAATACTGTGTCTTAGCAGCCATAACAAGGTTTAGAAAAAGATTGTGTATTTCATAGAGAAAATTATTATGTTTAATTGATTTAAACATAATTCCTAAAGTCCATCTGCCAAAAGGGTAATTGTAGAAACTTGTATGCACAACAGTGTAAACTCTTTAGAAAGGACATGGTCAGAAATGTGGTGTGTTGTACCCCAGTGTTCTTACAGTAGCAAGACAATTTCCATGATAAAAAATAAATAAAGATTAATAATAATAATAATAATCGAGACACATTTTTAGATGTGTGTTCCAGTCAAGCAGAGAACAAGCAGAGAACACACTGTTACGAAATGTGCCCGGAGGAAAAAAAAATCCACATTCAGGGGTGAATCGGAGAGATCATCAACGGAGTGCATTTGAAGAAATTTGCTTCTGTAGTTGTTAATTATAAATAAAGGATGTTTTGCATCAGTTAATTTCCCAAGTTGTTTTGCAAGAAAATAATTAATTTAAAATGTTAGCAGCAGTAGGTAAATTAAAAGCACACATATTGCTAATTGGAAAGATTGATCCAGGCTTACACACGCCCAAACCTTCATTCAAATACACAGGCAGTAGTGTATTTAGGTTTTGTGCTGCCCTAGTCCTGACTAAACGTGTACACCCCCTAATTTATATATGACACACCCATTTCTGTTTAAGACCCACCCTGACATTTTCAAGTGGGGACACTAGGCCTGGGGGGGGGGGGGTGCATTTCCTTATTTTGCATAGATTTACTCTCACTTCCTGTTTGGGTATGGGGCAGGAAGTGAAGGGAAATCTCTGCAATGGGATGGTAAAAAATAAACTGACAGGGGCTATACCCTTCACTTACTCTATCCAAAATGGAAAACAAAGGGTTGCCTATAGTTCTACTTTAACCACTTTAGCCCCGACTCATGGCTGTCCAATAAATTTTTGTAAATCGGCACTGCGTCGCTTTAACTGATAATTGCGCGGTCGTGCGACGTGGCTCCCAAACTAAATTGGCGTCCTTTTTTTCCCACAAATAGAGCTTTTTTTTGGTGGTATTTGATAATCTCTGGGGTTTTTATTTTTTGCGCCATAAACAAAAATAGAGCGGCAATTTTAAAAAATACCATATTTTTTACTTTTTGCTATAATAAATATCCCCCAAAAATATATAAAAAAAAACATTTTTTTTCCTCAGTTTAGGCCGATACGTATTCTTATACATATTTTTAGTTAAAAAATCGCAATAAGCGTTTATTGATTGGTTTGCACAAAAGTTATAGCATTTACAAAATAGGGGGTCGTTTTATGGCATTTTTATTAATATATTTTTTTTACTAGTAATGGCGGCGATCAGCATTTTTTTTCAGTACTGCGACATTATGGCGGGCACTTCGGACACTTTTGACACATTTTTGGGGCCATTGGCATTTTTATAGCGATCAATGCTATAAAAATGCATTGTATTACTATAAAAATGCCATTGGCAGTGAAGGGGTTAACACTAGGGGGCAGTGAAGGGGTTAAGTGTGTTCCTGGGTGTGTTCTAACTGTATGGGGGGGTGGACTCACTAGGGGGAAATCACTGATCTTCTGTTCATACATTGTATGAACAGAAAATCAGCGTTTCCCCCGCTGACAGGACCGAGAGCTATGTGTTTACACGCAAAGCTCCCGTTCCCCGCTCGGTAACAGACAAGCGCACGTGCCCGGTGGCGATCGTACCCGCCAGGCACGCGCGCGGGACTCGGGAGCGAGCGGGGACGCGTGCGCAGCGCCTCCGGCGGCACGCACGCGCCCCCTAGCGGCCGCTAAAGACCGGACGTATAGCTACAGGCTCTCGCCCAGCAGAGCCACCGTCCCGCAGTAATATGACGGCCGGCGGTCGGCATCTAGTTAAGCACAAATTTCTATTAAGTTTATGGAGAGCACTAAGACAATATAACCATGCCAAATACACAAACATATAACACGGTGGGGAAGGTTTGTGGTCCAGGCTGATAAGACAGTCAAAATTAGAAGCAGTTTGCATTACACTAACAGTGTAGCACAATTTGGCCGGAACTCTTTCCGTGCTGCCCCCCTGCAAAGTGCTGCCCTAGGCCTGGGCCTTGTTGGCCTAGGCCAGGATACAGCGTTTTACACAGGGTGTGTGGTATACCCCATCCTCAGAGCCTGGATATGGATCATGGCAGAGGAAAAGTGTCACCTGTAGTTCATTCATTCACAGAACATTCAACTCTTGTTTTTCAAAAAATACTGAAAGGTGTCAAAGTGGTTGTAAACCTCAAATATGAACAACGCATATTCCTCTAAAGTGTGTACTTGTCTCTATCCAGAGCACTAAATGTAATTTCTTTCTGCTGCCTCATTTCTCTGCTATCTGCATGAATCACTTCTGACAAACATTCCTGACACCAAAAAAAAAATGGTGACAGGGGAGAGAGCTCCAGCTGATTGACAGTCTCAACTCTGTTCCGTCAAAATGTCACTTCCACTCATTGCTCTTAAAGCAATAGCGGAGAAGACCCCCGGAGAGCAGAGAAGACCCAAAGAGAGTGGAGAAGACCCCCGGAGAGCGGAGAAGACCCCCGGAGAGCGGAGAAGACCCCCAGAGAGCGGAGAAGACCCCCGGAGAGCGGAGAAGAAGCAAGCCCCCCCTCGTAAAAGAGCTAAAAGGGGAGAGGGGGGCCTCGGAGCTGACTAATAAACTATTTTAAAACCCTGTGTTGTGTTGTTTTTGTTAACACTTTGTCTCCAGGTGAATGGGTAGGGGTACGATGTACCCCATATTCATTCACCTAGGGTGGGGGGCCAGTATCTGGTAATGTGGTTAACGAGCCTTTCGCAATATTTGCAATTTTTTTTCTTAATCCTGACTCGGTTTGTGAATGTGCAGTACCACATTTGGCCAGAGGTGCGGGGGAGCCGGTGACACTCAGAGCTGTTTGGAGCCATTTGCAAGTACTCGGAAACACTAGAAAAAACTTGATAACACTCGGAAATACTCAGTGTTTTCGAACCTTTTCAAGGGTTCCCAAGTGTTCCTGAGAAAAAAATTGTGGTAGATGGCACACGATTATTAGAGCATATAATGATGATGGTCAGAATGATATATGGTCCATAAAATACAGAGGATTTAATCAATAGTCCAATAAAAGTCCAAATGGCAATCAAAAAGTTATATACTGGCACCTGCGGCAGCAACCCTGAAGCAGAAGCAAACTCTGAAAAATATTTATACAAAAAATAAAGAGATGCGCCCATCTAAGTGCAGTAAACATAAAATTTAATGAGGAATGACATATAATACCAAGTGTTCCTGAGCCTTTCCCATCAGTCTCCGTGTATTCCTAAGTCTCTCCGGTGCCCCCCCCCCACCTCTGATTACATGCGGTATTGCATGCCATAGAAGTCAATGGGAAACAAATTATCTTTGTTTCCATTGACTTCTATGGGTAAATTTTAGGGCTGTTACTGATCAAAATGTTTGTGCTCGATTAATCTTTTTTTTTTTAATTGATTAATCGACTAATTTCGATTAATTATAACGCACATACAGATCCAACTACTTTTAGCTGATCTCCTTGCAGGCTGATTCCAAGTGCAGCTACCAACAACTGGAAAAATGGATAGCAGGATACAAAAAACACACAAAGGCAGCGCTCTATGGGAATAGCATTAAAACTTTTATAGTCTTCAAGTAGGTGACAAAATAAATATTGCACTGGAGATAAAATCGAGGTAGCTACATAAACTGTAAAAATGGTGCGAGTAATACCAAACAGTACCAAAAGCAGTCATAAAAACCTGTAGCTAAGTATGATACTGGTATACAAATGTGTACAATGATACCACTGCTGAATCCAGATGAGGAGAGGTTAACATCAGGCATGTAGATGTCCCGTGAAGGGAACTATCACAACTCCCAGGGGATGGCTGTAGAATCCCAGGTTGATAGAGGGAAGTGATAGAGGGAAGTGTAACAGCCCTTGCGTGTGGCAGATAGTAAGGTCCCGCCGGCATGCAGATATGAAGGCACAGCTAAGGAGCCCTTCAGATGGACACGGCAAGCCCCGCCTGTGTCCATGACGTTACCCGATCTCCGACGGAACTCCCTGAAGGCCCAGAAGTCGGCGGAGAGGTAAGTACCAATCAAAAGAATTTTGATCGATCAAAAAAATTTAAGATTAATCGATTAATTAAAAGTTAATTTGCACAGCCCTAGTAAATTTGTTTTGATATGTAAGTGCTTTGGATTACAAGCATTCTCCTGGAACTGATTATGCTCGTAATCCAAGTTTCCACTGTAGTATGGTAAGTTTAATTGTAGCTGTGATGATAAGTGTCACATGAATTCAGCAAACTTTTTATACATAGTCCATTCAAGTTGATAACATTTTTATTTTTTTATTATTTTTTATGAGTTTTCAAGATCTTCCCCATAATTGTCCTCTGCCACCTCTGCCACCTTTGCTCTAGAGTTATTCCTTTTCACCTTAGAAAGTTGACTGATAAGTAGCTGCACTGCACAAAGTTGGAAGAGAACATTACTTTCGAGCAAGCTATAAAAAGAAAACAATACAAATTGTGCATTTGTTTACTTTCAGGGACAAAGTACATAAAAAAATTAGAGAAAAATAAATAAATTTTGCAAGCCACCAGAAGCCGGCTGATTGCTAAGCATCAATTATCGCCACTGTGACTAATGTTTGTCTGTCTGTAATCATAGAACGTCAGATAGATAAAAGGACAGATCATTTCAGAAGAGCAGTGTGTAGAGAATACTCAGAGCTGATAAAAGGGATAAATCTGTTTCCTGACTTGTTAGCAATCAGCACTGAGCCCGATGATTATAATTATTAGTGACTGTCCATGCACAGTTCTCAGTAGCAGCCAATATCACACAGAGAAATACATAGAACTGGAATCAACCGGACAATTTTGACTTCTCAGTAACCACCCTTCCCCAAATTATAAGTTTTTGTTTGAGCCAAAGTCTACAGTTAGCGTCAAACAAGTAATATATACCAGGAAAACTTGTCTACATGGCCTGAATGTATGCACTACCAACATATTCTGAAGAACTCTACACATTACAGGTTTGGGATTCACATTAGTCCTGCCCCAGAGGAGTCTACAACCCGGTGTCTCTATTGCAGCCAATATCTATTTTGTTTAACCACTTCCCTGTTTCCCGAGTATATGCGGCCGCAGGGTGGTTCTAAATCTCCGGGCTGCCGTGTTTTCACGGCAGCCCCTTTCCTCGTTCCCAGCGCGCGCTCCAGAGCGCGCAGCGGGGAACTTGTGTACTGGCCGTGTCCCTTGGACACAGCCAATCACAGATCGCCGCGAACGGCCAATCAGAGTGGCCGTTTGCGATGCGATCTGATGGGCCAATGAGAGATGATCTCATATGTAAACATATGAGATCATCTCTCATTGCCGGCTCTCACAATGACAGCGTCCTGTCATAGAGAGAGCATACCGATCTGTGTTCCTAGTACATAGGGACACAGATCGGTCATCCCCTCCCTCCCCCCACAGTTAGAACACAATGCAGGAAACACATTAACCCCTTCCTCACCCCCTAGTGTTAACCCCTTCCCTGCCAGTCACATTTATACAGTAATTAGTGCATATTTATAGCACTGATTGCAGTATAAATGTGAATGGTGCCAAAAATGTGTCAAAAGTGTCCGATGTGTCCCCATAACGTCGCAGTCGCAATAAAAATCGCAGATCGCCACCATTACTAGTAAAAAAAAAATAATAAAAAGTAACAATTCTGTCCCTTATTTTGTAGGCGCTATAACTTTTGCGCAAACCAGTCGCTTATTGCGATTTTTTTTTTTTTTTTTAACCAAAAATATGTAGAAGAATACGTACCGCCCTAAACTTAATTTTTTTTTTAAATTGGGCTATTTTTTATAGCAACAAGTAAAAAATATTGTATTTTTTTTCAAAATTGTCGTCCTTTTTTGTTTATAGCGCAAAAAATAAAAATCGCAGAGGTGATCAAATAAAAACCAAAATAAAGCTCTACTTGTGGGGAAAAAAGGACGCCAATTTTGTTTGGGAGCCATATCGCACGACCGCGCAATTGTCAGTTAAAGCGACGCAGTGCCGCAAGCTGAAATTTCACCTGGTCAGGAAGGGGGTTTACATGCCCAGTAAGGAAGTGGTTAATAAAGCAACATTTTTTTTTTTGTGTTGTGTAAGATAATGTTACGCGGAGTAAAATGATACCCAACATGTCATGCTTCCAAATTGCGCCCGCTCATGGAATGGTGTCAAACTTTTACCCTTAAACATCTCCACAGGCGACATTTAAAAAATTCTATAGGGGGTTGCAGATATCTGTATAATGCAGGTATTTGCACCCACTTCTGGAAAAAGACACGCCCCTTCCCCCCCACTGTCTTCTGGGAAACGTACGGTCCCAGAAGACAGCGAGGACCAGTGACTCGCACATGCGCAGTAGGGAACCGAGCAGTCAAGCTGCAACGCTTCACGAGGATGGCGGCAGGGGCAGCCAAGAGACGAGCAATTGCTCGGTTTCAGCTGCTGACATTGCGGGCACCCTGGACAGGTACTGTAAGGCCGCGTACACACGTCCAAATAAATCCGATCAAATCGGTCTGACAGACCGTTTTGATCGGATTTGTCTGCTGGGGTATATTGGTTTGATCGTGTACACACGATCAAACCAAAATCCCCGCCGGCAGACAGCGCGGTGACGTGGCGGTGACGTTGACGCCGTCACGTCACCAGGAAGTAAAACACTTCCGCGCATGCGTCGAATCCATTCGACGCATGCACGGGCAGATATGTCTGCTGGTTAGCGTACTAACCGCAGACATGTCGGACGGACGTGTTCCCAGCAGACAGATTTTAAAGCATGCTTTAAAATCTGTCTGCTGGAAAAACCTGTCTGTCCGCCCGTACACACGATCAAATTTGTCTGCTGAAACGGTCCGTCAGACCGTTTCCAGCAGATAGATTCGATCGTGTGTACGCGGCCTTAGTGTCTATTTATTAAAAGTCAGCAGCGGCTGTATTTGTATTTTTATTTTAGGTAGCCCTCCGCTTTAAGAGATCTTATGTCACGGAACCAACCAACTAAGTTGACCATCAGGGTGAAATAGGGAAACGGTCAGCAGTTAGGCAGTGTTACTTAAAGAAGGATAACATCATATATATATATATATATATATATATATATATATATATATATATATATATATACTAATATAAAACTATTTTGTCAAAAGTATTGGGATGCCTGCCTTTACATGAACATGAACTTTAATGGCATTCCAGTCTTAAGCCTGGTACACACAATCAGATTTTCCGTGGACAAAGCATAGGACTTGTGCCCGAAGGGCGTTGGCTATGAAATGTCGGCCAACATACGTGAAACTACGTGGTTTTTCAGCTCTTTAACGCAGGCCTCGACAAAATCCGGGCACCAAGTCGCAATTGCGACAAGAAATTGTGACCTAGCGCCCACGCCCGCCGGTAATTGAGGCAACGGCTCTGCGGCCTTCTAGTGTCTCTGTGTGCCCCCACTTCCACAGCCACGTGATTTAGGCCGCCTCTTTGCAGCCCTGTCAAGGCCCAAGCTGCCTTCTGTGACCTGGTGCCACCTGGTGGTGGCCGTTGGCATTACAAATAAAACAGCAGTTCTAATGTGTGTTTTTTTTTACTGTTTTCACTGCCATCTCCTTCACTCTAATTAGAACCCCCAAACATTATGTATATTTTTTTATTCCAACACCCTAGAGAATTAAATGGCAATCGTTGCAATAATTTCTGTCACACCGTATTTGCGCAGCGTCCTTACAAGCACACTTTTTTGGAGAAAAAATAAAAATATAAAAAAATAAGACAGCAGTAAAGTTATCCCAATTTTTTTTTTATATTGTGAAAGATATGATTACGTCAAGTAAATTGATACCCAACATGTCACCCTTTAAAATTGCGTCCGCTCGTGGAATTGCCCACAAACTTTTACCCTTTAAAATCTCCATAGGCGACGTTTAAAAAATTCTACAAGTTGAATATTTTGAGTTACAGAGGAGGTCTAGGGCTAGAATTATTGCTCTCACTCCAACGATCACGGTGATAACTCACAAGTGTGGTTTGAATATCGTTTACATATGCGGGCACTACTCACGTATGTGTTCGCTTCTGTGCGCTAGTTTTCTGACTCCTAACTTTTTTAGCTGGCTCCTAGATTCCAAGCAAATTTGTCAAACCCTGATTTAACGTCACCCTTTAGGCAACGTCTGCTAATGTTATTTTATGGTGAGCATTGCTTCTGATCATGCATGGGTGGTACTTTGGAGTTTTGTACACACAACCGGACAATTTTAAAGCACGCCACCCAACATTTTTTGGCGGAAAATCCAACAATAATTGTCCGATGGAGCATACAAAACGGTCAGACTTTCCGACAACAGCCTGTCATCACACAATTCCGCTGGAAAATCCGATCGTGTGTACGGGCCTTTAGCCCATAGGGTTCAATATTAAGTTGGCCCATTCTTTGCAGCTATAACAGCTTCAACTCTTCTGGGAAGGCCGTCCACAAGGGTTAGGAGTGTGTCTATGGGAATATTTGACCATTCTTCCAGAAGCGCATTTGTGAGTTTAGGCACTAATGTTGGAGAGAAGGCCTGGCTCACGCTCTCTGCTCTAATGCATCCCAAAGGTGTTCTATCAGGTTGAGGTCAAGACGCTGTGCAAGTCAGACAAGTAGCTCCACCCCAAACTTGCTCATCCATGTCTTTATGTGCCCTGTTTTGTGTACTGGTGTGCAGTCATGTTGGAACAGGAAGAGACCATCCCAAACTGTTCCCACAAAGTTGGGAGCATGAAATTTCTCAAAACGTCTTGGTATACTGACACCTTAACAGTTCCCTTCACTAGAACTAAGGGGCCAAGCCCAACCCCTGAAAAACAACCCCACACCATAATCCCCCTTCACCAAATGACTTGGACCAATGCACAAAGCAAGAGTTCATGTGCGTGTAAAGGCTGGTCTCCCAATACTTTTGGTTGTATAGTGTATATCCACCATAAAAAATCGTTAAAGTGACTTTTTGAATGCCTTAATGTTACCTTGAACTTATTTTGGAATACAATACTTCAAATGTACTTGACTTTCATGAACTACCTACTCCAAAGAGCTTCAAAAGCCCCCATAGCAAAACTGTCCATACTTTTCAAGTTTATTCAAGAAAGCAAACCGATGACAGTGTATCAAGGGCAGCAACGAGTGGAAACGAATCAGATATAACTGCTAAAATGAAAACTGATTGGCTCCTTCATACATTTGCCATAGCTTTCTTGACTACGCCCAGATATGTCTCTGCATTGAAACCTAGCTGAAATCACTGCTGTCAAATTTGAAATGGCAGTCTATCATCAGAACCGATAAACCAAAGTAATATCCCAAAATTCCATCTCAATCCACCAATATTTATACACAGCCTAGTGCACCAGCATCGAGAAATCACAACTCTCGCGCCATGAGTGATATACGTAGCACAGCCAGCCATGTATGAGCTCCAGGGGAGCCATATTTTCTCATGTTCCAATTCACAATATTTATACCAAATTCCCTAGACAGCCACGCGCGACTTTAGCACTAAACAGCTACATGAGCAAGCTGTGCCAAATAGTGCCGGGAAAGGAAAAAGATTCATCAAAATTTTATTCCCCCTTTCATTACTAGAGTAATAGCATCTTTCACCGAAGAGCGCAGGGTGAAATAACGGATTGCATTATTCCCAGAATTGTGCCTTACATGGCTTTATATGTGAGATTATTTCAAGAGTGCGGTGCAATGTTATTCACAATCTGAGAAAATGCACATATACAGCTCGGTGCTTACAATAAACAAATGTATAAGAGTAACACTATCCATTTCTAGCATAAGTGTATGCTTAGCACAGTCACACAGCCGATACCATGCTTTATTATGTAGGTTCAGTGCCCTCCAGGGGCAACACTCATTGAAGAGAACCTCTATACAAATCTGCATGAATAAATCCCTGGCCTATCGCAATATACAGCAACAGTGCGCTTTCTCAACAAACTTGACCTTTTATTCTTAAAAAGCATTCCCTAAGCTCCAAGCAGGTAGCATTGCCTTGGCCAGGGATGGCGAACCTTGGCACCCCAGATGTTTTGGAACTATGTTTCCCATGATATCTCACGCACTCTGCAGTGTAGTTGAACATTGTGGGAAATGTAGTTCCAAAAGATCTGGGGTGCCAAGTTTCGCCATCACTACCCTAGGCGGAGATGATGTCATCAGTCGACTGCAGGCAACAGAAACCATTTCCTCAGTCTTCTGTCCTCCAGTGATAATTGCTACACTGTAACTAAAGTCACAAGGTAGAGATGGGCACGACAGAAAACATCATTTTGTTTTGGCTTCATTCATTAAAGCGGATCTCCAAGGTCCTTCAGAAAAAAAATAAAAGTCAGCAGCTACAAATACTGTAGCTGCTAACTTTTAACAAATTCCTGACCATGTCACGCATATATACTGCGGCACAATGGCTCTCCTGGGTAAAATCCAATACGGGCACGTCCTACTCATTTTCGGGAGATCTGATGCGCGTGGTCGGCGGGCATGATCGCCGTCGCCCACACGTGATCACGTGCACGAGCGCAGCACAGGGATTTTTGTGTGTAAAAACACAAATCCCCACGCTATCCGAGGAGAGGAGCCATATCGTTTGTTCCTTCTAAGTAGGAAAAATGATATGTCTCCTCTCCTAGTCAATCCTATCCCCATACATTTAGAACACATGGAGGGAACACACAATTAACCCCTTGATCACACCCCTATTGTTAACCCCTTCCCTGCCAGTGACATTTACAAAGTGCTCTGGTCAGGAAGGGGGTAAAATCTTCCAGGGCTGAAGTGGTTAATATTAGGACTCTTACCGGTCCACGAATCCAGCAGTGAGAGCCGGTTTTTCAATTGGCTCTCAGGTGCTGCCTCCACCATTTTGGCTAAGGGAAACCGACAGTTAAACATTGCGTCTTCACAACCCATCTCCTACTGCGCATGGGTAAAAAGCGAGCTGCAGTTTGTGAATGGCCCGGCAGCTGGGAGAAGGAGGAGGGGGACCGAACTTCTGCCTAAGTTTGCCGCGGCAAAGTCAGCCATAAGTGGGAGCAAGTACCTGTCAAAACCAGGTACCTGCCCAAAAGGGGGGGGGGGTGGAGCTTCAGCATATTTGTTATGTTAGAATGATTTGTTTTTTGAAATTTGTTTTGTATATTGAGATTTGTTTTGTAACCTTGTTCTGAATCAATTCGAAATTTTCAAAAGTTCTGTTGTTCTTTTGTTATTTCAGAAGATTGGCAATATAGACTATATAGACTGGAGTGACGTGCGTCAGAAAGTAATGAATGGAATGAAATAAATTTATGTTATGATTTGGAGATTCTGATGGATCCACCTCCATCCAACCCAAACACAATAAGTAGGAATCAACATCTTTTTTTACTTTTATACCTTACTGTATTTATGTATTTATTTATGTTTCCAATTCATATTTTTTATAATAATGGAAAATGTTAATGTAAAAAGAATCGGCTGATTATCCAAGAGACTACTGCGCCGCTCTCATCCGAATAAAACAATTGAATCTGAAATAATACGCATTTATTCATTATGTTATTAGGTTGAATTAATTTCCTTATTCCCAACTGACTTTGTTTATTGGGCCGCACACATACCAATTAAAGGAATTGTCTCTCAACTCCAATACAAAAAGAATCCTCTTAGAATATTTACACTACATTCACTAGAATAACAACGAAGGGATCCAAATTAGTTTGGATCATTTGTTATGTCGTTATTTTGGATGCTCTAAACATCAACAAAAGGCCCAAACTTTTGCATTATGTCATACAAACGGAATTCGAGGAGCAGTGATGTCACCCAATAGGGTTGATCTACTAAAGGCAAATAGAATATACACTTTGGAAATGCAGCTGCACTCTCCAAGTGCAGTTGCTCTAGAGCGGGGTAGGCAACCTCTGCACTCCAGCTGTGGTGAAACTACAAATCCCATCATGCCTCTGCCTCTAGATGTCATGCCTGTGATTGTCAGGGTCTCATGGGACTTGAAGTTTCACCACAACAGGAGAGCCAAGGGTGACTACCCCTGCTCTAGAGCTTAGTAAATGAGGTGAAGCTTCACTTTGCAAAGAATACCACATTGCATGCAAGGGAAAAAAAAGCATTTTTTGCTTGAACACGATTGAATGATGGGAGTCAACAGAGCTTCCCTTTGAGGCCATGTGACTTTCTGCACACGTGTAGGGTAGAGTCAGGTAAAGTTGCTGAAACCGGAAGTGACACAGGAGCCACAGGCCCCACTATCCACATTACTAGTTGTTATTTGTTTTTTGGCTCAATGTAAGTGCTTTCCTTTTTATTAATTGGATTGACAGGTCCAGTGTGCAAGTGAGAACATTTATGAATGGTGGTTGGAGTCACTCGCATGATATAGAAGGATTGGCACAACATTTGGATCACTATATATGAACAATTGTATGGAAAAAGGACATATGAAAAGATTTGTGTTTATATATTGAAATCACAATTTTTTTAAAACTATGGAGGACTCTTTCACCGTTTCATATATATATACTAAAAAGGGAAAAAACTGCGCTAAACCACAAAAATATAAAGCAGCCAGCACTCAAAGAAGAAAAATAGATAAATAGCGCAGCGCTAAAAGTGTATCAAACACAAATACTTATAGTGACAAAAGATCAATAATATAAAGTGCAAACGAATCACAACTCAGTGATATGATGTGGAAGTCCATATGCGATGGCCGCATACCGCAAAATGATATGATAATAAATCTAACGAATATTAGATCAATAAATGTGGCTTGTGGGTGAATAAAAGTCCATATGCAATAATCACAAAAACTGTTCTTCCGTGTGACAGCATTCAATGATGAATGTCTAATTGCCTGATAAAATCACAAAGACATCAAGTATCGACAAAATAAAGTACTCTTACCATAAGGTGTAGACTTAACTGTTTTCCAACAGTAAGTCTAACGAGCTTGATGGTCTCAAAGGACCTGGATTGCTGCAGCAAAATCTCCCGGGTTGATAATATGTTCTCAGTCAAATACTGACGCGTTTCGGCTCAGAAAGCCGTCACCAGGGGCATATGCCCCTGGTGGCGGCTTTCTGAGCCGAAACACCTCGGGTTTTGCTTTACATCACCCCATATTGCTTTTATTCTATGTGATCACGTTTATCCCTTTTTTTGTTTGTCATTTACATGACCTTTTATAATTAAAACCTGTCACGTTTTTTTTTTTACTTGCACCAGCCGGAGCACTCTTTTTTGTTTCTTTTTGCTCTTCGGAGCCTGTCAGAATTGTTCCATATCCATCCTGCAGCTGAAAGGTCCATTGGTTCAGTTCCTGTTGTCTTCTTGGTATCCATACCACCGCAACTACTAAGAACATATGATCAACCCGGGAGACTTTGCTGCAACCATCCAAGTATTTGTGTTTGATACACTTTTAGCGCTGCACTATTTATCTATTTATATATATATATATATATACACAGTATAAAGAGGGGACATATGAAGAGATCTGTATTTATATATTGAAGTCACCGTGGAATTTAGGTTATACGTAGTAGATAGTTATTAATTTATATATGTAAAGTATATATATGTAAAGTAGAAGTAAACCCTCCTATCTTTTTCAGTCAAGGGAGCTGCCATCTTGGCCTCCTTTTCATCTTCAACTGCCATGATGCGGCACATGTGATCAGTTATGACACCTGCCATTGGAAGGTTTGACAGTTTTGGTTGAGAGCACATTCAATGTTTTTTTTTTTAAATGTTTTAAATCAATGGGTTTACTTCCGCTTTAAGGAGGTAGACGCAACAAAGAATTTTCTATTATTCACTTTATTAGGGGTTGTGGGATTCTGTTTGCAGCCACCCAATAGGCTTTTTATGATTATTGTTTGTAACTCTGGGTGTGGTTAGCACCATCCTTATTAATTTTGCCTGGAAAACCATAATTGCTCTTGAAGGCAACTTCTAACCAAAAAATAACCAAAAAAACCCCAAAAAATAAAGCAGCACTGGCTTCATGGAGCTTGTGGCGGGCACACACAATGGCGCTTCCTTAAAGGGGACGTATATATACGTCCTTCTGCCCAGGAGTGCCATTGTGTCGACGTATACGTGCGTGCGGCTGTCGGGAAGCATTTAAGGGGACTAATTTCAAAATAAACAAGGTGTATGTAAGTTGATCCAAGAGGAGATCACTAGTGCCCTCTATGTAATTCACTTAGGCCTCGTACACATGACCAAGGAACTCGTCGGAAAAGACACATCGTTTTCCTCGTCGAGTTTCTTGTTAGGCTTGTCAAGAAACTTGACAAGCTGTCTTTGCGTACACACTGTCAAGACCAAATCTCCTCGTTCTCAAACGCGGTGACGTACAACACAGACGGCAGGGGGAGTTTGATTCCACTGGCACAACCCTTGGGGCTGCTTTTGCTAATCTCAAGTTTGGTAAGAGACATTTGCACTTTCAGTCTGTTACAGCGTGACAAATGTGCTATCTCCATTACGAACGCTACTTTTACTAAAGGTGTGCAGGTTTCTAAGCATACACACCAACGTGTTTCTCGTCAAAAATAGTGTTGAGCGGAATACACCATATTCGATTTCGCGATATTGCGCGAATATATAGAAGAATATTCGCGAATATTCGCTAATATCGAATATTCGTGATATTTTATCCAAATGCGAAATTTCGCTAATGCGAAAATGATTGCGAAATTCTCATAAACGGAGATCATTTCCTGTATTACTAAACTAATATGCACTAAACACTAACTCTACACTAACTCTACTTAAAAGAAAGGAGAATAAGGGGGCAAAAGAAGGGCGGAGAAGATAATTGCGCAATATTCCTATTGCGCGATTATCTTCTCCGCCCTTCTTTTGCATCAGAGCCAATCAGAATAACTTGAATATTCGGCAAAAGGAATATCGCGCAATATTCCTTTTGCCGAATATTCAAGTTATTCTGATTGGCTCTGATGCAAAAGAAGGGCGGAGAAGATAATCGCGCAATATTCCGTTTGTCGAATATTCAAGTTATTCTGATTGGCTCTGATGCAAAAGAAGGGCCGAGTAGCTGATGCGATTCTTTTATGTTGCAAAACATAAAAGAATCGCATCAGCTACTGGGCCCAGGGTCTCTCTCTAATCATACCAGCAATGCTTTTAGACGTCGATGGAGATCACTAGGATGTGATCTGTTTTACAAATAAATTTGAAAAAATACGAATATTCGCCATAGCGAATATTCGCCGCAATATTCATAGCGAATATTCGCGAGCAACACTAGTCAAAAACCAGCCCGACGAGGAACATGACAAGGAAATTGAGACTCCCGTTGAGGAAAAAGAGAACTTGCTCTCTTTTTTCCTCGTCGAGTTCCTCGACAATTTTTTCGATGAAAAGCATACACACGACTGGTTTCCTCTGCAAAAAAGCTCTGCCACCAAGTTTCTTGATGGATTCTGTCGAGGAAACCGGTCGTGTGTACGCGGCCTTAGACTCTAATGTCTTGCAGTGAGAACCCTCTTCTCTGCCCATTTTTATCTTGCAATGTATCATTGTCCAAGGCCCGCGATATACGAGGTGAGCTACATAGAGAAGGAGGAATAGACAATGATGAGTAAAACACACATCTCTATCCATAGTGTTAACCCCTTGCGATCTCCTGCAAATTAGTGTTTGTTTGGCTTATACAACCCCAAAGGTTTCATGTTGCTCTGCAGAGACAATAAATGATGTGTTATTAGCATGGCATTTTTTATCATCTGCTTATTTTTCATACATTAGCACGGCTCATTTACATAATAACTTATTTTTATAGATGGATGCGGTTATAATTAATGTGCCGTCTGTACCTAACAATTTCCCCCATCTTGTATAAACTGAGGAAATCTATATTTCTTTCTCTTTCTCCCTGAGAACTATATCAGCTGATCATTAATAATGTCCCATCAGATATGACCTAAGCCCATCCACATTTGTTGCAGTGCTTTGATTAAAAGGTGATGTCATCACTGTGCCTCCTGTATGTATGTCAACCACGGCTCACAAGAGACTGTGCAATAACTTTGCAGGAAGCTGCGGCCTTTTTTAATTTATATATTTGAGATGTTAGGGTGAGATCAGCCCAGTGGTAATAATCTTATCAGTGTGCGTTAAAGTGGAAAGGTTTTTTTTTTTTTGGACAGAGTAGGGAATGGACAGAAAATGAGGGGGGACTTGCTGAGGGGGGAGGGGGGGGTGCACAAATTATTTTGGTGGTATTTGATCACCTCTACGTTTGTTTTTTTTTGTTGTTTTTTGCTCTATAAATAAAAAAATGCCAACAATTTTGAAAAACTAAACAACATTTTTTATTTTCTGCTATAAAACATATCCAATAAATAATTTAAAAAAATTAAATTTCTTTGTCACTTTAGCCCAATATGTATTCTGCGAAATAATTATGGTAAAAAAAAAAATCCCATTAAAGCGTATATCAATTGGTTTGTGCGAAAGTTATCACGTCTACAAACTATGGGATATATTTATGGAATTTTTATTTATTTGTATTTGTTTTTACTAGTAATAGTAATAGTAATATTGCAGCAGACATTCTGACACTAATTGGCACTTTTTGGGGAACAGTGACACCAATAGCATGATTGGTGCTAAAAATATGCACAGTCACTGAACTAATGACACATTGGGGGTGTTTAAAGTGTTAACTGTGTGCCTAGCCAGTGTTTTAGTGTAGTGGGGGAGGTGCTTTTACTAGGGAAAGGCACGGATCAGTGACTTCCTTACTGACAAAACACAGCAAAGTCACCTGGAAGTGGGAGCAGGTTCCTTTGCAAATCGATCCAAGAGGTTGACGCGTTTGACCTATTAGCAGATACTGCATATGGTACCACCATCTCCAGGCGATACCTGAAAAGTGTTGTTTAGGCCATTTTTCTTTGTAACCAAGTGAAGGAGGTCCTGAGGAAGCTAATAGACGAAACATGTCGATCTCTTGGATCAATTTGCAAAGATTATTAATGATGGTTATTAGCATGGCCAACATCACATTTGTAACTGTATTCTAATGTTCTTAACATACAAATATTTTTTTATAATTTGTAATAAAATACTGTTATTTTTATAATATTGTGTGGTCTTCCCTCTTTGGTACCAGTAAAGTCTAATATACCTTAAAACATTTTTTTTTGATAATTAATTCTTTATAGAGGCTCTCTCTTTTCATGTGCAATGTTGCCTTCCATCAGGAATACTGTTTTTTTCTATAATGCTGTATATATTGGTATGTCTGATTTCAAAGGGACCTTATCAGTTCCAGAATGGTTTCTGCTTTGTATTCAAAGTGGATGTCACAATGTAGAGAATAATGCCCTGTACACACGATCGGTTAATCCGATGGAAAGGGTCTGAAGGATTTTTTCATCAGATATCCGATGAAGCTGACTTTAATCAGTCTTGCCTACACACCATTAGTTAAAAAAAACGATCGTGTCAGAACGCGGTGACGTAAAACACACAGACGTGCTGAGAAAAATGATGTTCAATGCTCCGAGAATGCGTCGACTTGATTCTGAGCATGCGCTGATTTTTAACCGATGGACGTGCCTACAGACGATCGTTTTTTTCTATCGTTTTTTAACCATCAGATAATTTTAAAACAAGTTCCTATTTTTTCACCGATGGATAACAAACCGATGGGTCGCACACACGATCGGTTCGTCTGATGAAAACGGTCCATCAGGCCGTTTTCATCAGACGAACCGATCGTGTGTACGCAACTTTAGATTTAGATTTCCTATCATCTGTGACAAGTTTTGCCACACAGAGTTAATCCAGCTCTGAGTAATCCTCTTTTATTGTTCAGTGGAAATAAAAAGACTTGCAGAGAAAAACCTGTCTAAATAAAAAGTCCTTTCCGCCCCCTTGCTTCGAGTGGCAGGTTATTTACATATCTTGTGCACTAGCTTGGACACATGCACAGCCTGTGTAAAAAGTTAACAATTCACATACCCCTCCCCTCCTCTCCCCTCCAGCTCTCTCAGGATTGGCTGCCTTTCCTGGATGTTTATCATAATATGGGGTGTGATCCACAGTTCAGTGTGATGAGGAAATGTATGGTGCAGTGAACAGCCAGCAAAAATGTATTTTTCTACTATTACTATTCTATTACTTTCTTCTGCTCGTCCTGAGGAAGCCCAACAGCGAAACGCGTAGACGTTGCACAGAGGATATTTTCCATATCATATATCCTATATGTTTTTTATTCATCTGTTTTGTACATTTTCTACTTGTTGTAATAAAAATGTATATTTTTGATATTCCTGTCTTGCCTCTAAAGTCTGACCATCAATTACAGTTTTTTGAGTAACTGTTCCTTTTTTGTCTTCTAAATTTACGGATGTGGCAAAGTGAGTGCTCCCCCCTGTTTCCCATTTTTTTTTGCTCAGAGATGGTTTAACTCTGTGTGGCAAGACTGGGCACAGATGATAGGAAATCTTTTTCTCTACATTGTTACATCCACTTTAACCACTTGCCGACGGCCGTACGACTTTGTACGGCCGCAAGGTGGTTCTACTTCTCTGGGACGCCATATAAAGTCGGCATTCGCTCCCCCAGGCCACTGGGGGGCGCACGAGCGCCGCCGGCGGCACACGCATGTCCGCCGCATCACTGAGATGCCGATGCGCGTGCCTGGCAGCCGCAATGTCCGGCAGGCACTCGCGATCAGGAGTATTGAATAAAAGTAAACACACAGATCCACGTCCTGTCAGGGGAGAGAGGAGACCGATCTGTGTCCCTTGTACATAGGGACACAGCATCGGTCACCTCCACCAGTCACCCCCTCCCCCACAGTTAAAACACAATGCAGGGTACACATTTAACCCCTTCCTCATTCCCTAGTGTTAACCGCTTCAATGCCAGTCACATTTATAAGTAATTAGTGCATATTTATAGCACTGATCACAGTATAAATCTGAATTGCGCCAAAAACGTGTCAAAAGTGTCCGATGTGTCCGCCATAATGTCGCAGTCCCAATAAAAATCGCAGATCGCCACCATTTCTAGTAAAAATAATAATAATAATAATAATAATTCTGTCCCCTATTTTGTAAGCGCTATAACATTTGCGCAAACCAGACGCTTATTGCGATTTTTTTTTTTTTTACCAAAAATATGTAGAAGAATCAGCCCTTTTTTTTTTTTTTTTTTTAAATGGGCTATTTATTATAGCAACAAGTAAACAATATTGATTTTTTTTTCAAAATTGTCGCTCTTTTTTTGTTTATAGCGCAAAAAATAAAAACTGCAGAGGTGATCAAACACCACCAAAAGAAAGCTCTATTTGTGGGGAAAAAAGGACGTCAATTTTGTTTGGGAGCCACGTCGCACGGCCGCGCAATTGTCAGTTACAGCGACGCAGTGCCGGAAGCTGAAATTTCACCTGGTCAGGAAGGGGGTATATGTGCCCAGTAAGCAAGTGGTTAATGTACTACCGTTGGCTGTAACACCAAAGTTGCGACTATTAATTCTTTTTTAACCTGCTATCTTTTCTCAATAAAAAATGATTATGGGAAAAAAAGTGACCCTGTTGCTCTACATTTCATGTAGGATGCATATTCTCAAACAGCTAATAATTCATACTTTTCAGACACAGAGTGTATCTTATATTATTATAATAAAGAATAAAAAACCTTGTGCTTTCTTCTGGAAAGTTTCCTTTACCGGTAATTGTGATGCTACTTTAAAACAAAAAGTAGACCAGACCATACGTCTCCAGTAGACAATGTAGAATGGGAAATAATTACTGATTTAAAATTCTAATTCTACCAATTTGCATGCTTTTAACCTCTGTGCCGAAAAAAGTTTTGAGATAATTGCATTAAAGAATGTCACTTATAATTTCCTTCTTAGGTAATTATTTTCTCAACTGAGAAACCAACTACACATAGAAAATCCCACCAGTTTAATGTAAAAACTGCCAAAAATAAATACGAGGACCTGACCTTCCGTTGAGTTATTATATGAAACTTCATGGTGGCTGAAATGTGCAAACCTAGTTGCTTAAATAAGAATAACATATTAAATGAGGACATCACATTTTTTTACAACAAATGGATGGGAAGTTCAGAGTTAATAATCCTACTAATTAGACACAACACCAACAAATATATTATAACTGTTCTGTAAGGGCTTGTTCACATGTGAGGACTAGGGCAGTAAAACCAAACAGTTAAGCTTCAGTTTACTGCCCGCCAGGTCCCTCAGGCTGGAGGTTGGGCTGGAAGGAGCTGACCGCAGGAGGCAGTTGGAGGGACACTAACTGGAGAGGCAGCGGGAGCAAGGAGAGACAGTGAGTAGATCAGCACGGTGCAAGGACAGACAAGGGGAGAGACTCCAAGGAGTAGTGGTGTGCCAAGGCTTTCATTCAACCTTGCCCTGGGGAGTCTTTATGTGTATGTCAGTCAGGTGGACTGGGAAGAGAAAGCATCCAGGTGGGCTGTCATTTTCTGTAAGCAGTGGACCTGGAATCAGTGTCTACATGGAGGCAGATTGTGGTGTCAGATGTTGTTCATGCTACTTCACTAAGGGACATAGCCTGTAATGGGCTGTTGCTGAACTAACTAGAGACTGTTAGTTCCTCCAGGAGTGAACCAGCAGAAGCTGTAGAAGGGAACCACCTTTGTGCAGGAGGAGTAAAGAAAAGGAATCTGTAAATAGGGAGGAAGTTGTCCCTGGTTCTGCTTGGCGGACACTTTTCAAGGTGGGTGTCCCATAACCCCTTACCCCATCCGAGTTATAACATCCTAATAATAACAACAACAGGCCAAAGAATTGATTTCTGAGTCTGGATGCAAGAAGGAAATGCTGTGTGACTGGCTGTACAGCAGTGTGCAACCCAGACTCCTACCGGGGTAGTGCTACACAGGTAGAGCTTGTTAAAAGTAATTTGCAATTCAAACTAGCGAGCTGCATGTGTACTGCCTATCAACATTCCCTGTGAGCACCCGGTCTTATGGAGTGTCAAAGCACATTAAAGCTTTGATAGACAATCAACACAATCCTTTTTTATTGTTCCCTTTTTTTTCAACAGTCTTCTTGACCCCGATACCTATGACTTTACTTATTATTTTTCAGATTCAAGTCTTATATTTTGCATAAATACATTTTCTGTGATTATTTTTGCTACCAACATAATCTAGAAATGATTACACTGCCATTGATGCTGTGTGCATTAAAATCCTGATTGAAGTCTATTATTAAGTTCATAGCACTTATAAACTTAGCAGAGAAACTTACATTGATATCTGTCTCATTGCTGTGCATTAATGTTCTTATCTCCAACAACAGTATTAAAGTGGTTGTAAACCTAATGCCTCATACACACGACTGTTTTCCTCTGCAAAATTCAAGAAACCTGCTGGCAGAGCTTTTTTGCAGAGAAAAACGGTTGTGTGTATGTCTTTTGTCGAGAAAACTGTTGTGGAACTCGACGAGAAAAAAAGAGAACATGCTCTATTTTTTGTCGTCGGGAGTCTGAATTTTCTGGTCGTGTTTCTCGGCGGGCTGGTTTACGACAAGAAACACGTTTGTGTGTATGCTTAGAAACCCACGCATGCTCAGAATAAAGTATGAGACAGGAGGGCACCTTCGGTAAAATTAGTGTTCGTAATGGAGATAGCACATTTGTCACGCTGTAACAGACTGAAAAGCGCAAATCGTCTCTCACCAAACTTTTACTAATACGCAGTAACATGAGATTAGCAAAAGCAGCCCCAAGGGTTGTGCCAGTGGAATTGAACTTCCCCTTTATAGTGCCGCCATACGTGTTGTACGTCACCGCGTTTGAGAATGACGAGATTTTGTCTCAACAGTTTGTATGCAAAGAAAGCTTGACAAGATTCTCGTCGAGGAAAAAAACGTTTATTTTACAACAAAATTCTCGGTCGTGTGTATGAGGCATTAGACATGAAATCTGAACAAAGCATAGCCATGTACCACTGATAATCTGATGGAAATGTTGGTGGTCCCCAGGTGTTCTGCCACAAATGAACATTTTTGTTTCTAGTGTTGTTCTCAATGTGTTACTGGGGACTCTAAGACTAGCGAAAGACCAGCCTGGGTGAGAATGGCGCTTTTTCCCTGGACAGGTAAGTGTCCTTTTATTAAAAGTCAGCAGCTACAGTATTTTAGTATAAAGAGTGGGGGAGAGGGCGCTAGTGAGATAATTCACCTATTGTAAATAATACCTGACAGCTGGGACACACTCACCTAAGTGAGTGTGTCCCAGCTGTCAGGTATTATTCACAATAGGTGAATTATCTCACTAGCGCCCTCTCCCCCACTCTTTATATCGCACAATATTTATATATATGTATATTTATATCTGTTTTCAGAGAAGCTGCTTGATTATATAAGTTACTCACTTCATATATTATTTGATTTCACTCAGTGAAATAACTACCAGTTTGGTACACCACGTTGGCGCGGAAATACACCCCACTTTACAGTATTTTAGTAACATTGAGTAATACAGCGCTATCAAAAAAATCATACAATGAGTGATTAAATAAATGTGAGTATAAAAAGCAATTTTCGTACATAACAATAAAACAAAAATAAATTGCGCTAAAATTAAAGAAGATTATTGAATAATGATAAGTTTGTGTTCCTAAACACTTTAAGAAAGAGGAAAGTCCAAAAAGTGATGTGATGTCCAATATAACCCTGAGTGCTTAACACTTTCACCAGAATATTTGTGGAATTTCAAGAAAAGCCTCCAACCTCATAAAAATGGCAGCTTAACAAATCCTTCTGTTATGACCTCCTGTTATGGAAAATCTTGAACGCTTGTGGCTATATACCCAGACAGGGCTTTGATTGTCTAGGGGATTCGCTCTATCAAGCCTCCACCACCGGGAATGAGTTAGATCATAAATGAGCCCCAAAAAGAAATAAGGCCTCCATAGTGTAAAATCTTCGGTGTTTATTGGTTAAAAAATTTGGTTACTCTTAGGCGCCGTACACACGGCCGAGGTTCTCGCTCAAAATCAGCGAGAACCTCGCTGGAATGCACATTCCAGCGAGGACCTCGGCCGTGTGTACGGTCTCAGCGAGCTTCCCGTCGGGAAGCCCGTCGAGCCGAAATAGAGAGCACGCTCTCTATTTCCTCGACGGCCCGCCTGGAAGAATGGCTGGTTGCCATTCCCGACGGGCGGGTCGCCGAATCCGACGGCCGGGAGAGAACCTCGACGGGCGGAACGATGTGTTCTGCCCGTCGAGGTTCTCTGCCGTGTGTACGGCACCTCACATCAAACGAATGTAATTGAGCATGAAAGATAAAGCCGGCCAGTTCAAGGGAGCAGCCTATCTTCTGGGACTTGCGCAAACATGGTGACGTCAGCACGTTGTTCCAATCTACACGTTTTGTCACAAATTATGTCCTCCTGGGGCACAGTATTTTAGTACTTATAGCTGCTGACAAAAAAAAAATTCTCATACAGCCTGAACATCCCTTTTTAAGGGAATTCTTGAAGACAATGTTGTATGTTTGTAAAGTGACAGAACTGTGAATAATTGTATTGTACTTCAATAAATACCTAAACATAAACAATACGTTAATGATGTATATAAAACTACTGTGAATATATATGTGTGAAAGTACATAAAAATGTTATTATCTTCAAAAAAGTGCTAAATAAACTGAATCATTATGATGTCCAGTGATATGAATCCAAAGACTGGTAAATATGGTGTTAAATTCTTCCAAAAATTATGAATATAAATCAAAACAAAAAACAAGAAAATTCCAAAGTGAACCAAATTCACAAAAAAAACTCTACAAATTGATAAAGTCCTCTTATCAAATTTATAGCTCAATAAAATCCATGTGAACAACACAAAACGTCTTCAATATAGTGAATTAATGCAATGTGGTCTCTGCTTGGATGAAGGTAAGGAGGCGGGGCACTGACTTCACCTCCTCCAATCAGAGAACGCTTTACATACATTGAGAGGATGCAAAGTGTTCTCTGAATGGAGTCCACGCCAAGCAAACCACTCTCTGTTTTTAATAATCAGCAGGACAACTGCTCAGCATAGAACCCAGAAGCTATTGCTGATGACGATGGACCAATGTAACTATGTCAAAATTGCTCCCGCTGCTGTCAATCAAATCCAGTGACACAGGAGCGGGTGGCAGGGAAGAGTTCCACTGTCTGTGTCAATGGACACAGCAGTGAGACTCTGGAACAAGCCCAGATGGGTGCCCCAGGGAAAGCGTATTTCCGTGGAGACACCCTATGAAGAAGAGGGGCCTGAAGCACAGGCAGGGCACCTCAGAAGAAGAGGATTGGGGCTGCTCTGTGCAAAACTATTGCACAGAGTAGGTAAGTATAACATGTTTGTTATTTTTATTTAAAACCCCTTTAAGATTTGTTTTACCCATAGGCGCAAAGGGGTTAATATCAGACTTCATGCATTATTCTTCCCCTGTGCTGTTTGCCATTGTTTATGTAACATCTTGGTGGTTGGCGCTCTATATTTAGGATACTGTAAGGAAAAAAAAGGCAATCAAATGATTCCTGTTGTAAAATGTAAGAATAATTGATAGTAAGAGAACAGAGAGAGGAATTCTGTTTCCTTACAAAAGCTCAATACTGCCGTGTTATTATAAAACCTCAGAGAACTTGACCTCAAGTATCCTTTTTTCCCATACAGCAGTGCTAGATTATACCTTAGAAGACTAAAGTTTCAATTGGAAGAGTAAAAATCGCTGATCCATTGCTTCTTCCATGCATGTAGGTTTGCCTGGTGGGCAAGGAATCACACAGAATAGGAATCTATCCAATCGTGATTAATGAATTGTATAAATCTCTGGAGGCCGAACAAACTGGCGAATTAAAAAATACCACATTTCCAATTTTTCAGTAAGTCAGTAAAGGAATAAAAACATATACCGTATTTATCGGCGTATAACATGCGCCAGCGTATAACATGCACCCCAATTTTCAGGATTTTTTATTTATTTTTATGGTCAGTGTCCATCTGCAGCCTCAATGCAGTCTAATCTGTTCCAATCTCCAGCCAATGGGCCTATCTCCAGCCTAAATGCAGCCTTTGTGCCCATCTCCAGCCGAAATGCAGCCTATGTGCCCATCTCCAGTCTATGAGCCCATCTCCAGTCTAAATGCAGCCTTTGTGCCCATCTCCAGTCTATGTGCCCATCTCCAGTCTTTGTGCCCATCTCCAGCCTAAATGCAGCCTATGCGCCCATCTTCAGCCTAGATGCAGCCTATGTGCCCATTTGCAGCCTCACCATCTCTCGTGGAGTGAGGGAATTACCGAGCCGTCATCTCCTGTTCACTCGTCAGCAGTCACATACACAGTCCCGCCTCCGCCATCATCATTGGACCAGATCCTGTGATTAATAGAACACTGGTCCAATGCCGGTGGCGGAAGCGGGACTGTGTGTGTGACGTTAGAGCCGAGTCGAGTGAGAGCCGAGTAAACAGGAGATGCCGGCTCAGAGGTGACGGCTCGTTGAATTCCGGCGGTGCTCGGTGGTGCTCGTCCCCCTCCTTCCCCTCCGAGCCCAAGGTACACTATGCGTATAACACGCACCCGTGATTTTCCCCCTATTTTCAGGGAGAAAAATTGCGTGTTATACGCCGATAAATACGGTAATTACTATTTCCAACCTAGCTTGTTGGATTAAACAATTCCACAGCTATTTTTGGACACGTATAAAAAATTATTTTAGCCCTGAATATTACCAAAAATCCCCAAAACATTACATATTTTCTGAGAGCAGACACCCTAGATTTTTTTTTTATCTTTTATTGGTTGAATTAGACTGACTCTTTTTTTCAACCAGATTAACCACTTCAGCCCTGGAAGGATTTACCCAATTCCTGACCAGGCCATTTTTTTGTGATACGGCACTGCATCGATTTAACTGACAATTGCACGGTCGTGCGATGCTGTATCCAAGTTGACACATTTTTCCCCACAAACAGAGCTTTCTTTTGGTGGTATTTGATAACCTCTGTGGTTTTTATTTTTTTTCTTCAGCAGGGGCGGGGAAGCTGGTCAGAGTTTAGAGGAAGATGGATGGAGCCAAATACTGGGAAATCGTAGACACATACACACGATCAGGCTTTTGCCTGGCCAAAGGCACATCGGAATTCCGGCGAATTTCATCGGAGTAAAATATAACATGTTCTATATTTATACTCCGATGGGGAAGACACACGGTCAGAATTTCCGAAGGAAAAAGTCAGTCTGACTTTTTCCAATGGAAATTCTGATCGCGTGTACGCGGCATTAGAGTCTGCAAAAGACTTGACACTGAGGTTCACCTTCCAGCAGGACAACGACCCTAAACATACAGCCAGAGCTACAATGGAAGGGTTATATCAAAGCATATTCATGTGTTAGAATGGCCCAGTCAAAGTCCAGACCTAAATCCAATTGAGAATCTGTGGCAAGACTTGAAAATTGCTGTTCACAGATGCTCTCCATCAAATCTGACAGAACTTCAGCTATTTTGTAAAGAAAAAGATGTAATTGCAGAGAAAGGAAGTTCTACACAATATTGACTCAGGGGGGCTGAATACAAATGCACCCCACACTTTTCACATGTTTTTTTGTAAAAAATGTTGAAAACCATTTATCATTTTCATTTCACATCACAATTATGTGCCACTTTGTGTTGGTCTATCACATAAAATCCCAATAAAATACATTTATGTTTTTGGTCGTAATATGACAAAATGTGGAACATT